>CM057720.1:8767500-9967500 GCA_030064385.1 Melaleuca quinquenervia
ATAATTAAGGACTTGCAAGCAAAGCCCCGGGCCCTGTGGATACGGGTCAACCAGTGAAGAGGACAAGAACATGGGCCGATGGTCAACTGTTGCAATTATGAACACCTAGTGCCATCTTCACAAAGACCTAACTTGAACTAATACTGGTGGAATGCCAAAATGAAGTGGTATGGATGTTCTGAAAATTTCCTTCATAAGATATGCTTAGTAAATTGCCAAACAGGAAAACATCAAGAGTAATTTGGTTAGTAAGGTTTCGCTTACTAGTAAGATTTGTAAAGTAATCAATAAATCTCGTGGGTACTCATGTAACAGGGTGTACATATCTATGTCCATAAATCTTTAGTTGACCAATTGACTTTTTCATGTCATCAACCATAGGAAACCGTGCAAGTGGGCACGGGTATGGAAATGCGCAAATCTTGTGATTGCCCCTAGGGGCCGTGGACTTCATGCAGGAAACTGTGCCGTTGACCTCATGATAATCAAGGAAGAAAATGGGATTGGCAAATGACAAGAAGAACGAAATCAACATAGGGGAAGAAGAATCAAGAAAGGCTGTTGTGCTTGGGTGGTGAGGTCTGTGCTTTGAATTTGCCTTCGTCGGATAGGAAGTGACGCCGATGAACAGACTGTGGCGAAGGATCGGCAACAGAAAAAAGGCGACCCAGAACAAGCCGCAAGAGCCTGAGCCTGAGCCTGAGCCTAAGCCTAAGCTTGAGCCTGAGCCTGAGCCTAAGCCAGCAAGGGCAAAGCTGGTGCTGTTGGGGAACCCCGCAGAGAGGTTCGATCTTGAGGATCTTTTAAGGGCAAGTGCGGAGGTATTGGGGAAAGGGACGATCGGGACGACTTACAAGGCTCAACTGGAGGATGGGACCACGGTAGTCGTGAAGAGGCTCAAGGATGCAGTCTTGTCGGCCGAGGATTTTAGGGACATGGTCGTAGCTGTCGGAGCGATCGAGCACGAGAACCTGCTCCCTCTGAGGGGTTACTACTACAGCAATGACGAGAAGTTGCTCTTGTACGATTATATGCCCCTGGGAAGCTTGTCAAGCCGATTGCATGGATCCAGAACAGAGGGACGGACTCCTCTAAGCTGGGAAGTCAGGCTTTCAATTGCCCACGGGGTTGCCAAGGCCATCGAGCACCTGCACGCCCAACGTCATCTTAAAATTCACCACGGGAACATCAAGTCATCCAATGTCCTCCTCACGCCGTCCTACGAGGCCCGGGTCTCCGATTACGGCCTTGACCCCCTCAGAAGTTCTGCCCTGGTGGGTGGGGCGGACCCAACAATGGCGGATGTGTATGGCTTTGGGGTGTTGCTTCTGGAGCTCTTGACCGGGAAGCCGCCTGCCCAGGATCTCCTCAATGAGGAAGGTGTAGATCTTCCTACCTGGGTCCAGTCCATTGTTCGTGAGGAATGGACTGCTGAAGTTTTTGATTTGGAGCTCATGAGGTATCACAACGTCGAGGAGGGGATGTTTGCGCTCTTGGAGGTGGCGATCAGTTGTGTATCCCCAAATTTGCCTAAGCGCCCTCGAATGTCTGAAGTACGGAGGAAGATCGAGGAGTTGTGTAGCCCTGGGGAACCGCGAGATGGAGCATCACAGCCCGACAGGGTCAACGAAGCGACCAAGGACACTTCTTCATCGCTTATTCCTAATGCACAGGGAGACGGGGACTCGCAGCTCCACCAATTCAGCGAAGTGAGCCATTATACGGATACTCGGTGAGTTGATCTAGAGAATGCCAAAGGTGCTACGTCGCCTAACTCCATGACTCTGTTTAGCAACATGAAATCAATTTAATCTTTTACGATTTTCCCATAGACAAGTTAATTAACGAGGAAGTCAATGTCAAACTAAAGAAGAGGAGTGGGAAGGAGGGAGAGAAACGTGTGAGTTTTGTGTCTTTGATACAATTGAGAAGAGCAAGGAGTTTCAGAGCCATTGATTACTTGTGTAGTTGGAACTACTAGTAAGGATAGCTACCTATGAACAATCTTCCATGCAATAAGAGAAGGCTTCACCCAAAACAAATGAATCAATGACACAAAGCTTCCCCTAACCCGAAGTTACCATAGACGTGTCAAAATGGATGATAGACCCATTATATATGAATTAGTTATATTCATAAATGAGTCAGAAATGAGTTTAAACATTAAATGGTTATAAGTAGGATTACAATTTACTTAAATCTGACCTACCTTTATGATCATCTTTTCATTCTCTCTTGACCTCACTCAATCTCGCACTCATTTTCTCCGCACTCTCAATTCAATTTGCATATGAGGTATGGAACTGGGATGACTTTTGGATTTTCATTCATGATGTGGGTGCCACTCTAGCTCTTTCAAGATGTTTGACTTGAAGAAATTTGATTTAATCTTGGTGAACAATGGCCTTAGCCAGTAGATACCTTTTGCAGGAGACCACTCGATGGGGTTCTGGAAGTTTTTGAAAGAGTTTATGGTAAGTTTTTTAAATGTTCAATATTAGTCTCCTGATAATTTGAAAGTGCAAATTGGTAGGGTACCATGTTTTAGCTACTTTCCTTTGCTTCAGTGTTCTGGATTTATTGACCTCTCATTAATGGCCTCTACTTGTCTATTCTACGATTTACCTTCTATTGGGAAAAGGTACTTCGAGAATACAAGAATTAACAGGAAGCCTTTTTGGTTTGGCAAGATACAGTTTAGGTTACTGTTATGCATCTGCTACAGCATTATTGGCATACTGTTGCATAGTAATTTTGCAGAAGCATTAGTTTTTTTTATTGGTTGAAATGAAATGGGGCTCTAGGAGCATAAAAATCAAAGTCGGATTTCATAGTCTAGGACAAGAAACTACCTGTTTTCTGCAGAAGCAGGGTAACATCTGACTGGAGGTCTACTGAGCTGAGTTCATTGCCTCCTATCAATAGAGAGTGATCAGCAAGCCACCTTGCATAGCTTTACTCATGTAATAAATTGTTTAACATGCCCTTGCAGTCGCTTTTGATAAACTTTGTTTATGAATTGTGAGGCAGCTTCTAGCATCACTCAGGAAACTCATGTACCAGGCAGTGATTAATTTGTGCCACATTAGACAGCCCTTCTGTGACCGCTGAAAGTCACCTTTTGGAAGGGAAAATTGTTTAAAAAGTCTAAACATGCATTACTTATCAAATCTCTGCCTTGGACGTCTTTTGAGGCCTTGAGCTATCAATTTTACTTCCATTGGAACTCAATAAACTTGCATTTTATCCTTAGCAGGAAGATGGCTTACTTTCTTATCATGTTTAATTCTTGTAGATATTTCCTAGTTCAATCCAAGGATTTTGTTGATACAGGAAATGTCCAGGATTATTACCTTTTGATTGTCAAATGAACTAGCTAGTAAATTTTGTGAGCATTACAAAAGATTTTTTTTTAAATACTTGCAATTTGTATTTATCCTGCATACGCATGAAATAGTTTTCTTTATTTGATTTATCAGCTCTCTGAAAGTATCAATAATGCTGCACCTCTATCTGAATGGCCATTTCTAGTCACTCTCTTCATGAACTTGTCTTTTGGTTTGTTCATTACATCAGTTTTAAAGAACTGGGTCATGACAACACGATTTTGTGCATATCTTATATTTGCATTTCATTTTTCTAGATGTTTCATCATTGTCGTCTCTAAAGGAAGAGTGCATATTATAGCCTCACAAGTTCTGCAAGATAACAATGCATTTACCTGATGTTTCATATCTGGAAAAAGAAAAATAATTCTCTTGTTGACTGATTTCTACAATTAACAGAATCTATGTGATGTATCATTGTTACGCATGCAATGATTAGCTGTATGTGGATGCAGTATTTGATTGCTGTCTCACAGTGGATGGCTTGAAGGACGAGGATTATCAAATTTTGATTGGAGGCATAGTGGGAAAGGTGCAACAACAGTGTCCTGAAGCTTTTTTCACGGTGTTCCATTTCGGAGAGCATGAGAGCCAAAGCCAAATGTGTGATGTGTTGTCTCATACGCCTGTCATGAATTACCCGATTCATCATGGTGATTGCCCCATTCTTACCATGGAGATGATCCATCACTTCCTAAGATCTGCCGATGCATGGTTGTCGCTTGAAGGGCAAAAGCACATGCTGTTGATGCATTGTGAAAGAGGTGGATGGCCAGTTCTGGCGTTCATGTTGGCTGCTCTTCTGTCATATAGGAAGAAGTCCAATGATGAAGAGGAAACACTTCACTTGATTTACAAGAGTGCTCCTCCTGATCTCTTGCATCTGAATTCACCCTTGAATCCATTGCCCTCACAGCTGAGATACCTCCACTACATATCCACATCAAACGTGGACTCAGAGGAGTACCTACCAGATAAGGCTCTTATGTTAGATAGTGTCATACTGAGGTTCATGCCTTGTCTAGATGCTGAAATGGGATGCCATCTTATGTTTAAGATATTTGGTCAGGACCCCCGTAACCTTAAAATTAAATCTCCCACAGTCCTGTTCTCAACACCTGAAAAGGGCAAAAATATCAGGCACTACAAGCAGGTGGGTTTTAATCTATTTTTGGGTTCAAAAAAGTTTCCGTAAATTCATGTCATTTCATATGTTTGTTAGAGAAGACTCTGCTTGCTCTCAATTGTGTTGTGGATCCTTACAGAAAAAGTTCGCCATGGGAGTTTGTCAGACTTTGCTGGTCTTGTTACTGTGATATTTTCCAATTAGAAAATGGTGAAGTCAACAACCGCCCATGTGAATTTTCGATAATTTAACCTCGAAAAAATGATTCTATGTGTCTATCCCTGGTGCAGAGTTGATTGTGTAAGTTTTCTTTGTTCATTAAGAGTATCAAAGAGAGAGATACTGCTCCATAAACTTGCATATGTGCTTATGCGGCATTTGCGGTCTTGTCAGAAGGAAAAGTTGTAAATTTGCTTTTTCTTTTTTCTTCAAAGCCCATTGAATGAAACCTTGAAAGTATAGGATTCATCCTGATCTGATTATGTTCCACCTGCAATGTCCGTCAATTCATTTGCATGTGCCTAAACACACAAATAATAATTTAATTTTATTCTGATGCCCGTGATTATGCTGTTCATATTTGTCATTGTAGGCAGACTGCAAACTGGTCAAAGTAGATATCAATTGCCCCGTTCAAGGCGATGTTGTGCTCGAGTGTATGAGTCTGGATGCTAGTCTTGAACATCGAGAAACGATGTTCCGTGTCATGTTTAACACAGCATACCTATTGGAAAATGTTCTGATGCTAGGGCTTGATCAAATAGATGTGCCGTGGGATCGCCACAATCTGTATTCTGGGGATTTTATAGCAGAGGTATTCCTTTATAGTTATACTAGGCTTCTTTAGTGTGACTTTATTTTGCTTGAAAGTAACTCATCTTTGCTTTTTTGTGTTTGATTAGATTACTTTCTCGGAAATGAATCCTTCTGCTTCTCTAGTTTCTGTTGATTCATCCAGTGATGACGAACAACCAGAGAATCAATTAGCTAAAGCAGCCAGCAAGATTGAAGCCCAAGAACTGCAGGTTGAATACCAAACAGTTTACCATGCGCTACCATCTCGAGATGCTAATACAAGTCATGAAGAGAATGAAGTTTGGGAATGGCCAATCCAGTCCGATACTGCTTTTCCAACCTCAATTCTGCATACAACGCTTCCTTCCCAGTTAGAAGCTTCAGGGCATTCAGCTTTTGATGGATCTCTCTCAAGTTCAGAGTCTGCCTTCTCTTTGTTATCTCAAGATGGATCTTCTGTAAGCTTCAGTGCAATGCCCACCAAAAAGAATATCGAACCCTTGCAGTCCCCCAAACAGCATCTGGTCTCTTCTCTGGACTTATCTCAAGATGTTTACCCTGGTAACACACCCTCACTAGAAGCTTGTTCTGTATGCTTTAGAATCGAGTGAGAAGGTTCCACATCGATTTCATGTTGCCCAGAAATTTTGGTGAGAGCACAGAATTTGAGAGCTGGGAAGCAATAACTTTGAGGAAATTTATATTGAATGAAATACTTTCCCTATAGTTGCCTCGCATTTTGCAACTGCTTAAGTTCTTTTTATGGCGATTGTTGCTTAATATTTTTTTGTAAAACAGGTGAGAACACGGAATCCACAAGGTGGGAAAGAATAGCAGCTGTGACAGAAACAAACATGGAGATGAATTCTGTCAGTGAGTCAGCATCCTTATCGGCTGTCAATGATGGCAGTGTGGAATCTACTGCTGCAGGTGTCTCCAACTCAGCACAATTGCCTGATATGATGCTACCAAAACTGAAAAATCTATACCAGCAGGAGGGCTCACCATCATTAACCTCCATGTCATCTGGATATGACTATGATGTTTTCCTGAGTTTTAGGGGGCCAGATACTCGCTCAGGCATAACAAGTGTCTTATATACCAGGTTGGTAGATGCTAGAATCCGCACATTTAAGGATGATGAAGAGCTCCGAGTTGGGGAGGAGTTTGGTCCTGAGTTGCTCAAAGCTATCAACCAATCAAAAATTGCAATTCCCATATTTTCCAAGGGCTATGCCTCTAGTAAATGGTGTCTTAGTGAGTTGGTCCAAATGGTGGAGTGTAGTAAGACAAGGAGACAGAAAATTATGCCCATCTTTTACGATGTTACTCCAACGGAGGTCCGTCACCAAATTGGGTCTTATGAAGAAGCCTTTCTATCACATAAGGAGAAATTTGGTGGGAACGTCAACAAGTGGGAAGCTGCTCTCAGCCATGCTGCCAATCTAAGCGGATGGGACAATTCAAAGAAGAATAGGTATGTCATTTTCTGGGTATTCATAGCGCAGTATTTCCATAATATTACCTTGTCCTTATAATTATTTTTTTTACTTTTCCTTCCAATATATTAGGGGTGAAGGAGAACTGGTAGACGAGATTGTTCAGAAGGTTATAGATGAGTTGAAAATGGCATATCTACTAGTGACAGACTGCTTGGTCGGAGTCGAAAATCACGTGAAGGAAATCAATACAATGATGTGTGGTGATTCAGAGGATATAAGAATTCTTGGAATCCATGGTATGGGGGGTGTAGGAAAGACTACTCTGGCCAAAATCATCTACAATCGGCTGTCACATGATTTTGAATCTTGTTGCTTCCTTTCTAACATCAAGGAAACTTCAGAGCTCAAGGGCATCGAATGTTTGCAGAATCAACTAATCTCTGAAGTTCTCAAAAAACAATGGTCAAATGTTAACAATGTTGAGGAAGGAATAAAGACAATAAAAGACAGGTTATGCGGTAAAAAGGTTCTAGTGCTACTAGATGATGTTGATCAAATGACTCATTGGGATGCACTGATAGGAAAACCTGCGTGGTTTGGTTTAGGAAGTAGGATTATCATAACTAGTAGAAACAGGGATATTGTCGATGCTTCTGAGGTTTGTTATCCATATGAGCTTTTGAGCATGAACTTCGACCAATCTCTTCAACTTTTTTGCAAACATGCTTTTGGAAGAGATTACCCTTTGGATGACTACATTGCTTTCTCCACAGCAGTGGTCCAAAGTACAGGGGGTCTGCCTCTTGCTCTTGAGGCTATAGGCAAACTTCTTCCAAACAGAAGCAAAGATGTTTGGGATGTGATATTGAAAAAGTTGAAACAAGTTCCTCTCGCTGATGTAAAAAGAAAGCTGAAAATAAGTTACGATGCCTTGGATGAATGGCAAAAGCATATTTTTCTTGAGATAGCTTGTCTTTACACTGGATTTGATCATAGGATAGTGCTTCCCTCTTGGAAAGAATCCAATCTCTTCCCAGAGGAAGGTCTTGAGGTCCTTCGGAGGATGTCTTTGATAAAAATTGGTGAAGACAATAAGTTATGGATGCATGACCAATTAAGAGGCCTTGGTAGAGACATTGTTCGTCAAGAGTGTGATAAGGAACGCAAAAAAAAGACTCAGTTGTGGAACCATGCAGAAGGCTTGGACATGGTGATAGAAATGAAGGTAAATTTGCATTTCAATTACTTTATCCCCACTAAGCTAACAAATTACATGCCTTCGCACTGCAATTGATCATACTAATGCTTATAATATATTGTCGCAGGGAACAAAAAACGTTGAAGCTCTTTGCCGAAAATTTGATCCTCAGTCACTTTCCAATTTTGCAAATGAAGAAATTAAGAGGCTATCTCATCTAAGATATTGTTGTCAGATATGTAAGATCAAGCGTGGAATAAGTAAAGATTGTAATCTAGATACATGCATTATTCAAAGATAACAAGATCAATTAGTGATCTTGATTGATTTTATGTAATTTCCTTTTTTATACATATAATGTAATACAACTGCAAACACACTTGTACAATGATATACAGTGAATACAATCGGTATTTCTCTTCTTTATGCTTGCATTTCTTCTCTTTTCATTGTGTTAGAACAATTGTTCAATCCATGAATTAGCTTCCGCTTCTCTTTCTTGATTATCCTCTAGAACAAGTTCATCTTGCAAAAGAGGAAATCATTAAATTATTTACTTTTTTCTAACCATGATAAAGGATAAGTCAACTTCCGAGAGAGATCTGTCCTCGGACGTGATTCAAGAGTCATCACTGGAAGATCTACCCTTCAGAACATAAGAACGAAGTAGAGATTCAACATTGACTCAAACGAATTAGGCCCAACCGGCACAAGTCACATTCGGAGTACAAGGCCCATTCGGACCAACACAGCTACCTTTTTGGATGTTTGGGTTTTCCCCATGGTATAATTCTACCACGCCCTTTAATCAGGCCCAAGGGACAAATATAGAAATCTCAATCAATAACAGCTCGATAGGCCTTAGGACTGGACCTAGTGTGATGGCACAAGTGCCATTAGCTTATAAGGACATGGATTGCAACACTATCAATCCATAAATTGTTGCTGAACTACCCTTGACAGATTATTTAAAGCAGATGTGAGAAAATATTAGAGAAATGCACAAGAATCTCGAGCGTGCTAAAATTTTCGCACTCAAACAGCAATTATCAGACCTTAAGCAAGGCAAGTCATCAATTAGGGTTTGCTACAACAAGCTTTCAACTATCTGGAATGAGCTCGAAATGGTAGAGGGAAAATTAGAAGCGCCAGATTATGTATTGAAGCAGTATCTAGCTATTCGAGAGAGGCAAAAGGCAATACAATTCCTGCATATTTTAAACAACTCGCATTCAGAACTTATATCCTCACGATGGCCCTAACGCTGCCCCTCAGACGAATCTATGAACTAACTATCCAAGAAGAGAGCCAACAGCTCAGCGCTAAGGATCATGGGTAAGAAGGTCTCATCCTTGTAGCACACGGAGCTAGGCGAGGAAGGGCATCAATGAAGAGATTCAGCTCTCTGGATGAGGAGGAGAGGCAAAGAGAACAAAGCGATGGAAACCCTAAGGTTTTCACCTCTGACGGGTTGGCCAATAGGAGCCATGGGAATATCATCTCTAAAGAGGCCATGGCTTCTATACTGAAAGCGCGGGCCAAGGGTTGTGGGTTGATGGACTAGTGAAAGCTAAAGGCCCAAGTCGCAAGTTTTATCTTGACGAGTTGGACAGGGTAAATTCAGGGCCCACATCATTTGGACGAAAAGCGGGTGGCCCACATTATGTTTTAGTCGTTGGTGGATTGAACGAGTGAGAAATCGTCATGTGGACAAGAAATGGAAAAGAAAGATCCAAATGCAAGTCGTATTGTGAATTTTGCAGGCGTCCATATAATACCATGGATACCTGCTGGAAATTGCAGGGGAAGCCAAATGAGAAAGAAAAAAGAATGGAAGCCCAAGCACACCAAGTGACTAGTTTGAATCAACCCATTTCGATTGACCAATATTAGTAACTCATGACGATTTTAAAGCATATGGACATCGATGAAAAGGGAGCAAGCTTTTCAGGTACCTTCTATTGTCTAATGGACTCTATTTCAAGCAATACATGGGTTATAGATTCAGGGGCTAGTGATCACATCATATGCAATGAAAATCTCTATTATAGTGTTTTTGAAAGTCCCAATTCAACTAAATTCCATGCAACTTCCGAATGGAGATGTCACACTAGTCACAAGGTTGGCACAGTGCAACTTAGTCTTTATATAACCTTGAAAATGTCTTATATGTCCATCACTTTCAATTTAATCTTATTTTAGTGTCCCAAGTATGTGTAAACAATTCCTGCCATGTCTAATTCTATTTAGATAAGTGTTTATTTCAAGCCCGTTTGATTGGGAAACTGATGAGACTAGGTAAGGCATCTCAAGAACTTTATTTTTGGACCAGCTTTTCAAATTCCCCTATTTCTAGTTCCTATCAAGGACAATCTCTATGTAATGCCAACATTAATAATAAAATCTCTATTCTTCATCAAATGTTTGGTTTAATAATAAAAATCTCCATTCTTAATCAAAGGCTTGGTTATAGTGCTTCTATTCCTTGTCATAATTGTGAAATTTGTCCTTTGGCGAAGTAATCAAGACTTCATTTTCTATTAAGCAAAAGTCATGCCACTCATTCTTTGTCTCTTATTCATATGGATACATGGGGTCCATATCATACCTCACATAATGATGGCTCTCGTTTCTTTCTTACTAATGTGGACGATTACTATCGTGCCACATGGATCTTTCTCATGCAGTCCAAATGTCAATAACTATCTCATTTGAAAAAGTTTATCCCATTATCACAAAACCAATTTGGGACCTCTGTCAAGAAAGTACTGATAGATAACGGCACATAATTTTTTAATCATTAGAGTTCCACTTTCTTCTCCCATCTTAGGATGTTACATGAGCACACCTACATATATACTCCTCAACAGAATGGCATTGTTGAAAGGAAACACCACCACATTCTTGAAGTTGCTTGTGCACTTAAACTTCAAACATCCATTCTGAGATTTTTTTTTGGGCGATTGTGTGATCACATCCACTTATCTGATTAACCGCGTGCCAACTAGAGTTCTTGATGGTAGGAGTCCTTATGAAATGCTTTTTAACAAAAAAAAAATGCCCTTCATCATCTTCGAGTGTTTAGGTGTCTTTGTTACATTACAACACTAGGGTCACGAATCAAGTTGGATCCTTTGGGGGATATCCAGTTTTACAAAAAGAATATAGGGTTTATGATACCCGCATAGGGGATTTCCTTATTCGCATAGATGTTGTCTTTCATGAGGAGGTGTTTCCCTTCAAGCAAGTTGGTTTTTCCTCTAATGTACCTGCACCGCCTTCAATGGATAGGCGCTTTCTTTTTTATGAGAACACCTTTGTTTCTCCATATGACGTGACAACTCTCACTATGCCATTGCCAGTTGTCCAGCATCCAGCACTTATCAATGATTCTCCTACTTGTGATGACGCATGTCGTAGTGATTCAACATCTTCTCCAACAACTTTCTCTAATCATCATCAAGCACATCCATCTCTAGATAATGTTATCTCTTCTCCTTCAGATCTGCTGCGTATGCCCAGCTGCTCAAGGCGCATTATCAGACCGCCCACATGGACTAAAGATTACGTGTGTGCTTCCCGCAATACTTCAGGTATTCATCATCCTTTTTCTTCAAATGATTCTTTCGATCGACTATCCCCAGAACAACAAGGTTGTGTCAGTCGCATCTTCAAACACCATGAGCCATCTTCCTATAAAGAAGCTATTCAAGATTGCTATCGGCAACAAACAATGGAAAATGAACTAAAGGCACTTATGGCTAATCAGACTTTGGAAGTTGTTCCGCTTTTATCGCATCATAAAGTTAATGGTTGCAAATGGGTCTAGAAGATCAAATATAAGGCTGATGGATCTATGGAGTGCTACAAAGCATGATTGGATGCCAAAGGTTTCACACAACAGAGATGTTTTGATTACCATGAAACATTCTTGCCTGTTGTGAAGGATGTCACCGTTTGCTCTTTTCTATCTATTGCTGCCTATTAAGATTGGAATCTACATCAAATGGATGTCCATATTACTTTTCTCCATGGTGATATCGATTAAAAAATTTACATGGAACTTCTACTGGATTTATGGAGACAAGGGGGAATTTGATGTGTGTCATCTTCGCAAATCTTTATATGATCTCAAGCAAGCATCTCAATAGTAGAATGCCAAGTTCACCAAGGCCTTCATCAATGCTAGTTTCAGACAGTCGAAGCATGACTATGCTTTCTTTACATGGGTTAAAGGTACATCTCATATTTATCTAATAATTTATGTGGATGACATTCTTATCATGAGGAATGATGATACCTCCATTAACGAATTGAAGTCGTATTTGTACTCGACATTCCATATTATGGATTTAGGAGCACCTAAATACTTTTTTTTAGATAGAGATTGCCCGCTTTAATTTGAGAATTTCTTTTAGCCAAAGGAAGTATATTTTGGAAATTATATCGAAAGCGGGATTATCAGGTTGCAAACCATTGATCATTCTTATTGAACAAAATCTAAGATTTACTACATTGGAACATGATGCTAGATCATCTTCGCAAATAGAAGATCCATTACTTGAAGATCCTTTCAGTTATTAGAGGATGGTAGGTAAGTTTATCTACCTTAGTATGACTAGACCAGACATTTGCTTTGTTGTGCAGATACTTAGTCAATTCATGCACAAAACAAAGTAGTTTCACACGAATGTCACACTAAAAATAGTGAAGTATTTGAAGAAATGTTAGGGATTGGGAAATTTTCTTTCAATAGATTGCAACATAGAGATGATGGCCTACTGTAATACAAATTATGCTATGTGTCCAATGAGCCAAGATCTATTAATGGTTTTTGTATCAAGTTAGGGAGCTCTCTACTTTCTCGGAAGACTAAGAAGTAACCAACCGTATCATTATCTTTAGCTGAAACAGAATATTGAGCAATGGCTAAGACCACCTATGAGATCATTTGGTTACGAGGGCTTCTATTGGATCTTGGTGTAAAGATCAAAGGGCCAACTACCTTGTTTTGTGACAATGATACAGTATTAAAAACTTGTAGCAAATCCTATTCTACATAAGAGGACGAAGCATATAGAAATGGATTGTCATTTTACTTGTAAAAAGATTCATAATGGGATTATCTAGCCAAGTGGCATAGCACCTTGGAATAGCTAGTGGACATTTTTATAGATGCACTATGTTAAGTAAGCTGGGTGTCTTTGATATATACAAGCCATTAGCTTGAGGGGAAGTATTGCCAGATATGCAAAATCAAGCGTAGAATAAGTAAAGATTGTGATTTAGACACTTGCATTATTTAAAGATAACAAGATCAATTAGTGATCTTGATTGATTTTATGTAATTTCCTTTTTTTATACATATGATGTAATATAAGTACAAACACACTTGTACAATGATATACAGTGAATACAATCAGTATTTCTCTTCTTTCTGCTTGCGTCTCTTCTCCTTTCAAATATCCCGATGTGAGGGTTTTTCAAGATTAGTGGCCTTCAAATGATAGAGTATATGAAAATTCGACATGTATGTAAGATAGGCATTTGTGTTTGTCAGTTAGGTAAACGATTCGTTTACCATCATATCAACAGTGAAAATAAACTGATATATATCTATATACCAGACGATATATATTTATATATTTGAAGCGGAAGTGATCGTTCTACGAAGATCCATATATTGCGAATTGCGGACCTCAACATCCAATTAAACTTGTGATTGGCAATCTTGGTATGAATGCGACATGTTGACGAACCTGTGTCAACCAATCAATGCCATAACGCCACGAACAAGAGAATTCACAATCTTGCTCAATAAGTTAAATTCGATCGCCACAAGAGAAACCTTGATAAGATCTACTTCTCAAAAAAAAAAAACTCAAAGAAGAAAACCTCTTTGTATAAAATTATGTGTAAAATCGTCTGTCTCATAAAAACCTATAAATAACCTTATATATGTTGTTAACCCTAATCATAATCCTACTATGAATCAAAATAAACAAAAAAAAGTCATATTCCTAATCCTGTTAGGATTGCAATCACAAAAATAATAAAGATTCGTAATCCTAATCCTACTAGGATTAGAATTACAAAAATAACTCTAATTAAAAAAAATTGTTCAAAACTAGAAAAGGCCTAAAAATCTATCTAAACGATTTCAAATCGCTAAAAAAACATCATCATTCACTACTAAAGTAGTGAGTATTGGTCAATGGTCCATTTTAGAGTGTCTATCCAAATTTGAGCAAATTCTGAAATTGTTAATTTGAAACTTCAGAAATAATCATGTTACACCAAGGAGTTTCAGAATCTTCAAGTTTCGAATCCGGATTGTCTCCATGCCAAATATCTTAAACCATGATGCCAATAGCTTGTTTGAATTCCTTCGCTCTCGCTCGAGTGATTAGTCCTAGCGGATAGAGCAACGGAACCCTAGCACCTCCTCCTCGATAGGGCTCGAGTGATTGGTCCTAGTGGATAGAGCAACGGAACCCTAGCACCCCCTCCTCGATAGGGCTCGATGTGCACATCATTCCCTCCCCCATGCAAAGGATTTGTCCTCAAATCGACATCTACATCAAAAAGAATTAAATCAAAAACTTTAAAAGTTGCACTAATATTTTATTCACCTGGAAGGTCAAGTTTATAAGCATTATTGTTGACTCTTTCCAATACCATGAATGGTCCATCCCCTCGCAGTAGCCATTTAGAAAGTTGTTGTTTAGGAAAATGCTCTGTGCGTATATGAACCCAAACCCAATCGCTGGGCTCAAACACTACTTTCTTACACCCTTTGTTGGCTTGCTTCGCATATTACTCTGTCTTATGCTCAATATTCAACCGCATTTTCTCGTGCAAAGTCTTCACAAATTCAGCTTTCTTTGAACCATCTAAATCCATACGCTCATCAATAGACAAATGGGTTAAATCTAATGGAGTTAAGGGATTAAAACCATAGACAAGCTCAAATGGTGTGAATTTAGTAGCAGAATGTACACTTCTATTATAGGCAAACTCAACATGTGGTAAACAATCTTTCCAAGACTTTATGTTCTTTTTAATTATAGCATGCAATAATGTCTCTAAAGTCCTTTAACTACTTCAGTATGACCATCAGTTTGTGGATGACAAGTAGTAGAAAATAAAAGTTGTGTACCTAATTTCTTCCACAATGTCTTCCAAAAGTAGCTAAGAAATTTAGAATCTCGATCAGAAACAATAAACTTGGGCATACCATGCAAACGTACAACCTCACGAAAGAACAAGTCAGCAACATGCAACGCATCATCAGATTTATGACAAGGTATAAAATGAGCCATCTTTGAAAATCGATCAACAACCACAAAAATAGAATCCCTGCCATGCTTAGACCTAGGCAATCCTAATACAAAATCCATAGAGATATTAATCTAAGGATGCGTTGGAATAGGCAAATGTGTATACAAACCATATGGTTTAGTTGTAGACTTAGTTTGCTTACATGCAATACATCTCTCATAAATTCGTGTGACATCTCGTTTCATGTATGACCAATAAAAATGTTCATGTAGCACTTCATAAGTCTTATTGATGCCAAAATGCCACATCAAACCACCACTAGTGCTTTTCGCACTAACAACTTACGCAAAGAGTATCTAGGCACACACAACTTATTTTCACAAAAGAGATATCCATCATGCCTATAAAACTTTTTAAACGCAGCATGCTCACAAGCTTCAAATATTCTCCCAAAATCATCATCATCAATGTATAAACATTTGATATGTTCAAAACCTAAACACTTTACTCCTATAGTAGTTAGAATTGCATACCTTCGAGAAAGTGTATTGGCTACCATATTGTCCTTACCTTTTTTATACTTGATTACATATGGAAAAGTCTTAATGAATTCCATCCATTTATCATGTCTTTTATTTAAATTTTGTTGTCCCCTCAAGTACTTTAAAGTCTCATGGTCAGTATGGATAACAAACTCATTTGGCCATAAATAATGTTGCCAAGTCTCCAAAGCTTGCACTAAAGCATACATCTCCTTATTGTAAATCGAATAACTTAATGTCGCTCCGCTTAACTTCTCGCTGAAATATGCTATGAGACGTCCTCCTTGCATCAACACAGCCCCAATTCCTGTACCAGAAGTATCGCATTATATCTCAAAAGTAGTACTGAAATTCGGTAAATATAATAAAGAAGCATTAGTCAACTTATCCTTTAGTAGATTGAATGCTCTTTCTTGCTCTTCTCCCCACATGAAATCCACACGCTTCTTGATAACCTCGGTTAAAGGTGCGGCGATGGTGCTGAAATTTTTTACAAATCTACAATAGAAATTGGCTAAACCATGAAAGCTGCGCACCTCTCCTACTGTCCTTGGTGTCGGCTATTCACGGATTGCTTTCACCTTTTCTTCATCAACCTGTATTCCATTAGCACCAACAACAAAGCCTAGAAATACTAATTTGTCAGTTACAAAACAACACTTCTTTAGATTAGCATATAATTGTTCATCCCTTAAAACTTGCAAAACAGCTCGCACATGCTTAATATGGTCATCAATGCTTCGACTATATATCAAGATATCATCAAAATAAATAGCTACAAATCGAGCAATAAAAGCATGCAAAACATGATTCATAAGTCACATGAAAGTACTAGGTGCATTAGTTAAATCAAAAGGCATGACTAACTACTCATACAATCCATACTTCGTCTTCAATGAAGTTTTCCATTCATCCCCCTCTTTCATCATAATCTAATGATAACTACTTTTTAGATCAATTTTTGTAAATATGCAAGCTCCATAACATGTCATCTAGCCTAAGAATAGGATATCGATACTTTACCGTAATATTATTGATTGTTCGACAATCAACACATATTCGCCAATATCCATCCTTTTTAGGCACTAACAAAACAGGAACAACGCATGGGCTAAGAGACTCTCTCACATATAATTTCTTAAGTAAGTCACTAACTTGCCGCTGAAGTTCTTTTGTCTCTTTAGGATTGCCTCGAATCGATGGTAAACCTCTAAGGATCTCATCAGGAAAAACATCTTCAAATTCCTGCAACAAAGATACAACTGAACTTGACAAATTTGGGTCAAGTTCATTAGTAGTAAATAGCATTTCATTGTACAAAAATACAAGTATTGGTCAGTCTAGAATAAAAGCTTTCCTCACTTCACTCAATTTTGCATAGAAATTTTTGTCTCTCTTTTCTTTTTTCTCTCTTTTTCCCTCGATTTTGACCACTCCACTATTCTTTTCCTCTCCTTTTGCTTGCAGTGCAGAATTTTCATGCAACCCCTCAATTTTATCACCTTTTTTCTCTCCTTTTGCTTGCATTTCAAAATTTTTACGCAACCCCTCAATTTTATCATTCTTTTTCTTTCTCTCAACCGCACGTTGTAATTTCAATTGATCTTCGTGCACCTTAGT
This sequence comes from Melaleuca quinquenervia, assembly GCA_030064385.1. NCBI lineage: Eukaryota > Viridiplantae > Streptophyta > Magnoliopsida > Myrtales > Myrtaceae > Melaleuca > Melaleuca quinquenervia. Next base: position 8,784,891 of record CM057720.1, read on the forward strand.
AGGTGTCATAGGTATCAATGTGTAAGTCTCTGATTCATCACCAATGAATATCGGTTAGTGTAACCATCATGATGTATTTTTCGATCATACTGCCATGGCCTACCAAGTAAGATATGTCATGTTTGCATAGGTACAACAACACACACCACCTCATCCTTATATTGCTTTATCTCAAATGGAACTCGTACTTGCTTCAATACTTTTACTTCTCTATTATCATTCAACCACTGTAATCTATACGGTTTTGGATGTTTTGCAGTTTTCAATCTCAATTTCTCCACCATGGTACAACTTGCTACATTCGTACAACTACCTCCGTCAATAATCAAATTACAAATCTTACCATTCACCAAGCATCTTGTATGGAACAAGTTATCATGTTGTTGGTGATGCTCATCCTCCTTAGTTTTGAACACTAATAGAATGCCTAACAACCATCAATTCACTATGACTGACATCTCAACTTCGCTGCAGTCTTCCAACGATGGCATGTCATCATCCTCTTCATCCCTATCACTTTCATATTGAACATCTCCCGGTCCAGTCATTATCATCACCCTCCTATTAGGACATTGATTTGCCATATGACCCCTGCCTAAACACCTAAAACATTTAATTTCTCGTGCTCTAGTGTTAGGATTTTTAGTTTTACCTGAAATATGATTTGAACCAACTCTGACATCTTTCTCCTTTTCCTTTGAAAATTTTGCCTTTGTGTTGTTTCCCTTCTAATTTGGCTTCTCGTCTCTCTTAAAATTAAACTTCTAATTTGAACTTGAAACTCCACCGCTTTTGTAATCTCGGTCCAACTTCAATTATCGCTCAACTTTGATGGCTTTGTCCACAAACTCCTCCAATTCAACATAGTGTTGCAGTTCTACCACCCTTGCTATGTCTCGATTCAAACCTTACAAAAATCGTGACATTGTGGCCTCATGGTCTTCTTCCACATTGGCGCAGATCATAGCAATCTCCATCTCTTTATGGCATTCTTCCACACTTTTATTTCCTTGTGTGAGATTTTGCAGTTTATGGAACAAGTCTCTATGGTAATGACTTGGTATGAACCGCCTCCTCATCACCGCTTTCATCTCATCCCACGTTTCCATTGGTCTTTCACCATTGCGTTTCCTGCTAGTCATAAGTTGATCCCACCAAATTATAGTATAATTAGTGAATTCAACAACTACAATTTTTACCTTTTTTGCTCAAAGTATCTTTGACAATCAAATACCATCTCCATCCGTTCCTCCCATTCAAGATACGCATCAAGATTGTTCTTTCCTTGAAAAGTTGGAATTTTCATCTTGATATTGCTAAGATCATCTGCTCGATGTCTAAATCCTCGGTGTTCGTTACTCCTCTCAAACCTTCCATCTCGATCATCTTCTGTATCGGACACGTATGCATCATTAAATTGCCGCTGCCATCTAGGTTGTGCCCTAGGCTACTTTTGATGATTTTGTCGTCTCCCTCTGGGTGGCTCTCGGTCATCATCAATTCTCATCTCACATCTTGCAACTCAGTCGCCAAGTGTTCAATTTGCAAAATCAATTGCTGGATGTCTGCTAGAATCGCATCATCTCTTGGGTGAGTGCCATCATCCATTTCATTTACACTTTCCTGACCTGAGCGTGACATTTTTTAAAAAAAAAAAACCTACAAGAAAACGTTAGAAAAAAAAATCCTCACCAAACACTCTCTCACGTGTTTCGCTCAAGGTGTTTGTCACTCCTCTCATGTTTAACTCAATTTCAGCTTTTTCTTTCCTCAATTAAGCTCACACACTCTTGCCTTTTACCTCTCGATTTCTTCTTTTAAGCTCTTTATCGAACTTGACCCAGTCTCACAAGCTCCCCACAACAATCGATTAACCACCAAGCAAGATCAAATTCCGCAATATAATACTAAAATCAACAAGTCAACAAATTTTTGCTAGATTCGGATTCTGAATCAATTTTCACTACAATTTCTAATCTATTTGGGCTGACTATCAATAATAACAAATAGAAACGAGTTGTCCTCTTGAATTTTTTTTCTTTTTTTTTGGCCTTTTTTTTGCCTAAACTTTTTTTGGCTTTTTTTTTGCCGATTTTTTTATGAACTCAATTACATAAAAAAAAAGATAACTAGGACCAAAAACCCTAATTCAAAATTGAAATAATAGCAAGAACAAATTCAGAACCCTAACTCTATAAATAAGCAAACTCTAATTTGATGAACGAAAAGCAATAAATGTAGGATAATTAGACCTTATAGAACCAACTCTGATACTTGATGATATATATCTATATACCAAACGATATATATTTATATATTTGAAGTGGAAGTAATCATTCTATGAAGATTCATAGGTTGCGAATCGCAGACCTCAACTTCCAATCGAACCTGTAATTGACAATCTTTGTATGAATGCGACCTGTTGATGAACATGTGTCAACCAATCAACGCTATAACGCCATGAACAAGAGAATTCGCAATCTTGTTCGATGAGTTAAATTCGATTGCCACAAGGGAAACCTGGATAAGATCTAGTTCTCAAAAGAACTCAAAGAAGAAAATCTCTCAATATAAAATTATGTGTAAAATTGTTTGTCTCATAAAAACATATAAGTAACTTTATATAGGTTGTTAACCATAATCCTAATCCTACTAGGAATCAAAATAAACAAAAAAAAAAAGTCATATCCCTAATCCTGCTAGGATTGGAATCACAAAAAATAATAAAGATTCCTAATCCTAATTCTACTAGGATTAGAATTACAAAAATAACTCTAATTAAAAGAAATTCGTTCAAAACTAAAAAAGGCCTAAAAGTCTATTAAACGATTTCAAATCGTTAAAAAAATCATCATTCACTACTAAAGTAGTGAATATTGATCAGTGGCCCGTTTCCGAGTGTCTATCCAAATTTGAGCAAATTTTGAAATTGTCAATTTGAAACTCTAGAAATAATCATGTTCATCAAAGAGTTTCAGAATCTTCAAGTTTCGAATCTGAATTGTCTTCATACCAAATATCTTGAACCACGATGCCGACAGCTTATTTGAATTCATTCGCTCTCGCTCGAGTGATTGGTCCAGCGGATAGAGTAACGGATCCCTAACACCTCCTCCTTGATAGGGCTCGATGTCCACATCATAAACAGATACACAATATACGCATTATATCTAAGCAAGAATCGATATGATCTTCCTCTCATCATGAATTCACTAGACCTTTACCAAGTATAATAGACTAGGGGCAGCGTCAAATGGGTGAACCAACAACCGGCTTAAAAAGAGGACAAAAGAGAAAAAAGGAAAAATAAAATAAAAAATGACTTATTAATGACACTTAAAATTAATTAAGTAACCAATTTAGAACTCACCCAAGAACCATTAAATTGTTAAGTGTCATTTAAAATAAATTTAATTTTTCAAACTAACACATTTATGACCCAATTTGTCATCTCTATCATAGACGAATGGCAAGGTGTCTTGCCAACATGTCAATACAGTTCACACTTGACATTGTATCTTCGGAAAAGCTATTACACTAGCTAAAACCGAACAGCATCCTGAGAGGTCAAGCTTATGGGGGTTGGCCATTTCGATGTCTCCACGTGAAAGACTCATTGATCTTCCACAACTTATGGCATGACTCGTATTATAAGTACTCCGGTTGCACTTTTGCTATGTTATGGGTGAGAAAACTTCAATAGTCATAAGCACTGGTTTTGTATATGTATAGTGGGTAAAGAAAATATACCTATGATAACAAAAAATTATAAATGAAAAATATGTGCCTTCGTGTGATTTTCACCAAGAAAAAAAAGAGAGAGAGCCAAATACACATTGAATTAGCATCTAATCAACCTACCTACACTTACGTAATCAAACTTAAGACTTCATATTGTTAATTTTTGTCACAAGTTTTGCTTATTGGAAAAATCAATAAACAGATATGTGTTTGGACTTATTGAGAGAAATATAAGGCAAAATTAAAGTACTGTATGTATCACACTTTAAGATATATCTCATTGAATTTGTATTTTACCTTCAAAACATCTCATGCTCCTTTAGTATAATTTTTTCACATCAAGACATTAAAGATGGGGCCATCCGTATTTCACTAGTTTGATATTGATATTGAGGATATTACTCAAAAATTTTCAAATTCACTATATGGATACCAATTCAATTATAAACTTTCCAACTTGACCAATGTAATTCAAAACTTTTGCCGATATTTTAGTATTATTTGTTCAGCCAATCTAGGTCTGAAAATAATGACAAAGCTGTGAAGTCAGTGCTGACCGTAACACGCCTAGCAATCCGATGCGTAAAGCACCACTTAAAAGTAATGAGAAAATGTACAAGATTTCCTGATTCATTTTCCTTTTTTCCTTCCTTCTTATATTGCTCATTGTCTCCCGGACATGAACTGGAGTGCTCCATTAACTGCTCTTCTTCTACGTCTATTCATGACCCCTCCACCTCTCCTCTTTTTGCTGTCAAGCTCCGTGGCTCCAAGATCTTTACCAAACTGGACGCCTCGAGCTCCTCCGCAGCAGGAAGCTCGAGCCCAAAATGTGAACGCCAAAATCCACCTCAAATAAAACTCTACATTACAATGAATTTAATTGTTGTGAATAATTTGGCATAGGTTTCTGCATAATTTTGCTTTTGTGAAAATTCATGTGGGCACCATCAATGGTAATTTTTTTAAGTAAAGCTTGCGTGTGAATTAGCAAATCTCTAATGAATATGCATATATTGTTAATTTATACATAGATTCTACCCTGCACGGTGGCAAATCAAGTTTCAAAGTTACTTTAGTATGTCTCTAATAGTATTTTGAAATAAAATTATGATAAGTTTTGAAAGGAGTTAACAGTGTAAAGATATCCATCTTTAGAAAGTTAATATATGGTAGGAAAAAAAATATTTTTCAGAGGGTTCATTACTTGACTGTGCTGTTTCTAAAGAGCTATGATTATGACTCCATTCATTTCGTGGAAGATAATTTTCAAGAAAACATTTTCGATTTTCTAACGTTCGTTTCATGAAAATAAGATAGTTAAGGAAAATATTTTCCACCAATGGAAAAAATACATTAAAAAATGGAGAAAATATTTCTGCTTTTTAAAAAGTGGATAATATTTTTCATCTTATTTTTTCACATTTAAACATTTTCCATCTTTTTTCAAAAGTGGCTTGTGACCAACGATCATCCAATGTAGAACAAAAAAAAATTGATTTTTTGTAATTTTTCCTAAATTTCAAACGAATACAAAAAATATTGTCATTTTCCAAGAAAATGACTTTCTAAAAAATATTTTCCAGAAATATTACATTTTTCGTGAAATGAACGGAGCCTAAGTGCATGATAAGTGATGTATTTTATCATAAAAAATCAGTATGAATGCCTATTGTGAAAAAATATTTCACATTTATTAAGTGAATGATATTATCAAATTGATGAAAAGCCCACATTAAGATTTAATCTTCCGATTAATAGTCGATCGTTCCAATTTTTCTATTGCTTGATAATTTTATTTAGTCACTATATAATTAACTATTAATTGTGAAACCTTCCAATGTTGGGTGGATTGGCTATGTTTCTGCATATATGTTAAAAACTGTTAAAGTAATTAAATATTAATCAACGTCTTCATCTAATAGTTTTAGCTTTTAGAGAAGTTGGTAATGGTTTTGCAAAATCTCATATGGTATCAGAGTAGGAGATCTTGAGTTTCAATCTTTTCAGGCCCCTATTTACCTCCCCAATTATATCTCCCCAAGTATATATTTCCACGTTTATTATTAGACGAAAAGATTATATTAAGTGTGAGGCACGCTTCATCTAACAATTTAAGTTTTAGAACAGTTGGCAATAATTTTACAAAAAAGAACCCTGAGTGAAGAATGAAAGAAACGATTCTCGGGACATTTTCTTGTCAAGAAATTAATTAATTACTCATGATGTTTAACCATAATTAACGTAGTTATTTATCCAATCGCTTTTACTTTATATCATGGTTTCATAATTAAAAAAAATTATGATAAAGTATGTAATTATGAGCGTTTTACATGTCACATGGGTCAATTAATCATGTTCACTCACAAAAGAAAATGAGTTACAGAGGACTTTGACATTTGAAACAACCGTCGAAGCCTATTTTTACCAGGCCTTATATACAGATTTAAGTAGTCTGACTTCTGTTACAAACTCGGATACATCGCGGAACGTCAACGAAATAATGGTCAACAGTTCCATTGCCTGTGCATCATCATAGGTTAAGAGAAGCTAAAACGTGCATACAAAGTCGCCTGGATTTTGTATCGTCTGCGATTAGACAATAAACACTATCAATGGCCGTCCTGACATGAGAAGAGAATGAGGGGGGAAGATATGGTCGTCTGTACCAGGTTCAACTATTCAAGGAAGGTTGTTCAGCCATGTACCTCTCTTGATTCGAATTCGTAAGCTCGACAACGTCTATCACTCCGTCGGGGCTCCTTCCGTCTCCACAATTGGGAAATCCTTGTCCAGGAGATGGTGTGCCCTGCTCATTAGTGGAAACGTCGTCGTTTTGGCTGGAGTCGCTTGACGGACTCGGAGGGAAATGAGTGTTTCCTAGAGTTTCAACAGCTGCCATCTCATTGCTGCCATCATCCATACCTGAATCTCTAATTCTGTCCTTCCTAAAAGTGTGGGAATTAACATCTCTTTGGTAAAATCTTCTTCCTAATTCAATGATCTTCTCCCGAAATGAACCTGAAGAGCTTGTTACTTCATGCCAATTTCTTTTGACAAACATGACCATGAAAATGAGGAGAGCAGAAACTGCAGCAGCTCCAGCAATCAAGAATAGGCCCCAGAAACTGTCAAGACTCAAGCTGTCGGAAGAAACTGAGGAATTTGAATTCTGGCAGTTGGTTTTCGATGTAAGCCATGTGTTCTCAATTTCTGTCATTTTAGAACCTTCAGTCACGTTGAGAATTGCTCGTGAAATGTCTGGTACCAGTGGAGAGCCTTTGGGGAAAACCTGTAAACCAAAAGAAGCAGAACACGATATTTTTCAATCAAAGTATTAACTACTAAAACTAATGGCTGAATATATTTAAGGATTTTCTCTTTTAGCTGGAATTGAGGGATCGAGGACTTACGAAGCCAAATCCGGCAGTCTTGAATGCTGGAATCATGGTATATTTGTTGCAATATTGTGAAAGAATAAGTTTAATGTAGGGGACTTCATGGAATGCTGCCGCAATCCCGCCCTTTGCGCTTCCATTGGAAAGAAGCGCATCGCATTCCTCAGGAGACCGATAAGATTTAAGCCTGGAGTCATCGAACTTCATTTGCCTTAGCATTCCATAAACGAAAGAACTGTGCTGGTAACCCACGTTTTCTCCACTCTTTAGGAGCTGATCCACATCGGTTACAGTTGGTTGAAGATTTTGCACCACCAAAAAAGAGCTCAAGCTTGCCGTATAACTTTGCGTTAGGATAAGTACCACAAAAGCCCACACGACCACAACAAATCTTGCTAGGTTGCTGAGGACTCTCTCCCCTGCAATCCAAATTAAGGGTAACCGCATGAACATTCCTACAAAGACATGTAAACTGTCATGTTTGATTTTATCTATTAAAGTCAAGGGTGATTACTTTGTGCAAAGACCAGGGTTGAAAAGGAGAACCAGAAGCTCGTGCCAACTTGATGCGTGGCCGGACCCCTGAAATCTTCGTTAATCCGATGTTCGAGAGTCCACACAACCAATGCTATAAGCCCAAAGAAGCATAAGGTGGTTAGCCAAAGGTCCCAAGTGAGTGGCTTCAAGAAAACCCAAGCATTCTTGCTCTTGTTGTCCTTGTATGGCACGAGCATTGCACCCCCAGATTCAGTGTATGGTAAGGTGAAATCCACGTACAGTGATCTGTTCGCTATGATTGTCGTATCACCCACCACTGCATCATAATTCTGTTCCAACACATGGAGGGGAAGTATTTTCCTTGTCAACTACATGATAGCATAGCAATTTCAATAAGTAATCCAACGAAATCAAGCACTTGCAATGAGCTCACCTGGTAAAATACTTGATCGATCATGTCATTGTAACTGCCAGCGCTACTTCCATTAGGCAAGGCAAAGGGAATAAGGTCATAAGCCACAGCATAAGGTAATTTTTCTATGACAGCCCGAAAGATGTCGATACAGTATCCAGTGACTTGGGATGTGTTAGTGCTAGGATCTCGAGTCACCTTCACAAATTGACTAAAACCGTCCTTCACGGGAACTAAGATTTTCAACCTCTCCCCATTTGTGGGGATCTCCCAACCCTTAGGAACAGAGGTCGAATCTCCTGGCCATATTATTGATCGGAGATTACTCTTCGAAGTGGAATATTTGCTTGTTTTGAATGAACTCAAATCTCTTACCAGCCCATTTTGCTGCGTCCAGAACCCGATCTGTCTTGCTGCATTTCCATTGATGTTAACAATCTGGAATGTGGACGACTCTAGCTGTCCATCAACGAGGCTAAAATTTCCAGAGAGGCCTGTAAATGTCGTATTGGCTAGTCCTTGGAGAAGTTTCTGACCATTTTGAGAGACTCCAATAGTGTCGAGATCCGTTGCATCTGTTGAAGTCCTCGACATTTGGAAGGTAAAATTGGCGGCACCCATTTCCTCAACAGCCATTGCCAGAGCCCAAGCAGCGTCATAAGCCCAGTATCCAAAAATGTTCAACGTAGGATTAAGGATGGATGGGTTGTCTTGTTGGAATTTCTTCTTCCATCGGACCCTGAAGTTGTCCAGGTTTGGCGTGTCTGGGACGTAAGTCTTAATGCCCAGTACTCCTTGCATCGAACTAGCGACAACAGACGTATCCACAGAACTCAGTAGGTCAGTGATTCCATTAGTCAAGATCCACACATAACCTTCACTCATCATTCCCACCTCTTCTGCTTTGGCCAATAGCCGAGAACCCAGAGGAGGTAACATGTGCACGATGAACACCCTCGTTTGCATTGTCATTAACTTGTAGAGTTCCTGCAGGATTTGATCGTCCGTGGCCGAAGGAGGAATAAGGCTCCGATAGGGCACTTTCGTATCGACTTCTTCCAAAGCATCCGTAAGCGAAGGTATGATGCCTTCTCCAAATTGATTGTCCACATATATTATGACCGATTCTTTCCAGCCAAAAGATTGGATGACTGCGCTTATGGCATTCACTTGGGACGAGTCATTATGGGCGGCTCGAATGAAGTAAGGACTCCGAGTCGAACTCAGGGAAGGACTAGTAGCAGAAAACGAGATGATGGGCACGCGAGACTTGTTTCCAAGGTCAATGATGAAGTCTGCTTGCATGGATTTTTCAGGGCCTATTATGGCTTGCACTTGCTTGTTCTTTATCAAATCGAGTGCTGCAAGGGTGAACCAGAAAAGAAGGCAAAACGATTACAACACGGCACATAATGGAAATTCTTATTTGGAAAAGGCATAGCATCGATAAGAAGTCAAAGAAAACTTGATGCGTTATGATAGAAATCTTTAAGAAAATGAAAGGAGTTTGAAGTTGGAAAAGAAATTGCAAGTGATATTATTTAAAGATGTAACCTATTGACCTTATTGCAGGCATTCGGTTCTCGCCTCAAGAACAAAACGGAAGGGCAATAATTGGCTCAAACACAATCAAGTTGATTATTCTTCATCGTTGGGTTGACTTCTTCACCACATGCCATTAGAAAATTCCAGTCTAAAATCTAAGCCCCATTTTTCAATTCTGTGGATTTTTTGAGGTCAGACTTTTGTGATGTCATATTATATATGAATTCTCTAAGCATCCATATTTAACAGTTTTCAATGATTGGTAATTATTTGGTTGAACATGAAACTAAATATTTTTTTTCCATTGATAATACATTCTCTGGAAATAATTAAGCACGGATTAACTGGACAGAACTAGTTAATCATGATAATTGGCTCTGATAGAAGAACAATCAGCACTATCAAGAAGAGATATGTACCCCATCAATATTTACCCAAAAAATAAAAGAATTTGAAGTCGTCTAGATCAATTGCTCATGCAGAAGCGACTATTTTCTAATCTGAAAAGGAAAATAGTTTTATGTTCTTTTCCGAAATATGTAGGTTGCCCATGCCTTCTACGAGACGATTTCTAACACGATTCACTCATCATTAACAGGCACATGACTTTATGGAGTTACACTAAATTTACAGCAGGACTAAATCGCGGGAGAGCTACATATTCTGCAAAGTCCCCATAAGCACGGTCAAAATTTGACTAAGACTCGATCGATTAGTCGCCTTCTTTTGGCTAGTGCATTAGCTGCCAAAGTGGTCCGATTGGCGATTTTTCTTTATAATAAATGAGATGGTTCCATGGTCAAATGTTATGCTCAGAGACTATGAAATATCTGGAGCTAAGCGTCGAGCTGTCAGTCTAATCAGACCGCAAGACTTGGGAGGATAAGATGATAAAGTTCTAACTTCGAGACCATCCTCATTCCGACTTGCATCTTGAGTACCGACTTGATGTTATGATTGATTCTACTAAAAGATGACGATGATTTGTATTTCAAAATGATTGCAACCTGCTTGAAGATAATGCTTGGAAGTTTAATAGGGAATGCTTTTCAATTTTATTTTATTTTTTGGTAACGAGGGAATGCTTTTCAATTTTCAACTGTATAGAAAATGAAATTTTTTATATCACACAGAGCTGCAGAAAACAGTTTTTCGTCTACGACAAGATGTGGACTAACCCACAATCAAAGCACTTCCAAGTTCAAGCACAGACTAAACCCATAGATATTTGGTAAAAACAAAAGGTTAACCAAGACAGACGTGCACAAGATCAATAGAAGTACAAAAGTCTTAACCCAAAAACTGATGTTGTCATATAATTCTGGACAATTATCATGACCAGCCATTTCATTACACACAGAGAGAGAGAGAGAGAGAGAGAACCTGCAGCAACAGCAGCAACCTCATCTTGTTTGGAGTCTCTAACGTTGAGGACGAGTCTGGTCTTATAAGAAGGATTTGAACTATAAAAGTCAGAGAGAGACATGTTAATACAGCTCAATCCCATCTGACCCACCCACGTCTCCAGATCAAGTACCACCCCAACGTTCACTGGGATCGTCGTAGCATTCTTGTTGCTACCGCTCTGCGCTACAGCGACGCAAGGGCCGTAGCTGAAGGTCGCGAGGATCGCAAAAAAGGAGAGGACCATAGAGAAGAGCTTTTCAGCATTGAAGGAAATTATTGCAGGAACCATTGAAAAGGGTTTTCGGAAAAGGCGAGTGTGACTTTGCAAGAGAGAGACCCTGAGGAGATGCTGATTCTATTATAGTGGGGAAGAGCTTTGAAAAGTAAGAAAATGCATGGAAGTTTCCATCAAGGGTTGCTCGACGTGAGCGGGACCCTTCCGGGATTGCTCGACCTCCGGTAGCACCAACGCTTCATCCTTTTTTCTTCTTTTTCGAGTTACTGTCTAGGATGAATGATATTAAAAATTCTCTAAAACCCAGGATTCTCTATGCCATCATTTTCTTTTCCTGCTTCTTCCATCTTGTTTTAGAAAAACTGATGACGGAACTTGGCTTGCGTTCAAGAAATGACTCGATTTGTAAAGACTGAGGAATGTAACGTATCCGATACGATGTACGTACGTCATTTAGCAGAATTTTTATAAATTCTCTAAGGCGAATACGGAGGATCTTTCTTAGATAGAGACAGCTTATCACATAATCCTACGAACAAGAAGAAGAATAATAAAAAGATAAAATTACTCGATGGCTCTTAACTATTTTGAGAAATACATACGGATTGAACTCGCTAGCAATTTCTACTCCTCTGTCAACCTCATTTCCCTCGTCTTGCATCTCTGTTGTGTAAACCGAAGGATAGATCTTTAATATCAATGTTACATGGCCGCATGAGATTCTTGACTTTCGTTAGGAGGTTAATAAAATGGTTCATTTGGCAACCTTGCACGGTGCGACCAGGTTCAACATTGATTCCACAATGAAATTAAGTTCACACGCAATATATTCTCGTAGCCAACTGGGGTTAAATTTAAGAAAACGGGATTCAAGACGCAAGTTCAATAAAAAAAAAAATTGAAAGCCTTCCATCTGGTTACCATGAAGAGAGGAATCGAAAGTATAGACTATCTACTCGTTATTATTCGGAGGCCAATCATAGAATGCCAAAAGTTGAGGTATCTTATGGACTTAACATAAAGCCAGTCTTTCAAATTGAGAAATGGATCCCACAGCCAGACAGCCTAGTTTGTTGTTTTTCTGAACCCCAGAGAAAGGTCATTGCTGACGGGAGTAGGACAACTTTAATTGAACGTAGAAATTTTTCTCTGTCCCCCTCGTTTAACTTGACCAATTCAACAAGAAAACCACACTCAGCGCAACTTTCAACCGACGAACCCGCATGATTAATTCCCCACCCTCCGACGAATACTTGCTTGAATTCAACCATCACATACCCAAAGATCAGTCCCACAGTAGATTCGACTGAAGCTGAAGGAATGGCCCGGACCCGGATATCATCGTGTTGTATGGAAACCCTCGAGCTTAGGGTAAAAAAAGAAAGGAGTAGGAAGATCTTGAAAGCAGATGACGAAGTATGTCTAGATCCCCGCTTCATCATCGAATCAATCCAAGAATCACAAAAATTACACGTTCATTTATGGCTTAACATTAGTAAGCACGTCAATTCGGTAGTGCAGATTGAGTGACTTTACTATTGTTATCGTCATACTTATTATTACTATAAATGGTTTCTGTTACCTGTTGTGTGATTGTGATTTTTGGGAGTTTCCAAGAAACTGCGCGTGCATTGAAGTCAACACTTCTGACTTGGATTCCTCCCAAGATTATAATTGCGCTAGTGAGTATTGCATTGCCCCACATATACCTTGCTTGAAAGGAACGCATAGGGAACCATGTGATGACCAAAATACAACAGTTGACTTGGGTATATTGCAAGCGGGAGTACTATGTGAAACATATTCTGAGTGTAAGTGTGTATTATGTATATGTGCGTGGGCGTGACGGCGTACAACTGATAGATACTTGTCTCTCTATGTAGCATTATCCTGGCAATTAATCTGTAACTTATTAAAAACAAAAAGGAAGGCTTAATTTAAGAGAAACTAAGTACTTGGTCTATTGACTTTACATACAAGTCAATACATATACTGTCAATGAGGTCATCGAACAAATTAGAATAGAAACCACAACAATAAGATTCTCGATATGTTTAGGTGAAGAGACATTATTGTATCTATACATGATGGACGGTGGTGAGAGTCTAGACTCTCTCTATTGGTTAACTGGTTTTACACGTTCAAAAGTACCAGGCCATTGCTTGCGAGGGAGTGTATTGTTTACATTCATTATTAGCCATTTGATTAAAGAATGACTTTGAAATTGGTTAGACATAGTCAATTAGCTCTATAAATATGTCGAGGCGTTAACCGATTCTCAATGCACCGTCCGATCTCGTCCATTGGACTCTATCCTAATCATCGGACAAGAGAATTCGTCGAATGAGCCGATTATACAAGTCATGTGGCAAATAATGCGAAAAATTTTCTTGGGAACTTTTGTATCTTTTATGGAAGTCACCAAGAGTATTGAATCCGAACAACAACTACTTAGTTGATACGAATAGTCAAATGGCGGTTGTTATGGAGTGCAAGAATATCAAGTGACGAGTTCAAACTTTCTGGTTTTCGCAGGATTCCTCTTCATTTCGCTGTCCATGTAAAGTCAAGAATGGTAGAAAAAAAGATAGTGTCCATGATTGACGAGAATGTTCTAGGCCGTTTAATTTGGGGTTGCACGCCACAATAAAGTTTTTGACTGATTCATAAGCGCTTGTTTTATGTGCCTGTACAATTCGAGATTATATTATATACCAGGAAAATATTAATACGTTCATAAAGGTTTATTTGTTTTGCGAAAAATGAATGGTTCAGAAAACATTTTTCTGAAAATGATCACTTGTATCGATTATATAAGTGAAATGTGTTCTCATCATCCACGAAAATATTAAACATTAATTGTTGTTGGTGATTAAAGTATTTTTATTGACTAACTATTTTAAACGATACAAGTGATTATTTTTAGAGAATATTTTTCAAATTATTCATTTTCCCAAAAACAAAGCCTTAAAGCGTAACTTTATATATTAAAAAAACATATACTTGCTTTCGTAATTAGAAAATTGATGGGATTTATATCAAATCATGAACTTGACTACATCTACATTTGAGATAACGAAATCATAGGTGCCATAAATTTTTGATATGGCTCACTTGAGTATCATAACCTTTTTTTATCACTTGAGTGACATAATTTCTAAAAACCATATACTTCTTTTTGTAAGCCTAAAAACCATATACTTGAGTGCCATTATTTTCAATCAGTCACTTTATTACCAAAATTTTTTTAAATATGTTCACCCAAGTGCGGGATATACAATACGGCATAGCACTTATAGTCAACATTCTAAAAAGTTGTATTCTTTAAGTAGTCGATTAAAAAGTTATATACCACTCAAGCTTCTATATCATTTTTCATGATAGTTATAAAATTGAATGGATCTCACTATTTTTTTGGCCAAATGATGCACGTTACAATTAAGGAAAGTTATCTCTAGGACAAAAAGAAAAAATTTCCTCTGAAAAAAAGATATTGTTGATTGATTTTATATACTTATTTGGATTTATATAACATTTATATCTTCTATGCAAATATTATATTAGGATCATTTATGAAGTTTTTTTTAAGGATAAAGGAACATATGACTCCTTCAGTGAACTATGCTCTCAACTTGACTTTCAAACTTTGTGAGAATTTTTCCTAAAATAAAATTAACATGTTTTATAAGTATATCAAATTATTTTAAAAAAATGAAGCAGAAGCATTTGACAGTAGGAGTTTAAACTTTATCCTACATGATATTCCAATTGGGAGAGTCATTATAAGTTCAACAAGAGTTGAAGAATAAAACGTAACATGAAAGCAAGGAACAATATCTATACAGTCAATGTTCTCAGTTTTCAATTGAGCGTGGAAAGGGAACTGGAATTCTACGCAATGGTGGTTGCGATCTTGGTCAACTGCACATTCAACTTATAGTTTTCCAAGTTTTCAGCTTGAAATTTGAATTTGCTATAATAAGACGAATGTTCTCAATTTTTAATTGAGCATGAAATTCATAAGTAATTGAAATTCTACATATTGGTGGTTGTGATGTTGATCAGCTGCAAAAGTCCACTTGGAGTCGATTCTTTCTAAGTCTTTGCTAGAGATTACCATGAAATTTCCAAGTAGTTTATATGCTTATTACGAGCAACGAAAATATTTCAATTCATTAGTAATAACTTCTAGTATAATCGAAACATCATGGGCTTGCAATGTTAGTTTTGTTCCTTAAAGGTCATATCAAGTAGCTTTCAGACCTTGTTTCGTCTCCTTCATATGCATGTTCTAGGAAATAGCACTATCATAGAAAAACTCTGATATTTGTCACTATTCATAGGAATCGATAAGATTAGAAGACAGAGGTGTACTAAAAACTTCTTAATATCCTATTTTTCTGTCATAATATATTTGTTGAGTTTTCTTGCTTTTTAAATATTATTAGTCATCTTTAGTGGGAAAAAAAGTCCTGTTAACTGGTGAAAGAGAAAGCCATTATTACACTAATGTGACAATAGTAGATGTGAACACAAATCAAGAAAAATATTAAATTTGTAAACATATGTCGAACTTGCATGAACATAAATTTGCATATTAGTGAAATATATCTCTCGAATTAGTTGAAATTTTGATACATATTCTTCTCAAATCTGACGAATTTGATTTTGTTTGAAGCTCTATACATTAGATTTTTTGTGGGTTCAATCAAACATCACATCGATAGTGAAGATTTTGGGTGGACTTTGGTTGATAGTGAAGATTTTGGGTGGACTCTCCTCCAATAATTTTTTATCTCCTCACATCAAGGAGGTTTTGCATGTAAAAAATCGCATTATATTTGGTGGGTACTATATATATATCCAACAACCATACTTTTCAATAACCTTGGTCCTAATTTGGTTCACTTAAGATTAGGAATCCAATAATATGCAAGGCATCTCCGATACATTAAACTATTAAATATTTGATACCCTTCTTTTTCATAATTCATGTGGAGATATTTTAAATTTTCTTGAAATAATTTTGTTGTGAATATGACATGCAATAAGAAGTGCTTCTTTCCTCAAATTAAATGGACATTTTTGCATATATGATAATGGAATTAAGTGTATCCACCAAATCATATTCTTTCTTTCGACCAATCCGGCTTATTATGGTGTATAAGGTGCACTTGCTTTTTGCACAATACCATTTTTTTACACAAAAAGCAGAAAAATCTAATGAGAAGTATTATTCTTGATCACTTCTCAAAACTTTGATTTTTGCATCTCTTTAATTTTCAACTATGCCCTTATATATCTTGAGCACATCATTAGCTTGATCTTTTGCTTTCATTCTATAAATGAGAGCATATTTGTAATAATCACCAATAATGTAATGAAATAACAATTTTCACCTCTAAATTTTTTAACCCTGGAGAACAAATTGCTTAGTCATATGTTTCACAATATTTTTATCCAAATTATTACATGATATCATACCATTTTTATTCATAAATTTCAAAGTAGTAAAACAATATGGGATAATCTATTATGCCACAAAAAAGACGACTCAAGCATTTAAATAGAAACGACAGTTTGTCAATTAAGATTGCAAGCATTTAATGCAACCACAATATGTCACCATGAAAATAATACTTTAAGATTGTTGGGGACATTTGATTACTAATGAAAATGAAGTAGTAATAATATATCTTATTGATGCATTTATGCGTGATGACAATCATTATCCTTAAGTTATTACTTGCCACCATTTTGGTGTTGGGGTTAAAAAAACATCCTCTAGGATATACACCAAAGCTGTAGAGAAATAAGTTTGATGGCTATTTACTTTCTCTCTTAAAATTTCACCCGAGTGCGTTATCAAAATTGTGTGTACGAAAAGATAATAAGAGAGAGTTGCAATCAAGTGTGATTTGGTTCTATTTATAAACAATCAATCAACATATCTCTTGATTATGAAAAGAGTTATGAAAAGAAATGACTCTTTTCATCATCAAGAGTTATCTCTTTTCATAGCCAACAGTCACTTTTCCTCATGATAACAAACTGTTCATCATTATGTCCTATCTTTCAGACCACGATTTTCTAGATTCACTATTCTCTGCTCTTCTCAGCCATCAAATAAGCAATTTTCACCTTGAGGTTAACTTCAACGAATCTTTCCTCATGGTAAATTGATTTTCTTGATGATCTCTGCTGCACCAACCATCATGTCTATCCTTATTTTCCTAGCTTCCATTTCCTTCACGAATGACATAGCAATCGAGGCCACCATCTACGAAATCCCTAACCACTAATATCACCACGAAATTTTCGTTTCGGTCCATCCCCATCCAAATCGAAGAACTCCTTTTGATAGACTGGACAAGGATTGTTTTGAACCACTAAAGGGAATCCTCCAACGGATGACCACAGGCATTATTGCCCACGGAGCCACTTTGATAGCACTCCTTCATTTTACTTTTGTCGAGATGGCATCGTATCATAAGTTTCCCTCAAACGAAGTTTGGGTATACATAAGGCGATACTCAGCATCAAGTAACTCTAATAGACTAGTGGGGGTATAAAACCCATGATTTCGGTAGCATTTTCTGTCGTTGGGCTGATGCAACCCAGTCTGCAATTTTGTTGTTTTCTCGTAAACAATGGGCTATTTGGAGTTTAGAGAAGGCCCTTGCAAGCTTCTGGGCTTTGGCGATAATTGCACCTGCTTCGTAACATAACTGATTTGCACTCGCACAGATCTTTTCAACTAAATTTGCATAGCCGGTCTCCAAAATAAAACTCTGTTCAAGACAACCGAGGAAGTGCTTTAGGATTTCCAGCATTTCTTTCGCTTCCACTTGGATCGGTGAAGAAGCCCTCAGCAAGCAAGCAAAGCCGTAGATGATCATTCCCCTGTGGTTGCGACAAACACACGCCATGGCAGCTTCACCCATTTCTGGGTCTTAGGAGCCGTCCGCATTGATCTTGAGGGTTCCAGGCGGGGGGGGGGAGACCATGTCGAAGGTATAGATCTTTGGCCTTTCTTCTTGATAGACCGAATTGCTTTGTGAACAAATATAGAAGTCCCGTTGCAAATTCTACGTCATGGTCCGTGGAGATGCCTTGAGACGATGTAAGGTCGTGCACAAGGCTTGCATTGCCTGACCTTCATCAGTGGGAGAATTGCCTCCATTGCTCTCTGCATTAGATTTTCTGGCAACCTTGTATGACTCCAATACCAAATAACGTAGCAAATTGATAGATAAACATGGATTCAAAGATTCACTGATATGCACATTGGTAAACGCTCTCACAGGAGCATTTGTAAAGTGAAATCTCTTCTTCTTCTTTTTGGGTATTCTATAAAGTATGATAAATGCTTTCTGAACATGGAAAAGATCGATTAAGTGCTCTGTTAACCCTACATGACATTGGAAAATTTAACAATAACCTTAAGCAGTAAGCAGCTTGAAAACATAAACAAAAGAAACAACACCACTCGAAGAAATGATATAGAAGTAGAAAAGTGATGGAAACGCTCCTAAAACTAACTGATATGGATTGATAACTTGCCACATTTAAAAGACAATCAACAAAGATTGGAAATCAACATACGACAAAAAGGGGCTATAATGCCCCAAAATGTCACATGTGATACGTGTCAAGATATTCACAACGTCTCTTACAAGAAATCGCATGAGTTAAAATAATATACATATGCCTCTTCATACAAGCGTCAGTAGATATTATCTTTGTATAACATCGATGCAAAACACAAAATACATAAGTCCTGAGAAGGGTGAGGGTCACTTATTATCAGCACTATACTCCTATGCCCAAAAACCAATCTATATAGAAATCAAGCTATTCGATATGGGTTGACAGCCTCACCAATCAACTTGTCATCATCGACATCGAACCCTATCAATGATCTCATCAATTCACCATCAATATTCATCTATCAAACAATAAACAATGAGAGAATCTACTCTAGAAACCCCATATCAACCATACATTGAACTACACGTAGTAAATATTACCACCGACCCAAGTATAAGCACATGTTCAAATATACAATAGAAATTCATAGAAGCTCCAAAAAGCAATGATAGTGGACAATCCATCCTACATATCTAAAGAAAAATAAATAAATGAAACAAAATCCAGTAAATGAAGTCTTTTGAGTCTAAGGTAAGATATCATCTTGCCACTCAACACGTTGTAAACAATTTGAGCTTGAAACAATGCAAAATAACTATGTAGGACAAACATAATAGAGAATGATTTATCTTTCTTATCAAAACATACTGATGAAAATAATTAATAACATAAGCCTACTCATTCCAATGCAAGCGGATGGCATGGCATAATATGATGCAAAGGCTATCATCAATGCAATATCGTGTGATATGAATATGCACTATGTTTATCACTCTTCTTATTGTGCGCACTCCTAAGACATCTCAATCCATGGGGCATCTGAAAGACTTATGGGATACACGCGCCATCCCAACACTTGGAGAATCCACTAACATATGGGTGGCAGAAAAAACATAGCATGATACTATCCAAGCTTAATCATATAGTAGCAACGCACATGGTAGCAATATAATTATGTAACTTCCCTTGCATCAATAGCAAAGTCAACACTCATTTTCAAGAACTAAATTCTAGTACCCAACATCTTTTCATGCAAATTGCTTTTGAAATACACTTATCTAGCCCTATCATATAAATAGGTAATGACATGCTTACCTTATTTCCTTTCTTATGCAAGCAATAACAACATATTCAAAAAATTGACAAATTAACATACTCGGCAAGCAAGTAGTAGTCGAATATGACTAATCTATATATACCGTAGCCCATCATATACGGGTTAAGGAATGTATTGACGACACATTTTGACAAGTCTAATCATAGGCTAGGCCAGACGTGGAAAGCCAAATCTTGAGAATATTTTCTTGGATAACTCAATCATGACATGACAAACATTCTTGTAGCAAGAATTTATGTGGTCATAAGATCGCTTGACTTTACAATTGTCGCGACCTACCCTGACCCAGGAGGGGGATTAGAAATAGGTTTAGAGGTATTCGTTCTTGATTCCTCAATCTCGAGCTTGGATTCTTCCAAATCCATACCTCGCGTGACAGTTAGGCGTGTTCATTTTAGAAACTCTTTAACAACTTAAAACATTTATAGGAGTCGCCACTAGTCTGTTATGGTCGGCTAGAAACCGAGTGAAAGCATGGGAGAGATGCTTCACTTTCTACGCAACGAGAGATTTCTAGGGTACGGGGACTTGGTTACATTAACTATCTAGTTAATGCCCTTTCGGTACCTAAGGTTGATCATCTTGTTAGCTAAAGTGCTTTTACGTAGTCTTATATTCAACTAAAGACTAGTCCACTAATTGAATATGTGTTGTTGGAATTAAACCCTAACCATACTAAAAGAAAATTAACAATCAATGTTATGAAATGCACAATCAAGTGTAATCGAAATAAGTGCGCAATCAACAATCATATTATTGTCTTTAAAAGAAAGTCAATCAAAACACCCCCTAAAGTAAAGCCCTAAAAGCTTATTGAATTGAATTAAAATTCTTTTCCTTTTCTTTTTAATTTTTGTTATTTTCTGATTTTTATTAATTTTCTTATTTTTTATTATTTTCTAATTTTTCATAATAATTGGAAAAAGGTCTTCGGACCGGGTCGGGCAGACCCAATCCGATTGGCTGACCCGGACTCTATTGGTCCGGGTTGGATCTTTAAAATGGGTTGGGTCATAAGATAGGACTAGGCTTTAAATTCGGACTAGGCTTGAAAATGAACTGGGCATAAAGCTTGGACACGACCAGGCTTGGAAAACGGATTGGGCTTGGGAAATGGATTGGTTTCGGGCTGAGTTTAGAAAAGTCTTGGGCTAGACGCGGCCTGGTTCACACGAAGAAAGGCCTACCCCTCCGTTGACTTTGCCTCCTCTGTTGACCGAAGCCGGCCTGGTCCACACGCACAAAAAGCCTCTCAGCCTGGCCCAACTCCAACACTGGTCATCATCTTCTTCGCGTTAAGTCTGAAGATCGGGCAATGACTTCACTGAGCGCGCCACCGGAGCCGTTGTTTGGGCTTGACACCGTGACTCACGCGGTGGACTTCGATTCTACGATGCAACGACCTAAGCTTCCGCAAACTATTAAGGTTTCAGAACCAAACTAAAACCGAGGAAAAGCATTCGGATCTCGCTTAGACATTTTATCGAACATTGTGTGAGGTGAAATTGACGTCCTCATGGTTGAACGAACAGCAAACTCGATCTACCACGGGTCAAGAACGATGAAGAACATAGCATATAATATAAAACTACCACAAATGATATCAAGAGTCAAACCTCCTATAATTCAATCCACATGAAGATTCGCGGTGACTTACCTGTGAGGTATGGAGGACGAGCACCAGGAAAGTGCAGATGAAGTGGCCGGAGATCTCGAGCAAACCGGCGTCGTAGACCGGAGGAGCAGCTTCTTCCCCGTCCTCTTCCTCCCTCACGTCGTCTTCGTCTTAGCGTCGTCACTGCACCGAGAGGAAGCAAGCGGACAAAATGGCAAGGGCCGAGCGTAGGGGGTTACGAACGAGGCGCTGAGATGGAGGTGCAAATCCGGCGAGACGCGCGAGTCACCGAGTGCTTCTGTCTCTCCTTCTTCGTACCAAGACCTCTTCGTCTGCGAAGCTCCTCCTTCCTGCTTTGCAAAGGTACACCGAGAGAGAGGACCACCCAACCACCGAGAGCTCCCGATTCTAATCTAGAAATTTGCCCCGATCTTCCAACGCGCAGAGAACTAGATAGCGGAAGATGAAGTCCTCCTTCGATCTTCAAACTTCCACCAAATGCTCTCCTCTTCAATCGTCCAGAGATAGAAAGCGGAAGCAGGAGAGCTCCAGAGGTGGATTCCCGCGAGAGAGAGAGAGAGTTGCAGAGAGAATCTCCTTTTTTAATCTTTCGGTTCCCTCTAACAGAACGATTCCCCCTCTTTGCGATGCTCTCCTTTCGCATTTGTTCTGCCCCCTCTGCTCTTCTAATTACTCGGGCTCAAGAAAAGAAGAAAATCCGGGCTTTCCCTTCCTTTGGCTCACGAAAATGGATTTCAATCAATGGGCTCAGGAAGTCTACGTGGAGGAGAGGGGCTGGGCCGAAAAGAAAACGAGCGATGAGTTTGGGAAATGGCCCGTTCGTGGATGGCCCATGTGTCGTATGAAGCAAAGCCCGATTAATCAAGTTCGGCCATTAGGCTTTTATTAAAATTTTTATTTTTTTAGAAAAGCTTCTAATTTTTAATTCCCACTAATTTTTCAAAAAAAAAAGACTAGAAAATTATCTAATAAACAGGTAAAAATTAGGCGTCAACAACAATAGGCCCTCCATTAAAGTCATGCCACGCTTACCTATACAGCAGAACTCAAATTGGTCCATCAGAACCCCGAGATCTACGGCCATTTTCTCTTCTCCTCCTCCCGTTGAATAAGACTTTGGAATCGCCGTGTGACATCAAAATCACCAATCAACTGCGTTTCACCTCTTTCACTGCAGAGGTCTTCCCACGCCATATTTCTTTATTTATTGCCGACTTGGTCTCAACGAAAGTTGTCACCGGTCATGAAAATTAAATTAAATTAAATTAAATTATATAACATATATTTATTTGCTGAGTCACCAAAATATTTTTCTCATTCCTCTGGTCGTAATGTGTTCTATAAGTTAATTTGTATTTGGAAAAAGAAAGGACCGTAGGATGACCGGTAATAGAAGGTCTTTCATCCAAGTTAAATATTAGTATATGCACGTAACCTTGAATCTGGATCGTCTGACTTAGTCAGAGGATCTGGCAAGGGTGACGTAGGCCATTTACAAGGGGCAGGGTTGCACAGTACCCCGGCCTTTCACGAAACCTTAGACATCAGCCATTGTGATTCCCAAAGCTTTCAAACATGGAGTTCTTGCATTCTTAATAAATATATTACATTTTTCACACCAAATTAATATTTTTATATTATTAAATATTTCTTCCCCTTATTTGATGAGTAAGCTTGGGTGAGTGAGGATTTGGCTGGAGTCCTATATTAATCATACAATGGGGTTAAAAGGTGGGTTTCAAGTATAAAATCAACGCAGGTATAAATTGACAAAATTTATTTGTAAAATATTCGTCGATTGCTACAATTTTTCTTCTTTACAAATCGACAAGATTGACTTAGTAGCTAAGGAGCATATTTAGGTGCATAAACAACTAGGTAAGGGTGTAACCAAATCATGTTACTTGTGAGCTACTTGAGTTTGACCAATAGTTAAACTAGCTCCCATATTACTTGAACTCGGCTATGTTTTTATTTTTTTGGCAAGATTATGGAAAGCTCCAATAGTTTTGAGTACTTAATTGTAGTCAAGCTTGTGCCGAAAAATACTTGATTCAATAAACTGACAAGCTAAATTGAGTAGCTGAGAAATTATGGCTTGAGCACAAGTGTAAACTCAAGTTCAAGTTCCACATAAATTTTACACAACTATCGATCTTGGTCGGAACTCATTGAAGATTTATCCGAGTCAAACTCAGTGTCTAAGAATCATGCTTAATCGAGCTCAAGCACATATCGAGTAATTAACCAGGTTTTACATGACTGAATTGAATTGAGCTCAAGTATCGAACCTTGTGGGATCGGCTCTAATTCAAATGTGTCTCTAAAGTATGCATACAACACAAACTTAACTATGGATTATCTCACGAGACCGCCGTCTACCATCATCATCATCTTGAGCTGTGCAGGGTAATATCTTCAAAAACCCTACCACCAAACTTTCAACCGGAATATAGGTCAATTGCAATGGCTGGTTGACCCACTGTTTGGCGTCACCGTTGAAGGCTTCTTCTTTGTTTTTCCCTTCCTTTTTTTGTCCCTTATCTCATTGTGAAGTGCAGAAATCGTTGCCCATGTCGCCGATCTTTAGTAAGGTGGGGACAAGTGTTTGATATTATGGAATTGGTGGACTCTAACGCTCTCCACGCATTTTATGGGACCAGCCTCACCACGTTATAAGAGCGCAATCACATGACCGTATTCGTCACATAACATCTAGTGATTCGACGAAAGTCTTTTAGATACTTAGGCGTTTATCTTCGGTAGATGTTACACATTGAAAAAAAAGGGGAAATACTAGAGGGCGATGATGAGTATATTAAGATACGGGTCCATTGAATTTAGTGCGCTAAGAAATGGGGCATGCTCTTATTGAAAGTGTAATCATGAGCCACTTATTCAAATTGTCCACACTTACGACGGCATTATAGATAGAGCTTAACAAATCGAAATTGAACTTATTTTTCAGTGCTTGCCAGTGTCGTCACTGATGAGCTCCCAGCTCCTAGCTCCGAGCGAGAAGGCCCCATGTCTGACCAAAAACCACTCGCACCGACTAATTTCCGGCCATGGGAAGCAAGTCTTCTCACTATACAGGCCTTTGCTTACTACGTTCGATTCGTCCATACGAAAAAAAGACTATCGCCAAATGACAATTTGCTTGTAGTGATTTCGACACGCGCGACGAGTGCGAAAACACACAGAAGAGAGAATGAGGCGGTAGTCGTCGCGACGGTCAAGTGACGAAACGGCACAGTCGTTCACCCATATGGAAGCTAATGACGATGGCCAAGCACATCTTTGTGCCCATTTCGCAAGCTATGGCTCGGGGGAAGAGAACGGGGAAAAAATGCAACATAGATATCGTCAGCGTCGGGAAATTGAGGCCGTGGAATCTTATTTTATCTTTGATTCGAAAACTACAGCTATCTATAATGAATTCGGATCGTCTCAAGTATGGGGGAGGCCCCCATCTAATAGGGGAGATTCTTTTTTGGGTTTTCTTTGTTTTTTTTCCCATTTATTCGCAGCCGTCCGATGGACGGAAGGCGGTCCAAGTCAATCTAATCTATGATAGAAATATTGTGACGGAACCTTTTGTACTGGGCGATGTGTAAAAGAAAAGTCAACGGAAAAGACAGGAAGATGGAACTGAGCGGTCCATTAACCCCGCGGTGTTGCCGATGTGTCAACCTTTTGAGGGAGGCAAATTCACGGTGGAAGTACGGTCGACTTTCGAGCATCCCAATATAGAGATTACATGATTCGCTCATAATTCTATTTCAGAATTAATTATACACTAAAAAAAGCTCATTTTAAAACGAAATACCATTTGATAAAAGAATTTTGAAAAGCCAATTCTGAAATGGATTTTTATTCCAAAATTGGTTTTCAAACAATGATAAAAAGTGAAAAAAATTTTATTTTTCATTCTCATGCACTATTTGAGAATTCATTCTCTTCATCTTTTTATGCCCTCACAAACTGCTCTCTCTCTCTCTTCATTTTTTTTTAAAATTTTACACTTTTATAAAAAAATATTAATTTTTTATATTTTTAAAATTTTAAACTTTAAACTCTTATATTTTTAATTTAATTAATTTAATTTAATCAATTTAATTCATTAAATTTAATTTAATAAATTTAAAATTATTTAAATCTTAAACTAAATTAATTAAATTTAATTGATGATTTAAAATTAAATTAATTTAATTTAATACCTTTTTAAATTTTAAATTTGTACATAATCTCCTTTTTTTAAAATTTTAAAATTTTTCTTTATTAAAATGTAATTTAGTTTATTCTTTTTTATTTTTTTGCTAATGTTGCGACTCCGTTTCTTAAGGATATATTTAAAAATGCTACATTACTGCCACATTAGCTTTTTCCGTTGATTTAATTAACATAGTTGATAGAGGGATTCATTTGAACGAATTTGACAAGTTTTAAGGTTCAATTGCATTTTTTTTACAAGTTTTATAAGTTATATTATAATTTACCACAGATTCCATGATATTATATTTCAATCTTGTGTTGTATTTGAAAATTCATTATCTCAAATTTTGTAATGTCATGTTGTAATGTGAGTTTTGGTTCTAAATGTTGCATTCATTTTGTGATTTTTCTCGTCTCTTGAAACATCATATGAGATTTTAGGAAAAATATCTTACCTCAATGTTGGGTATCCTCCTCTCCCCTATTTCTTTTGGAATTATTTATATACTATATTTTATGCAACTAAAGTGAACTTGGAAGTTGATTACAATAGAAAATGTGATCAATTTGTCAATTTTTTGGGCTAAATAAGAAGTATTTGATTTTTCTTGAAATAAACATCTTGCAATCTAAAAAATTGAAAATTCCTTCAAATGAAACATAAATAGATTTTTTTTACCATATCAAACGGATTTTTAATTCTTGAATAAAAATTTTTTGTCCGTATTTAATGCGTTTCTTTCTTCAGAAGTTCATTTTGGAATAAAATCAGAAAAATCTAATTCTATCCAAAATGAGATTTCTGGATAGAATTTCAATAATGTGGGCCCTCAATTGCGGAATTCAATTTGTTTCGGGTACTTGATACCATTTTTCAGTCCTTTAGAGATGCGCGGGGAACCAGTCTGACCGGTGACCTAAAACTTAAGGTGTCAGCAATCCTTATAAATGCTGCTTCGCTCGACTGAAGAGCGCATCTCTCTGTCTCTCTCTCTCGCAGGATTACCAATCCGCCGATCCCCGGCCACACATCATGGAGGATCAGGCGGTGGTTCTGTATACTTCACCGGCCATAGGCCACCTGATACCCATGGTGGAGCTGGGGAAACTCCTCCTCGCCCACCGCCCTTCTCTCTCCATCCACGTCCTCCTCCCCAGCCAAGCCTACGATGGCGGCTCCGTCTCCCCCTACATCGCCGCCGTCTCCGCTGCCAAGCCTTCCATCATCTTCCACCATCTCCCCCCCACTTCCCTCCCTCCTGACTATTCCACCACCTCCCCGCACCTCGAGACCCTGGCCCTCGAGCTCCTCTGCCTCAACAACCCCAATGTCCACCGAGCCCTCGTCTCCATCTCCGAGACACACTGCGTCAGAGCCCTCGTCATCGACTTCTTCTGCGCCAACGCCCTGCTGGTCGCGCGCGACCTCGGCATCCCCTGCTACTACTTCTTCAGCTCGTCGGCGGGCGGCTTGGCTATCTTCCTTCACTTGCCCGTTCTCCACAAGACCACCACCAAAAGATTAAAAGACATCGACGCTGTCCTCCACTTGCCTGGAGTGCCGCCGTTGCTGCCCTCCGACCTCCCGGAACTGATACTAGACCGCCACGACCGAGCCTATGAGCTCTTGCTGGAAAGTGCGACGAACATGCGGATGGCGTCCGGGATAATAGCGAACACGTTGGAGAAGCTCGAGGAGGAAGCCATGAAAACCATCGAGGAAGGAAAATGCGTGACCGATGGGCCCACCCCTCCGCTTTACTGCGTCGGGCCGTTGGTCGCAAGTGGAGATGGCGGAAAAGTCGGGAGCGGTGGCCCAGGTAACGACATCCCAGAATGTTTGACATGGTTGGACTCGCAGCCGGGAGGAAGCGTCGTGTTCTTGAGCTTCGGGAGCCTCGGGGTGTTCTCTGCCGAGCAGCTGAAGGAGATAGCGACCGGGCTAGAGAGGAGCAGCCATCGGTTCCTGTGGGTGGTCCGGAACCCCGCCTCCGGCAAGGGACATAAAGCCGTCCCCACGGGGGAGCCAGACCTGGACGCGCTGCTCCCGGAGGGCTTCCTGCAGCGGATTGCGGGGAGGGGCCTGGTCGTGAAGGCGTGGGCCCCGCAGGTGGCGGTGCTGAACCACGGCGCGGTGGGCGGGTTCGTGACGCATTGCGGGTGGAACTCGGTGCTCGAGGCCGTCTCCGCCGGGGTGCCAATGATCGCGTGGCCGCTCTACGCGGAGCAGCGGCAGAACCGGGTGTTCATGGTGGAGGCCATGAGGGTCGCGCTACCGATGGAGGAGGCGGCGGACGGGTCGGTGTCGGCGGCGGAGGTGGAGAGGCGAGTCCGAGGGCTGATGGGGTCGGAGGGGAAGGCCATCAGGGAGCGGATGCAGTACCTCAAGAAAGAAGCGAAAGCAGCACAGAGTCCAGGCGGGGCGGCTCAGGTCGCGGTGACTAAATTGGTGGAGTCGTGGGGCATCGTTTGAGGACGAGAGCTCCGCCTTTCTTTACTTAGTTTTTTTCCTGCTTTTGTTTTTTCTTTTGGACCCTGCACGACAAGTTGCCAAAGACTAGGCTGCAGTAGATCCACATCCGCGAAAATATTTATGGCGTGACATGCTCGAAACCCTAGAGAAAAATACTAGCAAGTAGAAAAATAAAGATGGTCCGAGATTTTATGCATCTACCCCACTTTGCTGTAATCATTATACTACGTTTCATGCGGCGTGTTCCGTTTTGGTTGGTAGGATTCGGTTCGCCAATGGAACATACGCCCGGTGAATCAAACACATTTGTCCATACTCTGTTGCTGATCCGATGTACTAATAGGGACTGCAATTACAATAATCTTGTCCTCGTGCCACGTCACCTTTAGGGTCGCCCTTATTTGGATAGGTTCAAATTCTATCGAATGATGTCGTGTGGATACATCGCCGTACGTGTTCTTCAATGAGCAAATGACCAAGGTTTGCATGCAATGTCTGTGCTACGACGGTGACAACTCAAGTAGGTATCCATTAACGGCTTGAAATAGGTGTGGGATGCTCTAGAATTTCAGGAGACGGTATGGATGTTTGTGTTTCCCAAGCAGTAGATTGAATTAGCCGTGATTAGTATGATCATTGCAATTGGCTGGACTAAACTAGGCATCCAATTTTACCAAAAAAAAAAAAAAAAATAGAGGTCCAAGCTTGGCCTCACATCATAAAATCGTGAACTCGAGGAGTTTTCACTATAATTTTTTTTACTTTTTTCATGTAAAATTACATGGTTTATTGGAAGGTTTCTTTTATCTTATGGCATGGCAGGAGTTTTGAGGATTAATGGGGACTTATATCATCTTATAAAGATGGATAGAGTATTAAGATGAATTTTTCTTAGTCGGTCGTTATTTTAAACTTGCATCTAAAACTGAAAACATGGGTTTAAATTATTTATAACTTCATAGTCCATATAGTATGTTGGGCAATGACATATTGATGTCGGATCAAATATCAGGGTGGACCAACGTATCAATATATTGTATGTGTTCATAGATCGATTCCGTTTTGGAGCTTAATCATAGTGAGGTTTTCAAAGTTCTTTGACAATAGTTGTGATTTCTAGAGGTTAACTAGGCCATCGTAGTTTTTTAGGGCAAATTTGATAATATTTATGTTCCATGGAACATTTGTTGAACATGATAACTTTTTTGTGTTTCTACTTCATTGAATAATTTTTTAGTAAAATAAAACGTTTGGTAAAAGTGCTCTTGAAATAGAAAAAGAATATAAATGCATTTGGTAAGATTAATAAATTTTTTTATTTTTTCTCGTTTTTTCTTCTTGTTTGGGGAATGCCGCTAGCCGGCGCCCCGCCACTGGACTACCTCCTATAACTGCCACAGGCGACGGGCGATGACGAGCGGCCGACAGGCAAGCGACCAACAATGGCCGAAGGCCGCAAAGGCAAAGAGAGACAAAAAAAACATGTTTTTTTAACAAATTATTCAATAACAAGAAGCAAGTTTTTTTTTATTGGTCCAAATGTGTTTCTAAGAACAAAAAATAACTTTTTTGTTCCCGGAACAAAAATGTAAACAAATATGTTTTTGTTCACAAAAGAGCAAAAACAAGTCTATTTATGAACATTACCAAACAGGGTCTTAGCCTCATCATCTATCAAAGCGCAAACATAATGTTTTGACATCAACAATGAATATAATATGTATATTTTTTTTATATGAAAATGAGCCATGTGATAAACAATTTGCGTTATCGAGTTCAATGAAATTTTCATGTACCATGTAAGTATTTAAAATTGCATTACTCATTGATTGATTATTGATCACATTGAAGTAGTGACGGTTACTGAGTCGTGATTGGTCACCCCTTTTTCTATCCTTTCGGATGTTGAAGCTGAGGAAATTTGATCGAAAGTGCATGGAGAGTGGTCTGTGGTGGCATGTGGTTTAATTTAAACTAACTGAATAAAGTTCATGAGATTAGAATTAACATGAATCCCTAATTTTAGTTGAATTAGGATGCACTGAACTTGTCATTTCCTATCACTCAACGAGACTTCCTAAACCTTATATTGAAATTAAAGTGCGATCGTATTTCTAAAAGAAAAAAAAAAGTTATGTAATTCTGGATCTCTCTGTCCAAGTAATCTTGTTAGAAACTCCAAATCACTTATGTAATTTTCTTCTTAACAACATGATTCTATCCTTTCAAAGAACGTTCATGGTGACCTGCTTCAACTGCACTGCTTTGCAGAAAGAATTGAGTCAAGACACCTGAATGCTAAGTTGAACAAGCCGACTGCACACATTACGTTCAGATTTCCACGATTCAAATGTGCTGCCGCGAATACACGACCCCCAAGTGTTCAAAAGAAAGTTTGCATGTGTGAGAGAATAGGACACCCTTCATCGAACGGTCCAGACATGTTGATTCAACACACCTTGAATCTTAAATCATGCGATCCCCAAGTGTACAAAAGAAAGTTTGCATGTGTGAGATAATAGGTCGCCCTTCATCGAACGGTCCAGACATATGTTGATTCAACACACCTTGAATCTTAAATCATGCGGATCTCACATGAAACGCACCAAAGCATAAGATAAGATCAGACCATTGTGCATTAGGTCTGGAGGCGGTACGTCAATCCTCGCCAAAGGCCGAAACGAGGGTCATGGGTTGAATCATGTAGCCAAAGGCCGAACAGGTGTAGAATCATTTGCTCGTGACAAGAGTTTCATGCATTCGGCATTGTTAGCTTCCACAGAATAATTAACAATCCATCTCAAAGAGCAAATATTCACCGTAGATTCACGAATTCACAAAGTCAAGAAGCAGCAAGGTCTCGCCAAGTGAAAGCATCCATGCCCCCCGGAACTCAAATCTTCCTGCATCAGCACCTTTTCCCCCCGAACACTTTCACTAAACCCAACCAACGAGGCAAATGAAACCGGCACCTACTTGATTTCTACTGCTTTTTACACTTGGAACAGCCTAAAAATTCCTGCACTGAGCAGGTATGAATCTCTCCTAGGATATAGAATGCCGCCTGTGTCTCATGGACGATCTGGAGGATTTGGTATCTGCGGGAACCAAAGACGTTGGGCTCTGAGAACTCCCAGACGTGTCGGAGCTCTTGTGCTCTCCATGCCCCTTGCCGAGAGGCCACAGTTTGTCGAATATCCTCCTCGATCTTGAGGGAAGCAACTGGGCCCCGCTTCGACTGTTCCTACTAGAATTCTTGGCCAGCTTCTGGTTCTTCTTTGCTTCACAATCCTCGATCTTGATGCAACTCATCTTCTTCTCGAGCTTCCTGCAACTTTCTGTGGTCATCTTCTCGGATTCCTCGTCGGTGTTCGTTGTAGAGCACAAAGTGTCTCGCTGAGTGTTGCTGAGGGCTTGAGCCCCTCTAACCTGCTCAAAATAAAGAACTTGGACAACAACCCGAAGTGGAAGACGTTCGTTTTGCGCAGCATGGATGGATGCCTCCATGGTCAGTTTCTTCACATCCATCAACCCACATATCCTTTTTCTTTCAGCTTTGGTCAAGCTCGGATGTTCCTGTGGCCAAAAGGGAAACATTATCAAAGTTTGCCCTTCCTTCCATACGAACTGGAGTAGGGGCTCCGACATTTCCATTTGCTAAACCAGCAATGACAAGAGCACTCTCCGTGCAAAGAGTTCAAGTGGTATGCTGAACCTCAAGCATGCAAAGAATGAGCTTAGTTGTCAAAATCAAAACACATCGGAGGATTATGAAAAATAAGTGTGAATAACAGCTTGCAGCAGGAATAATATAGCACAAGATCCTTATCAAAGATAATAAACTCTATGCTATTATCTATGAAGTTCATGCAATCGGCTCTACATGTACTGAAGGAGGGCTACCCTTTAAAGACAAAATCTTAAAAACTTCTCACAACATTCATCGATAGGAGGGGGACAGGGGCAGGGGAGAGAGAGAGAGAGAGAGAAGGGGGGGAGGGGGTGTGCCAAGCATAAAAAAGAGGACTACCTAGGGGTGATAAATAGGGAAAAACGTTACCTTCAAATATACATCAATTGCTGTGTACAAGGTATCATGGATCAGTCTCCCTGAATCCGGAATTGACTGTGATAACTCGATGAAACTTGACACTGGCAGATTGGGATCATGTGCTATTTCAACGAGATAGCCATCTATCAGTTTACCAACATTTAACAGAGAATCAAGCTCCAAAAGGATCATACTGTTCCCAACTTCGTTATTCTTAATGCCATAATCCCTGCCATAATTTCCATTCAATAGATATTGCTTCAGAAGGCACTTGACCAATTCTACATCATATTTTGTGCTTTGTGGAGCCCGAGATGGAATTAACAAATCTATCACTGATGCCTCATGCAACTTCAGACTAACCTTTTGCACCAACTGTTCCCTTGTCAATTCATCACTTCCCACCAAGGTAGCCACTTTTAGTAGTTTTAGCAAAAAACTACAAGAACCAGAATTAATGTCAGATGGCAACAAAGCAATGAGAGTTTCAAGAAGAGATCTGTTTCTGTATTGGTTGGCATCTGAAACCAAAGCATCGACAGCATCTGGCAACCATCTGACAGCATAAGTTCTGAGAGCCTCTCCAATGACACTCGTATCCATCCGTCCTTTTGACTTCACTGCAACGATCACTCGCTTGAACAGATCAATATCCAGTTCACATAGATCTTCAATCCACCAATCATTGGGTACAGATTCCATTCTCTCCTGAAACTTAATCCCCTCCGCAAGAACTTTATCTGCCAAAGCTAATTTGCGATTGTGTGTGTATGACCAATCGACATTTGCAGGATCAATAGATGTCTTTGAGGCAATAGAATCTATACATCTTCCAACTATCTTGAGGTCATCTGACCATGGAAATAGAGACCTTGTAGTTTGAAGAACAATGATGGAATCTTTCCAGCTGCGAAAGATACTGGAATTGAGAAACACCTCGATTTTGAAAATCAAGTTACCCCTATCAACATTCTCAGTCATCTCAAGGTATTCAGCTGCACAACGAGCAGCCACAACATTGTAAGCATTAAGAGTAACTGTCATCCCATAACAGAATTTTGCACAAATCTCAAAAGCTTTTGCTCCTCCAGGAAAATCAACCAAATTAATTTCATCAGAATTCTCCTTGTTAGCCTTCAGCACTAACTTCTGCATGCAATAGCTCTTGGACAAGAGAGGGAACTGCAAATGTGTTTGAAGAAAATAGATCAGGACAGCCAGAATGGGATGTACATGGTTTGTGCATGACAATGGTCACAAGACAAATTTGAAAATAAAATCAGATGAACTTCAAAAGTTATGTTAAAGTAATTTATGCCTTCAACTACTGTACAACATCATGCCATTGTCCTGTTACAGCAGAAGTCAGAAAAACCGACAGGGCAAAGATCCGTCAGTATATTTCAATTGGGTAGTGGTACTTAGTCTGGTGTTGACGCCTTTCTTGGAGGAAGGGTGTGCATATACTATACTGAGTTAGCTTCAGTGACTAAAAATGAATGAACTAGGATAATCAGATAGACAAATTCGCACCCCTTAAATCTTATCAGCGATTGGTGATGTCCATGCTAGCTTTCACAATTTCATGTTCTTACACATCAAACGCAAAAATTAAGCAGCAAATTGTGACAAAGCAGATATGATATCAATACAGGGAAGAGGAAATAAATGCTGAGACAACATTCTCCAGCGCACTAGAGGTAGCACCAAGAGATTCATTTCCTCACCTTATGAAGGTAGAACTTAACCTCGCCAACATTAATGGCAATGTCTGTCGCCAGTTCTGCAGATACATACCTGCAGCATTACATTTACAATGCTTAGCGGTCAAAGAATATTAACGAATGAAAAATGAAATCGAAAGCAGCTTCATAGCAACAAAAACAGCAACCGGAACTCCAAGAATCAGCTGTAAGGTTGACTGCAACATCCATGCCATTAGGACAAAGGAAGAAGCATATCTTTCTAATATGCACTGTCCAATATATACATAGGAAGGGCAATTGATGAAGAAGAGATCTGCTTATTTCATATTTACAACTTGTCTAACACAAGTGTTTGTTGGGTATATCCGCACATCTATTGTGATCCCCTCTACTGAGGCTTGATTCATATAGTTAGTCGATGGATCTTCCTAGTCACAAAACAAACAAGTGAATTGGTAGGTTTTATCTTATAGTAAGATTAGATTGCCCATTATACATTTTGTCTTATTCTGGTTTCTCATGGTCTCACCCAAGCATACTCGGTATTTGTGTTTTAGTCGACCTTTGCAACTCTAGGCCTCTAGGGAGTGTGGTGCGTCGTATTTCCAAATCAATCCAATTTTGAATAGTAATGCACTTTACTGCCAAAATACAAAAGAAAACGCCATCAGACCAAGTTACCAGAAGATTGCAATTCCTTTTGCAAGTGGAAGCACATTTTTACTATCAAGAGTTTCCCTTTTGACACAGTCAAATGAAAGATGACAGCAAAACAGCCACTCAAGATATCTTCCCCTCTCTGCTCTAAATAATATGAGATTCAAAGAAAATACTAGATTATGTGACAGTTCATCCATAATGATAGATAGCAAAAGACCTCGACCTCGTGTTAGAATCATAGCTCATTATCCTCCAAAGAAAAAAAGAATTACACATTCTGATGATTAAAGGCCTTGGCCACCCCATGTGACCTTTTTTCCTCGTTTGGACCACTAACTCATGAAAAGGGAAGTCCAAAAGCTGGACCACAACCTCAATGGCTCCAGATCCCCACCTTGTCCAGGAGCGAAAAGCAACCCTTTTCTCTTATATATATTATACTAACAGAATACTTAAATCCTAAATTTGCACGGCTTCTGTCCAATTATTACCTCGACTTTATAGTTTACAGCTAAATGCTTCTTGAAGAGGCATTTCACTCCCATTAAATCAGCAGACAGAGAATCACTGCCAGTCTCATACAGAAATTGAATACTCGTTCCCCAAAAGAGATGCGCTGTCCCAATTACTGAAATATCCCCAAAAACGAAGACGCAATGAGCCCATGAGAACCCACAAGCCCCCCACAGAAAGTACAGGGATAAATTTGTTATTACAAAAACCGAGGGCGACCGATGGTTACATTAAGACAAGAAAACAATACAAAGTATACACACAGCTCATATCATGCTCGAGGAGACAGAAACGTAAAAAGGACTGGTTCGAAATAGCATAAACAATGAACTGATCTCATCTCACCTAATAGATTTTCCATCTGCTTGGAACGCATCTGGCTTCGATCCCAACTTCATGAACTTCATTTTTCGTAATTTTTTGCACAAGAACAGAGCAATCCTTGTTCCTGTCGGAAAGTGGCCACGCGAAAAGACTAGTTTTTTGTCACACAGGTGTGGCGGGTCTCAAGCCTAGAGAAGGACTGACAATAAAGCAGAAGAAAGCAGTGGAATCTGAAAACCGCGGACACCCTATGTGCCACAACTATGTTGCTCGTTGGAACGAAACAGAGAGAACAATTCTTACTTGAACAAGGTAACCCGTTACAGAGACAGTCTCACCAGACTCGAGACCTTCATGATCCTCTAATGCCCGCCATCCCAAGTAGAGAATGCGAGATTAGGAATGTTCCTAGCTAGAAAGAAAATATTGAAAAAGGAAAGTGCTATGGGGAAGAAGGAAAATGCTACGGGGAAGAGCACGCAGCGCAAGAAACTGCCTCGTCTTTTTTCAGAGTGAAGAAGGAAAGAACTCAGGAGTGGAGGCGAGAAGTGAGGGACAAGCAAAGAAAAGGCGGTTGAGCCAAATTGCTCAAGACATCAATGGCTTTAGATAGAACGAGAGAGAAGGAGTTAGTACATGCTCAGCGAGCAACGATGGAATAGAAATATGGGGAAAAGAAAGATACCCTTTGGGGAGTAAATGCGAAAGAAAACACCCACAAGGGCAAATTCGCTAGAGAAAAAGTTGGGTGGAAACTGTGGCGTCACAGAGAGAGAGAGAGAGAGGGGGAGGGGGGGTCTCGATCGGATGAAGTGAAACCATAAATTCTCGCCGCCTTTGCTTTAAATGATCCTGATCCGCCCCCGAAGACTTCACCCTCCTCTTTTCCCCGTCCCGGGCCCGAATCACGATGCCGCACCAGTCAGTACCTCTTTATCTATCCCTCTACAAAGCACCGCTCACCACCCAGCCCCGGCAATCCCCCCTTCCCCCTGCCTCTCTCTCTCTCTCTCTCTCTCTCTCTCTCTCTCTCTCTCTGGGTTGCGAACTGGGCTGTCCCCTCCTCCTCCGGGGGCTCTCTCTCTCCCCCTGGTCCTGAATTCTTGCAGAGGAAACTGAGAAAGAAAACAGAGAGACAGAGAGATGCACACACGCACACACAGGAAAGGAATCGCGAGAGAGGGTGTTGTTCGGACGTATTTTATTGCGAGTGCGTTTAGCGTAGTGGGACTGAGGCCAGTGTTAATGGCTATGCGTACAGGGAAGACTAAAAGCGACAGTAGAGTTCGCAGCTACAGAGCAAGTTACAGGGTGGCTCAGAGAGAGAGAGAGAGAGAGAGAGTACGACTTTTCCTTTCCCCCCCTTGCTTTTGAGCAAAACAACGCCGTTAATGCACGCCAACCTCCTATGGACCCTTTTGCCCTCCTCTCTTCGTCCTATTCTCGTTCCTGCCCCTGCCGTCAGGCCGTGTCCCCGTGCCGTGACGCCACGCCGAGGCCCGTCTTTTGACTTAGAATAATATTCGATTCGGCCCTAGGCAGGGAATTTTGACTCCGATGGAAAAACGAGTCAACCAATTCATATGGAGAGGAGAAGAGAAAAATTTACTGGTCGATTCGTTTTTCGACCAACGAATAATTCCACTTCTTCTCCTACCAAGCAAAGAAAAAATAAGAAATTCCTCGTCTTTAAGGTCCATGCCCTTTTTTCATAAAGTACGAGAGAAAACGCAAAAATCCCGATATGCCTTCATTTGAAATAAATTAATTCAATCACCAATAGACTTGTGGAAATTATATATAATGCTAATGTAGTTACCAATGCCTCTCCCATGGCATTCATATTTCAAAATTTGTACTTTTACTAGACCACCTTCTCAACTTTTTCACATTCACCTTACATGGAAATTTAGTCAATTATAGGGTTATAGCAATAAAAAAACCCCAAAATTACATAATCAGAGAAAAAAGATATCATGAAACATTATTACATGATCGGATCATTTTGTTTTTTATTGTGTAAAAATTCACTTTACACCTACTAAACATCTTAAATGTCCTATATTACTATAATTGAATTAATGTCGAAGCATTTTTCTTTTTTATTTGTTATTATTTTCTCATATTTAAGCACCATTGCCATTATTTTATTAATTCAAATTAACTATAATATTGTATCCTTTCACATTTTATGGTGGATTGAACCAAAGTAATTTATGCCCTACGTCATTGTATTGCTTCATATTAATCTCAATTTCCTCAATCATAACATATTGTGCAAATTATAGTCAAATATATTTTTATAGATTTCTAGTATAAACTCCACTTTTTTGTGTCTATATTCTCATGCATTTTCTAATTAAATTATTGCACTTTCAATTCTTCTAATTAGATCATTTTACTTCCATCAAACTTCTAATGAGGTTGCTTAGACACCAAACTTGCATAATCTTCAGTTGATTTTCCCTGTTTTTCCTTTCTATTTCCTATATATTGTTTTGCTTGTGTCAGTTTATCATGCTGAAAGATCTATGCCAAATCACAAAGTCAATTTCTCTCTCTGTAGCTATATGATCTTTTTATCCTTTTCTAGTTACTGCATAATATACCGTGCCTAATGTAGTCAATTCCACTTAACTTATAAGCTCAAATATCTTCTCATTCTAATAAAGTTAAATGTGTTATTTACTTTGATGGACATAATTATATGTTCTGAATAATTCTTCTCTTAAAATTTTCTTGCGAGAATTTGAAAAATTCTACCAATCATATATTTATTATACACAGTCTATTTCGCTACACAAAAAATCTAACAACTTTATTTATTTTTTCAATTGCTATTATTTTAGTTCTCCCTTTATTTTCTTGAAAGAAGTGAAGAGTTCTATTTGTGGAAAAGAAAATAACATTTTTTCATTATATGTATGTAATGTTCATTTATTATTATCTATTCGATTGGATATTAGACGTGCCTTCAAGTTATCTGCCAAGAGCTATTGATGAGGAGAACTTATACTAGCAAACATGACAAACCCTACAAAGTTCACTAGGAGTAAATTTCTATACTGTTGAGAACATTTCCTGTGGCCTATCTATCTGAACATATGTCAAGAAGGATCTGGAACTCCCTGCTTTCTGGTCCAAGAGAAATTCTTGAGCTTGTCAAGCAGAAGTTGGTGTTAGATGGACCGGCATAAGACAAATGAGGCCGGATTCCTCGGCAGCAAGCAACGTACAATAATTTCAGGGTGGCCAGTAACAATTTGTTGAGGAGACGCTTCATGTTTCAAATTAGTTGCGACCTACATTGAACAATCGTACCTTTGGCGTTGATTGGACCTGTATGTACCCTGCCTCGAATCCCATCCATTCATCTTCAAGAGTCGAAGATATGATAAACATTTGACACCCTGGATCTTACAGCTCAAAATTATGGTGACTAGGACCGGCCATCAGAGGGCATATCTTTGGAAGAAAAAAAATCCACGTCCTTACTTATGAATTAGTCGCTATTTTATCCGACGCAGATCTTGAGACTTGCCCACTAGACTGAACTCAAATGGAAAAGGAATAGATCGTGGGTGATTCGGGAACAGATCTTTACTCTTGAATCATTGAAGAGGTTATTGCCCATTCGGTGTGGGGCATTTTATTTCTCAGTACATGACATGAACCTTGAGATTTTACAAACTCTTTTGATTTTGAGCATTTATGTCATCCAATCTTTCCTCCGGTTGCCTAGTTTCATTTCGCTTTTGTCAGACGTAAATAGTTTAATCTTGCTTTCTTATCATACAATTTATCAAGAGCCATACATTGTTTGAGTCCTCTCGCCGTGACTGTCGCGCTATTGCTCTCCATCCTTGTAGACAGAGTTGGCTTGGTCTATCTACTAACCACATGCCTATTGGAGGGGAGCTTTGCTCTAACATTGACTATAATGACCAATCCGTCTTTTTTTTTTGGTAAATATGACCAATCCGTCTTGTCATGAGCTAAACTCTAAAAAAATTATTAAATTTGTGACTATAGGGTGAGTGTTTACTAATCAATCACTTTGCAAACCTTGTCCCATCCATGGTGAAGTTGGGCCGTTGGTTATTACAAACAAGCCAATTTAGTGACGAATTAAAAGTCGCTTGAGCAGATGCGTCATTTAAAAATAGGCTAGATGAGGGCAGATAGTGATTTTTTAAAATAGAACAATCAAACAAGATATGGCTTTTTCATAGAATTCTTGGCACAGTAAATGGTCCATAATAAGGAATGAGCTAAATCACATATCGAATAAAAGTGTGTCCTAGGGCTTAGTATTATAGTGGGAGAGTTTATAGCTCTCCAAAACTTACTTTTGGATCAAAGAGAGAGTTGAGACGTGATACTTAAGTAAATAACTCACAAAAGAGACTACAATTTAAGTATTCCTTTTGGTGGTTTAATTAGCTCATATGTAAAGGGTAATGAGTGGAGTTATTATCAAGGTAAGATCCTTTTGAACTGATGTGGGATTTGTAGGCATGCCAGAGCCTTTATGAGCAGATTCATTGAGGGTAGGGAGCGCTTGACATGTTGAGAGGGGTTTGGACGAGATGCAGCTACTTTCTAGCTTTTATGATGGTGAATACAACATAATGCACCAAATAACACCATGAATAATGGGATTGACCAGGCTATTTGGGCGTGCACTGATTAATGAGGGCGTTAGTCCATATTAGGAGCAGCTTGGGACCTCCCAAAAAGCAAACATAGAATGGGATAAGACTTTATGAAGTATATTTCACAATGATAGATGCCAGATCCATTTGGATTGAAAAAGCGCCTATTGAGTGGTACCTAATTAAGTGAATATTCGACTTGAAAAAGAAATAACTCATTGGCTACATATTTGGGGGAACTTGGCCTGTGACCCTAGAGGTCGTTACATAAAAGATCTCAAGAATAAGCAAATATCAACTACACTTGAGATCACTTGAAATCAAATGGATCGACATGCTAAATGCACGCTTATTTATCTGTTTAATTAACAATGGGGTCACCTTCCATATTCACATGGCTGTAAACATTCCTGAAAGTGCTGCTGATGATGGTCACGCAGGCTTCCGATACTTATTAATAGTGTTCAGTTGAAATACTTGAACTGAAGAGGTTTCCCTAAAGTCATCATTGATCGGTAACCATTGTGAGCCAGCGGACCGAAGATGAATATTATTGGCTACCTGATTCTCCCAATAACTTTGCGAAGAACTCTTACATAAAGCCCCGTCCGATGGTCACGGTGGCGCATTAAGGCGAGAATAAATAGACTAGGACATGCCAAATGGTCCCTTTTTGAGTTCTTCCAGCACCCTCCCATCAGCACAACGACAAAAACCGATTGATAGAACTTATAACTTTATGACGATCTCCTCCATGGTCCATCGCCATCTATCAATCGCATTGAATCATGAGCATGAAATCCATCAGTTCATCATTGTAACCAAAACGAGCGCTAAATGAAGTTCTTCACAGTCTCAAAGGCTTTTATGCAAATTTCTTTTCATTTAGTTGAGTCCGGTCAGCAGCAAATGACCTCTCTCTTTTATTTCATTCTATTCTATTTTTTGCCAGAGAATGAGAAGGAATGAGTCAAAACACCGCGTGAGTTTTAGTTTCCCGTTAGTGCTCATACTTTCTTAATTAGTGGGGTGGCTAGCAAGGTTAGACTACATGAGGCCCCAGTCAGACGTCTCCAGAGGGAGACCAAGAAAGAAAAGTTCAATGGCTCGTGAGGTTTTATTAGCTCCATCACTGAGTATCCTTGTCCACATCGTGACAGAGCGCCCCCCTCAGTCAAGAACAACTTTATATGGGGAAGTTGTCGTTATTTGTCAGCGAGTTTAATGTTCTCCTCGGAGATTACTTTAATATTTTATTTTCTCTAAGAAATACAAAAAAAAAAAAGCACTTAACAAAGTCATATCATTGTATGGTGAGCCTTGATATGATATTAATGCTATTTTTAAATTTAATGGTTATGTGATGTTCGAGTCAGTTTTTGTACACTTTAATCGATCTACCTCCCACAACAATTCAGAGGACTTACTCCATCGAAACTAGAGAGTTGATAATTCCTTCATAAAATATTTCCCATTGCAAGATATGATATTAATGCTCTTTTTAAATAAAACGGTTAGGGGATATTTGGGTCAATTTTCATACACTTTAATCGGTCTACTTCCCAAGAAGATTTAGAGGACTTACTCCCTTGAAATCAAAGAGTTGATAACTTATCCAAAAAGTATTTCCCATTTCATCATGACCTGCATTTTTTGTTTTTGTTTTGTTTTTGGTTAGGAAGAGTCCTTCTGTCTATTTGACTTTGTTTTGATTGCCACATACTTCTTCCGGTTGAAACTCCAAGGTCAGGTC
Organism: Melaleuca quinquenervia; assembly: GCA_030064385.1. Classification (NCBI taxonomy): domain Eukaryota; kingdom Viridiplantae; phylum Streptophyta; class Magnoliopsida; order Myrtales; family Myrtaceae; genus Melaleuca; species Melaleuca quinquenervia. The sequence goes on from CM057720.1 coordinate 8,826,880, forward strand.
ATGATCATTAAGTCCTTTACCGACTTGAGCCTTGAAGGAGTGTACATCCTATTCATCATAATCCAATTCCAAATGAACCCTTCTTTCCTCACTGCACAAAACTATGTGGATCCAATTAATGTGCCCACGATATTACTAAAAAAAGTGCACTATGGAACTGTTGGTGAATTACTCAGGGTTTTGTATCTCATGAAGATGCTAATATCTAGTTTTTCACGGATCGATGACCTATTAGCCATGTTTCAAGTGATAGTGTGCCCATTGCATACTACGTAAAGAGATAATTAGCCTAAGCAGAATCACGTGTATACTTGGTACCTCAGCAGTATCTTCCATCATAACCCCAAATCGGCAACGAATATGTACGCATAGCTTCATAATAATTCTGTAAAGTTTCTGCATAATTTCCTTCGGATTGAGCCGACATCTGTTACGGTCGTTGTTTGATTCAAAGAATCTCCGTTTCAGAACCGTACGTGAGATTTTCACCTCATACGGCTCCTCCCTTATGTGCATAATGAGAATAATACATGAAATAAAAAAAAGATTGAAATATTCTCATTATTAACTGCAGTCTTCTGTGATATCATGGGTTCCATCTATATCAAACGAACCTCTAATAGTTAGTGCATATTGCCTAGTTGTGATATGTTTCATGTGGAGAGACTTGCGGTCCTCTAGCATCTCGATGAGGCTGCAGTGATGAGTTCGCTGATTTCGGACTTTTGGATCATAAATAACATGGAATGGTATTGCTCATCTAAACATTTTTAGCGATTGTGAGACCCTCATTGTTATGTTCAAAAAGAACAAATGGCGCAAGATGTCCATTTCTCAATCTTATACCAACAGAAAAAGAAGTTATAGTTCCACTAAGATGCTGCAAAAGGTTAGCATCCCTTCCTCGCCACTAGGTTGAGTGTCGAGTTCGCCTGAACATGTAAGTTTTAGAAAGAAATATTATTATAAGGTCAATAGATAATAAGGACTCAGCTCATCTTCATCGCTCATCATATGGGCTCATGACACGACTCACTCAGTTAATGGTTGAGATGGTATTGATTTACGTGATAGGTTTCTTGGAGAAAATAACAGAGTTCATTACTGATGATTATTCTTTGCCGAGCTCGGATTCTTTGCTTTCATCCCTGGTCCCGAGTCTACTTCGCTAGAACATCCATACCTTATTTTGGTCCATCTCGCTACCCAATTGACCCCCAATTCGAACCCCAAGAAAAAGATTGCCCGCAATCACAGCCAAAAGATGACACCCATGTGTGGTTCTAAATTGCAATCATTATTGAAACTTAGGCGTGGGGGGCTAGACCATCATAAATAAATGATGACGACGAAAAATAAGGGCCCCAAGTTCATGATGCCCCCATCTTATGTGGATGATCCGCCTCTTTTGCTTCGACCATAATGTCTTGATGGGGACCATTTCAGTTCCCATCATGCCCAACCCTAATTTCTAAAAGAATGTTTTTAGGGCAGTACGTGGATGTTTTAGGACAACAACGCTAGATGCTCTCTCCAGGTTCCGTGCTCTTAAAAGGGTCGACATGATTGCACTAACTACTCAACCCCAACATCCATTTTCTCTGATTCCATGGACACACTGCACTGTTGCAGCAATGGAACAAGATATCGTGTGTTTATGGTGGTGGGCACGTGGAGTACACTGTTCACACAGTGGCCTGTTGGCAACTACACACGAAGATTCGTTCCTTTTCTGCGAATTTGGTTTGTTGATTTCCTCGAACATTTCTAACGTGGATGCCATTGCAAAAGATTTTCCTAAACAGTTGGATAGATATAGAACACAAGAAATTGAGTATGATCAACTGATTGAGCGGTTTTGGGCAAGAAATTTTGCTCATCAAGACTGGCCAAGAGTGGAAGTTGAAAAGGATTAAATAGGATGGGTTTTTCAAATGACTCGGTCCCTGAGGGCCTGAGTACGAAAGCTTGATGCTTTACATTTGTATATATGAGAGAACTTTCGATCGAATGAGTAAATTCGGACATGGTGCTTTATGCTTTACGAGCCCGATCATTGTCATCCCTAATAAACAATTGCAATGCATATTCTCCCGCGTGTTCGTTCCATGTCCCACAATGTCCAACTTTTCCTCGTTTCGAATATGGAGCTCATAAATATTGATTTTTCGCACAGTGAATGCCGCGGACGTGACTCTGTAGTTCGACTGAAGCACGAGACCCTTTCACGGCTTAAGGACTACTTCGTTGTATGTTGCCTTGCCCAATTCATGTATACATGGTTGCTGAATAGCCAAATTATCCTCCCTGATACGAAGTACTAGTCCTTCACTATCTTTTGCAGCTTTTGTCCAAGGGAACGGATCTCCTGCTCTTAGAGCAGGAGATCTGCAAATGCCCAAGGGGGTGTTTGGCTCCACCTCAACTCTTAGTTCAGGTCTGGTACTGGCCAAACCCTAGATTAGTTGCTAAGCTCTGCTGAATAATTCCCATTCCTACCTCAGGCTACGAGACGTACGACTACGAGTATATACTTGACCATCTGCACGTCGGATGCCCTCATCTTCTGCAACATTTTGCAGCTTGACGATTACAACGGCGGAGATCATGACAACTCCTCTTTTCTATGTTCTTCTTTTGTCTGGTGGGCAGTGTCTCTATTATCTGCATTGTGATTCTTCGACACGCATAAATTAACAGTAGTACAGACACTGTACATGCATGCAGGTATAGGAATATGTGAGCTGTGAAAGTTTTGCCCCCCACGAACTATCCCCCATTGTGAAGGGCCTTTCATCTGAAAGCAACTAAGCAGTTTAACTTCGAAATTCACAATTTAGTGCATGCGAACGTCTTGTGTCATCTCTGTAGTGATTGGCATTGAGAGAGAGAGAGAGAGAGAGAGAGAGAGAGAGAGAGAGAGAGAGAGAGAGAGAGAGAGAGAGAGACCACCTTCTTTTACTTTTGCCGGAGAATGTTGAATTGCAGGGCATGGCTGCTTTATCTGATTTCCTGGCTGGGCCAGCAAGCAGTCCAATGAAAAGTATGACAAAAATTAAAAGAGCAATGTTCTCCGAATGCGACGATAGATCGAGCAAATCGCAGTGAAAGAATGTTCGGGAACAAATATGTTTTTAATGAGACTCCCTCGGTATATTTTTTATATGCGATTGATTTAGTAGAATCGGACTTCTAGTGTACAGGCGAGATACTAACTAGGTCTGAGTTCTTTTGTATAACATAGTTCATTGACAAAAAAGTCATTCCTTCTTATGACCCAGAGTTAAATGGGTATTTCTATATATTTCCCATAATACGTCGAGTTTGGATTTAACATCCTTTCGTTAATAGATTTAGAATTTTAGGGTTTGGTGTTTTATTTCTTTATTTGTTTGAGTTTAGGGATTAAACTAAAATACTGATTTTGACTGAGCATCAAATTATGTTATATCAGGTTAGATTATAGATAGCAGCTTTAGATTTCCCTAAGTTATCTCCGAGTAGTTTCCCGGTTCGATTTTTTTATAAGGGCTTTTAAGTTACAAATTTTTCATTTTTGGCACCTGTAGATTCAGCTTATGATAAATCAGAAACCAATATTGAGAGATTATCACTGTGAACTATAAGGGCACATGTTCACTAGTTGAGACTCATGGTGTTAACAACCATCAAGTCGACGAAGATCAGGGGGCTTAGGGTTTGTGGATAGCTGCTCGTCATTTCAAAGTAGAACCTGAAGTTGCAACTTGTTGGGATGCAACAGTCTTCGGACACGATCGCATATCGACTTGGTGTCGATTTGAATTCTCAGATTATAGTGAAGATTGCCACTAATACCGTCGTCTCAAAGAATTGGGTGAATTTCGTGTTGAGTTTCCTTATTGCGATTGTTATCTGAACATTAAGGAATTCAATTTAGCCGTAGAAGAAATCTTCCATTACACACTTATGGCCGGAGATCGGCAAAGCGGACTTAGTTTCTCGCAGATCGAAAGGAGCCGAGGCCTAGCTTTTTCCGACCGAGGGAAGGTGGCGCGGGACGCAATCTTGATCAGATCAAAGTTTAATTTGGATTTTAGTTTCCGATTGGGTGATGATTCGCAGTCTTAGAATTTAAATAGGATTTGTGGGTAATAAATTGTTTTTTTTTGAGATATTATTTGTTTCAAAATATTCCTTCGGGACTCAGTTTTCAAGTTTTCTAAGATAAAATTTGTTAACTATTCACTTTATTATGTTCACACTTCAATCGTGCATTTGCGAGTTTTACTCGTGTCTCTCCATTAATTCTACTACTTCAGGGATTGATGACCATTCAATAAAAATAAAATAATATTTCAATCGTTGAAAACTTTTGGAATGTTTTTGTGGGATTTGATATCTTGCACAGCAAATGCTACGAAACGTAAGCCATACAAGTACCATATACCCTTTTGAGTGGAGCTTGATGGTGTCGGGTGAAGAGTGAGTGCCGTAGAAGGGATGAATACAATAGGTTCAATAGAGTAGCGTTAGGATATTTGTGTCAAGAGTTCTAGAATATAACCGTTTATATCTTTAAGAAACTCTAAAAGCGGGACTGGTTTCTCGTGCATAAACTAATTTGGAGTTGATGCGACTCTCCTGATGAGATCATGACATGATAAAACCAGTTGTTGTGCAAAGTGTTCTATGTGTCTTGCTTAGGGGACTAGATACCTGAATTAAACTAGGTATGGTACGAACTCATACAAGGATGAAGGACACAATTTGGGTTGGGCCTGACAGAGGAGAGGGTCCGCTGGAGAGTGAAGGTCTAGGGCGAGTTGGACATTACTGACGTGTATGGTGGTATTACACCTTCCTTTCCTTATCCTCTCCTCTCTTTCTCATTGTCTTTTTCATCTCTATGCAGTTATCCCCACAATATCTCACGAATACACATAATGTGTATATGTCCGCTTCATAATACATCCGAAGAACTCAACTTGATACGACATAACATGACATGGGAATATGATGATATTGCAATACGTGAATGCAGCGAAACAAGAGAATTATGAGTTAATTTTGATGTGAGATTGACAAATTAAGATTGAGATTGCATCTCTCTCTATGTAAAAAGACATTTTAATGTACTAACAAGGAAATCCTACTTGGTTAAGAAAGAGTTAAGTCTATTTAGCACCGTCAGTTATGCCTGCCCACATTCCATGTAAGCTAAAAGGATTGAGATCTTCTAAAATTACGCGTGCAATTTTACATCTCAAATCTATAATTTACCCTCAATGGTCAAACATCCTCGTTGTTACTCTTATATTGCAACGCCTTGAGTCCTCGCTTTGGTTTCTAGGGTTTTGACTTTTGTGGGAGGGATGGCCTCGTGGCGGTTCGCACATCAACACTATCCAGATTTAACGAAATTTACACGGAACATCATCGTACCTCCGGTGCTCTCGAGAAAAGGATGATCAGGGACCGACAGCTAGGCACGTGGCAACTGCCGCGTGTTCCTCAACGCCGGTGCTCTCACCTCCCCGCTCCATCAACGTGGCCGCTTCGCTGGGCATTTGCCGACCCCCCACTAGATTCGGATGAGCCTGGAATACAGAAGGCCGAGCTCATAAATTCGCTCTCCGACGAAGAAGAGCACGGTCACATCGAAACGGGGACAACACAGGTTCGCGAACTTGCGAGAGAGAGAGAGAGAGAGATGGCCGGAGAGAACTACTGGAGAAGAGCGGCGGACACCCACAGGGTGAGGGTGGACGACGCGACCGATGCGTGGAGGAGGCCAAGCGGCAAAAACTTCCCGTACAACACTACCACCATGCTCATCGGCGGCTTGCTCCTCGTCTCCGCCGTCGGATTCTATGCGATCTATGCGGACCGGAGGCACAAAGCTCGTGAAGTGGCAGCAGTAGCAGATCGCGTCGCCAAGAGACCGCCGCCTCCACCGCCACCGACACCGGCGGAAGCTCACCCACGGAAGTGAAAGTTATCAGTGAGCCTGTATCTTCTTTTCTTTCTTTCCCTCTTTGCTTGGGGAATACAAAGTTTGTATAGACGGTGGTGCCACGGGAGAAGCCCGTCGGATAAAAGAAACACACTGAGTCGGCCAAACCACGCACGGGGAGCTCGACAAAGCTCATGCGATGCCTTCTCTGAGTTTTGCATGCATGAGTGGGGTCGTGGTGAATCTTGGAAACCAGCCATGAAGATCATGCTTTCTCTTTCTTGTTCTTTCTTTTCTTTTCGAGTTGATGCCCAATAAGAAACAAGATCTTCATGTAATTTCTCTTGTGGGTTATTTTCTGAAATTTATATCCAATAAGAGATAGAAACTCGACGTGTGATACTTCACTAAACTTGAAAATTTTTGGTCGAACACGAGCCATGTTTCTTTGTGACGAACGAAGAAGGGACTAAAGGCATAATGAAAGCGTCATGCGGCGAACGCTGAACTCTATTCAAGTTTAGGAGCAGTCGAAATGGCTGACGCCAATCGATCTTCGAAGGGTAATCCAGGACCTGCAACTCCTGGAGGCCTTCCATCCGGAGGTCTGGGTTACCTACAAAGGATTATAGCTAGAGCTTCTGCTCCGGCTCATTGGACAGTCGTCAAATCTGATTCTTGCTGAGGCGACAGAACTTCTCGTAGGAGCGCCGGCCCGCGAACCGGCTCTTCGAGAGAACATCCGACAAGAAGGTAATACCTGTGCCGATCGGTTGTCGAATCAGGCTCTTGTCCATGAAGGGGAGTTTCACTTTGTGTCGCTCTCCTCCGCCAGGAACTATGCTGCTCATTGTAGGAGATGGTCCAGGAATGCCTTCCCCTCGGCGTTTGAAATGGTTGATCTGTAATGTCATGCTCCTCCCTTGCTACCAAAAACAATAAAACTAAGAGGTGGCATTTTACTTCACAGAATATTTTGCAATAGAACAGGGACAGCTTTTGAGATTTTAGGTAAATTATGGCTGAGTATTTACAAGCGGGATTATGCATCATCGATCAATTTTGTGTGATTTTTCTGAGAATCGTTGGGTTTTGGATTTGGAATCAAGAGTAACTGAGTCGAAAAGATCTGTCCGTGTTACTTAATTTTTTTTATATATCTATTTTTTTAGTTCTGGAGTAAATGTTTAACTTATGTTTCAATTTCCGTATGATTTTCATATAAATTTAATGCATTGTATCATGGTTTTGTATATCCTTATGTATATATCCGTATATTATTTAGCATATGTTGATATAGTCTCATGTATTAAAGTACTGACTAAAAATTTTAATGGAAGACTAGTCGATCGTTAATCAGCATGGCAACCTCCATTATATTAATGGTTATTGTGCAAATAAATAAAATATAACGCCCTTATTTTTCTTTCGATATCGGAAAAGTTCCACCTTCAAGGACATACAAGATACTTTAGAGTCATCGATTTAGAGATTGATTTGGGTGGACCGATTTTCGATTTTATAAATTGAGAATCGATTCGACATTGTGACCTAGCAATTTATTTATTTTTTCACTATACTCTCATTAAATTATTTAAATTTAAATTTTACTCTCACAAATAGAGCAATATGGGATTGCACCACTTGGCACTACACAACGCGCGCGGAGGGATCGCGAGACCTCGGCGGCCCGTTGCCTGGGCTCGCGAAATGTCGGCCCGGCCCAAGATTTCTTTTGATCTGATTTTTTTAAAATATGAAAATGTACTTTGGAATAAGTATTTTATGAAAATGTTTATTAAAAATGGCTTTCCATGAAATATCTATCTCATCGTAGCTGTGCCAAACGCATTCAATGGCCCCGACGTTTGAGCATTGAAGGACAGGAAATGGCCTCTAGCCCACCAGTGGACCGTATCGAAGCTCCAAATTCGAAAATATCCGCCCCCCACTAATCTCTCATAGCTGGTGGACGAGTCCGTGAGGTGACGACGACGAACGAAGGGAGGGTTCTGCTGACACTTTGTGGACGACAGTGATGATTCTTGCATTCCATACCAGATAAGCAAGCTCTCTGTCTCTCTGTGAATGGAATGTCGTGACCTCGCATGCTATGTGCGTTCTTGTGGTGCTTTCTTTGGTAGCGAGCGGTTCTTCCAACTTGGGTCGCTCAGAAACGCGCCTCGGCTCTGATTTCGTCTGCTGTACATAGCCGCCGGTCTTGTAATCTTCATGGCCGTTTTGACAATCTGCCCTTTTTCTTCTTGTTTTGTGAATGTTGGTCCCGGCCCGGCTGTGGCCGACTATAATTTACTTCCTGCGAGGAGGATCGATGGGTCCGGGGAGTCGTCGGTGCTTGGAAATTTGAGAGCTCCCAAGAGCTGGTCTATTGGGAAATCAAATGGTAACGGTAAAAAAGGAGCCGGGTTCGGTTTGTATGTGATTAATTCTTCGAAAGACGGGGCTTTTGCGAAGGAGCAGCGAAAAGGGTCCTTGTGTCCTGAAGAAGTTCTTGATGTTCTGAAGATGAGTTCGAGCCCTGAGCAGGCTTTTACATACTTCAATTCGGTCGCTGACTGGCCCCGCCAGGTTGTTCATACCACTGAAACTTGCAATTGCATGCTTGAGATCCTCAGGGTTCACAGGAAAGTGGAGGACATGGTTGTTGTGTTCGATATGATGCAAAAGCGAATAATTAACCGGAATTTGAGCACTTACTTGACTATCTTTAAGAGTTTGCATATAAGAGGCGGCATTCGGCAAGCACCATATGCGCTCGAAAAGATGAGAAAAGCTGGATTCGTTTTGAATGCGTATTCGTACAATGGCTTAATACCCCTGCTGCTTCAGTCTGGTTTTTGTAATGAAGCTCTGGAGGTGTATCGAAGGATGGTTTCAGAAGGGCTGAAGCCTAGCATGAAGACTTATTCTGCGATCATGGTAGCTCTGGGAAAAAGAAAGAACACTGAAATGGTCATGAGTCTTTTGAAGGAGATGGAGAATCTGGGACTGAAGCCAAATATATACACCTTTACTATATGCATCAGAGTATTGGGAAGGGCTGGTAAAATAGATGAGGCACATGAAATACTGAAGCGAATGGACAGCGAGGGATGTGGGGCTGATGTGGTTACTTACACTGTGCTTATTGACGCTTTATGTAATGCAGGAAAACTCAATGATGCCAAAGAGTTATTCTTCAAAATGAAAAATAGCAGCCAGAAGCCTGATAGAGTAGCTTACATTACTTTGCTAGACAAATTCAGTGACCGGGGTGACTTAGAATCGGTGAGGCAATTCTGGAATGAAATGATAGGTGATGGTTATGATCCTGATATTGTTACTTATACAATTCTTGTTAATGCATTTTGTAAAGCTGACAATGTGGATGAAGCATTCGCTACTTTGGATGTCATGAAGAAGCAAAGAATCTTGCCTAATCTGCATACATATAACACACTGATACGTGGCCTCCTCTGTGTAAATAGACTGAATGATGCATTAGAAATTTTTGGCAGCATGGAGTCTTTGGGTGTAAAGCCAACTGCTTATACGTACATCCTTTTCATTGATTACTATGGGAAAAAAGGAGATTCTAGAAGTGCTCTCGAGACATTTGATAATATGAAAGAAAGGGGCATCGTCCCCAATCTTGTTGCAGTTAATGTATATTTATATAGTCTTGCAGAAGTTGGAAAAATTGGTGAAGCAAAAGAAATCTTTTATGGTCTCAGACATAGTGGACTTGCCCCAGATTCTATAACCTATAACATGATGATGAAGTGCTATATTAAGGTGGGGCAAGTGGATGAAGCCATTAAGTTGCTTTTAGAGATGATCGAGAGTGGTAGTGAACCAGATGTGGTCAACATCAACTGTTTAATTGATGCACTTTACAAGGACGGTCGGCGAGATGAGGCATGGAAAATGTTTCATAGGATGTCCATCATGAGGCTAGTCCCTACCACTGCGACATACAACACATTGCTTGCTGGTTTGGGGAAAGATGGCCAAGTGCAGAAGGTCCTTAAACTTTTTGAAAGTATGACTGGGAAGGGGTGCTCACCAAACACAATAACTTTTAACACACTGTTTGATTGCCTTTGCAAGAACGATGAGGTGGATTTGGCCATTAATATGATGTACAATATGGCAGAGGTGGGATGTTGTCCTGATGCCTTGACTTACAACACTATCATCTTTGGTTTAATTAAGATCAACAGAGTCCATCGTGCATTCTGGTTCTTTTTTCAGATGAAGAAATCACTCTATCCTGACCATGTAACTATATGCACCCTCCTTCCTGGCATTGTCAAAGACGGTAGGGTCCAGGATGCCGTTAAGATTGCAGACACTTTTGTCAATCAGGAAAGGGCCTGTGTCGATGGGGCCTTTTGGCAAGATTTAATGTCGGGTGTGTTGAGTGAAGCAGGCACATCCAAAGCAGTTGTCTTTGCTGAAGAGTTGGTGCATAGTGGGATATGCCGAGATGACTCTGTGTTGATACCTCTGGTCAGAATGATATGTAAGCATAAGAAAGCCCTTCATGCATATGCCATATGTGAAAAATTTACCAAAAACCTGGGGGTAATTTTAACGGTAGAAACATACAATTCTTTGATTAATGGGCTTCTTGACATTCATCAGATTGGAAAGGCATGGGATGTTTTCAAATATATGAAGACTGCAGGTTGTGCACCAGATATTTTTACATACAACCTTCTACTCGACACCCTTGGAAAGTCTCGGAAACTCAAGGAACTTTTTTTATTGTATGAGGAGATGCACCGGAGGGGATGCAAGCCTAACACTGTGACTCACAATATAATCATCTCCAGTCTTGTGAAGTCCAATGACTTGAATAAAGCCATGGATTTGTTCTACCATCTGGTAAGTGGAGATTTTAGACCCACTCCTTGTACATATGGTCCTCTCATAGATGGTCTCTTGAAGTCAGGAAGACTGGAGGAAGCAAAGAAGATCTTTGAAGAGATGGGTGACTATGGTTGTAGGCCTAATTGTGCGATATACAACATACTTATTAATGGGTATGGGAAGATGGGAGATGTGGAAAATGCATCTCTTCTTTTTAAAAGGATGATCAAGGAGGGAATAAGACCTGATTTGAGGTCATACACCATCTTTGTGGATTGCCTCTGTATGGCAGGCAGAGTGGATGATGCTCTGCACTACTTTAATGAGCTGAAACTAACTGGCCTTGATCCTGACTTGGTTGCCTATAATCTTATAATTGATGGACTTGGCAGATCGCATAGAATAAATGAAGCTCTGTCTTTGTTTGAAGAGATGCAGAATAAAGGTATACGTCCGGACCTCTACACTTACAACTCCTTGATACTCAATCTAGGGCTTGCTGGAATGCCAGAACAAGCTGGGAAAATGTATGATGAAATACACCTTAATGGCCTTAAACCAACTGTTTTCACATATAATGCCCTCATTCGGGGATTCAGTTTGTCAGGAAAACCAGATTCTGCATATGCAGTCTACAAAAGGATGATGGTCGGTGGCTGCAGCCCCAACCCAGGAACGTTTGCACAGCTCCCTAATTAATCACTATTGGCTTTTGACCCTGCTTTATAATCTGTCACTCTTTATATGCTTTCCATAAAGAAGACAAGTTAGGTACTCTACTTTCTTGAACCTCTAGTGATGTTTTGTCTTATGTACATAACAATGTTTGTTAATTTTTTTGGAAAATGTGTACTACTCTCATATCTTGGTCGAGCAGATTTTCTGTCATGCACTTTAACTTGTTTATCTTGGTAAAAGAAATAATTTTCAAAGCCCATGTGGGGGATTCTTACTGAATGAATGTGGTTGATTATTTAGGTGAAAGTGCAAAAGATTTGGATGGATCGACATGGGTATTGTTTATGCTTTGCATTCTGTGCAAGATGCTTCTCTGGAGTTAAAGAGTTCGGATTCTACCTCTTTGCAAAACATTGTTCGGTATCTCAAGATGTGTTGAAGCACTTTGGCATGCCTCTGGTAAGGATTTTTACGTGGCCAATAAATAGTTGAGCATTCAACTAGATATGTTCTGAGGTCACCTATTGGAGCTAAGACAGACTGGATGTTTGCTTATTAGAATGCATGAATGGTGTGCCATGATGGGCCAAGTACATTTCGGCATTTGTGTGGGTTGTGATTAATATGTTGTACATACTTCTGAATTAACAGTAATGGAGCTCGGAACATGGAAAGCAAGCTGCCGCTGTTGAGGATATCACTGTGGAATTCCTGGATGGTGGACTTGTCCATAATGCAAACTACTTTTGGATTATAGTTCTTGGTGGCCACATTATTTTTGGAGCTTCTATCAGCATCAAATGTTTTCCTTCTGTAGCCATTTTCCAATTAAATCACTTGAATGATCGCCTCATCTAGGAAGAGCTTTGGTAATTATCTGATCAAACTCTTCTAGATGGTATCTAACCTGGTTTATTCTTGCTGACCTGCTATTTTGGGATGACGCCTTGTAATTAACATTTGTACAGCAATAACAAATGTATCATATGAATTATTATTTTCAACTAGAAAGTATTTGTCTCCTGTCGTCCTGGGAGTATAGCTTACAGGAAGGGTCTATCTGGGATTACTAGTGATGGGAGATTGGAGGCTAACTTTGTTTTTGGTGCATCTGGTGTTATTGATTTTTCTAATTCTTTGCAAAAGGTAAAAAATGTATATTTCTGACTATGATGCCATTATATATTTAAATCTGTTGCAGTTGCATACATTATAGTGTGGTACATAAGCGTCTCGAGTGACCGTGGATCCTATAACTTTTTAGTCTGTTCAAAGCTTTCAGATCAGTTTTGTACTTGAGCACATACAGTTGAGTGAGGACTGGTTGAGTTCCGTTCAATGAATTGGAGTGAGTTGCTCACCGTAACTCAGAAAGCTTTTTGCCTGATTGTTCCAAGTGCAGCCTATCGGGTTGATCCACCTCCAACATGCGGAGATGATTCGAACACAGGCTCTGTTGCAGGAAGATGGCTAGACTGGTTTTGCAGTTCTACTTCGATTGTGACTAGGGCTCTATTAAGTGTTCTCTCATTACCCTCTTCCATCTTCGCTCATTAAAAAATGGATTGCGGTTATTGAACTTAAATTTGTACCAGATTTCGATGTTGGGTCTTTTGAAAACCTGACAAGCCACCGGCCAATTGAACCTAATCTATATCAGCCCAAAGTTTTTCTCATCTACATAAGCGTGACCTGTTCCCTCAGCCGAAACTCTGTTTTCGTCCACCACTGCCGGAGAGACCAAGAGAGGAGAGAAGGAAAGGTCGAAACCGGAGGTGTTTGTCCTCCATTGGAGAACTCTATCAATGCCTTATGAATGAACATGAGTTTCAAGCGTTAGAAGTCTCAAATTCAGTACTTGAAGTAACTTTCCGTTCTCTCCATGCCAGCAAATTCTCAGTTATTTTGCCGAAACCCAGGATGTGGACCAAGATGAAATGCTACGATTTGTTGATGCGCGAATCTGATGGACGGTCTAAGGGAATGACCCTCCAGATTTTGTGTTCGACATGGTGAATAGGCATCTTCCCTGTTGATTTCGGACCTATTCGAGTAATGTTTACAATCTAAACTCTTCGTATGGTCGTGATGGGTTGTGGTATATTTCCTAGGACACTGCAATTACCTGATTTTGTTGCATTTAGTGGGAGAACCAAGTTAGTGAATTGGGTACCATGAAGCGTTTTGAAGGTCACTTGGAAGCTTTCGGTGTTCAATTTAAGTAGAGAATACAATGGCTCTTGAATCAGCTGCTTTCTCTTTTGATAACAAGTAATGCTCATTTTTCAAAGAGGAATCCTTTTCTAATCAAAGGGAGGAATACCCTGGTAATCTTTTCCGATAAGGTAAGAAAAGCTTGTTCGAATTGAGTCAATGTTGGTAAAAGGAAGGCCAGTCATTAAAATCTGAGTTTTGTGATGATTTACAGAGTGCAATGACTTCGAATGGTTTGTACCGTTCACTCCATTGGACTTCGATGCCGTATCACCATTGGATACAGGAGTTGAATTCTATATTTCATTGAATTTTCGGAATTTGCGAACACAGTTCATATTATCTTCTAGGCTTTCTCTAAACCACCAAACAAATTGAAAGTAACCAAATTCCTTCAAAATGATTTTCATAAAAAACGTTTTTTTTTATGACAAGGTTTTCAATGAAACATATGTACCCGTAAATTCTTTCTTTACTGCAATTTATGATCCTAATCCATACGCTTGGACAAGCATATTTCTACAAAGTTCAATTGATTTTAAGGAGACAGAAACAAAAACTAATTGAATGTATCTCCTGAAACGTAGACACGAAAGTAGATAAAAATATAACAAGATGAGTTGTTGAAGGATATTCTAAGAGTTTTTTTTAATGTGAGTTAAATTAATTGAGATTGTAATTAACCGTTTTACTGGGTTAGTCTAATAAGGTCGGATATAGGATTTTTAATCAGTTTGATATGGGTCTGGCTGGTGTGGATTGAGTTGAGCTAAGCCCAGGCTGAAAATTCTAAAAAATAATGCTCAAATCCATCCTCTAAAGCAAATTCGACAATTATCTCATATAAAGAGCATTTAAGATAACGAGTATCGTGATGGGCAGTCTCTTTGAGCTAATGATCTGATGAGTGATAGAGGAAAAGCATTTGAGCTGTGAATTATTATTATTCCGCATTAAGAACGATAGATTTCAAATAAAGTAAGTAAATCAACTTTTATTTGTTGTTCTATTCTAGATTCTAATTATAGCGATCCCAGGAAAAACTGCTGTGGTGGCCAATAGGACATAACCACAAAATACCAAAGACAAAATCAAAGCAGGAAGATCAATACATCGAAAGCTTGCTAGATAAAAGAATTTCTACGGGCATGGATTGTTATAAGGTGCAAGTGCATCCAATCGAAAACACTTGCATCAACAAGCAAAAAACAACACATGTCCAGAAGGCAGAAGCTAAAGAGCGACGACATGATTCCTCATCAAAAACAAAACAAAACGTCCGTGCGACCACAGAGGAAAAAATATAAAGGGAACAACATTTTACCTTGGAGCTGATGTTGACGACGCAATGAGTTTTCTGAAGATTGTGCTTTTGACGACCCTTTTAAAAGGACGTGGAGACAACTACGAGACCTTTGAATGTGAATCTTATGATTGAGCATCAAGTTGAAATTTCTCATGATTTAATTTAACTGAATTTTTTTGGGCAGGTTGGATATCGCATCATTAAAATGGGCAGTTTCCTTTCTTAAATGCTAATGGAATATACATTTCTCAGGAATCGCTGAGGGCATGTTTAAGTTCAAGGCAATATAACCAAGTGAAAATGAAGATAAAGTAAGGGGGTGTCGCCTAATAATATAAAGGAAGTCAAAGCAATGTTGGATGCACATGCAGAGGGACTTATCAAGGTATGAAGGCATTTAAAAACACAAACATGTTTCAAATGTCTCAATAGAGCCATATCAAAATAGTGAAAAGTAACTGTCGGATACTCATGAGAGGATCCATGGCAAATAAGCATATAAATGTACCCATTTATAATGTACCCATTCAGACTGTAAGATACAGAGACGGTAGCATTTATTTTACATACTTATCGTATATATGAAGAGATTAAAATCTTGATATCAACCACTCAAAACTCACACATTTCGTCTCTAAATGTTGACAAATTTATCCATAGGTAAACAAATCAATCAAATGAATATATGCACATGCCACAAGCATTCGTCTCCAAGCATTTCCAAAATTGATATGTGAAACAAAAATTACTTCTATTATTACTTATTCAAGTTAGGTTGAAATAGGATAGTAACTTTGAAGTTCCAAAGTTTATAGGTATGGGCACGGGAAATATATGCCCTGCAGGACCTAACTTATTAAGGGCAAACCCTATAAAAAAAAATGCCCCGTGTGGGATTGTAAGGGCAGTATTAGCTATTAGTTGCACACACCATAAGTCAATATATTTTGTCAGAGGAGATTGCCAACAAGAAAACTGATGTCCAAGCCCGTCAATATATCTAGTTAGATCCATGTGTACTTAAAAGTTTAAGACTATAAATTATAGGTCACTTAAAATATGCTAGATGCTCTAGACCATACAAATTCTTTGATGTAAGATTTCTATAATACTACTGACTCGATCAGTATCCTAACAATCTTCCTCTTACTTATGAGCTCAGTGTTCCATCTGTTTCCCTTTAATTTAGAGATTCTTAGGCTTGCATTGCTAGACCACAATTCCCACTGATAAAAAAACGCCCAACTTCATCCAGCATTGGCTATATTACTATTTTGTTAGGAGCACGCAGCAAAAGACTAATACCTTTCATTTGGAAAATCGACAAAAGGGAGTCCAAATTTGAACTTGTCAACATAATTGGTATAACTCACATTCTCTCAATGGCTTAAGATTAGGTGCACTGAATAATGAAATCAAAGAGTAAAGGTGAGAAAAATAAATTGTCAAATGAGATATACCCTTATCCACTTTTAAACTAAGATTACATTTAGTAGATGTATTCACTATAATTAGCTGCACCCTCACATTTGTTATAACTTTTAATTACTAGTAAAAGAGCTTATATATAGGCAATACAAAAAAAACTTAGGGGTCAAGAAAGCCCTAGGGCTCTCAATAATTATACATGGGTCGAAACCCAAACTATTAATAAATTACAGCCCAAACTATAAAAGCCCTCTGGTAGTTCCCATGCCTTTCGATCGATGGGGAGCATGAACTACAACCGAACATTAGCCCTATCCTATTAATCCATGCTATTTATATAATTTAAGGAAACTATATAATGTTTAATCAATCTAACTCAAAATGTTAATGTAGATTACTGTTCATTATAATCACCGTTCCCTTTGATCTACAGTAATTAATTTAAGACAAGTCTCACCTAATCTTCCGTTATTAAAACCTTATTTTTATAATTTTTCCCATTATATATGTTTGCCATTTCTGGTACTGAAAAGTAAATGATATTAAATTGATCAATGAGAAGGAAGCACGAGGAGTGAGGACACTTTTACCTCTTCTTTAGAATTTGGAAATTGTCTCATTTGAAATAAGTTCCGACTTTTGATGGAATAAAAGATCATTAAAATTTGTTTCACTGAACTGTAAAACACATTTTAATATATGAATAATCATATAAATCAACAAAAGTTGTGAAGGTTTTTTGTGTGTGTTAATTTCGGATAGAAAAGAAGTGATGCGGAATTTAAAAGAACAAACACTGAGAACAATCGTTGTAAACGATGTAAAAACTCTAGGAAAAGTAAAATTGCCGAAAGATAAATTGTAGAGCATGTGAGATCTTTAATTGATTATCGAAGGGATAAGGAAAGAATGCATATGTATTAGAGATGATCAGTTCATTAGCGGTTCTCGGTTCCTCTATTATTTGGAACTGGGAATCAGACCAAATTGGACTGGGCAGTTCGATCTGATTCCTTGGTGGATAATTAATCTTTTCATTGAAGACTTTAATCTTCTTGATCGAAAAAAGATGCGTGGATGGTTCGACCATCTCTGCAGGCCACTTGACCCTCTCCGGCGCCTGTGGGCAGTACCCGATCTTGTATTGCGGGGTGTGGCTCCAAGTCTTCTCGCAGAGGCAGTCCATCACACAGTAGCAGTCCATCACCGCGTAGAAGGAGCCATCTGGCAGGTCGAACAGATGGTCGATGTTCTCGTAAACTTGGATGTCCCTGTCCAAGTATATCATCTTGCTGTACTCTACAAATTGCAGGTTTATATCGAAAATGAAATTTATCACGAACAAAATTTGCTTAAAAATGAGGGGTTTTGGGAGTAAGCAATGGTGGGTGATGGAACGCGAGTACACGAGTACTCCCTACGCAGTTCAAGGGTGTGGTCGGAAGATGCACTCGAGAGATAATATATAATCATAATACATATGATTTGAAAAAAAATATTCGGTCCGGTCAGGGTGGACGATTCCACACCCGGAACTGGACCAAAAATTCCCGAGTCCATATAAATGGAACCGAGAATCGGACCATTACATCCAAGAACCGTCTGGTCCGGGTGGTTCTCGAGCGGACGGTTTATAATGCTCACCCATAATACGTATGGCCCACTCTAGGTGATAATTTACACTATTTTCACGGTCTTTGTAAAAAAAAAGTATGATTATTTATAGCCACACCAGGCGATTACTTACATTATCTTCATGGTCTTCTATTTTCTAATAATAATTGACAAAAAGGAGTAAAATCAAGAAATATCAAGTCAACTACTTGGAAATTACATGAGGGTTTCTCTGACCTCATCGATTGTGGAGTCCATAACTTGTATAATCTATTACCAATGAGTTTATTGGCGAGTTGTCAATTGAGTTTATCACTTGTAGATAGAAACAAAAGGTTTGTCATCTTTTTTTTTTTTTTGTGTCAATAGAATCATTAGGTTTGAAGAGCCTAAAGAACACAAAGCTCTACCAAATTTGAGTTACACCTTGAGGATCTAACGGAATTCAAAATTGGTGTTACTCGGCATCATTAAGCCTCTATGATAATATTTAATGGAGGAAAGAATAAACAATATTATTGAAATGCAAGTGTAATTAGCTAGAGATTATAATCCATATTTGGAATCCACACGATATTACTTGATTTTTCCATTTTAATTAGGGAGCCTACATTTTATTTATGAAGTGTGAGATTTGTAGGATCACTACCAACTACTCTAAAATCTTAAATCATTAGATGAAAATGTGATTTAGTGTTTAATTATTATTGTACTCTCCTTTATGATGAGGCTGAACTTTGGCATAAACCTAAATCGTGAAAATATATAATTGGGAAAGATCTTTCCATGCCTGCTTTAATGCATATAAGATTTTTTAAACTACTGTCAATTGTTTTAAAAACTTATTCCATTAAATAAAGAGTAATTTTATATTTAAATATTCTAACATGAACATTTGCAAATAAGTAAATGTCAAAATTCAATGAAAAGTATAGCTAGGTTCAATAAATACGTGAAAATGGATCGAGTCGTCATAGATAGTATTAAAGAAGAACCCCATTTAGTAAATGTGCGGTTCATAGGCAACTATGCCCATGAACCGATTTGAAGAGGATGGGGTCATTACGGTCCAAATCAATGAATTTTGGCTCTTGACAAACTTCTAGAATGAGGAGGAGGTAAAAGTGAATCAAACCACACACCAAATTAGGAAGTATTGCTTGGGTATAAGACCAATACTGATGAGGATGTTTACGCTTTGATTGGAGAGTTTGTAAAATCCCAAATCCCTTAGGCTGCGTTTGGTTGACCGGATAAAAAGCAGGATATCCTGTGTTTGGTAACTGTCTAGGATAGGATAAGGTTGGATATAAATGGGATATAGACCGGATAAAAAAATCCCAAGGGAAGGGTAAGATAAGGTAGGATATGATTTCTTTTATCCAAAACACAAAACCCCACTTTTTTTTTCCTTTCTCCGTCGTGCACTCACAGACTACTCCAACTTCTCTATTGGGTTCGAGTCATGTAGTCGGACCGAGTTTTGTTGACTTGGTCAGAATTTTATTTTTTCGAATTAAAAAATACTATAAATTTAAAATTTAAAAAAATCAAAAATTCATTCTTGTTATAAAAAATGTCTAGGTGTTCAGACTATTCCAACTCCTCTGTTGGGTTTGAGTCATATAGTCAGACCGAGATTCCATGACCCGGTCTGAATTTTCTTTTTTCAAATTAAAAAAATAATAATACCATAAATTCAAAATTTCAAAAAAAATTTCAAAATTTCTTTTTTGTTAAAAAAATATCTAGTTGTTTGACCACAATTTATTTCATATAGTATTAATTCCATAAGTCTTGAACCAATTATAGATTTTTATTTTAAATAATTTTTTTTAGTTTAACATAAAAAATGAAAAAACCCTTATAAAGTTTTAAACTCAATTGAATAAGCTTTTACCGAAAGAATCAATGTCGAAACATTCTCCTTAATAGCTATCCAATTCACATCAAAATTTTACGAAAGTGATGAATTGTAGTGTACTTTATATGTACAAATTATTCAAAGATCGTTTATTAACGTGATTACTTGTCATTGTATCCTCGTGACGGTTAAAAAAAAAGAATGAACTTTGAATTTTATGCTTTGTTCTAATTGGGCATTTGTTTGATTTGGTATTATACCTATAACAAAATAGAAACTAATGAAAAATTTGTAAGAGACAAAAATAATTCATGTTTTAAAGTGAATATATTGAAATTGAGGTTATTTTAAAAACGTTTGATATTGAAAGGGGTAACAAAAAAAATTATTTCAAAGGAACAGAAAAAATACGTAATCATGAAACTCGACGATAATCTGTTAATTTGAAAAAAAAATTATTAGTTTAAATGATTTTTTGAATATTAAACATGCAAATTTGTACTTGCCTAATATTAGTTATATTAAAATAATTAAATTTAAATATTTGTTTCACCAAACAACAAGTTTAATATGATATAAAGATATTCGACTTTAAATCCGTAATTTACCAAATAGTAGATTGGATAGGATATGATGAAATTTGACTTTAAATCCGAAATTCACCAAACAATGGATAGGATATGAATAAATTCAAGGATTTCTTATTCTATCCTATCTAGTCCTATCCCGTCTAGAAATCCGGACGTCCAAATGCAGCCTTATTGGTTGGGAGGAGCCCCACTGAATGATTCCTAATCAATATTCATTCACATATGATATCCACCTTTTATGGTTGCTTCCAATGCTCTTCTTGAGGGCTAGGCCCATGAGAAATAGGCTGGTTTGTTACACTAGTGTAAGTATCTTTAGATAATGTATGTTGTAGCTAAACAACGCAGCATGAGTCGTCTAAATATTTATTCACAATTTGAATTGAACTTATGACCTTGTGAAAGACAAATAAGCTTTTTCCATTACCGAGCCAACAACCGCGTTGGAGAAGATTGCACTTTGGACATTACTAATGTTAACACAATTTAGGGAGGCAGGTAAATATTATTCGAGTAGTCTTTTCTTTATAAGCAAATTGCACCCCTTTTGTAAATATTTGGAAATGAAAAAAATTAGTGAAAATACTAATAATCATTCATACATTTCATCTCGTTACAACTTACCCTCCTCTACTTTCGGAAACACCGATTGACGATCGAGCTTTGTCATTGGAGACAACTTTGCATTTTCGCTTATCTACATACATGAAAACTACTCCGTCCAAATCCTGAATTTCCTACCACACCCAAACCCCCAAAACTAAACCCAAAATGTAACCACTGACCCTCATGCTCAGTTGCTGCCACCGGCCATCGCCGTGCCCACGATTGTGATGGCGACGAAAGAGTACATGCTCGTGGAGAAATGGCAGGATTGGAAATCGTGAACATCAATATAATTTTGTTAAGAGAAATGTTGTTTTTCAAAAATAAAGGAGGGGTAAATTGTGACGGGGCGAAGAATTAGGATTCTTTTGGTGTTTTTTATATAAAAAAAATTGTTTTGAGCTTTGCAAGAAATTTTAAAAATTAATATGCAAATAAATATAATTTATGGATTTGGTTTCTCAAAAGTTTTAGAGATTTCGATTAAAGCAAAGTCAAATTAGAGGAGGCTAGATTCCAACAATAAGAAAGCGCTGAAGAAATTTCTTCCAAAACATCGGGGGAGGATACTAGAAAAGTACTGCTTCAAGATCTCCTATCAATCAGGAAACTCCCATATTACACGCCGCACGCGATATTCAAGTACAAAACCCTCTCTCTCTCTCTCTCTCTCTCTCTCTCTCTCTCTCTCTCTCTCTCATGGCTGGTCTGGACGTGAATCTACGTCGATCAGAAGTAGCTCAACTGGAGGACAAAGTAGGAAACATGGAGAGCCACCGAAGAGAACCTCTTCATCAGAGTCGCCCTCGTCTTCCTCCCTTTTCCCGTCTCCCTTGTCGCTGCGTCTTCTTTGCTCGTGGGCTTTTTCGGCTTCTTAACTTCTGCTTCCCCACACGAACAAGACACACACACACTCTCTCTCTCTGTCCATATAATTACGTTCTTTCTTTCTAGTCTCTTCGTCTCTGTTAGCTGTTCAATCTGTGTTACCTTATTACACGTTTTTCCTCTTTTTTTCCCCTTAAGTAGAGCACCTTTGGCCTTTTTTTTTTTTTTTTGCCTCTTTATGTTTACAAGATTGTTGTCTCCTATCAGGACTCTGATTTCCGTCATTAGTTCGCGACCGCGACTCGTCTAGGCTCTCGCCGTCTCTCTCTCTCTCGGAAAGTTCAGATCTTTTTCTCTTTATATCTCTCGCTCTTTGGTGGAATTCTTTCATGAAAGGAGGAAATATGAAAAGGGTTTTGGAGAATTCTCACGAATCCATCACGGCTAGTGCCAAAGTTAGGGCTAAGCTTAGACATGAGTATCTGTCACAGGACTATCTGGATTTGCAGAAGGTTAGTCAGTTCTTGCCATTAACATTTGATTTATGTTTCTGCTTTATTTTCTTTTATTAATTTAATACGGTAATAATCTTATGATCCGAATTTGAATTTCTGAAGAGAAGTCTGAGTATAACAAGTTGGCAATTACGATTCGCCTGGAACGGTGATCTTTGTTACGATGATGTTGTCTCTAGGTTCACGAAAAACAAAGATTCCAAGGTGGTGCATCTTAGCTAACCTATTGTGTTTTCTCATTGTTACTTCGATATGTTCAACCAGTTGCTTGAGTGTGGCTTAAGATTTCTATTGGATCGTGGAGTGTGAGGGTCCCTTTTTGAGTCGGTTAATGATATTGTCGCGTTGACTGGCGGTACTGTGTTATCCTATAAAATCTGAGCGCTGTTTTGGTCAAATGGCCTTTTCTTTAAATCATGGATAGGAAGTTGTTTCCAAGATGAAGAACTTGCAAGAAGCAAAGGAGAGGAAGCAAACCCTATTGGAAGAAGTTCAGTGAGTCCCTTCTTCCTTCCCCCTGCTCAGTTTGTGTAGTACTGATGTGTATTCTATTCATCTGAAATCAAATGACACGGATCACGTAATATTTTGCCTATTGATAGTTTCCTGAGAGGAAGGTATCAGTACTTGATGGAGCTACAATCTCGCGGTACTCAAACTAAGGAAGTTCTTGGTGTTGAAGATGGAGGCATTGAGGAGTGGAAGAATAGTGCCTCCTTGAAAGCTGCTTCTGAGCATTCACCTGCCGTGCTTGAACGGGAAATTGAAGAAGATAAGATGGCAGAAGGCATGGAAGAGGCCGATCAGCAGCAACCGAGGGGACAAATTAAGTATAAGAGCTCCTTGAAGAGTAACAAAAGGGTCAAGAAGAACGTTTCGTGGCAAGACCTGGAGGCTCCAATTCTCTAGTACTCTCTTTTTTGCCCCCTGCAGAAGATGATTCTTTTAGCTTAGAGTACAAGAGCAAACTTTGCATTGAGGTTCCTGTATGTGCGATCTTTAGTTAGCTCCATCAAATTATTCTGGCCAATTAATTGGTCTTTTTCGAACTGTCGACCGAAACTTCCATGCGTTGCTTCAAAAGCAAAACTGTTCCAGCACATCCAATGAAAACTAATTCACTCTCAAAGTCATCTGCATAGTGAAGCATACTGCATGAGTGGCATGCGCATATTGGCATTGTTAGATCAATTTTCCATATGCATGAGCTCTTCTATCGGCCTCCCGGTTTCCGGCTTTAGTCTTGCTCATGGCGGGAAGAGCAAGGTGACAGGTACTCCCCCACCCCAAAAGGCCTTTTTCAGATGCACATACATGTTGCTGATAAACTTCCATGAGTGGAAGCTCACCAGTGCTATCACTTCCTCAAGAGTGATATGATATGAATCGTGCCTATAAATGTTGATAACTTGTAAGTACCAATAGCAGTGTAGGGTTGGAGGAGGATGTCCTTCTCACAACACGAGATTCGGGAGTTTTCTGACTGAAGGAATGGAATAGATATTTGCTGAGGACAGTTTTGGCTGTACTATATCCGACGTGGACGCTAGAAAATGGGTTGAATTATTTAATTTGAAATTTTATTTATTTGTTTCCTTGGAGCTCTTCTCAGCTTCTCTCCGAATTCTCCTGCCCAATTTTCCTCCCCTTTCTTGCTATCTATTTTAGGGGTTTGCACTGGAACTAGACCAGATGAGACCAAATTGGCTAGTTCTAAGTTATTCCAATTCTTGATTTTAGGTCCAAAACCCGACCATTCAGACATGATGGATTGATATTTTTTTGAAATTTCTTTTTTCTTTTAAAGAGTAAAGAGAAAGAAATTACGAAAAACCTGAAACAACAGTCCAACCCGAGAACCAAATTGGGATCGATCGGTCCGGCTCCTGGTTCTAGAGTGAAGCTGGTTCAACCCTGGAACACATCACCCCTGATCTGGTTTCCTTCCCTTTCTTCAATCTTCTTTACTTCCCAACGGAGCAAAAGTCCTGAAAAATACTAATTCAAGTAATTCTAGTTTTGTCAACCATTAGACCTCACAATTGCGACAAATTCAGCTGTGACTCTTGGAGCTTGAAAAAAAAATAAAAATCAGATGGTGAACTGGGATTTGGATCATGAAAACTGGGGAAAGTTCAGTTCGCGGCCATTCGTTCCGGGGGAGCTAGTTCCCAACCGGCGAGCGGCCCGACTTGTGGCCCGCCATCCTCTCCCCGAACACCACCGCCTGAAGGTTCCGCTTAGTCCATTCCGATCAGCAACTTCACAATTGTCAGATCGTAGCAATAGCAAGACTTCGCGGCTCAATTTCATACATATCACGGCCAGGCCACCCGCAATCTCCACTCCAAGCATGTCGAGCTTCTGGCGAGCACGCAATCAGACACCCTCATCGTTGGCAAATGAGCTTGTTCTGCAGGCCGAATCTGCTACCGGAATCCAGGACTGACGCCAACTAATAAGCAAGTCGTCAGACAATGCAAGAAGACCCTCGAGCTCGCAGCGTCGTAGTCGTCGACCTGGTCTAGTTGCCGCAGCCGCAACTTGCCGGAGACACGATCTAATGCTGTCCAGAACATCCGGTTGTTTCCAAGCCGCAGATGGACCAAACCCACTTCAACATCTAGAATTTGTGGGCAGCATGGCGAGGATCGAATGCGGAGAGTTTTTTATCCTACTCTTTAAGTTTCCAGTAACTTTCTCCTATCATCTGGTCATTCGGTTTATTTCGTTAGGTTAGAAAAATTAAGTAAAATTAGATTAATCGACAAAAATTTTTGGTAGTTTCCTAGGTTTTTTTTTTTAATTTATTTATCCTAGATTCATTTAGTTCGATTTGTGTTTCCGTTGACAGTAGGAAAAATGATACTTGATCATTGCCGAGCATAATATAACTTGAGTCCGTCAATTAATTGCCACATTTACACATCGGACCGCACTCTTCAAAAATTTACTATTTCTTCTCTCTCTTTTTTTCCCGGAAAGAATACTAGAAAAATCATATGTACTATATGGCACTCAATTTAATTATTGACAACTTCAAAGAACATGATTCGTGATTTTTTTTATTTAGTCTTCTATGGTCGGATACATTGATTTTGAGTCTTCCTTGACTTACCCGATTCTCACTTAATCCTTCTGTCTAGTTTTTGTTTCACTCACTAAGTTCATAGAACATTAATAACTGTCACATGAGATGGGTCATGAACTAACGAGTCACTCAATAATTTCATAAGACATCAACAACTGACAGTTGAGGTGGATTATGAACTAGCGGGTCATTCCAAACTTCTCTCTCAGTAGCCTACCCGCTTCACAGAGAGAGAGAGAGAGAGAGAGAGAGAGAGAGGATCGGCCTTGCCTGGAGGACACAATTTTCTTTTCACAGCCTTATAAGAGCCAACAGCAAAGAATGATATAGCCATATAAGACGGTGACTATTTACAAGCGGGTCTTCACCTATAAATATGTCACGTACCATTGCATTCTGGTAATCACCTCCAACACACACCTAAAAGTACAAAAATCTTGTTGAATAGCCTAGTCGACTTAGTTCGTCCTTAAATTAAATCGGCCCAGTCCATGTTCGTTAAGATCTGAAAAGAGAATTACTCAAACATAAACCACACAGTAGTGAATCGTTTGGGATAGATCCTATTTGTGAATCAATTAGCATGGTCTCTTCCATCCGATACGAGACTTTGGCCTACATATCCAGTGAGTAATTGACTCAGGAAAGCCGTCTAATAGCTAGGGATGGCAATGGAGTCTCAGGTTCCGTTTTGGGTTTTATTTAGCCGGTACGATTTTGGAGTCTCCTTTATAGAACCTCGTAAGAGCTTGGTGTGGTTCAGGATCTCATCTGGCCCTGAAACTCTCACTGAACTAGCCATATCAAACGCCCTTTGTCTTTAAGAACGCCAGGTTACTTGAGCGATTTCATCAGAACCCTGAAAATGGAGATCCGACTTACTTTCCAGCACCGTTTCATTCAGCGGTTTTCCTGTGTGTTGCGATTTACTATCGAATTAAGGGTAAAATATTAAACCCGACCCACCCAAAATTACGCCCGTCACAGCCATGTCGACCGGCAGCGGCGTATTGCTGCTCTCCGGTCTTCCGGATGAGTCTGTTCTTGAACAGCACGGCGGCTGAAAGACATCGACTGTACGTAATTGCTCTTTCAATAGTTTCACCGTCACTGGTGTTAACTTCCTTCCCCTAGCACCCAGCAATGAGAGGCTTCGGTAAATGGTCGATCGCAACGAGAAGGGTAATCTCGGAATCATACTAGATTTGTCTCGAAAATCAGCACAAAGCTCCTAGAAAATGGGAAAGCTCTGACTTCGATTTGAAGAATGTATATTCCTTCGTCCAGAAAGAGATTCAACTGTCAAGATCTATCCTAGCTATGAAAAGAGTTTAATATTTATGCGCCTGATTTATCCTTCACGATCCTATCAAAGCATCGCCACCAAGCTAAACAAGCAGCCATGCATTCATCAATCGATTGATCATATCTTACTTGAGAAAAGCCAAGTTTATTTACAGTGGCAGATTAAGCAGAACATTTCCAGGAAATCATGTCCTTATGATCAGTGGAATCAAGAATCTTACATTCAAGTACTATTTCGAATCGACTTCCTCTGGTTTTATTTCGTTATCTCCTGGATTCAGGGCACCGCCGACAGACTTGGAAGGCAAAGATAGCTCTTCAATCGGTTCTTTAATTGTTTGAGTTGGTTTCTTGAATTGCACTAATATCATGGTCATGTTGTCACATCCCTCACCAATGGCAGTAGTCGGTGCTAAACAACGATCAAGAACTCTCTCGCACACAGCAGAGAGCTTCGTTTCCTGCACAGTGCACAATGTCAACCATCAATTTCCTTTAAAGTATTTCAGGTTATGTAAAAGTCAAAATCTGAGTTCGGCACCATTTCCTAGTAAAGAGGTTAAAAGTAGAAGTCACTCTACACTGGCCCTCAAATTAAGAGACCAGAATTCCAGAAGGTCTGGTCCACTTACAGAGATTAGGTGCTCACGCACGAAATCCACTAGCTGCTGGCTGGACATGCAATCCCTAAAAAGCAGATATTGCGAATAGAACATCATTCGGACAAGCTCAAAGGTGAGATGAATTGACAGGACAACACTGTCCAAGAAAAATGTTGTATAGATTACAGTAAAATATCTACTGAAGTCGAAAAAATTGAGAAGAAAACTCCAGAAAGAGAGAACAAAATAATAGTTGCCACACACAAACGGATCTCCATGCCTAATATAGGATTAGACTCAATAGTTCGAAACGGAAGAACAAACACTGCTTATCTATAAGATCTACAAGGCAAGGTAAAACAAAACTCTGAAACAGAGTGAAGGGCTACATATCCTTTCGAACAGTTCTATTCAGAAGTTGAATATGGAAGATGCCAAGCAAACTACACCTATGAATTCAACATTCTCGGAGGAATATTTAAGAACCGTAGGCTAACACCTCATCTTTCTGGTACATCTCGAAATGAGGTGCAATAAGATCTTTGAAAACAACACTGACAGGTGCGATCGTGGCTCTAATTTATATCCCACCGTGAGTGGTGGGGCACAAACTTTCCTTTGGCATCAAACTAAAGTTAATTCTTATTTGTCATATTGAAATTGGTAAGCGCCATAGCGTCATGAGATGCATACCAGATGCCATCACATGCTAGCACGATAAAATCATCATCCTCAGAAAGGTCAACCTATCATAGAACAGTTAAAAAAGGTAATTAGACAAATAGAAAGAGCAAGAGAAACGAAAAGCTTTTAAGTCAAATGCATAAGTATTTATCGTCTAAATGATACCCAGACAAGAATGAACGAAAAAGCAAGAACATCAACAAACGTTCCCTAACAGATGTGAGTCGGATTATTTGAATTTCAGCATCCTACAACTAAAATCCTTCTCAAATATACATAATGCAAGTAGAGAATATACATGACAGCTAAGGGCAGTTTACATATCATTCTGTAAAATTTGCAGCCAAAGAGAGTAGCCACATAAAGGACATACGTACAGTACTTATATCTGGATTTGAAGTTACAATTTGCTTTTCAGCTGGCAGAAATTTATTTTGCTTGAATTCTACATCACCTGCAGCAAGCAAGTGAAAATAATTACTATTGAAAGTACAGATATACAAAAGAAATACGTACTTAGAGATTCTACATAAAATAAAGAAGGCCTTGTATGAAGCATTGTTCATAAGACCACGTGGGAGAATAAATAGAAGACCTATTGGTTCGTGCATTCAAACTAGTTGACCTGCTAGCTTATCATTGGGACAAGCATAATTACTGTTGCCAAGTGGTTTAAGACTTGAAGGCTTCCAACACACAGTTAGTAGTCTAAGGGAACAGTCTACATAATGCCTGGAGCATGAAATAGCAATAAATTTATTATAAAGATCCCTTGTGGCTAAGTTACAAAGGGCTAACCGAGGTAGTCAGAAATCAGTCCCTGGGTTGGGTCAACTCTCCACCACAGCATTTCATAAATTTTTTTCCTCATTACCAGCTTCGACCAAATCTGGTCCTATTAAATCAACCAGCTAAACCAGATCAACAAAGGTTTAGTCCAGTTTTTTTTACCACATTTGATGGTCCAGACCAGAATATGAAATCATACCAAGATCAACCGACTGATCTGGTCGGTCACGCCTGATTTTATAAACGTTGGCTCCAATGCCATATAAGTTCAGAAAATACATTTTGAATATCAAGCAGAAGAATGCAAAGACAATCAGATTGAGGTTAAAATCCCAAAAGAACCTAATCATGATAGGTCAGATACCTATAGCCCTTGCAAGATTTAAGCTTCCATTTACTCGTCCAGCATGTATAAAACCTCCAGCTTTCAGAATCCTCTCCTTTTCAGCCTCCAAATCAGGTTTGTGGTCTCTAGACAGATTGTATGCCTGTTACATGCAAGGCACAGACCAACTAGGAACCATTAATACGGTTGCTCAGGCCAGTCTCTACATTATGTGCACTAGCGCACATTCCACATGTATAAAGCTTGACAATGGCCTATACAATCACATTTGAGGACATAATAGTCCTCAAATAGCAAAGGTATGAATACATGACAGTCAAAAGTGTCCATGAGATTGACTCATCATAAATTACCTGACCCTTCCTAGACAGGACACATCGAGAATCACCAGCATTGGCAACAATCAGTTTGTTATTTTGGATAACGGCAACACAGGCTGTGCTCCCCGCAGTAGGTCCAGCAAAATCAGAATGAGGGCCCTGGAGAATTATTCAAGGACAAGACATAAAAAAGGAAACAAAAATGACGGGTAATATTGACCACATCTGAACAAGAAGAAACCGAATTTATATTCTGTTCCTTTTTGCTGAATGCAACAAGAAGAAATTATAGTGACAGATTACATTTAGCGCAAATGGAAAGTACAAAAAACAAGCACA
This sequence comes from Melaleuca quinquenervia, assembly GCA_030064385.1. Taxonomy (NCBI): domain Eukaryota; kingdom Viridiplantae; phylum Streptophyta; class Magnoliopsida; order Myrtales; family Myrtaceae; genus Melaleuca; species Melaleuca quinquenervia. The sequence goes on from CM057720.1 coordinate 8,856,809, forward strand.
ACTGAACTGCTTCTCACACATACCTCCTCAAAAGCCCAATCATCGTTCTTGTCATTGCTATCTGCACCCCTTGGAGACCATATAAGTCCCTCTATCATTCCTGTAAATCTGTTGATTTTATCTCCCAAAGCAGCTAATGCTCTCCAACCCCTTTGACCTCGCATCATTTCATCCATTCTGCGACAACATAACACCATTTGCAACAGAGAAGAAAGGATAGCATGTCAGTAGCTGCTAGATTTGATTGAAGTTTCAAAAATTCCTACTATTAGAATAAAAAGTTAATGAATTTTCGATCTCAAAATAGATTTTCTGGTGTTATAGTACTTATCTAAAGCACGAAGAACCAATTTGAGTTTCAGCAGCCAGGCTCTACTTACAATATCTTACTTCCAGAGGATATTAGCACCTGCTGAGATAAGCACATACTGCATGCACTTTGATTCTTTTCACTTCGTGATTACAGTAAACCATCAGGGACAAGTAATCCTTACACCAACAGAAACTGAGTGGCTACCAAAACTTCTTAAAAGCTAATTTATCATCATGAATTCATGTTTATGCAAATGGTTTTCCCAAAGAGTAAAAGCAAGAGGAACAGAAGATTCATGACTGAAGGAAATCACCGCAAAAAAGCTTTCTGAAGGGACGTTCCTATTTCTCCTGCTGCATATGCCTCATTCTTGAGGACCTGCAGGTGAAGATAGTTGGCACAGAACTTTGCGACCACTTTCCCTGCAAGAAATAGTACTTGTCACAACAACTACCTGACATCAAGCAGCTAAATTAGTCTTAAGCATTTCCACTTTAGACCATACACACCAAAGACCATGTACACCTACAATTTAGTATACCAGTCAAATGGCGGAAAGAGAAGACCAATAATGTTAGATATGAAGACTTGGCCCTTTCATAGTGCACCAAATCAAACACAAAACTTTAACTGGACTATTCACTTCTCCAAAAAGAACAAACATATTATACAAAATCTGAACTCCACTATAACTGCCAGTTTGTGTGGGATATGCTGGCCATTTTCTTGAGATCTACGTTTTCTATATTCAGATCAGTCAATTTATTTGTTGGGATTTAACATAGAGGTGTTCAGAGAAGAGGACAGACAGCAAATGAATAAGAGAAATCATCCAGCTGACCTCATTAAATAGGAAACAGCTCAAAGGTGCAGTTTGGATTAGCTGTTCATTTGAGAGTATATTCAAGACTCAACCAACAACTATTTTCGAAAATCCACAATCAATATGATAAATTGGGTCCCTTTTTTATTCAGTTTGGTTTTCAGTTATTAAAGCTGAGCCAGGAATTTCTTAAGGACGATAACATTGGCTAATGACTTTTTATCTCCAACATCAGGTAAAAAACAACAATGACTTGTGAATCTCTTCATAGATATGATTAAAAACAAAACAAGAGAGCTTAAAATAAATTAATTGTCAACACACTTAAATTTTAAAAGAAAGTATAAAGTACACACGCAATAAGACCAAATAACCACAATAACCTCCCGTCTAGAGTAAGAGGCCGACCATTCCTATTATTTGATGACTAATAAAAATATTCATTATTTACATATATCTAGTTTGATTGGGTTTATAAATTATTTCAAATGGATAAGCTAAATACGAAACAATGCCCCTGTAAGAACTTCTCCAAACTCAAACAAAAAAAAAATGACAGACCAAAACTGCCAATTTGGTTTAGTCTGTTTCTGACCAATTTAATTTGATAGGCCTTTTTTTTTTTTTTAACAAAGGCCATCGTGTAATGTAAAATAATTAGTCAGAGAGACCTTCTACAAATTGAATGCAAAAGAGATCGATATAAATCAACTGAACCTGTCAACAAGAGTTTGAATCTGATAGATTGAGCCACTGACAAAAGCATTTCATGCATTCAGTTTCCATCTTCAGAAATCATGTAACTTTATGACTACATGAAGTCTTCAGTGAGAAGCCGAAGCTAACTGATGAGGCTTCCCAAGAGCTGACTTTAACAAGTTCAGAATTTGATTGACCAATACTTTGTCACATGTGATAACACTGCTAGGTTTTAAAATGATGTGTTGTATCATAAAATGTAAAGGGATTTGCCTCCTGTAATTTCTGGCAACAATCTGACAACAGTATAAATAAAGGAACTAGTTCATCATTTACGTAAGTCAGGATACTTATGAAACCTATATCAATTGCACAAAGATTTCAAATTGCAAAACAGAGTACATCTTTTGTACTACAACATGGGAACCTCAGTCAACTTATTTTGACGTCATATGAATTTTGCATTAGCCATATGATGATTTGATAATTGGACGCATCATATAAGTTAAGATGGATATGCTCATGTAGGCCAAGTATTACAAGTTAAACTGCTAATTAGATTGACAGTTCCAGAAAGCTAAATATGCCTCCATTAAAAACCAAACTGGTATTTGCACTCCACATTTATTATGTGAATAACTAAAAGTGGCCGTGGAACTGTAAGCAGAGTTGTAATTTAAACAAGAAGAAGGCAACTACACTACTATTGATTAAGAGTATCTGAGAGGCCTGCCCCAGGATGAACATGCTCACGACTCACTAGCTTATCAATGTTCAACACTCTTCGATGCAGCAAAAAGAACTTGTGTTAATTCATCAGATGGCACATTGAAGGCAATTCAATTGGCAGAGTCACTAAACATCAATAATCGGATGGACCTCTGCCTGGAATATGGAACAGAGAAGCAGGTCTGGCTAGGTTAACTTTGGTTCTTTAAGATGAAAGAAATATGGAATCAAAAATATCGTTGGTAATACCTCCATGGCCATCATAAACGCCAAAGAATGAGGTGGAAGCATCCAGGTCAGGATAGGCAGCGTGCTGCAACCAAAAAAAAAAAAAGACTTTTGATTATAACCTGCACAGAGTGATAGCAGCAAAGCTTCTATTGTGTCACTTACAGCGTCTTCCATCTCCGCACGCCAACCTTGCATAGACGATAGGCCATATCTAACTCGATCATTCTCACCATCTTCTGAGAACTTTTCAGTTTTTGGAGTGCTCAGATATATCCCCATTTCTGTCTGTAAGTCAGAAATGAGACATGACTTCACTCATGCAATTAAACGGGAAAAAAAAATGAACATGACAGAGAACTCCCTGGCTAAATATCAAATGAATGTCATATTCGGAATAAGTCAAAAACTGGAAGAAATTCCCAGACCCGCTAATCCTGTTTTTGCGCTCGAGTTTTTGCCCTCCGCTATAATCTTAAAACAGCGCAAGAAAAGTTCATTGGGTTTCGAACGAAACCCACAATCACACATCGACCATGTCTAAATCAGATAGAGGCACACGCACACGCATAAGCCAGAGTTCGATCCTTCGGAAATTCGCTACTGGAAGTCCCTCATGGATGGATTTATTAATCCTCATATCAAATTAATCTCTTTCAACACTTCAACTTCCAAAATTCCCGGAAAAATTTTCGACCGCGAGTACTTTCAAAGTTCAGCAACTGTCGGTCAGTAGTCAAAGACGTTAACCTGGATGAATAGATCGACGGACTCTAGACATTCCCGATTAAGCACGGAACACTAAGAAATCAGAAACTACAGAACAAACCAATGACAGCCACCCATGCAGTGCACTGACGACGCGTCGAGAAGCTAACACCAAATTATTACAACAATCACGCGGGCAAGCAGATTTAAAGCTTCACTTACATCTCCAAGTCCAAGTAAGATGAAGCACTACAAATTAGCACAAAAGAAGGGCAAGATGAATCGCTCGAGATGAGGTGGAAAACCAACCCAACACAACAATTTGGGCATACTTACACGGCTGAAGTGATTTGGGCGAAGAACCGGTCAAAGACGCATTTGGGTTCTCATGGAATCCGAGAGGGAGGATCGTAGGGAAGGATTAAGGGAAAGGGGTTGCGTCAATTGCAACAAAAAGACACAGATGAACGAGACAGAGAGAGACAGAGGGGTGGATCCGTCAAGATTCAGGTTAACTGTGCGTGTGGTGATCCACCAGGAGACGAGAGTCAAGGTAGTGTTGTTTCCCCACTCTCAAGAAAATGTCTTCTCCGGGTCGTCTCGCCTCGTTCTCGCTCTCGGGCACGACACAGTAGACCAGAGGGAGTGACGTCATTTTTATTCGGTTGTTAAGGCCATGTCTGGCTTGTCCCTGTCGGTGTAAAAACCGGTTTCCTCAGATTTTCCGGTTGAAGGGGTAACTTCTGCCCGTTACTTTGCCTTAAATATACACGTACTCGCCTGATTTTCATAGCAAGAACACATTTCATCTGCTGTTCCTCTTCTTTTGGAATTTAAGCGGCAGAAACATTAACCAGAACTTGTAACTTGTGAACTTACGTCCAATTAAAGTCATCATCCGATCAGTAAAAATCTGGAAATTTCTCCGACGTGGTTGTGATTGAAAAGTTAAGATCAAAGAAATGCGATATCTTATATTCGGCCATTGCATTGGACGATTTGAGTATGGATTAAATGCCTACAAGTCAAACGAAATTATGGGTTTGATTGGAAATTGTTTAAGGAATGATGGTTCAAATCAAACATTAACTTATATTAAAAAGCGAGCTCAAGATCGAGGCGATTGGGAGTACAGTCACCGTCATCCCTACCAATGATGATCCCTCAACAAATATAGTACGTTAAAAACAATCAGTCCAGCCCACCACACAGTCAACTCTGGATGTAGTTCCCATTGATCCGCGCTCTACCGCTCCACCACAACTTCTCCACCACTCTTGGCGCTGACTTATGTGAAACTCATACTAAAGTCTTAACCTCTGCATATACAGCATAATCAAGTCATGAACCTTTCGAGTGGTACAACAAAAACGTGAATCTTTGTTCTAAAAGCAAGACCAAAGCTAAACCTTTTTTTTTTCACTTGGCGTAATTAGATAATACTTATTGACCAATTTGGTCGAGTTATTTAAAGGGAAAGTGCAAATCAAGCTGCAGGTTATATTTCAAGTGTCGCGTGAGTAAATGCGTTGAAAAAGGTTGATACAATTGTATTAATAAAAGACTGTAGGGCTCCATTAAAATTCACTACAAGATTGAGGACATTGGATGCACGTTCCTTGAACTTTCGATTAACACATCCTCTCAATTACCTTTCTAGCCCAAGACAACCCACTCCAAACAAACCAAAATGCTCCTAGTTTTGCATTATATCGACCAGTCCATTGAGGGACGAAGAGGGCTCAGACTAAATATTAGTAAATCTATACCCTTTTTCATGATGCCCAAAGGGTAAATTTGATGTACTTTTAGAGCATCACGTCATTGCCTATCCCATCGATGACAAAGTACCAAGTCTTATTCGAAAAATGTGTTTTTTGGTTGGGTTGTTTCAAGTTACACAGATATGGAACTCTCATGGCGGCTAAGAACCTACCATATTTAGCTAGATTCAGCATTCACTCGAACTTCAATAGCTCCAGCGGACAACTTAGGCCAACCTGATCTTCCCGCAGTTAAATACCTTTGTCAATAGATGCAACCCTATCTATGCCGGCCATCCGCGCAAGCCTAAGGAAGAAGACTCTGGATCATGGATTCACACGGCATCATGATTCACCAGTTAAGTCTACCGAGCCACGTCATTGATTTCGTAGTCCCGTCTTGAGATTGGCACTGAAACCGGTCTGTGAAATCGGCTTATGAGATGACTTGACGTGTTCTCGTCCTGATTTCGGAGCAATGATCGAGTTCCTAAACCTATGATCGGAGCTCTTATCCTCAGGGAAGAAAAAGGCGGTGCCGACGCAGAATGATTGGGTCTTGTGTCTGCACATCCGACATGAAAGTCCCTTTCCAGCCCATCGTTTCGTCCTGTCTTGGGAATCAATGCATCAAAAGTCGGTTTCATTCTCCACCTTGTAAATTGTGTGCACGGCTTCTCTGAAACAGCATTTGCACAGGGAATTTCGTGGGTCCAATTCGGCTTTTGAGGAAGGAAAACGTTTTGCATGGAAAACAAGGGTAGGCTAAAGGGATACTAATCGAAACCCATCGAATGTGAAGAAGCACATGGGTATTCCCATACGTAAATGTCGATGTTCTTTTCATGTGCATACTTCCAACTATAAGGCTTATGAAAAATTATGTTAACGTAGGGGCTTCAAATTTTTGCCTAGTTATAATGACATAGTTAGAATTTTAGAATTATTAAATTACAAACAACCACTACAAAAAAAACTGTATTTTAGCTGCGGACTTTGCCACGATAAAAATGAGAAAAGTCGTCGCTAAAACAAGTTAGCGATGACTTTAGCAACTAACAAGAAGTGGTCATTAAAAACGCATCGCCAATTTTGGCGACGACAAAATAACTAACTCGTCGCTAATTTGCGACGACAAAAAGCATATCACCGACTAGTGACAAATAAAGCTCGTCACAAAAATCGTCCCTAATTAGCGACGAGCTACAAATCGTAGCAAATTTCGTCGTTGCTACCCCGAGATGGCAAGTCGTCGCCATTGTACCAAGAACTGAGGCTGTCGTAACTCGGCGACGTAGAGCGGATTAGTCGCTAATCGGCGATAGAATATAACGTTCGTCGCTAAAATCCACCAAATGGTGCAAAGCCGGAAGTTTGCATCATTCTGTGGATTTTAGCGACGAGTTGTTGCAGTTCGTGGCTATTTAGCCACGACCTACGTATGTTTGTTGCAGATTAGCGACGACTTGTGCATGTTGTGGCCAATTGACGACGTCGATTTTTGTGTCGTCGTTGATTAGCGACGACATTTTATTTATGCCGTCACTAATTATCGACGGAGGTTTAGAGAGCAGTCGCTAAAACCCACATAATGTTCAAAATGGACAACTAATTTGGGTCAGTTCCATAATTTCAACCTAATGACAAATGACAGCACAACATATTTGACAATCAAGTGAAATATCAACAATGGCTTGCATAATGAAATCCTATTTATATCAATACAAAAGCCTGTGCATTCACAACCATTATCTATATAATAAAAACTTGACTACAAGCTCGGAACTATATACATCGACACATCTAATATGCACATATACAGACACTACAAGGCCATCACCTATGGTGTCTCATCCAATCCATCTTCAGCATTGGGTATGGCTTCATCTTCACGGCCATCACGTATGGGTCTAGCGGACCCTAGTTGCACCACCTAAGCAGCCCCCCGCATGTTCAAATGCCGCATGACTTCCGCCATCTGCATTTGTAGATCTCTTATTTGATCATCCTTCTGGACGAGTTGTTGTTTCAACTCTGCAACTTCTTTGGCCGAAGCCGAATCCTGTTGACTCCACCTCGACCTAGATCCTTTCGATGATGATGCGCCCATGGCCTTTGCACATTCCCTCGACATATGTCCCAGGCCAAATACCTTGGCTCTTTTCATGCCACTTGATGCCTTCACCCATAACTTGGTCTGCTCAATTGGCGATGGTTCGAGCATTGCTTGCTTCCCTTGTTCACCCCCTTTGTCACTACCGTTGCCATTGGCCACCAACAGTTCATCAAATTTTTCCTACGTCGAACATAAATGAATAAAAATTATACGGAAGCAACTATAACCATCAATTTGCAATCAAAATATACATCCTACTGCATGATAAAGTAAACAAACTTTAATGGCTCGGGCTTTGTCACTGGCATATGTCTTATCCTTTTTCATGAATGTGCGTTCAAAAGTCTAAGAAAATGACGGTTCATTCCCCAATTTCTTAGCCTACCAACATGAACATAAACTAGTTAATATATATAGTTAACCCAATTAATGTCAAAATGCTTGAAAATACTTACCATTCTTCTTTTGTGCTCCCCGATGTTGATGGAGCCGCCTGCATATGTGGCCATCCCAGCTTCTCTTGAATTGGAAGCTCGATTTTGCTTATTTCTTTGGCTCGCGATCTTATGATCCTCTGTTCTCCAAATCCTCAAGATTTCTACCCAATTGTCGATTGAAATCCAATAAGGCCTCTTTTGCATTGTTTTGGCTTTATTCATCACATTTCTCATGTTATCTCTGACCTTCTTGTCAAAAACCTTCCTAAATTTCCCCTCATGATTTTCAGCCCACCAAAACTTCCGTTGCAACCAACATACAACCAAAAACATGTCGGTTACATAAGCTACAACAAATTGGCAGCTTCATAAACCCAACTCATTCAGCTGCAGCTCCATGTTCTTCGAGCTGCGATAGAGTCGTGGGGGAAGCCTCGGCTTGCTACTCTGTCGAAAGGGTCAGGGATGAGGACAAGGCCGCGGCCCGAGGGGGCGAATCGAACAATCTCACCCCGTGGGTAGGCATTCGGCCTCCACGACCATCCCTCCTACCTCCATGTGGATACTTTCAACAAAAAAGTTACTAATTTAGGTTAGACACAACGTTATATGAACCGATATATGAACTGACATGCTGCAAACCTGAAGAATACTTACCATGGTGTGTGTGAGCTCTCAGCTATCTTCGTGTATAAATGTCCAACAACCTACGAATCATCCACTGCACACTCAAATGCTACTACATTTGAATTGCAAGTTGTTAATATGAAATAGTAAGCACAAACTGTTACAAGTTCATGATGATGGTTATTTTACTAGTAAAACAATCATCATTGTATTTTAAACAGCCTTTGAATGCATTGCTCATGCATTTTGTAGTGTATGAGGAAAGACAAATATCGATGCATTAACAAAATGTATAATTGATCAACCAACAATTCATAAAATTCATTCCATTGTACTTTTGTTGTTGTAAAATAATCAACACAACCAATCTCAAATTACTACAACAAACCCTAATCGTCCAAAGCAGATGTAATTAGCAAGTAGATACATTAATGCGTGATTTTCACATCTCATTGAATAAGCAAATTACCTTCCTTAGGCATGATTCCACAAATCAGCCAATACATTACCCTAATCAACAATGACAAACCCTAATCAGCCCATTTACAAACCCTAATCAGTCGCAAATCCCTAATTTGAGACTCCTAAACCCTAATCGCAACCCAAAACAAACCCTAATCAACAACGTAACCCTACATAGCCCTAAATCAGGTCCCCCAACCCTAATAAGGCCTTCCACAAACCCTAATCATCAAAGTTAACCCTAATCAAGTAATCGAAACCCTAAATTCAACTTCCACAAATCCTAATAGCAAATCAGACTGTACAACAACCGGACATTCATAGTACTTGTCTATATCGGCGTCGACCACGGGCGGTTAAGCGGCCAGGGCTCTCTCCGACGGGTCCGAACCGGTCGCTTAGGCTCGGCGTGGCTCGGCGATGGGGTGGATGGTTGCGACGGTGCCGTGGTCGGGGGGCAGAAACCCTAGCAGACGCAATAGAGGGAGAGAAAATAGGGAAAAAAAAAATAACCCGCACTCAATTAAGACCTAACAGATTAACGACAAGTAAGTAAGTGTCGTCATCGTTCAGCGACGAACACGTGAGAGTAGTCGCTAACTAGAGACTACATACACGACACCATCGCAAATTACCGACAAACAAATGCGCGACAACTAAAAAACAGTCGCAATTTGGCAATGCACTAGCGAAGATGTAGTGGCTAATTTGCAACTGCAAAAAATAATCTGTTGCAAATTATGGACAGACACAATGGCGACAAAATAGTAGCGACGGCACTACAAGTAGGTTGCTAATTAGCCATGGCATTTGCTAGTTTGTGGCGAATTGTCGACGATATACAATAGGTTAGTCATTAAAATTCACAGAAGGTTAAACCGTCAAAAGGATGAAGCTTTCTGTGTGATTTAGTGACGACATTGACGACATCATCACTAATAAGCGACTACATTTAAGCTGTCACTAATTAGCAACGACAACTTGAAATTCGTCTCCCTTCAGCCATGACGTCCATAAAAAATGTCGCAGTGGTAGTCGCCAATTAGTGAAGACAAACTTCCGTCGCCAATTTGTGACAGATTTAGAGAATGAATAAAACATGTCGTTGCTAATCATTCATGACATGCGATACGTCGTCGCAAAACGAGCAACGACAGCATCAGCTTGTCGCCAAATAGCAACGCCATTTGCTACCGTACGTCATCCATTGCAAATTAGAGACGGATTTAGTCACTACTATAACTTTTGGTTGCTAACTAGCGACGGCGAAAATAATTTTGTTGCTAAATTGCTATGAGGTAGTGGGTGTAGTAATATTTGTCGAAAATTAGCGACGGTGTTATCTTGTCGTCGTTACTTAGCAACTACTGTAGCGGCAACGTTTGTCTTGCGTAGCTAATTAGCGACGACTTTTTTGATTGTGGGAAAGTTCGTTGTAAATAATGACAACCTATTGGTCGTTGCTAATTAGAGATGAGTTTTTTTTTTATTTCGTCGCTGATTTCTAACGAACTTTGATTTCTATCACTATTTTTATGGCTATCAGCCACGACTTTTTGGTCGTTGCAAATTTGTCGTAACTAAATTACAGTTTTTTTTTTTGTAGTGAACATGGAAAAGATTAGCTGTGTGAGATTTGTGAGATGAGACGAAGAGGGTCTCAAAGGATTACACATTTCTTGCTTTGGTAACACATGAGATTCGTGAGATAATTGTGAACCATTCAAAAAGTTTATACAAAACTTTCTTATCGGAGTATTTACTGTAGTCATTTTTTGATTTTAATGAGGGGAATTATAATTCCTAGTTTCCTTTACTTGTGTTCTTAAGTAGACACATTTTTCCATCTATCTATACTTGTTAGTTATAATACATGAATCCTCTAGGTTGAATCAATTAGTTGGAGTGTCAATGATTTCCAATACATAAAACGAACGCTTGGAGTGAATTGATTCACGAGGCCTATAGAATGTTTCGCGCGATTCTAAATAGTAAGGCCTCTGTACTCCGCGTTCTTGAAATTCTGAAAAGAAAACATGCATAGAGCAATAAGACATCCTTCTTTTCATTGCCACCGTCTCACCGTGGGGAAACACTTCTTAAGAACTCCACAAACTTGGCAAGTCGTGCCAATGGCCGGACCTATATGCATATAATGATGATGATTAGATCAAGGTGTTAAGGTTGTCCCACATCGATTGGAAAAGATGTTAATGGACGATTTAAAAGTGTGAGTGAAAGTTTCATCTTTTGAGTTAGCTTGTGAAATGAGAGAGTCCAAGATCACCCAATATATCAAACCCATCAATATGGGTCTAGTCAAACATTGGTCACTAAAATTGTATTGCATAGAAATGGGTAAAAACGGATTAAATGAATCGATATAGGTTGGATCATTTTTTATCCGACCTATCCATTTGATGCCCTTATCTAGATCTGGAGAGAGCAAGGCCCCTAGACTCTCACCTATGGCCAGCCACTAGCTACACTGAAAAAGGAAAACAAATGAAAAGCAAAAATTCCTTCAGCAATTGCATATCAAAATTGACCAAAAGTACTATATTGATAATTCGTCAAAAGCTTTAAGAATAAAGTAAAAATGATTGAAAGACATATGATTTAATTGGTATCTTTGATAATTATCTCTAAAGGGGCACACCCAACGTAATGTGATTCTTATTTGACCAAAGGTCTCGTTTGGTTCGTAGCCAACGAGGACAACTAACTTCACGCAATCACATGTCTTGATGTTGGAATTATTGTTGGCGTCACCAAACAGCCATGGCTTGCATCTTGCCGTCTTTGTATTATTGGTGGTTGACGTTTGTTTTCCTTCGCGTATTAAATCCCTTCTATAGAGAGAGAGAGAGAGAGAGAGAGAGAGAGAGAGAGAGAGAGAGAGAGAGAGAGAGAGAGAGCATTATGTCATAGATTAGTAAGGGGTCACCAACCAAAATTTAATGATATTAATAATATGTACGATGTATTCTGTATGTAATATAGCATATAGTTACTTTACTACAAAATTATTGACTTACTCATTTACGTGCAATTACTTTATGCAGCACTTCTCTCTCAAACTTGCATGCACAATTAGAGAGCCCTCGCCGTTATGAAGATGGCAAATAGGTCGGTGGGAAGAGATCGTATACATATAGGAGCTAGATTTAACTTGTAAACACAAATTCATGCATTTTACAACAAATAAAAATTAGGGAAATTTTCACTTATCAACATAAATTTTACGGGTGATTTCCATTAGGGATGATTTCTCATTAAATCTCGAAACCTTAAAATATACCATCTAACATTTAGAAAATTTGCATTTTGTTGACCTCGGAGAAGCTCCTTGAGCTTTTTAAGTTAGATAAGAGAAAGGGTTATGTCTTCCTCCAATTTCAAGTAGAGGTATTTCTGATCCGATCAATAATCTGATTTGTAGGATACAAAAATAGGCATTGTCCATATATTTAGTGAAGTTTGCATGTAAGTGATGTCAATAATTTATAACCCACTACTTAGAATCATTTTGAGAGGAAATGATGGAAGAAAAGACGGCCCATTCATTAATTGTGCATCAAATGATCTCTTTCTCCCCATCTTAAATCAATGAGAAATAAAATGAGAAAAAGGCACACCCAAAATTTAAAAGTAATGGATTGATAGGAAGGATTAATGAAGGATCCAAATACCAGTTTGGTCATAGGAGGAAATCAACTGAGCTGAGGGGTTGTTCTCAACCATCTGTTTGATGGCATAATCAATTGGTCGTGCCGTAATCGAACCATCTCTCATCTGCCCGATCCGAAAGATCTACAGAATCTTCATACTTGCGCATCGCCAGTGAAGACCCACTTGACCTGGAAAAATAGCTGCGGCCCTTGAATTACCAGAAGCCATGTCTAGTCCAAAAGGACAAATTCTGCCTTCATCATGCACAAGCTACGCACAAGCTACAGTTTCAGCAAGTACAGATGTAGCCGAGCAAAATCAAAATGTACCTCGGAGGAAGGTAAGTTGCCCTCGAGAATCAGCTAAAGATCAAGAAGTTCCCTCTGTCCGGCCTCCATATCGGCTTTAGAGTATTTTGCTCTTCATTATGCTAGTGAGGTGTAGCTCCTTTGTTTGCCCCCTAAGTCATCTACTTCCAGCGCTATTAACGAGGGAAACCAATTCAATGTGCTGTGGCTTCACCGTCTCTGTTCCCTCTTTTGAACCTAACAGTTCGTCTGGAAGAAGGTAAGCGTTTGGATCTGGGAATCAAGAATAGCAGACAAAGCAGAGAAATCCTCAGAATGTTACGGACCATAATAGCTGACCATAATTGACCGAATTGAGTTCTAGTGACCCCAAGTACGTGAAGCAGTAAGCCGCCTCATCATGACGCCAAGACGACCCCCATATTGTCGATGGACATGAGCAGAGCAAAGAAAGTGCCCTCTCTAACAGAGGGACAAAGCTTCGAGCTTAACACGTACAAAGGCATCCGATTGGGTGTTCCAATCATTGGGGAGATCCCTTCATCGATCACGCTGAAGAAATAATCTGGCATGCCAAATTTCAAGTTTGACCGCGGTACCAGAACCAGGTCCAGCATTCCTAACAGACCAAAGAACAATTGAGTCCACAGTAGCAGATCCCAAAAATAGCGATCCTTAAGACCATGTTGGAATAGTATCGCCCCCAACAAAGGAACCAACTGATCCAATTGAGAACAAACCATCAACAGTCTCCTCCAAGGATGGCTTGGATAATTAGCAGACTGCATAGTAAAGTTCCTTCTGCTTGAGTGGTTATGTAGACTCTAAATTCTTTCTGTCAGACGAAACTTAGGTCACTCTAAAAGCATTTACCACAACAATGCATCCCAAGGATCTCATCATCTAGGAAGCAATTGGACAATAAGGAAATCAAAACAGATGCTCAAATGACTTTAGCTGCGTGAGTTCATATTTCAAAAGTTTTATTGTGATCATCTGTTTTCAAGCCAACAACTATTGATTTGTGTTGTCTAGCTAGTATAGCCACATGGTGGAAACGTGACACTCTGATCAAGGAGGTGTCTGTTGATCTCAACCTCATAGAGAATGCAAACATGTTATTTTGTAGCCAATCTAACCTGTTTGTATAAGATTCTTCCATTTGAGCACCCTTATAAAAATGAAATTCTGGCATCTTCTACTGTCTCTATCTTTGGGCGTGCTGCCATTGCTTTGTGATCCCTGAAGTCAAAGTATAGCCCACGGGCATTCAGCATCTATACTAAGAGCAGAAGCGAACTACTAGCTCAACATACTTCTAATTTCAGAGACCAGATTATGAATATGATCTTGATAATCATCAAAAAATTCTACAAAAACTTCTAGGTTCAACACTGCGTTTCTTAGTTCTTGACCTTAAAAATAAGTAGTCTGGCATGAGAAGCAAAAACTCATCCATTGCTCAGAGAAAGATAACCTCCACGGGCATCTGTATACCGATAGAACATTCCCTCTCGTATATTCCAACTTAGTGCAATGGATGAATACATGTATAGGCACGGCCTCCACACGGCTAGGATTTTCAAAGTGGTCCACATGGCCTTTCCAGCATCAAGAAACTCTGACTGACCTGGGTACGACTTCAACAATTTTAGTTCAATAGTCTCCAATAAACATGGAGATTCTGAGAAGCCACACCCGTCTGTATTCAAAATTTGTTGTATGAGACTCTTCCAGAATATTGCACTTGGTATTGTCAGCAGAGCAAACACTCCCTAGGCAACCAAAAGGAGAGAAAGGAGTATGAAATTTGGAATTTCATAGAACATAAAAATTTGGATTCAAATGGTATCGAGAGGACAAAAACCATTGGACCCATGCCGTGGATAAAGATCCTGCTGATGACAAATCCCACGAGCCCTCCAGTTGCCTCGCTTTGAGCACACAAGCTTTGCATATCAGCTGCCAGGAAGGATGGCTTATGCTGTTCTATTCTGTGCGACACAGGCATCTATTATGACATCTGCTATTGCAACACCAGCAGTTCCTGCTGTCAACAGCACCAGGGCAAGAACAAGGTGCACCTTGTAGAATGATAACACGAGCATGCAAAATGCTCCGAGAAAACCTACAATGACTAAAAAAAAAAGAGTAGTTCAATCACACAATCATGTTTGAAATTCTTCTGGATGGTCAAAGAGATCACTTTAGGAGCAACTTGAAAGAGACAAATATAGACTCCAATCATAAAAAAACACGGTTCCGCTTTTCCTTCTCATTCATGAGATCTTATGAGGAAATTTTCTCACATTCCCTCTGTATTTATTTTTCCCCAATACATGCCTCAAAAGCCATAAGTGATGCATGTTATCTCATAAGTGGAAGTGCCCATCAGAGTAAACTAGCTTCAAAGCTCATTAGGCAACGAGGACTAAATGCAATAAAGTGAAGAAGTTTAACCTATTACAGAAGACAAATTCAATAGCCCCCAAGTGTGCTTTCCTATGCGTGCTTTGGGATCAATTAAACATTTTCATTGACAACGAAAGTATCTTTCATAGATTTAAAAACAATCCAATCATTATCATGAAAAATATATATCCAATCATTTATCTTTCACGGAACAAATAGAACTTAGTAGCACCTGTGAGTAAACAGGAACAAAGAATTGTATATCCAACTTAGTTCCAAAGGTTCGGCCTCCTCTTCGGAAGCCAATACTTCGCTTGGAAGGATGAAAGAGTATGGATCGCCTCTCGCAATAAAGAAGAATACATTACAAATATCACGTATCTGATCTCAATCCTCAACCTTATCATAATTTGGTAAATTTATGTCGTCAACATATTCCTTGTTCAATGACATATTCCATTCAATTATCAACATATTTTCACGTCCGGTAGCTTGACCACCTTCGGTAGAGCGAAAGTCCTCTTACGCTCATGAGAATCTTGCAGACATCTCGTTACTAATAGCATCTAGATACGAATCTATATAGGTAGAGGTTGTATCTTCTTCACATTCAAGTATAGATGTTGGTATAATCAGAATATTTTGTCATCTTCCAAAGGCAGGACAATTGCCATTTAAGTCCTAAACCTTTTGTAAATTTGCCGATTGAGTCTTAAATATTTTTTTTTGTTTTGTCAAATAAATCATAAACCTTTTGCAACTTTGCCAATGAAATCCTTTCGACGGATTTTGGCCGGAAAATGCCTACGTGACACGATCGGCCGTCCGTGGCAACGACATGGCGACGACGTGGTGAAATGACATCGTTTTGGGCATAAAAATTTGTTTTATCCTCTTGCCATCTGACCACCAAAGGAAAAAAAAAAAAAGCCACAAAATCACTTCTTCAAGAACCCTAAATTTGCTGCCCCAATTCATTCTTCTTGGCCCCAAATCACTAAACCCCAGCCCCCAAATTCATTCTTCTTGCCTCCAAACCAGTCCCAAACCACCAAAGAAGAATGAAATTCGTTCTTGCCACCCCCCCAAACCACCAAAGAAGAACCCTAGCCAAACTCGCCCCCCTTCTTCTTCGTTCTTTGTTCTTGCCTCCCCAAACCACCGAATAACCCTAGCCAAATTCGCCCCAAAATTCATTCTTTGTCCTTGCCCCCCCCCCCCCCCCCCCCCCCAAAAAAAAAAAAAAACCACCGAAGCCCCCCCAAATTCGTGATTCACCCAAATAACCCAAAATCGGCCTCTCCAAACCGAAGAACCCTAGCAGCAGCAGCAGCTGGTTCTTTGTGCACGCTAGTTCTCTTCACTTGGGGTCCTTCTTCGCGGTCGTTATTCCAAAGTCGACCTCTTCAAGATAGGAGCTTTGAGCCCACTTTTGATTCGTCCTCTTCACTCGTGTTTTTTTAATCGCAACCCTAGCTTATATATAATATGTTTCTTGCTGCATGTGCTTGTGGGCGTGTGTGCATGCACACGTGTGCCTATTGTTGCATTGAGTTCATCAATTTGTGGTGCGAGGCATGGGGGCTATTGATTCACCTTTTCACTGTAAAACAGATGAAATCATGTGAACAACCAATATAAATCATCATAAGCACTCAACTCACCAAGAAACATGAGTGAAGAGGACAAACCAAAAGTGGTCTCAAATCGGCTTTCTTAAAAAGGTCGACTTTGGCGACTTTGGGAGAATGACCACTAAGAAGAACCAGCGCGCGGAGAACCAAGACAACCAGCTGTTGCTGCTATGCAAACAGAGAGTCAGCGCGCGAAGAGAAGAGAACCAGCTGCTGCTGCTTCTCCGGCTCTTTACTTTGGGGAGGCCGATTTTGGGTTGTTTGGGTGAATCACGAGGTTGCTGTTTGGGGACTAGGGTTCAGTCATCTGGGGCTGGTTTGGAGGCAAGAAGAACAAATTTGGGCCAAGAAGAACGAATTTGGGGACTAGGATTCGGTGATTTTGGGGCAAGCAAATTTAGGATTATTGAAAAAGCAAATTTGGGGCTTTTTTTCTTCGGTGATCAAATGGGGCAACAGTCAAAATGAAATTTTTATGCCCAAAGCAACATTGTTTCGCCACGTTGTTGCCACATTGTCGTCGCTGGCGATAGTCAGTCGTGCCTCGTAGGTGTTTTCCCATCAAAATCCTTCGAAATGATTTAATCGACAAAATTGCAAAAGGCTTAGGACTTATTTGGCCAAAAAAAAAAGTTTAAGACTAAATCGACAATGTTGCCAAAGGTTTAGGACTTAAATGGCATAAATAGCAACTGTCCACTCCAAAGGCTATAGGTTTTTCTTCCTAAAATCCTCCTTTAGGCATTATTGTGATCAAATTTGATCATACATAAGAGTTAGTTATTCAGATGGACAAAATAAGGGTTAATGGTCACTAATACACTAAATAATAAAAACCCAAAGACTATAATACTTCAATCTTTTATGACTTCGGATTGCTTTGGATATGTATTATAACTTCAAAGATTCGATATATGCAATTTTTCTAGAGAATGACATTAAGGTACATGGCCTACAACATGATATTCTTATTTCACTAAGATCTTGCTTGGTTCGTTGCCTATATGGAGATGAAATCTCACTTTAAGCAATCACATTTTTTGAGGTTGGAATTATTGACGGCGTCATCAAACAGCCATGTGACTAACGTCTTGGCATCTTCGCATTGGTCGGTTGATTTTTGTTTTTCCTTTGCGTTTTAAATCCCTTCTGCAAAGAAAGCATTATGTTATAGATAACTGTACAAATTATTCAATCAATCCTAAGTCCTAAATCTACTGTATGAATACAAATTCGAATCTAAACTCTTCAATTTCGGCAATTTGGTTCTAAACCTTTAAGCGATATTCTAATGTAATCATTCTAGTATATTTTCATCGAAAATTGCTAACATGACATTGTACCACGCAAAATAGCTAGTGATATTTGGACCATCATGTCAATGATTTTTGACAAATATTAATTGGAAAGACTACATTGGGATGTTGCGCTAAACTTTAAGATTAAATCAATCAAATTAAAATGTTTAAGAGAAAACTGACGTCCGTACAATAGGTATAGGACTAATTTGAGTAATTTTCTTAGTTAAGTTAATATGTACTGTGATTTATACGATTACACTAATCATATAATTGACTTACTTTTTTACATGTGGTCACTTTATAAAACATTTCTCTACGCAAAGACGAAGAGACAAAAGTAGAGAGCCCTCCTCTTTATATATATAGGGAGCAAAATGGGTTGGCATGGATAGGTCGTACACCGTATGAGTTGGATTTAACATTCTTGTGTAAGTCAAATTGATCTATTTTTCAAGAATTAAAAAATGGGAGTATTCCCATTCATCAACCTAAACTTCAGGGAATATTCGCGTTAACCTCATATTCTTCTAATTTACATCTTACACACACAAAAATTGCATTTTCATTACAAATGTTAGTCCATTTGAACTTTATCTTTGAACGGCTACATCTCTCTCCTCCAACGGCTACATCTCCCCTCTCGCTGCTCTCTCTCCTCTCTCTTCCCCTCTTCTCTCGCTGTCTTGTCCCCCTCCCCAAACCCTAGCTCTCCTCTCTCTCTCTCTCTCTCTCTCTCTCTCTCTCTCTCTCTCTGTGACGATGAAGCACTTCATGTTGCCCAAGGCATGGCCAAGTTCAGAGAAGCGCAGGCGCCGCCTGCCGCCGAAGAGCAAATCGTCATCGAATAAGTAGGGCCGGTGCACTCTCTGACGACGAGGCACTTCATCTTGCTCAAAGGCACGGCCGTGTTCAGAGAAGCGCAGTCGCCGCCTGCCGCCGAAGAGCAAATCGTCATCGAAGAAGCAGGACCGGTGAACATTCCGCCGCCGGATCCGAACTCCATGGGCTCGGACAAGTCCGCTGCCTCCGCGGCTGCCCTCCTTCAATCCGCTCAAGCGGAAGCTGAGCACAGACGCGGTTGCCGAGAATGCCCTAGCTGGAGCTTCCTATACCGGCGTGAAGGTAATCAGGCTCTGTAGCTCCGCGATCTTGCTTTATTTTTTGTCGTCAGTGGTGATTGATTGCTGCAGAAGGCAAAATAGGATAAAATGGTTGTGAGATTGAACTAAAAGTTTACTTTGCATTCATTCATAGTGCAATACAGCAACGGGAGTTACTATGTTTAAGTTATAATTGATTCATTTTTGCATTTTAATTGAGCAGTACTGTGCTAAGATATACTTATGCTGATTTGATATAATGGTCAGGTTGTAGTAAGGATGCGACCACAAAATCACGATGAAGAAGAGGGAGATATGATAGTGTAAAAGGTGTCTACAGACACTGTTACAATTAATGGTTAAACATTCACATTTGATGCATCACAGGTACTTTTAGCTGACCTCAAGCTACCTAAGATCCATTGTTACCTAAACGTCAGTTTGCATTCTCTTGTTGCAGCTTGATATTTTTGAGCATGTAGGTGCCCCTCTTGTTGAAAATTGCTTGGCTGGATTTAATAGTTCCATATTTGCTTATGGCCAGGTACTCGATCTACATTTCTGAGCTGTTTTTGATTTTATGTATATCCCATTATGTTATTAACTGTTTTGTGTCTGTTTTGGTAGACTGGAAGTGGGGTCCAGCACATGCATTGATGGAAGATAAGTTGTCGAATCAACAAGGCTTAATTCCTCGTATTCTTGAGTGACTCTTTGCTCGCATGGATGAGGTGAAAATTGCTCCTATTTTGATACAATTTTTAAGGCGCTTCCCTTACGCTGAGCTCTGTTATGGTGAAAATCTTACTTTTTTTTTTTAACAGGAACAGATTAAGCATGCTGACAAACAGCTCAAATATCAATGTCGCTGTTCATGTCTTGACGGATTTTTCCTTCAGTTACTTATATCACGAAGCACCAAATTTCCAAATTACATCACTCACCATTTCGTATTTTTAGTTATACAATGAACAAATAACTGATTTACTTGATCCACATTAGAGAAATCTTCAGGTAAGATTACTGTAATTTTAGTATAACCTCCATTACACTATACTATGAATAATTCACGTAAATTCTTAGGATTCTTTTCCTAAACCAGATAAGAGAAGATGTCAAATCTGGTGTCTTGTTGAAAGCCTCACAGAGGAAAGCATGAGCACTATGAAGGACGTAAACGAACTGTTACTACGGGTAAGAATTTAGAATTTTGTTAAGTTAATGCAGATTTTATTATTGGCATTTAATCTGAGAACTATTATATAATATTTCTTAGTCATCTGGGGATATTCTTCCATAAAAGTTCTACACTATATTTAGTCATCTTGGAATACTGTGAGAAATGGTATTTGTCATTCATTTATCTACATGTATAGCATATTGTATGGTTGTGCAGTTGAAACAAAATTTAAGTTCACCCAGTCAGCTTGAATAATTGTTTAGTTCATTCTGCTAGACGTCCCTCCACTTCCATTTCATCCTGTTCATGGCTTGTTGATAATCTTGACATCATGTGGAGTTCCTGTTGATGGACTATATTGATACGTGTCACTTCATTTCTCCATTGGGCGGTGATTGGTCTTGTTGCCAACTAATCTGCCTCTAAGCACTGATTTGGATTGTGGCTAAGTGTAGTGTTTGACTCTCATAGACATAAATATAGAAATCTCTCCTTTTTGTTTTTCTAACTCTTATTTTTGGAAGGGTGGGTGGGTGTTTAATTGTGTTATTTGTCACCACAACATCGAAGTAGCTTATTCTGCCACTAATCGTGAAATATGATTGATATACTAAATGAAAGGACTTCTAGAGAATCATTTTGGTAATCGTGGCCACAATCATTGCGTAAGGTTCCCTTCTATCTTTTTCACTTTCGACTGAATCCCTTTCTTTATAAATTTGAGTGAAAACCTAGAAGTGTTAGCAGTTTTGTGTGCTTAATCCAAGAGTTGGGTCTCTTTTGAGTATCTGGATTGAAATCGGGTGATGTAAGGGTGATTCTTGAGACAATACCATTGAATTGTGCAAGTGTACATCACGACTTGATTCAAGAAACTGAGTCAAATTGCAGGACTGTAAAGAACTTCTGAACTTCTGAAATTTGCTAAGCTTTGTCTTTTGGAGTCCTGTCTCTGGCTCTTTTTATACCCAAAAAGTTAAAAGTTGTTGTCAAGTTTGACTTTTAGAGCTATTGGTTTGTTGCTATTATTCATGGCTGTTCTGTTTCTCTGAGATAAACTAAGAGACAGGCATGGTAGTTTCAAACAAAAGTTTAAGGTGAATACACTGTAATGTAGAAATAAGCTTTTGTTATAGAAATTTCTAGCATAATATGTGCACTGTCAAACAGAGAAATGCAGAGAGTTCTTGCTCACACAGCGTGTTTACTTGCATAATTGAGTCCCGATGCAAGGTAAACAGAAAATTTAGACTTACTAGAAAATTGTGGAGTGCCATGACTTTTCCTTGACTACAAAACATGGTTTACAGAATAAGCACCTTTAAAACGAAGCAATTGCCAAGGTTAGGTTGACAAGTATTGTGGGGTGCTATGACTTTTCTCTAAGTGTGTCTCCTTTCAATTACAGTTATGGTCGGAAAGGTGCTGTAGGAGAACGGTTAAATCCGATGAATCCGTCACAGCTATGGTATGGGCCATTTTGCAAATATATATCAGATGATCCAGAAGGCTTGAACTGGAGTACTGTTGGTGGTTTTGTTTACAAAACTGCAATATGTAGGTGATTAAGAATGTTGAATTATATTGCATGGGAATAACTACGATTTCTGCTAGAGCACACAATGCATTTTAGCTTTTTGCTTAGGAAATTGGAGTCGCGGCAAACTATTCCATAGTTGTATCAGAAGTACGACCACTTTTTTAGTTTGCTTGTAGTCATTTGAAATCGGAAAATCAATGCTTCAAAACCAAACCACTTTTTACCCAGCATATGTTGGTTTAATCTCGAAACCAAGTCGAACGTTGGCGTCAAAAATCACACAACGCAGAATCAAGTAGCTGCATAAGGGAAAACACCCTCCCCTGAACATTTATCCCATATGGAATGATCGCCTGAATGATTGCAATCCGAAAATCAATTCTTCAAAACTAAACCACTTTTACCCAGTAATCGAAACCAAGCATTAGCATTACCCACGTTGGCGTCGTCGAAAATCACACAACGCAGAATTAAAGGGTTTCCCCTCTCTCTCCCCTCCCCTGCTTTTTGGTGTGTAAAAATATCCCATATATGTCGTATGTTGATGGTTCATTTATTGGCCAATCAAAAATCACCCTGCTTTTCGGTGTCGGTGTGTGAAATGCACGATTCATTTATCAAAAGCGTCCTCACCTTTATCAAGTCTCTCAAGTGGCCAAACTATTAAACTAGTTGAAATGCATACGTGAACTACGCTTACCATGCGAAATGCAAGTACCTGCTTAAATAGACCATCATCAGTCGGGTCCCAGGTCCCAGAATGTACACCTCCCGCAGAGGACGCTCCAATACCTCAGGAGCGCAATGTATGTGAAACCTCTATTAAATGTCTCGGAACTTTCAACATTCATTCACATGCGTCATTCATCGAATACGTGACCTACGCTTACTATGCAAGTAGGACATCCGATACTCCACGCATCTGATTCGTGTCCTGATTGGCGCTTCAATATCTCAGGAGCAATATATATGAGACCTCTGTTACTACCTCTGTTACTGTTGAAGGTATCGACGAAAAGATAACACTGGTGAGGGCACCAGTACCTACGCTTATTCCTCTTAATATTTAGCTCAGAATCTGGTGAATATTTTCTAAGAAAAAAGCAAGAATAATTTCAGCATCTAATTAACCGGTTTTATAAAATCTGAGCAGCCGAAATTATTAGCTTTCAGAGGGAATCAAATTCCGCAGGCGATAAGAGAGCTTCCAATCAGCAGTACTTAACAAACACGATAGGAGGACCAGGGGGAGGGATGATAGACTCTACCTTGGCTGTCATGAGGTGGCAATTTTCGTGCAACCACTGCTGCATCTTCCTCTGTTGGAAATGGATCCCAACGGAGGATGGCCACATCCTGTCCGATCTCGGACATCACGTCAAGTGATCCAGATCGTGTTTAACAACCACCCTACCTGCTCCACCAAGAAGTCGTCGCAGACTGATTTAGTACTTCTAAATTATGCAAGCATCTTTTGCAAGAGTTCTTAAAGGCTTTTAGTTAAGGAAATTGCCGCCCTCGCATGACCTGAGAAGAACCGTTTCGAGACGGCTTGATGTCATTATGCTAGATTCACAAAAAAGTTGACAAAAAGAAGATCAAAGAGTGAGAACAACTTACTCCATACATAGGTACACACAAGACTTATCTACAAATGCGTCACAAAATTACATTTTCAAGCCCTGTCAAGGCTTGCATGATCTTGGTCTCTGTCTACCTCCTCAGCAAAGTTCTGCTTCCAGAAATGAAATGATTAGTTCGCAAAGCTAACCACATTTTCCAGGACAAAATCTTAGAACAATCTCGTGTAAATATCAGGAAATGGTATAGCGCCTAAATTGAACAGCAGAAGCTATCTATCTGATGGAGCCACCATAGATGCATGGAAAAGAAATACAACAGGAAGGCCGGTGTCCAGGTTTGCGTTTCTACATGGCTTCTCATCCACCAAATAGCTTAAACTTGTAGTAAGGAAAACCTTGGACGACATATCCTAAAGACATTTATTATATTGAACAGTGGTACAATACGCCTGCAATCTAGTGACAATGACGTGATTACTAGGAGCTAATTATTTTGCTGTAAGTATGTACATTCATTCAGCATTCGGACTCACGCAGTCGTTATGTCACGCAAAATTTTTTTTATCTCGTCGCAAGCGCAAATGCAGGATCACAAACATGCACTCACGACTCCTAATGGAATAACTCCAGCGGCCCAGTGGCCGAGTGAGAGTGACCTTGTTTTTCTGAAGTCGCTTTGACGGCAAACCTTTTATCTGTTGGCCTCATCGATGGCGACAGTAGTGTAACCGAGCTGGCCACGTCCCAGCAGCCTCCCCATCTCGTAGTCTTAAACATAGTAACTCCTGTTGATGTATCGCAGTACAAATGAATGCAGAGTAAACTTTTAGTTCAATCTCAAAACATGTTTATCCTATTTTGCCTTCATCTGCAGCAATTAATCACCAATGACGACCCAAAAAAAAAAAAATCAAGATCGCGGAGCAACAGAGCCTAATTACCTTCACGCCCATATCGGAAGCTCCGGCTAGGGCATTCTCGGCAACCGCTTTGTGCTCAGCTTCCGCTTGAGCGTATTGGAGGAGGGCGGCCACCGGCGAGGCCTTCTTGTCCGAGCCCATGGAGTTCGGATCCGGCGGCGGAGTGTTCTCCTTGCACCGGGCCTGCTTCTTTGACGACGACTTGCTCTTCGGCGGTGGCGGCGAATCGTAGGCAGGCGGCGCCTGCGCTTCTCTGAACACGGCCGTGCCTTTGGGCAACATGAAGTGCTTCATCATCACAGAGAGAGAGAGACAGAGGAGAACTAGGGTTTGAGGAGGGGACAAGGCAGCGAGGGAAGAGGGGAAGAGAGAGGAGAGAGAGTAGAGAGAGGGGAGGAGTTCGGATCCGGCGGCGGAGTGTTCTCCTTGCACCGGCCCCGCTTCTTCGACGACGACTTGCTCTTCGGCGGCGGCGGCGGCGAATCGTAGGCAGGCGGCGCCTGCGCTTCTCTGAACACGGCCGTGCCTTTGGGCAACATGAAGTGCTTCATCGTCAGAGAGAGAGAGAGAGATTGAGAAGAGAGCTAGGGTTTGAGGGGGACATGGCAGCGAGAGAAGAGGGGAAGAGAGAGGAGAGAGAGGGGAGATGTAGCCGTTGGAGAGGGATTTTGAAATCGGAGGAGTTTCGAACGGAGAAAATGATGAAGGGAAATTGCACGTGCCGATTTCCTTTAAGCGTGCAAGCATCTTAACATATATATTCTTGAATATGGAGCGTTGTGTGATTTGTTAAATTGTGGCCAAGTGCATCCAAAGCCAATTCGAATTATTATAGATTTATAATTGTATTCATTTTTAAGAAATATAAACGAATAAAAACTTTAGAATAGAGGAAAGACAATTAATTGTTAAATCATTTGAATAGCACTTAATAGCCCCACGGCTCCCTTGGATAAAAAATATTAACATGTCAGGCTTGAGGTGAAACTTGTAAATCTTGCAATGTTATTAAGGTGATCTGATGATGGCTGCATATTTAAAATTCAAAAACAAAAAATGGACATTGCATTGAGCTCAGCCAAAGTTGTTTTGATTCAAACTCAAGATAACATGCAGATTGTCTCAAGACATAACCATCCCCAAAATGCCAAAAATTTGGATTTAGCTAGTTCATGGGGCTCACATCATTAGATATTCTATGGGCCTCAAAGTAGTTAGGCCTTTTACATTCATATCATTATAAATTTAGTTCTAAAAAAATTATACAAATAGTCCATGTACATTGGCCAAATATATAATCTGATCTACATTAATTTTTTATTTGACTCAAATGGTTCATAAACTTTAACCAAATGTATAATTTGAATCATAAACTTTTAATTTATTTAATCCATGATTTTTTAAATATGTTCAAACTAGTTCCTAACTTATTTGAAAATATTAAATGCGGTATTTCAATTAAATTTAAGTTCATGGACTACATTTCTCTCTCATGTTAGGAAACTAGAAACTAATAGGTGGTTCTTTGCACGTGTGGATAAGCTGACTTAGTTAGCTGACTTAGTTAGCTAACTTCTTCTTCATCAATGCCCTACATTTATTGCCCTCCATGAAAGGACAGCCTCTCTCTCCCCCTACACCGTTGGATCACCTAACGTCACATGGATTGGATCACCCAATGTCACATGGGGTCCGTTCTCTGCAGGACCTTCCCAAAGATCTTCCTTGGAATTAGAAGTAATCGCAAGTGCTGGAGATTAGTCAAGCCGTAAGCCCATCTCTATAAACCGTTCAGCAATTTTTCTCTTCCATATCAATCTGAACCCCAATTAAGTCCTCTCAGGAGCATCACAATAATATGTTTTCCTTATGGCTAGTTTATGTAGCAGCAAATTTGAGCAAAAGTGAGTCTGTGTGACTCGAACTACGTTTTCTAATAATCTGAAGTGCTATGAGCACCAGTTTCCTCTCACTTCATGCAGATCGACAGCAACACAGATGGACAAGTAGACTTTTGCAATTTGTTGCCGGCCTTAAAATGTGCATCAATTGGAGGAGTATGACAAGGAGAAGCAGCTATAAAAGTCTCGGGTAGTCATTCGGTCTGCTATGATAGGTGATACGTGATTGAAATCCTTCTATTACTTACTCGACTTAAAAAGCATCTTGTCAAGATGCAATGCGAAACATGATGCAATCAGTTTGTGTCCGGAGTGAGCATTGGCTGTGGCTAAACTAAGATAGGTTATCAACAGAATTCGTCCAATGATTGTTGCTTTGCATTGAGAATCCGATACATGTGGGAGCATGGTTTTTGATATTGATGGTAATTATCTCTCAATGACGTAGATAAAAATGGTTCCATTAGTCTTGAAGAAATGAGGCAGGTGGGTCTCTGATTTTGGAAGTCTCCAGTATCATGCAACTTCCACCAATGTATATTTCATTTTCTCTGTTCAGAAAAGACAAACTCAAAAAGATGGTTTTTCCACAGGCCCTATCTAAAGATCTTCCTTGGAAGTTAAAGGAACCGCGTGTATTGGAGATTCTTCGAGCTGTAAGCCTTTCTATCTCTGTCAATCAGCATAAACTCATCTACTTGGAAGTTATACTTTTTACTCTACTAATCTCCCTTATTGTTACTCTAAAGGAAATAACAATTCTGCATCTTTTTTTTTTAATGCTTAGGAACACTTTCTCTTGTGGTTGAGAAATTAGAGAATCCCAACTAATAAATACCCCATTTATTTCGTAAAATATGAATGGTTTGAAAATTATTTCTGAAATGAATACGTGCAAGATGACGCAATGTCATTTTATAATTCAGTGTTTCTTTGTAAGTGCTTAGGTCATGATATTTTCTTGGATGACATTATTTACTCACATTGCGTTCATGAGAAAGTATCTTAAGAATTTTGCTCGGAAGACTCGGTAATCGGGCTCGAAAGTTGCCCTTTTGGAAGTATTAATCAGTTGACTAGTGATGATGCTACGAACTTTTTTTGACAATATCTCTAAGGACGATTAGGCAGGTGTGTCAAAACCTTTGGAGTGACACATAACTCTCCAGCAAATTTCGTTGCACCTTAAATCTTACAAGAGTAAACAGTGGTGATATGGCCATGCTCCTACTCAAATGGATTCAACTTATACATAGTCAATATGAATATCTTGTCTACACAACAGTAATATGGCCACTCGATCAAGGTTCTAAAATCTATTAATGATACATGCTTTTCCAAGCTAAGAAATTGAACCTCAACAAATGCAATTATAAAGGGATCTGATTATCAAACTCATACCTATAATCCAACTACCAAAAGTTTTCCATCGATACTCTTGTGCTATTTATTACTACTAAAGAATCTGAAAAGGTTGAGATAAATGGGGTCAACAACGCAATCCAACGATTAGTGAATATAAAACACTATTGGAACTCGCTTTTCTCAAATCCAATATATAGTACATATACAAGATCAGAATAAGTTTATCACTTTAATCTAATCATATACATGTAAAAAATTTCCCTTAATCAACAAATATCAGCATAAAAATCAATAGTTCAATATATTACTTCATCATATATTTAATATTTAACATGGTTATGACATAATGCTTAGTGATAAATCGATCGAGACTCTTCTTGACAATGTCATCACCTATTATAAACCAGTGGCTTCATGCCAACGGATATCTTGAAATCAGTATACATACCTAGATTCCTTAATCGATCCACAATGATAACGAGCATCAAATCATCATCCTCTAATAATCTATTAACCAACTCCAAAACCCATTTCATAAACCAAAGCATGTTTAGCCAATCATTTCATAAACTAAGTTTACAAATCCGATCACAAAACCTTTCGCAGTACATTGTCCTTTTACAATATGTTTATCAAACCATTCACAAATAACTAAATAATAGCAAATACATGATCCAAATTGTATGGAATATAAACATTAATTCATAGTTAATAATATATCTAAAATCATTTGAATCAGCTTTGGGTGCACTAACCACAATATATATTAAGACTCGCACGCTTAAAGGAAATCGGCACGTGCAATTTCACTTCATCGCTTCTCCAACGGGAACGCCCCCGGATTTCAGTCTCTCTCTCCTCCAACGGCTACATCTCCCCTCTCTCTCCTCTCTCTTCCCCTCTTCTCTCGCTGTCTTGTCCCCCTCCTCAAACCCTAGCCCTCCTCTCTCTCTCTCTCTCTCTCTGATGATGATGATGAAGCACTTCATGTTGCCCAAAGGCACGGCCGTGTTCAGAGAAGTGCAGGCGCCGCCTGCCGCCGAAGAGCAAATCGTCATCAAAGAAGCAGGGCCGGTGCACTCTCTAACGACGAAGCACTTCATGTTGCCCAAAGGCACGGCCGTGTTCAGAGAAGCGCAGGCGCCGCCTGCCGCCGAAGAGCAAATCGTCATCGAAGAAGCAGGGCCAGTGCAAGGAGAACATTCCGCCGCCGGATCCGAACTCCATGGGCTCGGACAAGAAGGCCTCGCCGGTGGCCGCAGAGAAGGCGAAATGTCCGCTGCCTCCGCGGCCGCCGTCCTTCAATCCACTCAAGCGGAAGCTGAGCACGGACGCGGTTGCTGAGACTGCCCTAGCTGGAGCTTCCGATACCGGCGTGAAGGTAATCAGACTCTGTAGCTCCGCGGTCTTGCTTTATTTTTTTTGTCGTCAGCGGTGATTGATTGCTGCAGAAGGCAAAATAGGATAAAGATGTTGTGAGATTGAACTAAAAGTTTACTCTGCATTCATTCGTAGTGCGATACAGCAACAGGAGTTGCTATGTTTAAGCTATAATTGATTCATTTTTGCATTTTAATTGAGCAGTAATGTGCTAAGATATACTTGTGCTGATTTAACATAACGGTTAGGTTGCAGTAAGGATGCGACCACAAAATCACAATGAAGAAGAGGGAGTAGTGCAAAAGGTGTCTACTGACTCTGTTACTGTTAATAGGCAAACATTCACATTTGATGTTGCAGCTGATGCGGAGGCATCACAGGTACTTTTGCCTGACCTCAAGCTACCTAAGATCCATTGTTACCTAAGGAATGGACTAATACGTCAGTTTGCATTCTCTTGTTGCAGCTTGATATTTTTGAGCTTGTAGGTGCCCCTCTTGTTGAAAATTGCTTGGCTGGATTTAATAGTTCCATATTTGCTTATGGCCAGGTGCTCAATCTACATTTCTGATCTGTTTGTAATTTTATATAGATCCCTTATTTGCTTATGGTCTGTTTTGGTAGACTGGAACTAGGAAATCTTACACGATGTAGGGTCCAGCATAGGCATTGATGGAAGATAAGTTGTCGAATCAACAAGGCTTAGCTCCTCGTGTTCTTGAGTGCCTCTTTGCTCGCATGGATAACGTGAAAATTGCTCCTATTTTGGTACAATTTTTAAGGCACTTCCCTTATGCTGAGCTCCATTATAGTGCAAAGTCTTTGTTTTTTTTTTTTTTACAGGAACAAATTAAGCATGCTGACAAACAGCTCAAATATCATTGTCGCTGTTCATTTCTTGAGGTCTTTTTCTTTTTGGTCTTTTTTTATTTCATTTTTTCCTTAAGTTGCTTATATCATGAAGCACCTAATTTCCAAATTGCATCACTCACCACTTCGTATTTGTATATATACAATGAACAAATAACCGATTTACTTGATCCAAATCAGAGAAATCTTCAGGTAAGAATATTGTATTTTTACACTTTGATATGAATACTCCATGTAGAGTCTCAGGATTCTTTTCCTAAACCAAATAAAAGAAGATGTCAAATCTGGTGTATATGTTGAAAGCCTCACTGAGGAAAGCGTGAGCACTATGAAGGACGTGAACCGACTCTTACTACGGGTAAGAATTTAGAATCTTGTTAAAGATAATGCAGATTTTATTATTGCCATTGAATCTGAGAACTATTATCTAATGTTTCTTAGTCATCTGGGATATTCTTCCATAAAAGTTCTACACTATATTTAGTCATCTTGGAATATTGTGAGAAATGGTCTTTGTCATTCATTTATCTACATGTGTAGCATATTGTAGGGTTGTGCAGTTGAAACAGAATTTAAGTTCACCCAGTCAGCTTGAATAATTTATTTAGTTCATTGTGCTAGACGTCCTTACACTTCCATTTCATCCTGTTCATGGCTTGTTTAAAATCTTGACATCTTGTGGAGTTCCCGTTGATGGACTTTATTGATACGTGTCACTTCATTTCTCCATTGGGCGGTGATGTGTCTTGTTGCCAACTAATCTTCCTATAAGCACCGATTTGGATTGTGGCTAAGTGTAGTATTTGACTCTCATAGACATAAATCATAGAAATTTCTTGATTTTGTGAATGTATCTAACTGGCATAGACCTATAAACATAGAAAGCTCTCCTTTTTGTTTTTCTAACTCTTATTTTTGGGAGGGCAGGGTTAATTGTGTTATTTGTCACTAATCGTGAAATATGCTTGATATACTAAATGAAAGGACTTCTAGAGAATCATTTTGGTAATTGTGGCCACAATCATTGCGGAAGGTTCCCTTCTATCTTTTTCACTTTTAATTGAATCCCCTTCTTTATAAATTTGAGTGTCTTACTCCGAGAATTGTGTCTCTTTCAAATATCTGGATTGGGTGATTCTTGAGACAATACATTGAATTGCGTAAGTGTACATCACGACAATAGATTCAAGAAACTGAGTCAAATTGCAAGATTCTAAAGAACTACTGAAGTTTGCAAGTTTGCTTGTCTTTTGCATCCTGTCTTTTTAGAGCTATTGGTTGTTGCTATTATTCATGGCTGTTCTGTTTCTCTGAGATAAACTAAGAGACAGGCACGGTAGTTTCAAACAAAAAGTTTGCTTTTGTTAATATTCAAAACTATTACTGGTGCGGGGACTGACTGTCGAACAGGAGAACAGGTGCTACCACCATAAATGCAGAGAGTTCTCGCTGAAGCGTGTTTACTTGCATAATCGAGTCGATGCAAGGTAAACAGAAAAAATTTAGACTTCCTAGAAAATTGCGGAGTGCCACGACTTTTCTGTGAATAAGCAGAATAAGCAGCTTTGTGCGATTGCGAAGGTTGACAAGTACTGTAAAATTGTGGGGTGTCGATCTGGCAGGGTCGGAAAGGCGGACATCACTCTTGCATTACTGTCCTAATGCAAATGTATTTCAGATGATCTAAAGAAGGCTTGAACTGGAGTACTGCTGGTGGTTTATGGTCTACAAACTGCAAAAAAGTTGAATTATTGCGTGTTGCATGAATATAATTCGAGTTAAGAGATAAGGACAGTATTTTTGTCAAGTCATTTTCTTGCGTAGGAAATTAGGATGATAGCATACGACAAGTAGAAGGTCCGAAGCCGATTCCGATTCATTCATCCGATGATGACAATCCTTTCAAGATTCTACGTTCTGGAAACAGATGAAGATCATAATTCTTTTCATGGTGAGTTATATTGATTGGGGGTTAAATAATCTATGGTGAGAGCACGCATGCGGATATTTGCTTGTTCGTAGAAGAAGCATATTTGTTTGTTCGTGAAATTGGGCAAACATTTCTTCAAAACCAATGGATTTTTTTTTTTGAAGTGTGTCGGCCAAAAACTATTAAAATTAACAAGAGGCACTCGTTAGAAACTCCAAGAATTCGCGACTTACCCTCAAAGCTGAAATGAGACTGTAAAAAGTTCAAAGAATCTCAAAACCAGTGTGCGCACCTCTAACCTATATTGTACCGTAAAAACCCAGCATATAAAAAAACCAACAACCTGTCTCATTTCTTCAAAACTAATGGAACCATTTTTTATAAGAAGGCATCGAAGTGATCCGCAAAAACTGAAATGAAGAATTCGCGACTTACCCTCAAAAACTGAAATCTTATTGTACCGTGAAAACCCAGCATAATAACATACAGTACAGTTGGCAGCTAAGGTTGCCGTATAAGATTTGGTCTGCATCAAAAGATCTGCAGGCTGCATAAGGGAAAACGTAGAAAGGAAGTATAACTCTAACGAATCTATCTTTCTGTTCAATCTCTTGGATTGAACCTCCCAAAAGATCAACCTCCCAAATAACGTAGTTCCAAGAATTGGCAACTTACCCTCAAAGCGAATTGTTTGAAACTACTGTGTTGTGCAAATTGCCTTGGGTACTTCCAGTGCGCACTTCCTTCTCTAACCCAAGGATGTGCTGAAAAAGTAGAATGTATTCGTATTGTACCGAGAAAACCCGGCATATAATATACTGTTGGCAACATCGCTTATATTCGGCTAAGGTTGGCATAAAAAATCAGGTCTGCATCACAAGATCTGCAGGAATTAAGTAGCTGCAAAGGAAATCTTGTCTGTCTACGGAACAAGATCTCCCCCGCTTTTCCCTGTATTGGACCTATGGGAGATCACCTTTATCATCAAAAGAAGTGTGACTCTAACGCATCTTTCTGTTCAATCCCTTGGTTTTTTCAGTGTGTGAAATGCATTGACGACATCACCTCCCAAATAACGTAGAGACGTCCTCACCTTTATCATCATCACTCTCTTGTGGCTTCTAAGGAAATCTTGTCTGTCTAAGGAACAAGATCTCCCCACTTTTTCCAGGACAAAATCTTAGAACAATCTTGCGTAAATATCAGGAAATGGTATAGCTGATGGAGCCGTCATAGATGCATGGAAAAGAAATACAACATGAAGGCCGGAGTCCAGGTTTGCGTATCTACATGACTTCTTATCCACCAAATAGCTTAAACTTGTAGTAAGGAAGTCCTTCAACGACATATCCAAAAGACATTTATTATATTGAACTGTGGTACGATACGCCTGCAATCTAGTGACAATGACGTGATTACTAAGAGCTAATTATTTGCTGTAAGTATGTACATTCATTCAGCATTCGGACTTGTGCAGTCGTTATGTCACGCAAAATTTTTTTATCTCATGGCAAGCGCAAATGCAGGATCACAACTATGCACTCACGACTCCTAATGGAATGACTCCAGCGGCCCAGTGACCGAGAGAGAGTGACCTTGTTTTTCTGAAGTCGCTTTGACAGCAAACCTTTTATCGGTTGGCCTCATCGATGGCGACAGTAGTGGAACCGAGCTGGCCACGTCCCAGCAGCCTCCCATCTCGTAGTCTTAAACATAGTAACTCCTGTTGATGCATCGCAGTACAAATGAATGCAGAGTAAACTTTTAGTTCAATCTCGGAACATGTTTATCCTATTTTGCCTTCGTCTGCAGCAATTAATCACCAATGACGGCCCAAAAAAAAAAAAAAGAAGCAAGATCGCGGAGCAACAGAGCCTGATTACCTTCACGCCCGTATCGGAAGCTCCGGCTAGGGCATTCTCGGCAACCGCGTTTGCGCTCAGCTTCCGCTTGAGCGGATTGGAGGAGGGCGGCCGCGGACATCTCACCTTCGCGGCGGCCACCGGAGTGGCCTTCTTGTCCGAGCCCATGGAGTTCGGATCCGGCGGCGGAGTGATCTCCTTGCACCGGCCCTGCTTCTTTGACGACGACTTGCTCTTCGGCGGCGGCGGCGAATCGTAGGCAGGCGGCGCCTGCACTTCTCTGAACACGGCCGTGCCTTTGGGCAACATGAAGTGCTTCATCGTCAGAGAGAGAGAGAGATCGAGAGGCTAGGGTTTGAGGGGGACAAGGCAGCGAGAGAAGAGGGGAAGAGAGAGGAGAGAGAGGGGATGTAGCCGTTGGAGAGAGATTTTGAAATCCGGGGAGTTCCAGATGGAGAAGATAATGAAGTGATATCGCACGTGCCAATTTCATTTAAGCGTGCGGGCACGTGCACCGTGATATGAAACCAGAGGTAGAGTCATGACGCGTTGAGATACAATGTGGAGTAATGCCGCTTTCAGAGCTTTCTCATGTTCTTTGTTGCCTGCAGAATTTTTTGTTTAAGTCAAAAAAAGTGGACTCCTCTTTGAAAGCCACAGATTTTGGCTTGTCGGACTTCATAAAACCAGGTGATTAAATTTTTTATGGCTGAAGATAATTTTGCATTTTGCTTAGATGATATCTAGCTTTCTCTGTCCTAATTGCTGAGTGATAGTTGTGGAAGTATTTAACCTTAACATCTGCGTGCTCTTATGGACTGTCAGTAGCTATGGTGCTAAATATAATAGGGCGGATACTAAAGTCCGCTGTTTAATATTTATAATCGGATCGACATTTCCTCTTCGTATTCTTTCATTTTTCCTTATTTGTCTGTGGAGGTACGAAGGATTTTGACTTGCTCTGGCAAACCTGTGCTGAATTTTTTTTTTATCAATTGAATGAAAAATTTGCCTTCCTTTTGATGCTCTTTCATCAATTGCAGGAAAGAAGTTTCAAGATATTGTTGGTAGTGCCTATTATGTTGCTCCTGAGGTATTGACATGCAAATTGGGACCAGAATCAGATGTGTGGAGTATTGGTGTGATAACATACATTCTACTGTGTGGGAGGCGTCCCTTCTAGGACAAGACTGAAGATGGTATATTCAAGGAGGTATCACGTTTGTTTATTTGGAATGACTTCATTTCAACACTTTCTACTTTCTTTGTTCAGATCTTGTAGGCAACACAGCCAGTGCTATTTGACTTTTACCTAGTGAGGAACAGCGAGTTATGCGGCCCATGCGGTTGGACTTTAACATAGTGTGGAATGCCTGCAATGTTTCAGAACATACAAAGATTGGTCGGAAAGTCAATAAGTAAATCTTTACTTGAAATAAATGAAAAAAAGGGTCCCTAGTAAAGAAAGCGAGAGACTGTTGAGTAAAGTAATCTCAGTTTGCACTTACTATAATTCTGCGCTAGTTCAGATACCTTAAGATCCAACTTCACAGTGTGTAATATATGATATTTCCAATCCTAGCAATAAAGGGAGGGAAACATGGGGAGATCCTCTCTTAGATTTCAAAACCTTCCTTGATGATTTTTTTGCGATGTCACTCATTCCGCTATTTAATTCTTTCAGGTCTTGAAGAGCAAACCTGATTTTCGTCGCAAACCTTGGCCAAGCATAAGCAATAGTGCTAAAGATTTTGTTAAGAAGCTATTGGTAAAGGATCCTCAGGCTAGACTAACTGCCGCTCAGGCCCTTTGTATGTGTCCAATTCTTCTTAGGCTAACTAGTATGGGAATTGCCATTTTCTTGTTCCTATAAAAGTATTATCGTGGGGTTCCCCTCATCTATACTGTCTTTACTGTTTCAGCACATCCTTGGGTCAGAGAAGGGGGAAGTGCATCGGAAATACCTATTGACATATCTGTTCTGCACAATATGAGGCAATTTGTGAAGTATAATCGTTTCAAACAATTTGCTTTGAGGGTGAGTTCTACACTTGAAACTTTTCAAGAGAATGACCTATCTGCTTTTCTTATTTTGACTTCTATTTTGTCTCTTCTTTTAAAGAAAGTTTTCAAATTGCTGCTTGCAGGCTATGGCAAGCACACTAGATGAAGAGGAACTAGCTGATCTCAAGGATCAGTTTGATGCAATTGATGTAGATAAAAATGGTTCCATTAGTCTTGAAGAAATGAGGCAGGTGGGTTTCTGATTTTGGAAGTCTCCAGTATCATGCAACTTCCACCAATGTATATCTCATTTTCTCTGTTCAGAAAAGACAAATTCAGAAAGATGGTTTTTCTACAGGCCCTTGCTAAAGATCTTCCTTGGAAGTTGAAGGAACCGCGTGTATTGGAGATTCTTCAAGCTGTAAGCCTTTCTATCTCTGTCAATCAGCATAAACTCATCTACTTGGAAGTTATGCTTTTTACTCTGCTAATCTCTCCGATTGTTACTCTTAAGGAAATAACATTCTGCATTTTTTCCTCCTCTTCTTTTATCTAAATCTGCCATAAGCATTCTTTTGTCCTTTCTCATAAAGAAAGTTGCAGACTACGGGTTGTTATCTGGCCAATTTCTTAAGCATCTTTCATTATCATTTCTATTTTTCTTGAGCAAATATGACCATGTGAAGTCCATATGACTTGCACCGCAATTTTTGTTTGTCTGGATTGGTTTAAGCATATTTCCATCTCCTTCATGCAGATTGATAGCAATACAGATGGGCTGGTGGATTTCCATGAGTTTGTTGCTGCCACTTTACATGTGCATCAATTAGAGGAACACGACTCTCAGAAGTGGCTACAGATATCGCAGACTGCTTTTGAGAAATTTGATCTTGATGGTGATGGTTATCTAACTCCAGAAGAGCTAAGAATGGTAAGTGTTCTTTTTGAATCCTTCATGCTGCATGCCCATTATTCAGTCTCCTCTCATAGGTGCCGTTCCACAATCTCACTCGCACCTTCCGGAAAATAATTTACCTTTGAAGATGACACATTGCTGATTTAGGCGCAATAAGAGAAGATGTGGATCCAACTTGGTGAGAGGCGACTCCTTTTTATGGTTGTCATTACCATCATTATTATCAATGACTTTTATCTGGATGGAAGCCTGTTCTTTCGATGAAGCAGGGATCGAATGCATGTTTTTAGCAGTTAAGCCCGAGGAACGTCTTAAAAGCCTTTGTCTCTGTATGTTATTCAGTCTGCTAGAGGGAATGCTTCCTACCCATAATTAAGTTCTTAGTCTTATTAGTCAAGTTGGATAGCACTTGTCCATGGAGCACCATGTGTTAGATTCATCGCTACGAACTCACTGGCATGAAATGATTCTGGGTCCATCTTATCCAAGATAGTCCCATTCGCACAATGCATAACCCTTGAGATGTTTATTTTTTGGCAGCATGCCGGCCTAAAAGGTTCTGTCGATCCGCTTCTTGAGGAGGCTGATATCGACAAAGATGGGAGGATAAGTTTATCAGAGTTTCGCAGGCTGCTGAGAACCGCTAGTATGAACTCAAAAACCATCACCAGCCCATCGAATTTCCGGAATTCACGTAAGATGTAGTTTCCTAAGATGTACATTCTCTTGTTCAACTGTCGGGAATTTTCTTCTTGTTTCCCCCACAAGGTGTAGGTTGTTGATGATCATGCGTATCGCATCTGTGCAAAGTCCCCACCCCCCAAAAGAAAAAAAAAATGTTTCACTTCTTCATGAAAACAATGCGTGCTTGCAAAAACCGCCGTCAATTAGACTCTAGTTGTGATGCACTGTAATTGTAGAAGAGAGCTAGTAGATCAATTATACTTTTCGAGAAACGGTGCTTAAGAACTCCTATTCGAAATAATCTAAGCATAGTTGTCGCGTGTATATCTAAATCATTTGTAGAACTCAGCATTTTTTCAGTGATGATCTGTTTCACCTCTTCTCCTGTTGTTTATTTCATCCTTTGATATGATGTTATTACCCGAGCAAGCAAGTCTACGTATTTCTCAAGAGCACCTGATAGCGCATTTGAGCCTTGTGTAATCAGGTTTTTAGAAGTTTGGGGAGGTATCGTGGCATATAAGTTTCGAATTCATGGTTTGACACGCAACATCTTTCAAAACAATCATCTTTTGTTACTACCGATACACTCACTCTTTCTGTCAACGTCAGTCTTCCCAGTTCCCACGGAAAAAGTTCAAGCAGCTCCCCTGGATCTTTGATTATGTACAATCTTATTTGGAAAACAAAAGCATCCCATATTAGCAAATTGAGTCTGTTAATTCAGACATTTTGAGTGTTTCTTTAGAAAAGAGTAGCAAATGTCCATATCATATCATACAGTATCAGTAAGTCGCGGGGAGAGCATGCAGGGAGTCCAATGTGGAAAAAACAAGAAGCCTGTGGCATGGTCAGTCATTCGCAACTGCAAATCCTTAATCAAACCATCCCTCATCCACCTGATCCGAACGATCTGCAAAATCTTCGTTCTTACCCATCATGAGTCAAGACACGCTTGACCTTCATCATGTCCATTCTAAGGGGACAAATCCTATCTTCTTGATGCACAAGTTACGAGGGAGCTATGGAAATTAAAGAACATGACTATTATCTCTTCTGAGCCAACACGTTATTTCAATAAACAGGTTGCTTCTCAGTGTCCATGAATATGAAGCTAGACAAGCAAAATCAAAATGTACCTCAGTGGAGGGGAAGATGCACTCAAGAATCAGCTAGAGAACAAGAAGTACCCTCTATCCAGCCTCCATTTCCCCTTTGAAGTATTTTCCTCTAAAATCTGCAAGTGAATCGCATGGCTACTGGTTTGCCTTAAACTTATTTAGCTTCAGCGCTATTAGTAAGCGAAACCAATTCAGCATGCTGTGGCTCTACCGTCTCAGTCCCTTCTCTTGAAGCTAACACTTTGTCAGGAAGAAGGGAAGCATTTGGATCCCCTCCAGGAACCAAGAACAGCAGACAAAGCGGAGAGATTCTTAAAATGTTACGGATCAAAATAGCCAACCATAAACTACCAAATTGAGTTCTAGTGACCCCAAGTATGTGAAGCAATAAGCCCCCTCCCCAAGATGCTGAGAGATTCCCGATATTCTCGATGGACATGAGCAGAGCAAAGAAAGTGCCCTCTATACCAGAGGGACAAAGCTTCGAGCATAACACATAAAGAGGCATCACTTTGAGTGTTCCAATCATTCGAGAAACCCCTTCATCAATCACGGCAAAGAAATAATCCGGCATGCCAAGTTTCAAGTTTAACCGAAGTACAAGAACCAGGTCAAGCATTCCAGACAGACCAAAGAACAACTGAGTCCATAATAGCGTATCCCGGAAAGGGTGATCCTTAAGGCCATGTTGAAAGAGCATTGCCCCAAGAAAGTAACCAACTGAACCAACTGAGAACAAATAACCAACAGACTCCTGCAAGAATAGCTTCAATAATTAGCAGACTTTATTGTTTAGTTTCTTTTGTTCATGAGTAAGTTTATTTTATCAGACAAAAGTAATGTCATTGTGTAAGCTTTCTGCATAATAATGCATATCAATCTTCAAGGATCTCATCACCCAGGAAGCTATTGGACAATAATTATAAAAAGAACAGCTGCTCAAATAACTTGGCCCTATGAGTTCAAGTTTCAGAACTTTTTATTGTGATCATCTTTCTTCAAGCCAACAAATACTCAATTTGTCCTGTATAACAAGTTAGCTTATTTATTAACACACAGAAATTTCCCTGGTTTTCATGATTAAGAAGGCTATACAGCCACAAGTTTGTGAACACATTACACCCTGATCACAGAGGTGTTTGCTAATATCAACCACGGAGAGAATGTAAACATGTTCTTATGTAGCCAATCATCCCATTTTGGATGAGGTTCTTCCACTTGAGCACATGTACAAATCAAAACTCTCGCATTTTCTACTGTCTCCGCTATGTTGACATTGCTTTGGGATTCCCAGAGCTCAGAGTATAGCCCACAGGCATTGAGCATTTACACACTCAGCTGCAAGAAACTTCTAGGTTGGTATACTTCTAATTTCAGAGGCCAGACTATATATAATACATTGACAATCATCAAACTATAAAATTTAACAGGAACTTCTAGGATCCATTATTCAGTTCTTAGTTCTTGGCCTTTAAAATAAGAAACTGGAATGACAAGCAAATTTATCTCGTCCATACCTCAGAGAAAGTTGGACCTCCATCTGCATCTGTATACCAATAGAACATTCCATCACGGATATTCAAACTTAGTGCCATAGATAAGTATATATACAGACATGGTCTCCACACAGCTGGGCTCTTCAAAGTGGTCCACATGGCCTTTCCAGCATCAAGAAACTTCTGACTGACCTGGGTACAACTTCACAATGTTAGCTCACCAGTCTCCAGGAACTAAAACATGAAGATGCCGAGAACTTGCACCTGGCTGTAAGCAAAATTTGGTGTGTGAGGCTCATCAAGAATGTTTCCTAGTAATAGCACAAGCCCAGCTGGTATTGTCAGTAGAGCAAACACTCCCTAGCCAACAAAAAGGAGAGAAGGATTATGAAATATAGAATTTCATAAAAGAACATATAAGTTTGGTAAGAAAATTATATCAAGAAGGAAAAAAACCATTGGACCAATTCTGTGGACAAGGATCCCACTGATGACAAATCCTAAGAGTCCTCCGGTTGACTCACTCAGTGCACACAAGCTTTGCATGTCAGCAGCCAGAGAGGGATGGCTTATGCTGTTCTGTGCCACACAGGCATCTATTACAACATCTCCTATTACAACACCAGCAGTTCCTGCTGTCAACAGAACTAGGGCAAGAACAAGGTGCACCTTATAGAATGATAACACGAGCATGGAAAATACTCCGAGAATACCTATAACAATAAAAAAATCCAATCACATATCACATCTGAAATTCTTTTGGATGCTGAAAGAGATTGTTGTAGGAGCAACTTGAAAGTGACAAATCTGGATGCCAAGCAATAGACAAAACACAAGTTTCTGCTTTTCATCCTTGTACATGAGATCATACGAGGACATTTTCTTACATTCTCTCTTTGTTTCCATTTACCCAGTAGATGCTTCAAAAGCCAAAATCCTCAGTTAATCATCACACAAAACCGTCCATCCTCAGAGTAAAGCTCTATGGGAAGAGACTGTACAGCCCACTATAGCAAACCATGCTTTCTGTAATTGACCATAAGTTTGTATAACGAGAATTGTGTTTGAGCCCAGTGGGACAATTATATCACACATGATTCAGGGGGAAAAACACATTTGATTGCTCCTCAAGTAACTCTGTCAATTTTAGAGTTGGTCTTTGTCTGAACAAAAGGGTGATGGCTTTAGAATACTTTCACGTCTTGCACATTTCATGCTAAGAAAATTGAGCCTCTGCGCATCAAAATACTGTACTTTGGTAAAAAAACAAGGAAAGAAAAGATTGCATATTTCGATATATTTGGCAACAATATGCTCATGTATCTTATCAGCTGCCTCTTTTTATTGAACTACTTGAGACTATGGAAAGATGCACAATGAAGGTTTGTCCATGAGAGGTTGTCAAGTGGATTTTTCTGCGGTGTATGACAGTTGCCAAACAAAATCATGCCGTTCAATTGATTTAGTGGAAGGAGCTTTATGTACTGAAGTTACATATCGCTGGGGCAAAGACAGTACTTCAGTTGCCTGTCCATATGACAATGTAAAATGTCTGAGACAATTGTTTCAGATTGTCCTTCTATGGTACTATTTTCATAGAGTGCAGATTCTGTCCTTCAAAAACCAGTTGACTGCCATCTCCACGACAAACAACATAAAGATATAGAGTAGATCCACGACCCTAAACAAACATATAATCAAACATGATATTTGGTTCATTGCCCTTTTATTAAGAAAACGAAAGATTAATAGGCACGGGTTACATTGATAATATAACCACCTTATAGACTGGTTTATGCATTAATTCTTACCATATTTGTGATGTATCTACCAAAGTGGAAAGAAAGTTCAGCACACAGCCCAGAGATGATTAATAGCTTACCCAATTGCTACATACATTGTCAATTTCTTCAATCAGTTTACCATTCTCAGCTCAGGCAAGACCCCCTAATATAGCTCTCTGATGAGACTTCAAATAATACCAATAGTTGTTGAGAAGTCATGTGGTCGATTCCTATTGTGTCTTACTCATCACAACTTATATGGTTCCCAGCTTCTAGAACACTAGAGATCAGAAATAGCTAAACAATTTTGAATCCACGGAAAGAAAATGCATACAAGCTGATGCTAACATCCTCTGGGGATTTGACTCGGTCCTATATTGATTACATAATGCTTGATTATGTGTCATCTGATAGTTTGATTAATGATATGGTGAATGTGATGCTGGTCCTCATCTTCTAAGACTCTAAGTAGATACCTTCTGTTGATGACCAAGAAACCCCCATCCCAGATATTGCCATGCATCTTTAAATGTCCCACTTTCACTAATTTTTCATACCACAGTCACCTTATCTTTCAATAAAAACAACCTGAACCTAGTAAACCTGACTTAAAGAAGGTGAATACTTTGTCGATATTATTTTCTTCATGCGCCAGAGCCATATTCACATCACCACATCGACAGCCCACTTACTGAAGATATAAATATCTTCATTCAAATATGAACCAGGACTCACAAGTAGAAGGTCCCACTGACAAAACTAGCTTCATATTTGTTCGCGCACTGAGGACTACATGCACAAAAGTGAAATAAACCAAACATTATTCTAAAAGATAATTTTAACAGCCCCAAGTGTACTTTTCTGATGTGTGCTTGCATACCACATCCACTACATATCAAAGTGCAAAGTGATGCATGTTCAGAAACATCCTCCTGTAGCTTTTCGGGGATGCTACTTTTTTAGCCTATCTTAAAATGCAAGGATCCAAAACTATAAGCCCAACCCACGATGTGAAAACAGGAATCCAGAATATCCAGACAACTTAAAAAAAAAAAGAAAAGAAAGAAACTGGAGAACTTTAACCGACTCTTCATATACCTGCTAAAACAAGATAGGGCCGTCTCCGGTACCCAGCAACCGGGAGGACATCAGTCAGAAGTCCCCAAATTGGTTTGACAATCCAAGGAATATATATGATTCCTGAATAGACCTGAGACTCAGAAGGTTGAACCTTCTGAACATCCTTCATGTAGTACTTTGTTGCAACATCAGATAATGCACCCCCAAGCCCTTGGCTTATTGCATACACAATCACCACCCCAAGAACAAAGCTCCAGTGCATTTCCGCCGCGAGCATTCTCATCCATTGGACCGGACCACAGAAACAATCGCACCCCGTCGATCTGGGCACCTTCTCCTCCACGACAACATGCATCTCCTCAGGGACCACAAGATTATCAGTCTCCTCCATATGACCCGCTTGTCGGAGTCAAAACTCGCTAGAAAAGATGGTCTACTATCTTTAAGTGACGGTTGACCCGCATCAAGATCGCTTTTTCCTCCCTGGAAATTTGGGATTTATCGAGCGAATCATTCTTTTTAATCTGGGAAGCCGTCGGACATGGATGACCCAGTTCACGAATCGGCCTTTCCTTGAGGTGGGTGCTCCTGAGCTAATTCGTGAGTTGACCCAAGAAGGGGGTACCGAAATAACATGGCTTGAAGCAACTCCCAGATCCAAATCTGCAGCTTAAGCCATCTGCTTCAAGACTGACTAGGACTAGGAAGAGGATCCCAGGTCAAAAACGACGTCAACGTTCGGGAACTGATGTGCGCCTGTCGCGATAACGATGTCTGAATTCCCATCTGTCTCTGTTTTTCACGTTTCTTTCAGAAAAAGAAAGAAACCATTTTTACGGGATCTCCAGATAAGATGACACGCCAAAGAAAGCTTCCTTTATGTTTTTTTTCTACTTCATTTTCTTCATCTTGAACGAGAAGAGTTGAAACTTAAAAGGGTGATTTTGTAAGTGATTTAACTTGTGTAATGCAATGCAAATAAATCCCTTAAATTTTTAATTAGAAAAATTGAGTATTTTCATGTTGATGATTTTTTTATGGGGGGTTGAGAAAGTTGCTTAATTTAGCTACACATGAATTATATTAAATGATGAGACTATGGAAAAATCATTTATCCCGCACGTAATATTGAGTATGCAGTTCCATCAGTTCGTTGTTGGATTATTCATAGAAAAAGAGGAATCATTGGTGTATGAGGACGAGTTAGATTGGAACTTA
Organism: Melaleuca quinquenervia; assembly: GCA_030064385.1. NCBI lineage: Eukaryota > Viridiplantae > Streptophyta > Magnoliopsida > Myrtales > Myrtaceae > Melaleuca > Melaleuca quinquenervia. Next base: position 8,900,975 of record CM057720.1, read on the forward strand.
TGATTTTTCAATTTCTTGACACTTAATTTTTTCTAGTTCATGGATGCAATGAGACATCATACATATGTAGAACATTCACTATGATTGTGCCGTCTACATTATAGTACAAGCTGGAATTGAGAGAGTTCATATGAATGTCACATGGCTCTTTGTTTTGATTTTATAATTGTCGCGTGAGAAGGTATTGCGCATAATGCATTCGGTTGATTAAAAATTAAGTTGGAAATAGAAAGATATCTTATTAGATGAATAAGATATATATTTGAAATTTAACATATTTCAACATTTGAGTAAGTACACAATTTATCTACTAAGAAGGATAGCTTATGTTATGACTTTTTTTACTTGTTCAGTAAATTTAAGTATCACAATAACAGGACCTTCTTTAAAAAAATTTAATATATATTAATGTATATAAAATATTTATTAAAATAGTTAATACAATGTACTCGAAAAATAGGTATATGTTCGACTTTAGGCCCTCTCGAAAATCTATTTATTTGAAATATTTCCTATTTCTTGAAAAGCAGATGTTATTCAAAAAGAAGAAAAAGAAAGAACGTGATTTTATGGGAGGCCCCATTTCATCGGAAATTGATTTCAAAAACTAAGGGAGAAGTTATTTCACTGGGAAATGACCCGCGTGACTAATGTTTTTCACCCGTGTGTTAATCTTTGGTTTCTATTGAGTTGGCTTTCGTGGCAATTTAGACAGGTAGAGAGAGTAACTAATTAATAGAACTAATTACTTTACTAAAATGTAAAGGCAAAGATCAAATTGATAAATAAATAAATTGAAAAGTACATAATGAGATAATTTAGAATTTTCAAGTAGACATTCTAGAGATATATAAAATTAAAGTCGAGCGAACATCGACCTCGTTAGCCTCTAATAAGGCAAGCCTTGTCACAAGTGGATTTAGATCACCTGACATCAAGTGATGTGATAATTATAGTCATCTAAATGAGATTGAACGGTTGGGATTTAAAAAAAATAATTTCTTATATTTTTTTGACAATCGTCCTATCTGAATTGGACGGCTATGAAATAGGCAACATTACTCCCTTCTGTGGTCCGTACAATGGTAGGGAATCCATTTCCGCCACGAGTTGCCAACCTAAATCTTCATATTCCTCCTCATGCTCTCTCTCTCCCCCTGACCTTTTTTTTTTTTTCCTTTTTCTAGCTTTTGGTCCTTTTTTGGTTTTTCTCCAAATTTTTTTGACTCTTTTTATGTTTCTTTTATTTTTTTTACTTTTATTTAAATTCTTATCTTTTTTTTTACGTGTTGCCACATTAGCGTAAAGCCAGTGTCAAGTATGGCAAAAACCACAGAAGAAGCCACGTTAGCCTTTTTGGTGTGCCACATTGGCGAAATTGATTGAGCGATCGGTAGAAGGATTTGATTCCGCTAATTTTAAACATTTATGTTGATTATATTTTTTTCGAAAAAATTAGGATTTAATTACACATTTAGTATAACATTTTAATTTGTTAGTGTAGTTTTTCCTAATTATAACTTTCATGCACGTCTAGTTCTCTTTTCTGCAAGAAGTACAGAAAATGTGTTGAAAGACGTCATTGTAAGTATAAAAATAAAATCAAATTCTATTTTAGAACAATTAGGTTCCATTTGTTTTATGAAAAATATTTTTCAAATTGTTCAATATTTACTTCCCTTAGGAAAATGGGTCAATGAAAAATGGTTCTTTAATGTATATAAAGCATATGCTTAAACTCAAGAACATAATTTCCATTTTTAAAAAATCAAAAATCATTTTTCTATAATATGATTAAATGTCGGCATTACCTAAAATTTTATGCTTATGCATCGAAACCCCAATGTTGGTTCAACGGTCTTTGGTGATTGAGCTCGAGTCCATCTAGGCCCAAGCCAGGGCCCAAACCTCTACTCTCGAAGTCTATCAAGGCAAGGCCTGAACCCTTGGCACCTGTACCCAATGCTTAGGCACTTGGTTATAAGTAAGGCAATGCATGGTCTTTGACGCTTGAGCTCTAGTCTTGAGTTTCAGGCTATGAGTCACAATGACTGGGCGTGTTTGCTCCTTTAAAACTAATTTTTAAAATATATGTATTTATTTAATATTTTTATTCAAAAAATTTCAATTTTTTATTTCCTTTTTGTTTTCTTTTTGCTTCTTCTTGAGCCGATTGTCAATTGCCGCCTGTTGTTGTCGGTGGTCATCGACTGCCGACGGCAACGACAAGCCAAAAAAGAAGGAAAAAAGAAAAAAAATGGAAAATAATATAAAAATTGAAAATTTCGACTTTATTAGTAATTTTTTCTAAAGAAATCAAATGACTTTGCGTACCAAAAGAGGGAAATTATTTTTAACTCGTTTGCAGATTTAAGTGGAATACAAAAAAAATTATTATCATTTTTTTTGAAAAATGATTTCCGAAAATATATATTTTAAAAAATTACTATAGTTTTTACGAAACAACCTCAAAGATTTCTTTTTTCTAAAGAGATTCCTACGGATGATGACGCCGTCATAAGCTGATAGCTCTTCATCCTACACTTTCCAAGGAAAGATGTCACAGAAGACCAGCTAGCAAATATATAGTCAAAACTTGCTCTCAACATAAGAAGTTGCAGTTTTGGCTCCATTCAAATTATTTTAAAAACATTTTTCTGATATATATATATATATTTATTTATTTATTTATTTATTATCAATAATAAGACATATCTAAACATTTTTATGGACAATGAAAATATCTTTCGTCAATTCATAAATGATCCGAAAAATATTCAACAAACCATTTATTTTTTGCGAAACTCAGTAAATATTGGTTCTTTCCATTGATTGGTTGCTCCTGTGAGTACAAAACGCAATGGGAACAAAGAATTGTATATCCAACCGTAAGCTGTTGGAATGTAGAGTACAGTCAAGAACCGATATACAACAAGAGAACTTCCTTGTCCAGTATCTTTGTATCCGTGGGGAGATGTCCTAACTCAGTTTCTCTATCAGAAAAAGGGCAAGTGACTGACTCCAATGCCCCCTAAAATCATCTGCCATCATCAGTGCTTTTAACGAGGGAAACCAGTTCTATCTTATTGGGTTCCAGAGCATCGGCATCCTCTTCGGAAGCCAATGCTTCGCTCGGGAGGATGGAAGAGCTTGGATCGCCTCTCGGGACCAAGAACAGCAGACAGAGCGGGGAAATGCGCAGTATGTTTCGTATCAAAATAGCCAGCCACAAGTTTTTGAATTGAGTCCGGGTGACCTTAAGTACATGGAGTAGGAATCCCCCTCCCCATGACGACGAGAGAAGTCCGACGTTGTCAATAGACATGAGCAGGGCGAAAAAAGTGCCTTCTATGCCGGAGGGGCACAGCTTCGAACTGAGCACCAGTAGGGGCATCCACTTCAGTCTCGAGATCATCTGGGACACCCACTCATCGATCACGGCGAAGAGATAGTCCGGAATGCCAACCTTCAAGTTCAGTCGCAGAACCAGGACTAGGTCTAGCATTCCTGATAGACCAAAGGACAACTGGGTCCACAAGAGCAAGTCCCGGAATGGATGATCCCTTAGACTGTGGTGGTATAGCAGTGCTCCTAGAAGTGACCCAACTGAGCCGATTGAGAACAGATAACCGACGGTCTCCTGCTTCAACAAAATGATAAATAACATATTTGCAGGTGACAAAGGTCAAACGGATCCATATTTGATAAGGTTAAGGAGCAGTTCACACACAACTGGCAGAATCTGAACAAGTGAACCCCAGTTCCTAAGTTGAAAATCTCCTCAGAGTCCTAACCAACTATGCCAAACACATTATTTTGCTGGCATGTCCTTGAAAATTTTTATGAGACTATATTTCTCCAAGCCCGTTAAACACAACTTATTCATGCACAGCAAGTAAGTCCATCAATAATTTTCAAATAAGAAGTCCTGCACGAATCAAAATTCACATACCTTAGAGAACAATGGACCTGTTTTCGCATCGGTATACCAATAGAACATGCCCTCGAAAATATTAAAGCTCAATGCAAATGATGTGTACATGTACAAGCATGGTCTCCAAACAGCTGGAATTTTCAAAGTCGTCCACATGGCCTTCCCAGCATCAAGAAACTTCTGGTCGACCTGACCATGACTGAAATTTGTTGATTTGTGAATATAAAGGAACCTAAAATGTGAAGATGCCAGATTCCCATACCTGTCTGTAATCAAAATTTGGTATGTGAGGCTCATCAAGTATCATTCCCAGCAAAAGCATAAGGCCAGCCGGCACTGTCAGAAGACCGTATACCCCCTAACCAAAAATGGAAACAAGTTCTCTGATGAGGGACTGCTATGTCTGGTGAACCCCAAACATAAATGCTACATTGAGAAACAGGGTTCAAAGTTGACAAACCATCGGACCAATTAGGTGAACAAGGACACCGCTAATGACGAAACCCACAAGTGCTCCAATTGAAGAACTCAAAGCACACAGGCTTTGCATGTCAGCTGCCAGAGAGGGATGACTGATACTGTTTTGTGCTACACAAGCATCAATGGTGACATCTGCTATTGCTGCACTGGCACTTCCTGCTGTCAATAGCGCTAGGGCAAGAACCAGGTGCACCTCATAGAATGACAACACGAGCATGGAGAACACACCGAGAAAACCTACAACATGACAGAATGATGGATGAGGTCCGTACTCCAAAGCTGTACACGTCACTATATCTGGACTTGTCTAACAAACTACTCTTGGATGGAGGGATATCCAGGGAGACGGGAAAAAAAACATGCTAGACGAACCAAACATGGATTCCTGCCTTTTCAGAGACTTAGACTTCAGAGTTATGTTTCAGGTTATGCCAAGATTTGTCCGTACTGTTCTGTGCATTTAACTTTTGTCAAGCCTATAGCGGCGTGACACAAAATCCTTCATAATCTGTTTAAGAGTAAGAACATCTAAGCAGCGACATTACATTGTGTTGGGTACATCTTGGACACTGTATTTTCCCGTGTTGTATTAAGTTTTTTCCTCGATCGTAAAGATTATGACAAAGACAACCATACAAGTGCTACTCAAGTACCATTATTGTAAATTAAGGCCTTTTTGGGATCCATGACTGTATTAATAATCTCTGTCTGTTCCTTTCAACTGTTGAAATTTGAACTCTGTATGAAAGAATCTTGCATGCGTTAAGATAAAAGTAATTTGACAGTTTTATGAGGTTACTGACCTTATGGTTCACCTGAGTGGGGTGCAGAGTTGGTATATCAGGTCTCTATCATGACTAGAATGCATTACATACAAAGTTCACTATACGGAAAATTTAGGCATGAAGCAATTTTATTTCGGATTCATGCATCTACTTGTTTCACCAAGTTAATGACGATATTTTTAGCACAAGGTCCAAACATCTTGAACAGCATGCTATTAACCTCAAGACAAAAGGTGCATGGCACCTTTCCACAACCCGGTCTGTGCACCACTGGCAATTACTGCTGACCAATTGGTATGAAAATTAACCATCAAATTTGCAGATGAGTAAAGAAAAAAATTTTAGGCTGGAAGCACATGAGGGAGAAACATACTAAAATGAAATAAAGAGTCGGCACATAACCAGGTGATAAGTTTTTGTATGACAACATAATGTCTCTTCATAAAGCAGACCACCTTTCTAATACATCAAAAAATGACATGAATCTAGTCATTAAATGCAGAAGCATGATATCATGTCCTGCTCTTTAATGTCTGTCAGCTCGTGGTTTGGGGAATCGTTCATAATGCAGGTTCTCGACTTCTAAAGCACTAGAAATGGAACATTTTTCTCTTTGTCCATCAAATTGACAGAAGTGACATTCTTGTGACCCGAAACTGCTTTCAACTATGGATTCTTGTTTGTGGAGCCTCTTGCTAAGGGATATGCAGAAGATCCTGATCAAGTTTTCCCATGGCCTTTTCTTTTCATGACTTTATTCTACAGTTCCCTTCCACTACTTTCATTCATCAGACAGGGCTATACTTTTTCTTATGCTTTGTTGGCCACCCAGATTGATTTGTGATTCACATGATGCTCTTCAGGAAAAGGTTGCAGGGGAGGAGTTAGACTGCACGGACAATGATGCTGGGCTGCTGCTAGATCCCATTAACTGGTGAAAGTTCCAGCATCTAATTGTGGTTCACTTATGCCTTCTCCAACCACTAGGCACACTCCTTTATATAGCTTCTCCTGCCAAATCTCCCATTTTGAACACACAATACATTTTCTGGAGGAAGGAAAAAAGTGCATTGGCAGCTCTTGTTTGAACAATTGCCCCTCAGTATGTGGTAATAACATGAATTTCAGAATCTGCAAGCTACCTAATTTTGTAAGAATGTCATCATCACATCTTACTGTCTCTTCACTGTATGCATGGTCAAGTTAGAAACAAGAGATCACTTTTTTCTTTGTTCGTCTTTTCTGCAAACGGAGTCTGGTGCAAAGGCCACCCAGGAGATGTGTAAATCGCAAGAGACTATGGCCAAGTAAGCAATTTGCATCTGGAAATTGGCAAAGAACTTTAAAAGGGAAAATCTTTATGAGATTGCCTAAATAGTAGATGCTCTACAAAATGTGGAGAATGAGGAATACAATGACATGGGAAGCAAAGTGGAGGATGCAGGTTCTGCCTCGAGTAAATATCATTTTCTTACTGTCATATTGAAAGTCATGAGTACAAAGAATTCACCCGAACATACACCCAGAGAGATTGATTCATTCATAAGGGGCATGTAGCAAGAGTTGTCCACCTCTGAACAAAATGGTCAACAAAACAATTTTCCTGGTCCCGTGTCATAGCCATGCCGAAGTTAGGATGGACGATCCATAAGGCAAATGACCGCAGATACATTGCCAGATGAACATGAATATTCTTTATAAATAGATGCACATCTTCGAAATACCTGACCACTAGGTAGACATGTAAAAGTGACAACAATAAAGCAAAAAGGGCAACACACACTGAGACAAAACCTAAACAACATCCGACAGCAGCTTTTCCTCGTGGGGATCGTGCATTCAGACGTCATCTCTTTCATTAAAGGTTTCTGAAACAGTAAGATTTCATGCTTCACAACCATATCCACAAGCCACCATCTACTCAGACATATGATCCAACCCATTAAGTGGTCAAGTACTAAAGAGAGGCAAGCAATCAAATATACCTGCGCAAACAAAATAGGGGCGCCGCCGGTACCCGCGGACCGGGACTACATCGGTCAGAAGCCCCCAAATCGGCTTGATGATCCAAGGAATTTTAGTGATCCCAGAATAAATCTGAGCTGCCGAAGGCTGAACTTTCTGGACGTCTTTCATGTAGTACTCCGTCGCCACCCGCGACAGAGCACCGCCGAGCCCCTGGCTTATGCCGTACACGAAAACCACCCCCAACACGAAGCTCCAATGTATCTCCATCGCCAGCATTCTCAGCCAGCGGATCGGGGCGCCCAAGCAATCGCACGCCCTCGGTTCTGGCACTTCTTCTTCCTCCATACCCTCGACTTCCTCCTCTTCAAAGGTCAAAGCATCATCTTGCTCCACCATAACCACGGGAACACTTCTTCTTCGAACCGAAAATGACCCGTTTCAGATGGAGTTGCCTTCGTTGACCGGTTGACCGGAACCCAGATAGATACTTTCCGGGAAGCGCCTCCACTTTTCCGGTAAACCTTCGCTTATGTCGTTCTGGGCATCTTCGCAGTACCGGTTATTAATTTGCGTTCCGAAGAATGGTTCGCGGGAGCCAACGCAAGACACAGCGGCGGACAACACTTCGTTGTTCTTGATCCGAATCAAGACACCGTAACTGTAAACGCAGTCATCACAAATCCCCAGTTCACCAATCGAGGGCGAGTTGTCAGCAGTGACCAATGCAAGCTTTCCTCATCTGGGTAGTAACTGCCTGCACTCGACCGATCTCTCGCCAATCGAAACAATGAAGATGGTACTTTTATTAACTTTTTTACCGCGGCTTCGCGGCTTGGATTCTTCTTCCCCTCATTGATGACGCCAGCGGATCAGGACAAGGACCCGAGGTTTAGTCGCCAAACGTTGGCCCACCGAATGGTCGGAAACCTTTCTCAAACATAATCAACGTGCGGTGATTTCTCCCTTAAACCGGGCGTTCAATGCAGAGGAACTCGGTCAGCATTACAAGGACGAGAATTTAAGTTCGCATGAGAGAAGTTTCCTTCTGTTCTGTGTCTTGGTTCGACCGTGTCGTGCAAGCGGTCCGAGTCTTAAAACGATCGTGCCTATGTAGGGGATGCATAAGAAACAATCATGAAGAATAATCAAACAAGTATATCCGAGAGGGGCGTTCGTCGTTTCCATCAATTCTCGGATGCGAAAACATCTTAAGATAGTGTGCATATGCTCATTGCAAATCAAGGTGATCGAACGAATCAGAATCATAAGACTATTCATTTCTATGTTACATCACGAAATTCGATCTTTACATGGTTATATAAGGAAATGTTTCTATGTTACTTCGTGCAATTCAATTTTTCACAAATTATGAATAGCAAGGCTATATATGAAAATGTTTTAAAGATAGGTCTGCCTAGAAGAGAGAGCTATATCAGATTAGCTTGAGCATGGTCAATCAAATATATTAGAATTATCAATCCATTAAGATTCATGTGAAGTCAATTGATCTAACCAATAAGGCGGTGTCTAACAATCAAAGCTAATTAAAACTCGCACCTATTGAAAACTGCTTCGTAACTAAAGAATGGAGACTAAGCTCTACCATTGACGTGCTTTCAGTTCCAACACGACGCCACATGATAGACAATTTGTCAGGGAGAAGTAGATATCGATTTTAATATCGAAGGAGCTGATGAGAAGGGTGATTCTGATCTGTGAAGAAAAAAAATCACATATGAACAGTTGAAGAGAATTGACTTTTGGGGGAAGTATTTCAGAGGAGGATGCGTACACCTAAGCAATTACGTACTTCGTATCTACCATGACCAAATGTTGATTTTTCTATTGGTTTTGAGCAGTACCTGATGATTTATATTTCCAGCGATGGGAAACATGATTCTACGTTTTGGCCACATATAAGCTCGGACTATAGGCTTTTGAATAAACTTGGTCATCTTTTTCAATATACGGTGGTTGGTCAAATCTTGCGTCGTCTCAGAAGTCCACATATCCGGCGGCAACTTTAGTGTTTTACAACAGCACAAGCTATCTGTTACGGCATGATCCGAATAATTCCTTTTTCCTTCTTCTTCCTTCTCAAGTAGCAACCTGTGCATCTCTCTTCATTCTCCTCCGGACGTCTTTCGTAGTAAAATGCGTCCGCTGCGGTCCGCAAAACCATACTTGGGTTTTGTTGTCCATACTATTCTATTGAACTGGGCAAGTGAATGCATCAGAAGAGCTTGTCGTAACAACAGCCAGACAGAACATAATAGCATCTCTTAACGTCTGATGCCAACATTGTCTTTGTCAAAGCGGCATCGGCAAGAGGCATCTAGCGAACTTCTTGCAACATCCTTTCTCAACAAATGCACAACCGCGGGATATGGACAGAATCATCGTTCAAAATCCCAACAATTGCTACGAGTCCAAAAAGTCAAGTTAATTTGCTTTACAAATATTAGCATCATCAGTTCACAAATCTGTGTGCCTTTTATTTCCATAAGAACGGATGGCTATTTCCTTTTACAGTGAATTACACAATGGCTCCAAGGTTTTATTCCCAGTAATAATAATCAAAGAATGCAGTGTTTCTCAGAAGGTGACTACATCGCTGGTAACAGGCTTGATGATCAGAAAAGAGCAGATCGGAGGACTACTGCTTTACCATGAAAGAACTTTTGCAGCTACATCCCCCCACTGCACTTGGGTTTGCAGTTACCTGCACACAACACCAGACATAAGCTGCTGCAATTTAACCTAACAGTAGACATACATAAAACAATAAGCAAAGAGCAACAAGAATTTCCTGCAGAATTCGCATATCACTCCAGAATTAGAGAGAAGAAAACTGCTATTGCCAGTGGCTTCCATTATCAATAATATGTCCCAAAAAAAAAGGAACATTCTTTATTATCAATAGACTTAGCACATGAATAAAAACACTGATAATTGAGGGGACCAAAAGAGCGTTTTAATTACCTGGAAAGCGGCACGGATAAGCTCTTCGACATAATCAACAGTTGCCCCTTTCACAAAATCATATGAAATATTGTCTATAACAAGTTTAACTCCATCTTTCTCAAAAACCCTGAAAAATAGGACAGGCTATTGAATGTGTTAGCACATAATCATCAAATCTCAGAAACCCATAGGAAAAAGAAGCAGTCTCCTGTCATTTTATGAGTACCTGTCATCTGAATTGGCTTTTTCATCCAAATTAAAAACATATTGAAACCCAGAACATCCACCAGTTTCTACACTCAAGCGAAGCATTTTTTCTTTAAGGGAACCTTCAGCAGCCTGCAGTTCTTTCATTCTCTGGAAAACAGTCCTAATGTCAACCAGTACTCAAAATGACTTGACAAAACAAGGAAAATCACCATCACTACATAAGTGAAATTATTGTTCAAGGCATCCCACAGTCCCTATATAAAGAAAGTTATATCCTAGTCTGCTCTTATTGCATAGCTCTCATAATGACAACTTTGCCAGCAATATAGAGAAGCCGAAGCTTATGATGACAGTGAGAGCTTAATCATGTGTTAACCTGTATAACATATGAAACATAAAGTGACTTCGAAATGTTTGCTGAATCGGGAAGCAATATTCCACCTTTATTTCTTGAAAGCATCTTACATGAGGTTACATGGGATATTTCCTAGGCTTAGCACTGTATTCTTTATGAGCATTGCTTCTCTGAGACAAATGTCATTGCTAAGGTACTGAGGATGCCTCCCATCTTTAAGAAAAAAATCATATACAAGATGAAAGTTTTACAAAATCTGAAAAGAAGTGTTACAAACAATGTTGCTCCTGTATTTTCTGCAGAGAACTTAGCTCAAGTACTCCAAGAAATAAAAAAGTATGGTTTTATAGTCCATCTCTCTTTTATCAAAATGTATGAAATTATGAATATTGCACTGATGTTGAAATTATCACCTCAAATTGCTAGAACACAGAGATTGTGATTGTTTTTATTTTTCATACACATCTGACAGCCAATCAGATGCAGGTCCTTGTCTAGTGTGAGGCTGCTTCATATACTCATACATCTACTAAGTCGATCTTTATGAAATAAAGGAACAAAATACCTGGATGCAAGCGGTCGTCAAATGTACATCATCATCAGATGGTGATGGTGAGGAAGAGGCTTCATGCAGTGCAGAAGAAGAGGAAGAGCTCAAAAGCCTATGGTTCTGTCGAACTCGACCAGCAAAAGATGGATTCATGTGCCTCATCAATGACATTGACAATGATCGGGACATGTCTTGCTTTGCTTGGTGAATCTTGGAATAAATAAAAATAATAATTATCATTCATCAACTATCCTACCATGATGCATGTTTCCAGGGTCATGAACATTAAACTTCTTCCACATAATTTGAGAATCCAAAAAAAAAAAAAGGAGCTTTATTAGTTGATAAGAGAAATCACCACTTACATAGTATCAGGGGACTATGAAGACCCAACACAAGGCAAGGTTCACATGTCAAGTGGCAATAAGGTAATTATGGGTAGGTCTGAGGGGCTTCACTATGAGCTAGACCTTCTTTTTGATAAGTAAATAATAAGCTAGACCTTCTCTTCTATAGTTAAATATGCTAGACCTAGCCAAACCATTTCAATGCATAGTTTCTGCTATGGCAAGCACACATTAACCATTCCCACTATCCGGCCCATATTTCAGCATCCAAACCTTACAGGGAAGTCTCGCAACCCTATCAAAGGGATCAAAGGATATCTTCAACCACTGGGAGGGAAAAAAAAAAGTTCCCAAAAGAAAAACAACGCCAGCAAGGTCAAAGGCTAATAACAATTATGTCCACCATTGATCTAACTAAATCATACATTCCACATACTAATGCTCCTTGTCAATTAAAATCATAAGAGAGTTAATCCTTCTGTTCCCTGTCACTTAATAGTTAACTTCCCCTCATTCGTGCCTGGCATTTCTACTGCAATTCTTCCATCAGCTGCAGCATTTTGTAAATGACAGCCATATTTCAAGTCGTCCCAAGTAACAAGCACCAAGCATGCTCACAGAAACCCTTATCATCAAATGGCATGCCTAAGACGTTTTGTGAGAGATTTCAATGGCTATTGGTGATTCAAAATGGCAGTACTGACATCAAGGATTTCATCAAAATTGAAAAAATGGAGGATTTAACAGAAACCATATTCTCACTTACCAAAAAAAAAACAGAAACCATATTCTCCTTCTACAGAATAATAATTTAATTATGGTTCATGCTAAGACCCTGTCGAGTAACTTACAATGTACTTTCTAACTACAAGATATTTTCTACTTGCCCTACAAATGTTGAGCTACTTTTCTTACCCCTTAATAGTACATAAGAACTTGACTTGGAATCAACAATTCCCATTTTCACAGCCCAAAGAAAAAAGAGCTCAAGCTAGCTATATAGATTGGCCGAGATCACTGAATGTACTTCATCAAACTAGCTCAATCATTGATAGATGCTATGCTCTGCCCTCTAAGTTAATTTTATGGTCTTCATATCTTAACTTTTTGTTCAAACAAAGACAAAACCTTGTAATCCAAGAGCTAAGCGGAAGCCGGGGACGGCAATCTCGTCCGAAACCCAAATCCTACGGACTCTGAAAAAACAAGCGGACAAAGAGAAACTGAAACCAATCAACCCCGGAAGAACCATCTCTTACCCGCTCTCCGAGAAAAGCTCCGCCAACGTTGGAGCTCGCACAGACCAAGTTCCGACGCGTAATCACCCTACAGAGGCCTCGGAGAAGACCACCTCCGCTCCTGCGAGCGGCTGATCCCATGGCGAACAGGCTCCGATGGATTAGGGCTTGCAGAGATTCTCCCTCCAGGCGAATGGGACGACGGACGGAGGTCGGAGCTTTAGCCTGTTATGTTTAGGAGCATACAGAAAGAGAGAGAGAGAGAGAGAGAGAGAGAGAGAGAGAGAGAGAGAGAGAGAGAGGGTGAACCGGGTTCGCAGCCTCCAATGGAACCGGGCTGTCAGACTCCGATCGAACCGGTCGTTAAATGGCGGGATGCATCCGGCAATGCGGCATTGGACTGCCCACTTGGTTTTGAACTATTTTTGGATGGGACGGTTCTTATCCTTCTTTCTATCTCTACACCTAATTCTCTTTAAAAAATTAAAATCTAAGTTTAGCACCAAATTTACACCAAACTTTTTTTACCTAAAAAAAAAACCCTCAACTCTCAGGCCGCCCTTAGCCTCTCGACAAAATTCACCGTTAAGTCTTTTAATTTGGCAATTCCGCGTTGACATTAAATCTATGTGAACTTTTAGGCTCCGTTCGTTTTATAAAAAATAACTTATAGTAAATTTTTTTTGAATTTTTCGGCGTTCATTTCACAAAAAACAAAATAGTCAATCAAGCCTGAGCAAGCTTCTTTGTCCATTATCCATTCGCCCTTCTGTGTGCATCAGCCTCTCAACTTGTTTCACTTCAAGGAATTGATTGCGCATTCAAGAGGAATTCGTCCGTGAATCGACTCAATAGTGGAAAAACTTGCCAGTTGCTTACAATTTCCCAACGCTGCTAATAATGGCCATTGGGCTTAAAAAATAATTGAAGAACTCTTTTGTTAGGTCGAAACGAGAGCCTAAGCATGTCTTGTTATTTTGCCATATGTAGCATCACTGAAAACTACCATTCACTTTGAACTGAATTTGACTATCGCTACTAGGGGTAAGCATAGTCCAGGTTGAGTCGATCCAGTACTCAATTTGAAGATCAACCCGCACAGTATCGATTCTTAATTTTTGGGATAATGGACTGACCTATGAAGCATAGGAACGAGAATCGGGACCAACCTTATGAGTTAACCCGGGACCGCTAAGAGCGGCGAATGAGGGTAACAGAGGAGAGAGGTCAACGAAGAGTGACAAGTGAGGCTGACGGAGAGTTCCTCAAATCGGGGCTTTGCCACTTTCTAGTTTCTGTAGAGTACAAAGGAAGCTGTTGAGTGTTTATACACAATTCAACCTTTTGTTGCAATAGAATGCAGAAGCAAAGCAATGCTCCAAAAAGCCAAGAAATCCTTGGGTCCTACTGCAGCTTTGCTCCTGGGCCTTGGCTTGGCAAGAAAAAAGGTTTGTAGTTGTACTCTAAAAGCTAGGCTCGGCGGGAATAAGAAATTGCTCTTGGATTTGACGAGAAAAATGGAAGATTTCTATATATTATATATATGTTGTTCGAGTTGAACCAATTCAAAATCTCATGACAAAGGACCAATCCGCATAATACCATGTTAGAGATTTCAATATCGAGGTTTGACCCATTCGTCATAAGAATCTGAGCTACACTTAGCAATGAATAATTAGATCAATTCAAATCAATTTCTAGCAAGAACTATCTTTAACCATCCAATTTCAAGTCAATTCATTACGCGATAAATTGGTCCATATCCCAATGGAAAAAGAGAAAACGGTGCAATAATCATTGAACATTTTTATTTGTTTCTCAACTTTATTTTAATCTGTAATATTATTCTTGGATTCTTAATTTATTTAATATGCTCGTAAATTACATGAATAAATTAAATATTCAGAGATTATATTATATATTAAATCAGAATTCAGAAAATATTTGTATGATGATTCCATATATATATATAAACGGATGTTGATCAGTTCGGTTCCAATATTAAACCAATTCCCCTTACCCTAAGTTGAGTCTATTACCTTTTTGTCCTTTAAGGTGCCGCCTCTCTCTCTCTCTCTCTCTCTCTCTCTCTCTCTCTTTCAGTTTCTCCCTCTCTGGCGCGCGCGCGCAGGCGTTCGGCGCCGCTCCCACTCCGAGGTACGCTGTCCATGCCGTTTTGGTTTCGATTTCTTCGTTGAATGTCTCTCGATTTTCGGCATGTATTGCCGCGATTCTCTTGGCTATAACGTAGGAGGATAGTAGATACCGAATCAGCTACCAAGCCCTGAATCTTGAACCACGAGATCATTAGATTGAGTAAAGTGGAAGGCAGTGAGTTAGGTACTATCGAATTGTGTATCGTTCATGGGAGTTGGGGTGCCAGATGCAAGAGCTTTCCTATTTGCTGGTTTGATCACTAGTAGGTCGAAATTTCTCGCCTTCTTCAGCAGCTAAGTTCCCATAAAGTTTTGGGTGCTATTGTTCTGATGTTTAGATGGTGCGCGTAGGTGCTGAAATTACTTGGGGTCTGCATGTTCGATGCAATAACTCTTCGATACAAATTTTCCATTCAAGCCAACACTTCTGGTGTTCAAACGCTTTTTCGTATGAATATTTTATGGATAGGAGTGTTCCTTAAGCTCGGCCTGCAGAAGTCACTCTGTATGCTTGATGAAATGCCTCTTTGACGTTAATATTTTTTCCAACCCACACTTGAGGAGTTTAAACTTTCTTTTTTTTCTTGTATAATTGTTTCATTTTTCCTAACCCAAGCCCTAGAAGTCACTGAGTTAGTAGGCCAGTTCCAGGGTAGTCCAGTTCTCCGGTTATCGACCTCTGCTGCCACCACAGTCTTACTATCCTGCTGCTAATTATCACTCTCGCAGGTCATCCTCCACCTGGGTATCTGCTTGCTGGCTATCCAAAGCGATTTCTCTGCCTTAGAGTTCGCAACAGACCTCTGAAGGAGCTCAAATTCAAGAACGTGCAATGAGGACGCTGGATGAGAAGGAGACGACCCAGGTGTTTGAGAAGCTCTTCAAGTTCACCGGCAACAATCTTAAGAACATTGTTGAGAGCCCCTCCCATGAGGGGCCCGAGCCTAACCCAGGCCGCTACTGCTTCCGCCTCTGCACGAACCGGGTCTACTATGTGAGCGAGTCACTTGTCAAGCGTGCCACCAATATCGGTCGCCACAACCTGGTGTCCCTAGGCACCTGCATCGGCAAGTTCACCAAGGGCGGGAGCTTCCGCCTGACAATCCAGGCGCTGAGCATTTTGGCCGCCAATGCAAAGCACAAGGTCTGGCTCAAGCCCACCTCGGAGATGTCATTTCTTTACGGGAATCATGTGTTGAAGGGTGGATTGGGGAGGATCACCGAAAACATTAATCCAGGTAATGTGTCAATTTCAGCTCAAATTCTGTGATTTTAAGCGTTGTTTCATGAATATTATGAATTTGCTTGAGTTGTTGTGGGATCGACCAGGTTTTGGAATATGAGACCAATGCAAAGTTGTGGATGCAGAAACATAGATTGAAAGGACAATCATCGGGGGCGAAACAAAGGAACTTTATCTGAATATTGATATGCTATTGTATAAATTGAACTTAGGATTGTCATTTTGTGCTAATTGGGTATTAGTCAATGTATAAATTGGAGATGTATTGTCTTCCTGGTCTTATTTTCAGGGGTAAATGATATATCTCAATAGATTGAGATTCAGCTTGATTTACTGTCATTTGCTGGTAATATGTGGCCTCAATGGAGATGATGGAGGGAACTCCCACTTTGAATATAGTTGCAATCCCTAATTGAGTCTTACAATCATCCGTCTCTTTTCTTTCCATGATCCTCTCCTCCTGGCTTTGTCTCATTGTCTGTCTCACTCTTGTGATTCCCTCCAATTAGCTCCTACTCCCACTTTTCCTGTTATGTGCTGTGAGCCATGAGCACCCTTAATTGAGAGAGAGAAATGAAGATAAGATTTTCTTTTTGTAGAAATTAAGGATCTAGCCAGTTTAAATGAATTAACTTTGTCTTCCTCTACTTGGTTTTAGTTAGTCAAATGCCTTGGTTCTTAGACAAAACGTTAGATCAATGAAAACACAATAGTGCAATCATATCACATGATGTTGAAGATGAATAGCTTTATATTTTAATGGAATAACGAGTTGTTTGTTTTTGTTGTCAAAACTTGAATTAGGGTTGAGATTTTAGTCCATCCAGACGAATACTCAAGAAGTACCACGTTCAATTTGTCTTCCTCATTTTCATACTTGTGTGGGAAAAAGAAATGGTTCATTTTAAAGAGATCTGATGACTGAAGCCAAATGTTATGACAGGTGATGGAGTGGTGGTTTTTTCAATGTCTGACGTTCCTTTGGGATTTGGGATTTCGCAAAGGTCAACTCAGGATTGTAGGAAGTTGGATCCCAATGGGCTTGTTGTGCTTCATCAGGCCGATATTGGGGAGTACTTGAGGATGGAGGATGAACTTTGAATGAGGGTTTGCTAATACATTGGGTTGTTCTGCTCCTGTTGTTCAGATCTTTGTAATGACATTGAATGACCCTTGTGATGCAACAGAATTGTATTATTTAGTAATTTATTTTTTCCTTTCAAATTTCGTGGAATGGCTATTTCATTGATTGTGCACCATGTCGTTTTCTCTGATGTGTTTCAAAGAAACATATTATTCTGATCTCGTGGAGTGACTTCGAAGTTGTTACTGATATTATTTTGTCATGGACATTGTTTAGGATCCCAAAATCAGCAAGTCTGGTAGATCTCCTTTGTCACTTCACTATGCCCAGAAGTTAGCCTACTCCAAATTTCAGCTTTTTTAGTTGAATATCATACATTTGGGCTGTTCAAACTTGCAGCTTTTGGCAAACTTATCGATGGAATTCTTACTTGCGTGTGCTTGACATGATACTTTTCAGGATTATACTTCTAAAAGTATAGTTACACAGTTCTTTAAAAGAAAGTGTAACAGTTTTTTGGGTGCACTGCAGTACGGTTCGTGGTTGGTCTAAGTGTCATATGAAACTTGGCTCAGTGGATTTCACTTAGTATGTTGTGCTTTAGAAGCCTAGTCTTCTGCTTCTTTTGTTGACTATGTCTAGGAAAATGGAAACCCCTAATTAATTCTATTATAGGGTCAAGTGGCTCAAAGTTCTTATCGTTCTGTTGCTTCATGGAGGCAGTACAGGGTTATTCTTCCTCATTCCTTATTTCTTGCTTGACCTTTTTCACGTTAGGTACTTGTCTAGCGCATCTTTTTTTTTTTTAACTTTTTTGTCAGAACTTCGGACTTTCCTGGGGTTTTCTCATCAGATGTTTAGGTATGGAACTCATGTTTATGACATTCGATTGATTTAGGCATCATTAATTATGTTGAACTTAATGTTTTATGTTCATTTTGTATCTCCAGGCACGAAAAGAACAAGGACTTGTTATTTCTGAAGCGACTAGGAATGCATATATAAGGGTAATCTCTTTGTGTTAATGATTTATATGTATATCGAGAAGAAAAGCAATTTGGTATGTTTTTTTTACTGCAGATGCCTGGTTGTAATAAAGTTATGATATTGTAGACAAACAAGAGCAATCAGTGTTCAAGTTTCCCCAAGCCAACCTTCATTTGATATCTCAGAGCCTCCATGCACTCAAAAATCTGTAATTGGTGGGGGACTGCGAAGCTGCAAACTAGAAAATGCTAGTGGATATTCAGTGCATGCTATTAGATGAGGATGTCGAATTGTAGACTGGAAGGTGTTAGTTTTATGTTGTTTCTCTTTGCTAGGTTTCTTGTAGCTTTTATACAATGTTCATATGGGTTCATGAGGTTCATGTAGGAATACTTGCTGGTTCATAACAGGTTCAATCGTGTTATGGTTGGTTCAAAGCCATTATCACAGGTTCAGTGTCTGATTAAGTGTCTGGTTAAGTGCTATTATTCTTGGATTAGATCTGTTATTGGTGGTGTGATGCTTGGTTCAGTTTGTAATTAGAATGCTTGCTTAAGAGGTTCGGTGTTGTCATCTGATTGCAGTTGCCTGTAGCTGTGCGCTTGTGTCTTGTGGGGCTGCTATGACATTCTTACATGAACCTGTCATGTTATAAATGAGTGAAGATGGTGATGCTTTGTGGTTATCTGCATCTGCTTCTCCATCTTCTCTCTCCCTTTCTCTGTTATTGGTGATGATGATGAACTGGTAAGAGGGTAAGCTATGCAGTGCGCTTTGCTGTTTGTGGACGCTTTCTTTTTTTATCTCCCCCAAATAAGAAAGCAGATGCAGGGAGTGAAAAAGACATTGAATCAAACACCAGTTCTCTGTTGTCTACTAGATTTTCGGACAAGGCAGAGAAGCTGCTTTCTTTGGAATAAATTCACCTGCGATAGTAATGATTATAGGTGCCATGTTTTGCAAATGTCCTTGTCATGTGCTTGATAGTTGGCTGTGAAGTCATTGGAAGTTAGATGAAGGCTAGGGCAGGGCAAAACACTTGCTATTCAAAGTGGTGGGAGCTTTGCTATTCTTTTAAGGTCTCGAATTTTATGTCAGTATATAATCCACCATTTTGGGGCAGTCATTTTGCTTTGGTTAATCTTTACTCAAAAAGAGGCATTATCCGTGCTAGCACAGCTGCAAAGAGAGAGCTTGGAATGCGCCGCTTTGATGTACAGGTACGTCTTTTGCCCATTTTGTTTGGTTCCGTCTCTTTGTATTCGGTCGCAGTGTTCAGATATGTCACTCTTGGTTATTAGTGGCCCTGTGCTTCATGACAGATCCATCGGTGAGATATATGAACAGGGGAAGGGAAAAACCACGAGTAGTCTGATGGTAGTCGTAGAAAGGATGAGGTGATCTGGTATGCCTCCAACGTGGAGGTGAACGTTCTTTCTATCACTTTCAGTGTGGCTACAATCGACGCTCCCACAGCCTCGTTTCCATTCTTAAATCTCCGTCATCGATTCGGCACAAGAGATCGGGGGTGGCAACCGGCCGGTGATTGGCCCTCCGGTCTCCTCTCGTAGAGAGGAAGATGAATATTATCTTCTCCGGCTCTCAACGAGGCCCTCTAATTTATTATGGCATTTAGCTGCATGAAACTGCTCTAGCTTCTCCCGGAATCTGCACAAGTCAGAAGATTTCAAGCGACGTGTTTTTTGGTGAAATTCAGCTTTAATTTGAGATCAGAAAATGTACGTCCATATGTCCTTTTAATGATTCTGTTAAAAACTTGATCGCATACAAAGCCAGCACAAACCAGGTTTTTGTTTTTTACCTGTCCTTTGGCCCTTCTGATTTTCAGATATATTCTTAAAATAAGCCCCATATTGTACGGACCATAGTAGAAGATGACATCGCATGTCCCATAGTCGTCCGATCTAAATTAAACGGCTATGAAAAAAATAAAAATATATATCGATTTGTTTTTGAAAAAATCTCAACCGTTTGATTTCAAGCGGACGGCTAAGATCATCAAGTCACTTGAAGTCATGTCAGGTGATCCAAATCTAAATCTAGGCCCATCTGTCCTACGGCACTCTCATGTAATTTAGTATTCTAGTTTTAACTCTCCCATTAAAAGAGTACTTTTTTAAATTATTGAAATTATTTCACGAAAAGAATATTATTGCCATCTAAGCATTTAAATATCCTCAAAAGCTGTCTATCATCAAATCAATTCTTAGCCGTTGAAAGCCAACAAAAAAAAAAAAGAGAAAGAAGAAGCAAATTCAAAACTAAAAATCAAAAACAATTTGTTCTTCTGTTCCTTAGAACAAAAAATAAACAGAAATTCATTTGGTAACGCCAACTTATTTTTTTTTATTTCTAGAAATAGAAAGTTGTTTCCGTAATAGAAACAAGAAGCAAAAAAAAAAATTCTTATTCTCAGAAACATTTTTAGAAATAAGTTAAATTTTTTTTCTTTTTTTCGATCGCCAATTGCTTGCCGCCACTGCTGGTTACTGACCCCTGCTCGCCCGGCACCAGTCGCCGGCCCCCGCTCGCCCACCCACTCGCCCCCGCTTGCCCGCCCACCCGCCGCCGTTCGTCGGCCCCCGCCCCCCGCCCCCTGTCGCCACTTGAGCATTAAGAAAAATAAAAAAGTAAAAAATTTATGAATCATACCAAACACATTCATATTCATTTTCTATTTCAAAAGTAGAAATTCTGTGTTATTACCAAATGTTTTATTTTACTTAGAAATTATTTTGAGGAGTAGAAATGAAAAAGAAATGTTTCTGAAAAAAACTCTTCCTTAGAACAAAAGCGTTACCATGTGCACCCTAAATTGTTGTGTCTTGCATCCCCCTCTACGCAATAATTGGACTTTACATCCCATTGCCTTCTCTACTATAGCAATTCGGATCATCCATTTAGCACCAAAGCGGTGAAATCCCAAGAGTAATCTACCAACTGTTTGAATCATTTTATCTTTTGACTGTTTATGCTAAAATAAGCTACTCATCTCCACTTTGTTCGACTCCTGTCATCCACACTCTTTTGGTTTCCTCTATTTCCTCTGATCTGCATATTTCTTCAGCTGTTCATAGATTTCAACTCGGTGAAAAGCAAAGGAAAGAAAAGAGCAATATTTCGGGATGAGAAGTTATTTCTGGTCGAATCGTAATCATCATCCTTCCTCCTCATCATTTCGGGCGTAAACTAATTATTCACTCCGGAAATGGCATTTGCAAAAGTCACGGCACGCAGATTTGCCTGTGTATTACAGACTTTGAGGGCCATTTACAGTGAGGAAGATCTAATGTAGGTAGTCGCAGCATGAGTCGAAAGTTTTCGCATGAACACCCTCGGAGTGTCATAATTCTGGTTTCTTGGCAAACATATCTGAGAGATTGGCCACGACAAATCCTGCAAAAACCTGAAACAAACAAGTCGGGTGAGAATGTCTGAAACAGGCTGCTTCGTTGAACATACTTGCGCCAGTATCGTCCATTTACTAAAGCACAAGTTCATCTTATGACTTCCGATTTTATGGAATGTGACATAAACACAAGGAACATAAGCATACCTGGACACATCCAACAATGTAAATTACAGAGTACCGACGGCCGTGAACAAGCATGTCTGCCACCATTGCGAGGGGGATGTTCAAGGACATGCCAAGTGTTGCAACCAGGGGAGTTGTCCAAACGATTGATACGGCCCTGTTTCAACATTTTCTGACATTACTTGCGGAGGAATAAGGCTACTTAAAGATAGAAAGCAGTAGCTAATGTTGAGGACAACAAACTGTGTAATGGTTGATTGGTGTTTAGTGAAGGCTACTAGCACTTACTACACCTTTAGTAAAGGGTATGCCATTTATACATCCACCACACAAAAAGCATAATAAGCTTTATCTAAACCATATTTCAGCTGTGGGTAAGTTCACTGACCCCTCATAAAACAAGAAGAAGCGAGACATACCATAAGTAATCCAAAAGAACACTCCCCACCAAACCATTTAAGACCAAGACACCACCGACAGATGTCGATGGTGGGAAGCTAAATTTGGGCTCAACCCCCAAAGCATGTAGTGGCCATCCTGCAAAAGGAAAAACCGCTTTGAGAAAAGTTTCTGTTATGGAAGTAGAAGAAAAAAATAATGCATTGAGGAGACCTATCGACTAAGATACAAATCATCAAGGAAAGATGTTTGAAGAACCGGAACCGGAAAATTTGGCTTTCAATTTTTTTAGGCGTGGATTTGAATGCCAAATGTTATCTATTATTAAGGTGAGCAAGACAGCTTGCATTCCCCCATCCGACTAGAATATTCAGAACCACAGCTTTATCTCAAAATTTATGCCAATTAACAGTCAAAACTAAATCTTCCTCAATGTTTCCATTGCAGAAGATAAGCGGAATAAGTTTGCTTCAATTCTGCTTCCGCGCCACTTACCAAGCCACCAAAGGCCAAGAAGTGTGAAGAGGCCAATGTATCCGAAAAAGTTGTGCACACCTACCTTCTTTCCCTCTGACCCCGCAAACTTCTTTAGCAGCACTGCACAACACCCAGGCAGTTGAAGACAATGAAGAGAGAACTAGAAAAACTACTAAGAAAATCATGATTTCGAGGCTGAGATTTTTACCTGTGAACAACCCATATAATACCGCCGACAGAAGGCCAAATATGTTCCCCATAATTGCGTGCTTTTTAATCCTTGGCAACAAAAAATGAAGGTATCGGGAAATGCACAAAGATATGTCACAAAGACGTGGCGTGACAAAAGGCAAGGATTCAGTTTATTGATGCATGAAAAAGGGTAACTTTTTAGCTGCAATTCTAAATTTGGCGGAAAAGGTTATAATAAACCAACTATGAAAGGGAAGTATTGGCTCTTGTGGGGAAATGCAGACTCTAATTTTCCTGCATCTCCAACTAACTCATAACACAACAAATTAAGTCAAAGACATCACTAAAATTGTCAAAGAAGTATCAATTATTAACACATTCCAATGCAGACTTCATAGCTTAGTTGTGAAAGCTCCCTATCTTTCACTTCATTTGGGGACAAAATTGGTGTACACTCGAGCATGCAACCTGCCAAAGTATTTCTTTTCACAAAATTTTTAGGATATTGGCATTTGGAAATGCAAATATGCTCTTCTTCTCTGACTAAATAAGGGAAAAAACATCGTCTTGCATGCAAAACCCTACTATATCCTCATACTCACTCTGATGCACTAAATAACTCATCAGATGCTGAAGTTTCTCCAACTGTGGTCATGGCAACACCAGCCATGCTGATAAAGACAGCGACCACCTTCACAATGCTTATTGATTCCTGGCCGAGAAGAGCTCCGAAGAAAAGTGTGAAAAGGGAAGATGTAGAAGCCAGGACAGTCGTACTTGCTACACTGGTATTTGCCAGAGCAGAATTCATCAAGTACTGCATGTGATTTAACCAGTCAATTATAAATTTATCCAAAAACAGATATTCATGAAGTATGCAGGAATGGGGGGAAAGGGTAATCTCTATCTGATTCTGTCACATGCTGATAAGATACCCCAGTCACTATCATCTAAAATGCAACATCAAATTATCCGAGTGAAATTGACCAGAACTATCAAGAAATTCTAGCGGATAGGAAGCAGTTAAAAAACTTACAAATATAAATAAGTTTCCACATCTAGCTCTCTTATAAGAATCAAAAAACACATTTTCATTATAGAAATTTCTGTTTCACATAAAACAACCACTTAGGTATCAAGATCGCAAAGATGTATTACCTCTGTCAAAAACCATATAGGGGTGAGATATAAGCTACATTTTACAATATCCAATGGATCACGTCCAGGATTCTCGCCAAGTAACGGATGTTCATATTCCTCATTCATTGACCTCAAAGGCAAACCCTCCTCCCTCTCACTTATCTCGCAGTCCAAGTCAGGAATTAGGTTATTCTCTGAAGCAGTCCCTGCATCACCGTACATTTCACTGGATATAAGGGGAATGTTGAGTTCACTTGACCTGCTGCTCTTGCCACTGATTTTATAGTAGAGTCTTCTCAAAGGGTCTCTTCTAAGTAAGTCATGAACACGGTCCTTGAGGAATGCGATAGGAAAAAAGACAACCATGAGAGAGACCATAAGATATGTAATGGCGAATGGCTGTTTGTATTCCTCGAAAATTTTCTGAACAACAAGAACCAAAAAAAAAAATTAGGGAACTTGAAGAAGATCATATGTTCAAAAGCAAATAAAACATGTTTTGAATGACAGCCATCAAAGGATACCGCAACCTCAACCAGCATACACCTAGTAAGAACAATATTTGCCAAATTCACGAAAAATTAAAGGAATACGCGTGACCATAATTCAGAAATAAGATTTTGGCAGGAATGTAGGCAGCGAAAAAACTCCCAGGGCACTCAAACACGCAAAATATTTATCCTTTCTAACTTTTCTTGAATAGTCAACTCTTCCTCTATCCAGTCAGAAACCAGAACAGGGATGAAGAAGCAACCCCTTCAAGAAAAACATATCATCAAGAACAGAACAATTGTCATGTCCGCCGACATCACATCTATTCTTGGGTTATAAAGCAGCAAATGCAGAGTGACTCACTAACTTCGAATCTCACGGTGTAATTTAAAAGTCCAAACGGTCAACCCCTCTTCTTTTCTCGTAGCAACCACACGAAGATCACACAAATCTCTAAGAAATACCAAGATCAGATGGTATCCATACGAGAATTAAAGGGCAAGAAATCTCACCTGAGTCACCTCGGCAGACGCGACCCATATGAGCACAACCGTGCCAATCAGACCCAAACCAGCTTTGTATCTCCAACCCATTATCCAAGAACGCTAGAAAACACAGATGGAGCAACACCGCACCAAGTCTGCTCTAGAGCCTCCGTTGTTCGACACGGTAAGGAGGAGATGGCTTCGTGGGTGAAAATACATCGGGGTCCGTTTGTTGTATCCGCAGAGATACTTTCGGTCAGATAGGACGGCGTTTCGGGAACTGCGAGAAAGTGGACGACTCGGTCGATGAATTTTAGGCATAAGTAGGAGATTGCCGTCAAAGCAATTCTGAAGTGGACTTGCTTAGAAGTTTTCAAGCAATTTTCAGGCCCTTTTGGGACGGCATGAGTTGGAGGAGAGCGACGGGTGGCTCTGCATTTAACGCAGAAGAGGCTTCGATGCAGTTTCGGAAGAGGTGGCCATCTTTATACATTTTGCCCCCGCAAGCCCCCATAAATGCAAAAGCCCATGGTGGGGATCGAACCCTTGATCCTTGATGTCTCTCAAATCTCTCCGTCCGAGTCCAAAAGTTCAATTGTTGATGACGCATGAAGTCACCATTAACATCTTAAAAAAATTAATGAAGGTATTCAAGGTCTTCTAATTGGGCTCAACGAGTTTCTTTATCATGCGATCCTTTTCGACACTGCCTTCTCTTTGTTACTTACTAATCAACTAAAGTTTCAACATCCCACCCATGCCATTTTTTCCCGCTCCAGCAAGCCAATCTATTCAAATGTTAGGAAAATTGACACTACGCAACCGGTCTCCGACAACATCAAGCTCCTCCGGTGACCATTAGATGTGCACACCATGCATGTGGAGGGAAAAGTCATTTTGAGTTTTGGTCTATAGGACTCTCTGATGCCTAAAATTAAATATTATATTTTTAGAAAGACGATAAAAGAAAGAGAAAAGTCGGGTCATTAGAGTTTTTTCAATGTGAGAGAATCGCTTTGACTCTCTACATGTGAACCACTCACCTTTAGGTTTTGTACCTTGCAGTTCTGCATAACCAATGATATTTATAAATTTTAGATCAAACTCTTATCTTAAATTAAACAATACCATATTTAGTACTATACAATTATTACAAATGTAGTCTCACTTACTTACAAGTTATGAGACGGACTGGGTGTTTGGTGTGGCTTGTGCTTTTAACATTGAAACAAGTGTTTCATCTAGCGGTTAACTTAGATATCTCGTGAGTATTTCATATAATTGCTCGTGATCGATGACCAACTTTTGGATGAAAAAATTGCCAAATCAATTCTCAACCTATCGTATAGATATCAATTTAGTTTTAATCTTTGCAATATAGCATATGTAGTTCTAATTCTTTATGCATAATTCCAACATAGTCTTTCTCGGAAATTGCTAATGTGTCTCTATTAAATACATAACTCATTGATGTCTAGAGCAAGGTATTTTGTAACTTGGACGAGCGAATATATTGACAATTGTATTAATTTTTAGGATAATTGATAAAGTAATAGATATTTGCATTCGACCTACCATCTTCAATATTAAGTAATATTGAGTTAGAGATCAACTATTTTTTACACCGCTCAATATTAAAGCCAAAAGCGCGTGCACACATATATATAATTATCATTCACGTGACTCAATTTGCATAACTTTTGCACTTTTTACGCATTACTATATTAAAATTGAAGTTCATAGAAAAAATTGTTCCAAAACTATACCTCAAATACTTTAGTTTAAGGAAATGGGCTTATAAATGCATAAAGGGGAGTAACTACTTGTACGGTTTATGGTTAAAATTCTATATTTTTTATGTGCATTTCAGCAATCTTATTAACAAAAAAAAATTCCTGAATTTTAGACGTGCATTTTAGCAATCTCGTCAAACCTTTCATGCGGGTGGTTATGTATGCAATAGGACAATGGAATTAAATAAGAGAATTGCATAATTCTTGCAAAACTTTTCACGTTGCGTAATTAATTGCCTAGTTTATTAATTTGTCAATTATTATGGGAAAACGATATCTGCAACTAGTGCATGTAACGTCTAATTCCACGGTTGTCTGTTAATAGAAAGACCTTAATGTCTTGTAATTGCATGTCTATATAAGCCGCCGGGAAATAATTTACAGGAAGGTTTTTCAAGCAGTTAGTCTGCCACCTATACCATTTAGAGGAGTCATGCTAATCAATAATCTATTGATGTAGCTACATCATTGGGGACAGGACCAGCGAGAGATAGCTTTGATTGGGAAGTTGAGCATCTCTTCGAAGAGCGGAGGTTCGAATCCTCTTCAAAGCATAACATTAAGAATACTCACTTTTAACACTTTTGTCCTAGAATTCATCATCTCTACGCACCAAGTCGATCTTCCGAATTGGCTTCGATCCAGAAGCTTTCGCTTCTGTGAGGAGTTGTTTCTACCCAAACAAGGTAGATAATTGATTAAAGAATGTTCATTGTCAAGCAAGAAAGCCAAAAATAACAAGAACAAAGAAGGGGGCCTTCCAATGTTGCCTAGAGGATAGGCCAAACGCAGCATAGCAACAATTTGGGAGCCTCTAGCAGATCTTATGGTTTGATGCTAACGATACAACTTAGGGCAAATGAATATGTTGATTCAGACTTTCAAACTTTTTGCAAAATACTTCAAGTTAAGCTTTGACAAGTGAAAAGATAAATCGACAATATTACATGCAACTGTTTCAACTGATCCTATTGAGCATATATTGTTAGGAGTGAAGAAATAGAAAATATTGCAAGTAGAGAATTTATGTCAAGTCTATATCTGCTTTTTCAGACTAACTGCTATTAACAAGTTTATCGGGTCATGCTCCTATCCAAATCTAATAGATGATACTATCATACACAAGCACATCTAACAACGCTATGATGCTCTCTTTATTTTCTTGATACTTTCAAGTATTGCTTAATCTTTTGCTTCTTTTCTTTATCATTATTGTTATTAATATATTACAAGTACTATGTCCAATACAATTCCAACGAAGAGGATGTCGCTTTCTTGATGACAACTGCGCAACCAAAATAACAAGGAGAGCGATGGTTCCAACCAATATGTTTGACATGTTTGTCGAAAACCAAAGAGCATCCACGTATACTTTCGCAGAACCAACATATATTTTGCCCTTTATTTTTTACGGAAAGTTATATTGAAAGATGGATGATGTGTTCTCCAACAAATCTAGCATATGTATATTTATTTATTTTTGGTTTCTATAGGCGTGCTAGGAAAAGTAATGTTGGACTATAAAGTTTAAGTCAATTAATTATGTGTGATTATAATTACAATGCTTCAACTGTTGAGATTGTCTTGAATTCCACAAGATTACGATCGATTGGATTTGAAATTAAAAGTCGATCAAAAAATCTATGAATGCTTGAAGATTGCGAGTTATTTGTCATTCAAATATATTTCCTAGATCTGGATCTATCTATAAGAGATTTTCATGGGAAATAGTTCTGATTTTTTGTAATTATGATATATCATGATATCTCTAATAGATATGTGATAATCACTGAAGATTGATATAATATCTTTAGGGTGGAATTCCTTTCCTACTAGTCC
This sequence comes from Melaleuca quinquenervia, assembly GCA_030064385.1. Taxonomy (NCBI): domain Eukaryota; kingdom Viridiplantae; phylum Streptophyta; class Magnoliopsida; order Myrtales; family Myrtaceae; genus Melaleuca; species Melaleuca quinquenervia. The sequence continues at coordinate 8,929,649 of CM057720.1, forward strand.
TACTAGGATTAGGATAGTGGAGATCTGAAGATCTATTTATTTTAACATTATACCTTGTGCCCGATGAGAGACTGAGAGTATGATACGCATAAATAAGAAATAGCCTCTCTCTCCCGTGGACGTAGGCAGATTTTTGCCGAACCATGTAAATCTCTATGTTCTTGATTATTCTTGTTTTCTTCCTCATCTAGTTAGGACGTGCTTCCGCACAACAATTTTCAACAATTGGTATCAGAGCCAGGTTTTCCATTCATGCTTTGCGACTTCTGACTAGATGGCTGGAAGAGATTCAACCATTCAATTTGATATTGAATGATTTTACACTATGGCGAAGAAGGATGAAAGATATGTTGATTCAATAAGGTTTATCAAAGGTTCTTCTAGGAATATCGAATAAGCCGGACACCATCACTGATGATGATTGGTCTGACATGGAGGAGAGGGCATGCAGCGCAATCCGATTGAACCTATCTGATGAGGCCCTTTAATATGTAGCAAAAATTGAATCTGCTCCAAAGGTATGGCTCAAACTCGAAAGCATTTACATGACAAAATCTCTTACGAACAAGTTGTTCTTGAAGAAGAGATTGTATTCACTTCAGATGAGTGAAGGAGGAGATCTGTTGGAACACCTCAACGTGTTCAATCAGATAATTAGTGAACTTACAAGCTTGGAGGTAAGGTTTGAGGAAGAAGAATGGTGCTTCTACTATTGGCATCGTTGTCGAATTCATTTGACCACTTGGTGACTACGCTCCTTTATGGTAAGGAAACCCTAGACATCAGAGATGTGACTGCTGCCCTAATTTCAAACGACACTCGAAAAAGGGCAAGTAGTTCAAAATCTTTGGGAGAGGGACTCTTTGCAAAGGGGAAAAGCAATCAAGGAAGAGGAAGATCAACGAATCGAGGATCGAGCAATAGAGGTCAATCAAAATCCAAGGTAAAGTTCAAAGGAAAATGTTTCGTGTGCAATCAGGAAGGGCATACTAAAAGATTCTATCCAAATAAGAACGAGAAAAAGAATAAGAGCTGGGATGTGGCAAGTGTAGTTAACAATATTGAGACTGATGATGGGGACGTCTTGTCCGTATCGTTGGGGAAGGACACCTTTGAAGACTCATGGATCCTGGACTCTGGATGCACTTATCATATGTGTCCTCATCAAGAAGCCTTCGATGAGTACAAGGCATATGATGGTGATTTAGTTCTCATGGGGAATGACACTTCGTGCAAGACTGTGGAAGTTGGAACCATGATGATTGATGGCACGATTAGAACCGGCACGATTAGAACCTTGGCAGACGTGTGTCATATTCCAGGTCTAAGGAAGAATTTGATCTCATTGGGAGCACTTGAATCCAATGGATGCAAGTTCACCGCTCAAGGTGGAGTTTTGAAGGTGATCAAGGGAGCTCTGGTTATTCTTAAGGACAAAGGCACGGGAACCTATATCGACTTATAGGAACAATAGTGCAAGGTGGAGCATTTGTGTCTACATATGCTAGCATGAAGACGGTTACTATAGAGAAGGTCAAGTCTTGTAGGGACTTGAAATTCTCTTGCTCGTCATTGAAGTTGATGGAGGCCGCATCACTCCAGGTGTAGGCATACCTTTGTAAGGTCGGTGGAGGGAGAGATATGTTCAAATTCAAGTGCAAACTTGTGGTTTATTCAAGTTTGGTTTGAATGCAGACTTGTGGTTTATTCAAATTTGGTTCGAATACAGACTTGTGATTTATTCAAGTTTGATTCGAGGTTCAAGTGCAGACTTGTGGTTTATGCAAATTTGGTTTGACTGCAAACTTGTGATTTTATTCAAGTTTGATTCAAGGTTCAAGTGCATACTTGTGGTTTATTCAAGTTTGGTTCGAGTAAAGACTTGTGGTTTATACAAGTCAAAGGTGGAGATTGTCTTGAATTCCACAAGACAATCTCATGGCAATCACATGGCAATAACCTGCGGTCTCTTGTGGTATTAAACTTTTCTTTTCTGCAATTTTGGTAAACGGAGGGTTTTTTTTTTTTGAAGAAAGCTATATGATAAAGTAAATTGTTTATTTTTTAGGTTTCCTTACTTTAAGGGTCCGTTCATTTGGTGGAAAATATTTTTCTGGAAATATTATCCGGAAACTGGGCTGTTCAGGGGGCGGAAAATATTTTCCTAAGGATAATGTTTTCAAATCAATCAAAGATTCCATTCTAAAACTAAGGAAAATGTTTTCCGTTTTTGAAAAGCAGAAAATATTTTCCGGATCACCTCTCTTTTCTCTTTTGTCGTGAGTTTATTAGCAATTTAATAGCCGGCCATCGCCGTCAGCCGTCGCTGTTGCCGCCCACCACCCCCACCGGCTACCGCCGCCACTCGCTGCCAGCCGCCCACAGCCCACTGCCCCCGTCGGCTGCCGCCACTCGCCGCCCCCCTCGGCCGTTGTAGCCGCCCGCCCCGCCCGCCGCTGACCACCGCCACCCCCCTCTGCCGCCGCCCGCCCCCCGCTGGCCGCCCGCTGTCGGCTACCGCCCCCATCGGCCGACGCCACCCCCCCTCAGCCGCCGTCGCCACCCACCTACCGCTGGCCGCCACCCCCATCGGCAGCCGCCGCTGCCGCCTGCTTGTCGCCGGCAGCCACCTCGTCGGCTGCCGCCGCCGCCCGCCTGCCATCGGCTGCCACCCCCCTTCGGACACCCCCGCCAGCCCGCTGCCATCGGCCGCCTCAGCGCGCTCACTGCCATTGGCCGCCGCCCCCTTCGGCAGCCACCCCCTTCGGCCGCCCACCCCGCTGCCGTCAGCCGCCGCCCCCTTCAGCTGCCCTCGCCCGACCGCTGCCGTCGGCCGCTGCCCCCTTCGGCCGCCAGCCACCTGCCCGTCGCGGCCGCCACCCCGCCCACCGCTCGCTCGCCCACCGCCACTCACCACCTGCCTGTCGCCGCCGCCACCACTGATCGCCGAATGATTTCTCAAAAAAAAAATTTCCTGAAAAAAATTTTTCAGAAAATTTTTAATTTTCAAACGAACACCGGAAAATGTGTCATTTTTCAGGAAAATAACTTCCTGAAAAACATTTTCCGGAAGTGCTTTATTTTCCGCCAAAGAACGGACCCTAAGCATGCACATTTTCTCTGATCGAAACTGACTTTTTATTAACCGATCATCTTTAGTAAACCAAAGATATGAACGTCTAAAAAACTAATTTGTGAGATCTTCTTTCGCTTAAACAAACAAATCCTGAATGCCCATCAGTTTTGTTGCAACTTACCTTATAATTTTATCTTGTCATGACAAGAAAGTCCGCCTTCGACATGTAAATCCTAGGCCCAGCATATGCATAACCCCACAAATCTCACATACTAGATAAGAGACGATTCAAAACTCAGCGGGTTGTGTTACGCACATATTTTTTTATACATATTTAATCATCACAGTTTCCCTTGTTGTATTGTTAGAGCATACGTTTTATGTATCTGTCGTGACTTCTATTAATTCAGGAAGGATGAAGCTACACAATTGAAGAAAAAGTGGGGAGTGCGAGATCCAGTACTAGTCACTTCAGCAGTCCTTCGCCAGAGAATTATGAGCAGTCAATTTAATCTTCTTCTTCCCCCGAAATATAGGATATGCCAACATAAAGATTATATCTACGCTTTATTGCTTGTCACGTATAGGCGAACGTAAACCCGGAATTAAATAGAAGAAGAGAACGGGAATGTGCTTATGAATTGCTAGTTTAATAAGTGCATGACGTAGAGGAACACTACAGTTTACAGGATTGTTGGGTGTCGAAAAGCTTTAATAAGAAGGTGCATGTACAGCCGAGTTGTGATAAGAGCCCCAATTGTGGGAGTAAATAGAAGATGAAAAAAGGATGGCTTCTTCCTTTTCGTCGGATATGGGATTTGGGATGTATATGACACTTTACAAACCGACTCGGTGGTCCATTTCGTAGGATTGCCTATAACTTAGAAATCCGATCCAGCCAAACAAGATGAGATATTGCATTGATTTCTTATACTAACCACAATTTATGTATAGATCAATGATGGCATGGTAATCATGACATGTTGGGCGACAGCACTCGTATGATGTCGATGCATGAATCCTATTTTTATGTGTACACGTGTACTTTGACCATGACTTAATTCATGCTTTGAGACGATAGAATCAACATCATTATTTGGCTCATTCAGGTGTGGACCGTCACAAGGGGCGCACTCATTCCTTTTGTCCAGTTTTCTGTAACTACTGGATTTGGGATGTTTAAAATAGTTTCATGGAAACATTTTATGAACTTTCAAAGTATGTTTATGGAAAACATGAACATACACTGGACCTAGGATTGTCGTATTGTATCTGACGACACTTCAACTAGGAGCCAATCCGGCTTTAAGTTCGATTCATCTTGCGTGCAATTTCGTCTTGATGCCACATAATTGGGCTCAAATAAGCTGTGCTCTAATGCAAAAATTAACAAGTGGAGCGACGTCTTGTTACGTGGTTGCCGTGTGTCGAAATATTTGATAAATCTAAACATGGTAAGCCGACCAGAGCAAGAGGGTATCTTCCAATCTGGTTCTGCGTCACCATACTTCCCTGGATTCAATCGATGTGTGGTCTCCCGATTTGCTGTTTTCCATTCCTTGTGTCCTCGTCTGATGTCGTCTAATCTCTAGTTTGTGGGATTCGCGTGTCATTGAAAACCTTTCCTTGTTTAGTTTCTTAGTATTCGCTCAAATTGCACTATCGACGATGGATGTTATGTTCGCCCCTCTTCCTACCACATTTAAGGACTTTGAGGACTCGTTTCTTTGTCAATGTAGAAGATCTCTGACTTCTATGAAAGAAGAGATTTTGAGTCGTCTGGTTGGGCAAAAAATAGGGGAAGCCGGCACCGACTTGAGCTGTCAGTAACCTAAGGAAATATACAAGAACGATCATATGGCCTTAAGGTTGGCGTGACACAATCTGACTCGATATTGAAGGTCGCTCATTTGAATCTCATCAATTATGTGCCAAATAATCTAGATCAAAAGTTCGCACTTAGTCAATTTATGAGACTCACAGAGTGTTTTGTTGATCTCTAGATCATATAATTATTACCAGTGTTTTTACCACATAATAATATTTATCACCTGACTTATGGAAAATTTCTTTTTTCTGTTTTAAATACGATAAAGGGAGGCTGCAAAGGAAGTCCGCTCCACTCTTCATAAAAATGAGATCTGCCGCTCATCAGAACAATTTGCCAAGACTCTTGTCGATTGTTAAAACACCTAAATAGATACAAAATTTAATGTGATTTCCCTTATTAAATTAAACGAAGTTTATTTTGATAGCTTCGAGGGATGCTGTGTTCGCCCCTCTTCCCAAAGCCTCCGTCGGAGCAGTAAAGAAGACCATATTTAATGACTTTGAAAACTTTGCTCTTCACAAATGTGGAAAGTTTTTGAAGAGGCACGATCTGTTGGGTATGAAGAAGGAATTTGTTTCCTTTTTTTGGGAGAAAGATAGAGGAATCTGCCATAAACTTTGAGCTGCCAAGCTCGGAAAAGTGAATTGCATACTCATCTATATTAAATTCCATCGACAAAAGACTGATGACTCAACCTCTAGATGGGAATGATATAAATCGAGATCAAACAACCCATATCAAAATAGGGATACTTTATGATCCGAATAAATTATATTTAACAGTTGACTAAGCTAAGGAAACATATAAAGGCTAATTAAAGTCATGATTCCCACTAAGAAAAAAGAAGGAAAAGCAAAATGTTCAATTTTCTACAGACCAGACGAATCAAATTTCTTTTCCATATACATCTAGGCGCGCCTGTTTTAGTAATCGTCCATATCTTCAAGAGGAAAGAGTCATCAAAGCCATTAAAATGTGGCCCTCATCGCTAAGCGATTGAGGTGGGATGCGTAGAAAGAGAGGCAGACACATCATCTATCAAATCAATGAAAATGAATATCACTTAATTTAATATAAAAAATCATTATAATGATAAATTTACCAACAAGAATTACGATAGATTATTCGAATGAGTAGCAGACCTCGTTCTTACGAAGAGGGAGTAAACTCTCCAAGCAACAAAAGGATATTTAATCTCTTTTTATCATATTTAAGATGGAAGAACGAATTTACAACTAACACACAAGACCGGCCGTAGAAGAAAGCAGAAATATAAGACGAACTCAGCACAAGAGAAGTGTCAACATGAGGGAACGCGGAGCCCTAATTAAACAACCTGAAAATCTTGATTTATTGAACCAGAACGTCTGCCTTAAGGCCTATAAGAATGGACACACAACAGCAAAAGCATTTCTGTGAGTTGTGAAGGCAACTGATACTACTATGAGCGACAGATAATACTACGAGAAGATGACGACAATGGCTTCACCTTGTTCTCTGTCCTCATCAAAATCTTGCTGTGTCTCTCTCCTTTATCTTCCTTGCAGATCACCTTCCCAGTCAGCACTCTTTTTCCTTCTCCCAACTCCAAAGCTTCAACTTCCAAAGGTTACCCTCTCTCTCTCTCACACGCATATTATCATAATAATATGAGCAATGTCATCAACTTCAGTTTAATTAAACATTTTCCATTCAAGCTGAACTTTGCTTAACCCGAACACCTCTCTTTGTATTTGCAGCAAACTCAACCTTGAAGCTGGTCCACAAGCGCGGTCCATGCTATCCCCTTTTCAAGGGCAAACTCATGAACCGCACTCAATTACTGTTCGAGGACATTATGAGGGAGGAGTAGATTCAACCCAAATTCCAGTGATGGCCTGAAAGACTCATCCATCGGCCTCAAAGCCAAGTATGGTTTTCTCAGTGGTATCTACTTGACGACGATAGGACTCGGCCAGCTGAAGAAGGACTTGACCCTCAAGATTTATACAGGAAGTGAGATCACATGGACCCAATGCGAGCCATGTGTTGGGTCTTGCTCTAAGTAGACCGAGCCAACCTTTGACCCCTCTCAATCTTCATCCTACATCAACATTTCTTTCTCTGATCCATCTTGCCTTTTCCTTCGTTCTAGCACTGGTAATCTCTTAGGACGTCTTACCTGTTAGGTTAATTTTTTCCATCTTGATTTGAATTTCGAGTTGCTCCATGGTACGCATGTCATGAACCTTGATCCAGCGGTTCCACATGCAATTACATGGCGAAGTATCTAGATAGAGCCTACATTGAAGGCTTATTTGCAACAGAAACACTTACCTTATCCCCAAACGACATAATCACCCCTTTCAAGTTTGGTCGCAGTCAAAAAAGCAAAGGATTTGAGGAATGTGTTGGACTATTGGGGCTCGCTTACAAGCCCGTTGCCTTCCCCAAGGTCAAGTGTCCAGTGGAGCTCAATGAAGGGGGGATGCAATACGAGAAATGTCGGCCGCACTTGGTCGCACTTTGATCCAAGAATGAAATCTCGTTGTGGGCGAGCCCCAACAATCCAGCACATCCCTCAAATCCTTCATTTTTCTAATCATGCCCAAACTTGAAACGGGTGAATGTGTCGTGTGGGGATAAAGTAAGTATTTTTGTTGCAAAGAAGCCTTCGATATAGGCTCCATCAAGATACTTCGCCATGTAATTGCATGTGAAACCGCTGGATCGAGGTTCATAACATACGTACCATGGAGCAACTTGAAATTAAAATCAAGAAAATTCTCCTAACAAGCCAAACCTCTGAAGAGATTATCAATGCCAAAACGAAACAAAAGGCAAGATGGATCAGAGAAAGAGATGTTGACGTAGGATGAAGATTGAGAGGGGTCAAAGGTTGGCTTAATCTACTAAGAGTAAGACCCAACACATGGCTCACATTAGGTCCATGTGAGCGCACTGCCTGTATCAATCTCGAGGGTCAAGTCCTTCTTCAACCTGCCAAGCCCTATCGTCGTCAAGTAGGTACCACTGCGAAAACCATACTTGGCTTCGAGGCCGATGGCTGAGTCTTTTGAGCCGTCAATGGCAATAGTGTCGCAGAATTTGAATTGAGTCTACCCCACCCTTTCAATGTTCTCGAACAATAATTGGGTGTGGTTCACGATTTTGCCCTTGAAAAGGGGAGAGCATGGACCATGCTTGTGAACTTGCTTTAAGGTTGAGTTCACTACGAGTAGAAAGAGAAGTGTTCGGAAGCAAAATTCAGGTTGAATGGAAATTGTCTAAGTAAATTGGAGTTGATGACAATATTATCACAATAATACGAGCAATGTCATTAACTCCAATTTAAGTAAATAATTTTCATTCAAGCTAAATTTTGTTTAATTCGAACTCTTCCTTTCTATTTGCAGCGTACCGAACCTTGAAGCCGGTTCAAAATCACAGTCCATGATTTTCCCTTTTCAAGGACGAACCCATTAACCCCACCTAAAGGTGGCAAAATGGGTCAATGGCCCATATTTTAACTCATAAAGTGAGTTAGCTTAAAAGATTAAATGAGTCACTTAATAACCTAATAAGTCTGAGTCACTTAATAACCTAATAAGTCTTGAATATGTTCTCAATGACTCACAAATGGGTTAACTAATTAGTTTTAAGTGTTATGAACAAACCATTTATATATTATGAAAATTTTGATATTCTAATTATTTTTAATTTTAAAAAATTAAGCAAATTTTCCTTGAATTTGTTTAAAAAGAAAGTGTTTCAATAATATGAGTTGGGTCGAGTATACATTGGGTGGGGTCTGGGCCGCTAGAATTGTATTACATGGCAATGAGTCATAACGGATTGACATGGGTCGGATCATCTTTAACCCGACTTCAACCCAACCCGACCTACCCATAACCACACACAATTACTTTTCGAGTATATTGAGTGAGTGGAGTGGATTCAATCCAAATTCTCTTATGCTAAAGCCATTCACGACCCCAAAGACTCATTAGCGTTGAAGCCAAGTATGACGATAGGCCTCGACACACCAAAGAAGGACTTGACCCTTTTGTCTAATAGAGGAATTGCGCTCACGTTTCTGCGTGGAGACAACACCGAAGGCTTCTTTGCAACAGAAACAATATCCTTATCCCTAATTGACAAAATCACACATTCCAAGTTTGGGTGCAGTCAAGCAAGCAAGGGGTTTAAGGGATATGCTGGACTGATAATACTCACCCGCGACAAGATTCCATTCATCAATCAAAGCGCGACCAAGTACAGCTGATATTTTTCATATTGTATCCCCCTTTGTTGAGCTTTACCGAACACTTAACCTTGTGTAAGGGCAGCAAGACATCTGTCTTGGTCAACTGCATGCCCCTAAATGCCCCTAAAAACAACTCCAAGGAGGCCACTATTCTACAACATCACCGTAATAAGATTCAACGATATTGACATACTGTTTGATATAGAGAGACCATATTCTCTACTACTAATACTATCAAGACTCAGAATCCATGATCACAAGAATGCCAATTAAAGCATATAACGCTCTTCACTTGGCTTTCCAGTAGGGAATGTCGAAATACAAGATGAACAATCCAACTCCTACCCTCAACTCTTGTTATGCCTTGCGTCAATCTACCAGTATAGATATCCCAACGATCATATTCTCTTTTGACAGATCAAAAGGTTGACTTGGATCATCACGGTGTGTTGTTTGTGTTCGTGAAACCCAAATGCGCCTAGTGTCTAGGCAAGCGCAGAGTATCATAGGCTTTAGTAGAGGATCGCGTGATCCTGACTTCTGAGTCCATGATAGTATCAATAGTAAAGAATACAATCTCTTCTATATCGAGCAATTTGCCTCCAACATCGATTACTGTTATGGTGATGCATTAGAAAATGGCCTCCTTGGGATCGTTTTTAGTGGCGTAAAGCTGACTGAGGTGGATGTCCTGCTGCCCTTACCCAAGGTTTATTGTCCGGTGGAGCTCAAAGAAGAGGGGCAAGACAACAAATATCAACCATACTTGGTCATGCTTTGATCAAAGAATGAAATTTTATTGCGAGCGAGCCTCAATGGTCTAGTATATCCCTTAAACCCTTCACTTGTCTGACCGCACCCAAATTTGGAACGGGTGATTGTGTTGCTTGGGGATAAGGTAAGTGTTTCTATTTCAAAGAAGCCTTCATCCACCCTGATACGTTACTGCACTTCTTAAATCATATGAGTGGGTTTAGTCCTATGGCGTGCCAAGGCCTATCATCGTCAAGTAGCTATTTCCTTGAAAAACATACTCGGCTTCAAGGCTATTGCTGAGTCTTTCAGGCCGTCAATGTAATTGGCATCATAGAATTTGAAAGCCTAATAAGTTGATTCAAATGAAATCTAGATTTCTATCGTAATCATCCTTTAGGTAGGTGATGCTAAGTCTAAACCAGTTTTATTAGACTAAGCATATGTGAATGACTTAGGATTCTAATGAATCTAGCATAAAACCTTGCAAAGTAAGGTTGGAAGGGACATCAGTCTAATAGCCACCAGTTCCGCACACGCTACTTCACTATGCTATGACTAATCATACATCAAATTCAATGACCTAACATTTAATTAAATCATCTGGGGCAAGCATTTAATCACACCAACCTTAATCATGCATCTAAACATCTATATATTGGAATTAAGTAAACAGGCAATTAAGTTGGAGAAACATGGATAACCCAAAGCATCTAATTTGTCTATTGGTGACGCCCTCTTCAATTTTTCCAAAGAGGTGCTGATTAATTAAGTTAGGCCAATTCTAAAGTTGGAATTTGATTTTTAGGGCAAGACTAGCTTTCCTAAGCAGAAATTGAATTTTTAATTTCCGGAAAATTTTTATAATAAAATATTACTTTTTATAATTTTTGTTTTTTCTAATATTAAGATTTTTTGTTATTAAAATATTATAATAATAAACAGGATCCGGATCGAGCTCCCAACCGGGTCGGGCTCGCGGCCGAACCGAACGCGGATATGCAGGCTCACCCGCGGATCGGGCCTGTAAATTTGGGTCATCAGGCCCAGATATTGGGCCCAGACTGAGTCCAAGCCCTCTTTTCTTTTCCTTTTTCTTCGCTTTTTTCTCCTTCAGCCGCCACAGCCTCAGTCCAGCCCAGTCTTCCTTTCTCTCTTTCTCGGCCCAATGATGTAGCCTGTCTACGGGGAATGCCGAGCCCATACTCGGCTCAACAGCTCGGTCCAAACGAGGGCTGGCCCTCAAGCGCGCGTCGACGTCCAGGCGAACTCAGCGCTCGAACCTCACGCGACGCTCGCCGCCGGGGGGCCACGATGGGCGGTGTTGCCACCACCTCAGCTCGATGCCGCGCCTCTCGCGGCGGCCTACGGCCACTCCCACACGCAACGACCCAAAATCCAGCAAAAAACCAAGTTCAGAGTAGAAACACACCCAGATCTCACCTTGGCATTTTGTCGAGCGTTCGGTGTGTGAGGGAAAACAGTAGGTTTTATAGTTAAAACGAAACTAAACAACCCTCCATAAGGCACGAGGGGCTGGAGATGGCGCGGAACTCGCGCAAAAATGACGGTCCATCAACTCGGTTCGCGGGATCTAAAACAAAGACAGAGTACTAAGTCGGTGAAGGACCGAGACTCCCCTCATCGGTGCGAGGGATTTGCTGCTAACGGGCGCGCTCGAGAGACTCGGGCCAAGGCCCTCCTAGCTCGTGCAAATCATCCTGACCGGTATCCTCGGGGAAGATGGAGCGAGTAGGAGTGGCGGCTTACCGAGAACGACGAAGATCGGGCGAGCCGGGGCTGGGCAAGGGGCCTGATAGACGGCGGTCGCCGTCGGGTTGGTCGCCAAGGGTTGCCGCGAGCTCACCTCCTTCGCTTTTTTCGTCCCCTTCTGCCTCTTCGCCCTTTTTCTTTCGTCTTCTTCTTCTTCTTCTTCTTTTTAAGACCTGCGGCCAAAAACCAGAAAGAAAAGACTCCCTCCTCTCTCCCTGTTCTTCTTGCTTCGCTTGCTTTTTTTCGGTTCTTCTTCTTCCTTTCTTTTTTTTTTTTTTTTTTTTGGTTCTTGCTTAGCTCCCCTCTTCTTATTCTCTTCCTCTCTTTTTTTCGGTTCTTTTTTTCGTTTTCTGTATTCTGTGTGTTCTGCCCCTGCTGGCCTCGGCCTCTGTCCTCGCGTCCTATTCTTCTTCGCCTGTGCAGGTCAGCTAGGGTTTTTTTGGATGAGGGAGATGGGCTCAAGGAAAAGAGAAAAGAGAAAGAAGTGGGCCAAGAGAAAGTGAGGGTGATGGGCCGATTGCGCAGGGGGATAATGGGCTCGCGCTGCGGGCTGAGCTTAAAGGGCCCGAACCTGGGCTTCTTCTTCTCTTTTTTCTTTTAATTAATTTTCTAGTTTTTAATCATAATTATTATTATTGTTGAAGAAATATTTAACTTCTAATTAATAATAATTCTAGTGAAAACAAGCCAAATGTGAATTAACAAATCAACAAAAATCAAATGTCAACAAATAGCATGAAAGTTAATATGTGCAATAATACATGAGAGGTACATAGAAATTTTTTAATTCTAGCAAATCTGGAAAAAAATACATATACCAAATCATAACATGTAAATAGCACACTCTTATCCCTCAAAAACATATATGTCAACATAAATTTTGGTGGCCAATCACTATAATCAATGATGAGCACACATTTAGAGCTTCATTTCTAGTTGTATTGGTTTGTGGTGTATGTTTAGGTTCAACGGTCTCATCACCATGCAGTAATATCAACATCATTATGTAATCAAGTACTTGTAAAGAACTTCCATGTTTTATTTGGGAGAGCAAAACTCCCAAATCTTGATCAAAATTTAAATCGAGATATAAGAGCGAGCTAATCTTGGAGAGATTTTTTTTTTTTGGTAAAACTAATCTTGGAAAGATTGCCAAACCACATCATGAACAACCTCCTCTATAGCTATCTACTTGATGCAGGATGTCACCCGAGATCCACTGCATAAGTTTATTCAGATAAACAAGCTCCCAAACAAATCCAGAGAAAAAAAGAAAGAGAAAAGACAAGAAAAATAAGAAAACAAGAAGATCAAAGGTGAAGTGGGCACTTAGCTTTAAAATATGAAGCTAAGAGCCTATGGAGAACTTCAAGAAATGAAGAGTTTTTTTAAAGATGAAAAATTTGCTATGAGAGAGAGAGAAGAGGAAAAGGGGGAAAGAGGGGAAAAAAGGGGAAATTTGATTTGGCAGAAAATTGACCCATTTTGCTCCCTCCTTTTTGAGTGAGAATCATGACTAAAACTAGATGTTTAGCTTTAATCCAAAAACAACTAGAAAATCCAATTCTTCATTCTGCAATTGAGTTTGTTTGAGAACTACAAACGCAAGCCATGACTAACAAAACAAAGTGAATTGAATTGGAGCCCTTCTCTTATATTGATATTCAAATCAAGAACAACTTATTTTTCACAGAGAAGCAAACAAAATCAATGTGGTTGTCGATCGGAATCTTCAATTCGAGGTGAACCAACTAAAGACACTACTACTCCGCACCAATTGGAGGTCGCTTGTCAAAGCTCACCAACTACGCATGGACTGATTTGTGTCAAGCCACCCACACAGATCGAAGGACTGTACTTAATTGATTCATGTAAATTTGCAAGATATTTCATAGGTATTCAAATGGTCAAATCTCAATACTCATGCCTTTAAATTAAAAAAAAAAGAATTAAAATGAACATACAAATATTACGTGTGTGTATCTGGACTGTAACATATCAAATAAGCCATCACTAATTTTTCTTCTATTCTTTGAGGAACTAGACAGTTTTTAGGCATAATTCCCTAAAAAAATACTAACTTTATGCTCAATACAATTCTATGGACTGCTTTTGTCTAAAAAATTCTCAGTTTAAGATCTTGTCTCAAATATGCCCTCATGAACACTTTGTCCACAAATCATCACTAGTCATCCCTAACTTCCTTAATTTTCACATCAAAGAGTGGTATCAATTTGAAGATAATTTTCATGCCACCTTTGTTGGCATAGATTTGTTATGAACAAGGAAATGTCATGTCAAATAATTAATGAAAATTTTTGGCTGGAATGTCAATATGGTAGATTTGAGACTAAATTGAAAATTGAATTTTTTTTTTAGATAGAAAAAAGTTCCAGACAAATTTGGAGCTGGACCCAAGTTTGTGATACTTTTTCAAACAAAAAAAAAGTTTGAGAAAGAATTTAAATGAATTTAAAATTTAGAATTTTTTTTGGGAATTAGACCATTTTAACTATGATAATTAAACAAATCTTTACTGATTGGAAAATTCCTTCCCTTTTCATGAAAGTAAAGTCTACCACTCACTAGAATAATCTGTCAGAATTCTTGTTGGGTTTACAACACTTAAAATAAATATGCATTCCCATGATTTTTGATGTTATATTAAATGCCATTCATTTTGATTGCTCCGATAGATGTCGTGTTTTGCCCCTCTTCCCGTAGATTCCACCTCCGTCGCTATAGCGACAACGACCAAATTTAATGACTTTGAAGACTCGTTTGTTTTCAAATGTAAAAGAATTTTAAATAGACGAGACTCGATGGATATGAAAGAGAATTTTGATATGTCTGGTCGGAGAAAATCAAACTGGAATTTCACGTCCTCTTTTTTCAGTGGAAATATTCATCACTGATATCTAGATACTCAATTCCAGCCCAAAAGCTACACGAAAAGACTTAATTCTCTATTCTGCAATTGAGCTTGCTGAATAAATAGAAACGCAAGCCATGACCATGAGAAGAAAGTGACTTGGATCCGCTCCTTCGGACCCTAATTTCGTATGGATAACCTGTAAGGACTAGCTAGATCTTTCCGAACAAAGGAAAAGGAACTCAACTCACTAAAGAAGCGAGCGAAGTCAATGCAGTCGACAGCCAGAAAACCTTTATGCCGGGGCTGGATTAGCGGTTGTCGCCTGCTCCGGCGAACCCACCAACAGCACTCCTAACTTCGCTGGCGGAGTCAGCCATTGACTTGACCTGTCGAACTCGGACAAACGAAACGGCCCGTCGCTATTTGCCTTCCGTAGCTAGCACGTCGAATGCCGGCACCACTTGAAACGAAGCCCATCCGAGACCGCACCTCAAGCATAAGCCGACCAACGTCCAAGGGCCACATGAAGTGAAGAGGAAACAGGAGAAAAAAAGCCAAGAAACATGAGAGGGATGACACTGACAACGAATGGCAATCGATGTCGGGTCGACTTTTGGAGACTATTCCTCCAAAGAATCTACACCCGGCACAGCTTGCCCGATAATAAGTTTGGAAAGAAAAAGTATGGGAAGAAAGATTCGTACTTAGCATGATAACAGGCAGAAAGAGCTAATTCATCATTTTCTTCTAATTAGCACGATACGACAATACATCTGTAGGTTGGATAAACAACAAGTTGGGTGTGCAAATACACTAAAATGTCCAAAATTATCTACAATGTTAGAGATGTTAGGTATCTTCTAAAATTATTTAGGATATTTCTTATGATTTTCGAAACCTATTTTGATTATTCGTATTTAATTTGATTTCCTTGGATAAATCATATAATATAGTCTGTAAAATAGGCTCTCCATGTACTCATTTCTATACTTCAAAAATATACTAAAGTTATTCAAATCCGTCTTCCCCTTTATTATTCTTGACTACGAAGGGGAAAACGTGTTTATAGAAAAGATCAATGGAAGGAGTCGCGGCCAATATATCTGCACCCATCGGAGACGATAACGAAAGTGATGTCCTAGGACGTGGGGCCTAGATTTGAAAAATCTCGATCGACCAAACAATGACGTTTGCAGAGAAGGCATATGAAAATGCGAGCACGATAGAAAAAAGCATTTCTGTAAGTTGTCAAGAAGAAGAAGGAGGAGGAGAAGGAGGAGAAGAAGAAGACAATGCCGACAACGACGATGGCTTCATCATCTCCCTCTTTCCTCATCAAGATCTTGCACTGTGCCTCTCTCGTTTGCCTTCTGTGCTTGAACAAGAAGGCCTGCGTTGTTCATGGAGCCGATGAGATCACCTTCCCAGTCGACTCTCTTTTCCCTTCTCCCACTTGCAGAGCTTCAACCTCCAACGGTTACCCTCTCTCTCTCTCTCTCTCTCCTTGCATTAATCTGCATGGAGTGTCGTACTTAGATTGTTAGCATACTTAGCATGATGATATGCAAAACTCGTCAATTGAGAAATCCAAATATTTCTTCGCAATTTTTTTTTTCGTATCACTCAAAAATTGATCTCTTTTCCAAGAGTCCATGACAGAGAAAATACAGTTCCAAACATAGTATGAACTACTTCAATTTTTTAAATAAAAATTCGAGCTTTTTCGAAAATAAATTGATAATCTAAGCAATTATTTTAATTAAAATATACACACACAAAAGGCAAAAAAATTAATGTTTAGAAAGGTTGCTTGTCGTGTTGTGGCGCGCCGAGTTCAGCTGAGGATTGCAATAAGAAGGGGAAAAAGTGTGCTTTGTCATTTCAATCCGAATAATTTGCTTCTTTCTTCGAATATAAAATTTTAAGTCCACTTCTCAGCATCCAAATGGAGTACTTGTCAGATAGATTACTCTATAAATAAGGGACCGGGATGCCTGACGTGGATGTACTCCACGTCTGGGATCCAGTCCTTTGAGAAGGGGAAGCAGACTCCCCCTTGTACTAGGAGGCATTTAGACGGTGGGGATCGGCTAACGTGGAGTACACCACGTTAGCTGATCTGTTTCCATAAACAAGATGATGGGTGATAATTACTGCTGTTGAAGTGGTCTTTCTTGAAGTTCTTTTCTTAAATTTGTCATTAAGAGTGAAAAACCGAAAGAGAAGTGAACGAGATGAGTTGTTCAAGTTGCAAAGTCTTCATCTACAATTTCCCAAACAGGTCGGGGAACAAAATGGAGTCGCTTATCGCTTGCTTTAAATAAGGGTGTTTACGCCTAACGAAGTTTTTCCATTAAAAAGGCGGTGCACGCGGCCATTTGAAGGGTAAAGATAGGGTCAGCCATTTGAAATTACAAGATACTTCCTATTTAAAATACAGCACATCGTCCCTTTATCTATTCCAATGTTAATTGTTCGTTAATTGCTCGAAAGCCTTTTCACATCAATTGGATTTTCATTCTCTATGCAGCGAACTCGACCTTGAAGTTGTTTCACAAGCACAGTCCATGCTCTCACCTTTTCAATGGCGAACCCTTGAACCAGACCCAACTTCTGCTCGAAGACGCTGTGAGGGTGGAGTGGATTCGATCCAAAATCTCCGGCACCAACACCATCGGCGGCCTGAAAGACTCGGCCGTCAGCATCAAGGCTAGGTACGGTGCTGGCGGCGGCAGCTATTTGGTGACACTAGGCCTCGGCACGCCGAAGAAGGACCTGACCCTCTTGTTCGACACCGGAAGTGCGCTCACGTGGACCCAATGCGCGCCATGTGCGGGGTCTTGCTATAAACAGACCGAGCCAATCTTCAACCCCTCTCAGTCCTCCTCCTATGCCAACATCTCTTGCTCTGCTCCGTCTTGCTCTCAGCTTCTTTCTGGCACAGGTAATTAACGACACCTCAATTTTAACTCCGGGTTTCCCAATTAAAACTATATATGTTTAATTGAGAAGAAACCTCTTATGCTCCACGGTATGCAGGTCAACGACCTCAATGCAGCAGTTCGACATGCTTTTACACGGCTCGGTATGGTGATCAAGTGTCTTTTACCGAGGGCTTCTTTGCAACGGAAACACTGACCTTGTCGCCAACCGATGCAATCACTGGCTTCGAGTTCGGCTGCGGTCAGAACAACGGAGGGCGATTCATGGGATTTGCAGGATTGTTCGGGCTCGCCCGGGACCGCATTTCATTCTCGGAGCAAAGCGCAACCAAATACGGCAGATATTTCTCGTATTGCCTCCCCCCATCGACGAGCTCCATGGGGTACCTAAGCTTCGGCAAAGGCAGTATGACATCCGCCTCGGTCAGCTTCACGCCGATATCAACGATCCCACAGGAGCCAATCTTCTACGGCATCGACATAATAGGGATCAGTGTCGGAGGCAAACCGCTCTCTATACCATCGACGGTGTTCTCGAATGCTGGCACGATCATCGACTCAGGAACCACGATCACGCAATTGCCCCAAACCGCTTACAGCGCCTTGCGCTCAGCCTTTCGGCAGGCGATGTCGAAGTACAGGATGTCGGCGCCGGATCCTACCTTGGACACTTGCTATGACTTGAGGGGGTCCACCATGGTCACACTCCCAATGATCACATTCTCCTTCAAGGGACCGATTAAGGTCGACTTGGACAACAGCGGCGTGTTATTTGCCGTGAGTCCATCGCAAATGTGCCTAGCGTTTGCATCGACCGGAGACGACACATCTTTGGGCATCTACGGGAACGTACAGCAGAGGTCATTTGAGGTGGTGTACGATGTAGCTGGAGGGCAGATTGGTTTCGGCGCAAAAGGTTGTTCCTGAGCATTGTCCTGGTGCATCCCAGACATAAAGGGGGCAAAGCAACTTGCTCATTTCGTGTACTTCAGTAAAGACACTTGGTAATGTTTATCAGTCTGTACTCTTAAAACTACGTTTGACATTAATGAATAAGTCCCCTCCATTTCGATATAACGGGCCTGGGCCAAGTTGCTCGAATTCGACCCGGTCTACCGCGGGTCTAACTGGTCTTTGTTGACCGATCAATGGTCAGCGTTGATCGAAAGTCAACTTTTTCCAAAATCTTCCAGAACTGCCCCTAGGCCCAAAATTCACCTTTTTTTTTTTTACCAAAACGCAAATAACTAAAAGTTGGGGACCAAAACGTGATTTCCGAAAGTTCGGAATCACCCAAAACGAAAGTTCGTGGTTTAGTCCAAGTGGATGACTAGCGGTCCGGCGACCAGGCGACTGAGGCCGCCGGTCGAACCTCGCGGAGCTGGCTTCCTTCATTTGCCCCATACGGAATGACCAAAGCATTTTCTCTCCATCAGGAATTTGCACCAAGGTTAAAGAGGGTAAGGAAGAGAAATCAGATTTCATCGATTTTTCCATCAACGAAAAGCTACTACGCTATGGATAAAGATATATCTTTAACCATCCTATTGTTTGTAAAAATATGAAGATCTAAGATCCTTTGATAATCATTTTTGTATTATAGAATTATAATTATCTCTCACATGTCAAACTCACAAGTAACATTTTGTCAGCCTAAGTCTCCGCAATAATGGAAATCCTAGAATTAGACATAGATAGTAAGAAAGACATCCGAATTCTAAGCTCGCTGTTTTTCTTTTGGCAGAATCAAACTCCAAAAACTTTAAAACCTGAAAACTACGTCAAGACATGGCGCTGTGATTATCTAGTGATTGTACACTTGTTACTTTCTTCGCACAAGAGTATTTCCTCTCAATACAAGCACATTCGAAGGGCGCAGACGTGAAATCTGTTAAGAAAAATAGAGCATGCGACGCCAATTTAAAGGAAACTTCACATATATGGGGCGGAAAAAGCAAGATGGTTGATGTATGCGGGGCCGGCTAAATCATCATCTTCTTATAATTAGCGTGACAATACATCTGTTGGCAGGGTGTGCAACAGTCGGCATTCTTGTACTGCCAGAAGAGACGTGAATCATATGGGACCAAAAGGAACAAAGTGGAATACTTCTGGACAATGTGAAAACTTCCCCAATCCCCACCAAAATATATATACATATATGCAGACTAAAATGTCTAAAATTATCTACAGTTGATGCTAGAGATATTAGGTATCTTCTAAAATTATTTAGGATATTTCTCATGATTTTCTAAACCCATTTTGACTATTCGTATCTAATTTGATTTCCTTAGACAAATGTATAATTATATAGTCTATAAAATAGGTTATCCATCTACTCTTTTCTACGCTTCAAAATATATTAAAGTTTCTCAAATTTATCTTCCGTTTTATTATTCTTGCATTGACTATGGGAAACACATATGATACAGGATTCTATCCATGCATATTTCAAATATATTAATAAGGTTTTATATACTTTGTAACGAACAAAGTCGAATTATGAGAATCCTGAAATCCACCCGGCCATGTCGTGTTTATAGGAAAGATCAATGGACGGAGTTGTGGCAAGTACGTCCGCACCCATCGGAGAAAACAGTGGAAGTAATGAACAAGGAAAATGGAGGGCAATAAGCGCTCTTCCTAGGATGTGGGGCCCTGAAATATAAGACGATTTGAAAAATCTCCATCGACCAAATGATGATGATGGCGGAAGGCATATAAAAATGTGCGCACGACAGATAAAGCATTTGTGTGAATTGTCTTAGGGGAAAAGAAGACGACGATGGCTTCATCATCTCCCTCTTTCCTCATCAAGATCTTGCACTGTGCCTTTCTCCTTTACCTTCTGTGCTTGAACGAGAAGGCCTGTCTCGTTGATGGAGCTGAATATATCACCCTCCCAGTCAGCTCTCTGTTCCCTTCTCCAACTTGTGAAGCTTCAACTTCCAACGGTTACCCCCCCCCCCCCTCTCTCTCTCTCTCTCTCTCTCTCTCTCTCTCTCTCTCTCTCTCCTTGCATTAATCTACATGAAGTGTCATACTTAGATTGTTAACATTGTTAGCATGGTGATATGCCAAATTCGTCATTTGAGAGAACCAAATGATTATGCGCAATTTATTCACTTCGTATAGCTCAAAAATTGACCTCTCTTTCAAGAGTCCATGATGGAGAAAGTACAATTCCAATCATAGTCTCAACTGGATTCAAATCCCTTGACTTAAGGGGCCTAACTTAAGTCATGGTCCGATCTCAATCGGACGGCTGTGATTTTTTAAAGAAAATTTGAAAAATTATTTCGAATTTTTTTCCCAGTTATCCGATTCAGATCAAACGGTTAGGACGTGATGACTTAAGTCAGGGGATCCGTTTCCATCTCTCAACTACTTCAAATTTTTTTTATTTTAAAAAATCTTATAGCTTAAATATTCTAGCTGCTTCATCGTGAAACTAAATTGATAATCTAAGCAATAAATATTATATTATTAAGATATACACACGCACACAAAAGAAAAAAAGAGAAGACAAAGGGCAGGTGATTCATGTTTTTGTTAGGGAACTCTTTGGACGCAAATATATAATGTCTGGTCCTAGAAGAATTCGATCTTATGGCCAACAGAACTTCGGTTAAAACAATTAATGGATTGCTACTTGCATCATGGTAGAGACCCGAATGAATAACCAGATACTCTAAAAAGTTCACCGTCCCCACCAGAAGTTTTCACGATTGTTCTTAAGCACAGGTTCACAAGTTCTCTCCAATAGCTTGGGCCCAAAATTGACACTTGTCCCTTTAGCCTCTGGCCTGCATTTTCTCGTTACTGATATCGAAAACATCCCAACTACAAGATGACGGGTGATAAGCACTGCTATTGAAGTGATCTTTCTTGAAGTTCTTCTCGTTCTCAAGTTGCTATTGTGAATTGGGCCCCGCAATAATCCACCATCCCCTGGTGGATTCGCTCTTAAATTTGTCATTACGAGTGAAAGAACTGAAAGAGAAAATGAAGGAGATAATTTGTTTAAGATGCACCGCTTAGGGCTTGCTCTAAATAAGGGTATTTAGGCCTAACGAAGTTTTTCCATTGAAAGGGTGGCGCACGGGGCCATTTGAAGGGTAAAAATAGCGCCAACCATTTGAAATTACAAGATACTTCCTATTTTAGATACGGCACATCGTCCCTTTATCTATTCCAATGCTAAATGTTCGTTAATTGCTTGAAATCCTTTTCATATCAATCGAATTTTCATTCTTTGTGCAGCGAACTCTGCCCTGAAGTTGTTTCACAAGCACGGTCCATGCTCTCACCTTTTCGATGGCAAACCCTTAAACCACACCCAACTTTTGCTCGAAGACGCTGCGAGGGTGAACTGGATTCGATCCAAAATCTCGGGCACTGACGCCACCGGCAGCCTGAAAGACTCAGCCGTCAGCATCGGGGCCAGGTATAGTCCTGGCGGCAGTGGCTATTTGGTGACAATAGGCCTTGGCATGCCGAAGAAGGACCTGACCCTCTTGTTTGACACCGGAAGTGCGCTCACGTGGACCCAATGCGAGCCATGTGCGGGGTCTTGCTATAACCAGACCGAGCCAATCTTCAACCCCTCTCAGTCCTCCTCCTACGCCAACATCTCTTGCTCTGCTCCGTCTTGCTCTCAGCTTCTTTCTGGCACAGGTAATCAACGACACATCAGTTTTAACTCTAGGTTCCCCAATTAAAACTATATATGTTTAATTGAGAAGAAACCTCTTACAACTTTTGTGATGCTCCTCGGTGTGCAGGTCAACTACCTCCACCTCTCTGCAACGGTTCAACATGCGTTTACTTAACGCAGTATGCTGACCTGTCCTCTTCCTCCGGCTTCTTTGCTACGGAAACACTGACCTTGTCGCCAACCGATGCAATCACTGGCTTCGAGTTCGGGTGCGGTCAGGACAACAGAGGGCAATTCGAGGGATTTGCAGGTTTGTTCGGGCTCGCCCGGGACCAGATTTCATTCTTGGAACAAAGCGCGACCAAATACGGCAGATATTTCTCGTATTGCCTCCCTCCATCGACGAGCTCCACGGGGTACTTAAGCTTCGGCAAAGGCAATATGACATCCACCTCGGTCAGCTTCACGCCTATATCAACGGTCGAGGAGATCCCTTTGTTCTACGGCATCGACATAATAGGGATCAGTGTTGGAGGTAGACCGCTCTCTATACCATCGACGGTGTTCTCGAATGCTGGCACGATCATCGACTCAGGAACCACGATCACGCAATTGCCCGCAACTGCATACAACGCCCTGCGCTCAGCCTTCCGGCAGGCGATGTCGAACTACACGATGTCGGCGCCAGCTTCTCCCTTAGACACTTGCTATGACTTGAGCGGGTCCACCACGGTCACACTCCCGGTGATCACATTCTCCTTCAAGGGACCGATTGAGGTCGACTTGGACAACAGCGGCGTGTTATTTCCCGTGAGTCCATCGCAAATGTGCCTAGCGTTTGCATCGAACGGGGACGACATATCTTTTGGCGTCTACGGGAACGTACAGCAGAGGTCATTTGAGGTGGTGTACGATGTAGCTGGAGGGCAGATTGGTTTCGGCGCAAAAGGTTGTTCCTAAGCATTGTCCCGGTGCATCCCAGGTATAAGGGGGCAAAGCAACTTGCTCGTTTCGTGTACTTCAATAAGGGCCAAGACACTTGGTAATGTTTATCAGTATGTACTCTTAAAACTATGTTTGACATTAATGAACAAGTCCCCTCCATTTCGATATAACGCCCCCGGGGGGGTGGAGTTTGACAAATGCGCCACTTATAATGAGAATTGCAATTTGTCAACTATAGAAAGCGAGAAGGTTTTGCTAACAACAGTGAGGAGGATCAGTTTACCGGATAAAAGGGAATGACGGTACGATGTGCAAGTGATGAATAGACGCCACAATTCACAAACCAATTATCTAATGTAGCATGATTCATATGACATATATAAAGTGCATTACAATGGAGAAAAGTGTTAGAAAAATCCTAAATCTATTGCATTGCTATAAATTTAGTCATAAACTTTTTTATGGTGTTTATTGAGTTCTAAACATTTTGAATTTATGACAATTTAATCCTTCCGGCTAATTTTGGTCGAATATTGTTGACGTAGACACTAGTCGGCTCACATGACATTGCCAATGCTAACATGGAACAATTTGAAATAGTATTTTTTTATATTTTATTTTTTCTGATTTTTCTTTTTATTCTCTTTTCTTTTTTTCCTCATCTTCTTCTTTTAGCCAATGACCGGCCATAGGCGATAGTAGATGGCCAACCATCGCCAATTGGGCTGGCCTCATCTAGGTGAAGGTTGGCGTTACCTACCATAGGCGAAGGCCAACTAGGTGAGCCCTAACAAGGGCTCCCTTCAATTGCGTCAGATGAGGTTTGGCGAGAGTCAGCCTTGCCGAGGCTAGATTTGGTGAGGCTAACCCTTGCTTAGAGCATGATAGCCTTGTCACAAGTCACCTTCACCTACGTGGAGCTTGGCAAAGTGAGCCCTGCCCAAGGCTCACCCTCGTGTAGGTGATTCACAACAAGGGTTGGCCTTGCCCAGATCAAATTTTGTAAGGCTACACTAGCCTAGCCGAGGGCCAGCCTTGTTAGCTCTAGCCTGGGTCAAGGGAGCCCTCGTTGAGCAAGGCAAGAGTAGCCTACTCGGCAATCACCTGTGACTAGCCATCACTTGTGGCCAGTCTCTGGCAAAAGGAATTAAAAAAAAAAGACCAAAGGAAAAAGAAAAGGAAAAAGAAAAATCACAAAAATGATGAAATAGTATTAAAAATTGTCATCGTCAACACTTACAATGCCATGTAGGCCAACTGGCATTCACGTTAATAATATCCAACAAAAATTAAATGAAAGAACTGAATTAAAGTTTAAAATTAAATTAACACCATAAAAATGTTTAGGACTAAAGTTAGCACCTTAAAAAGATCTAAAACTAAATTGACACTAATGCAATAAGTTTATGACTTTTTTTTATACTTTTCCCCATTATGATGTGATATAAGAATGATGCGCACTTTGCGTGCAACATGTAATCTTAAAATTCAAACTCAACACTAAAGACGGCATGACACGGTAATGCTCACATATAACATAACACGGCAAAACCAAATTCAATTATGGTAGAGCAAAATGATAATGAAATGGCAATACTTACATTTAGTATGACATGACATATTCTAATCCATAACATGACAAGTAATGACTTGATATGGCAATAATCATGTGTCTCATGACATAACAATTTTGAGCAACAACGCAAGAAGATGACAAGAAGATGACATCATATTACAATAACTATATGCAACATGTCATGACAATTTCAAGCACTTGATGATGAGAACTACATTTGATGACATATGTCATGACATAACAATCTCGAGCAACATGGAAAGAAAATGACATCACATTGCAATAATTACTTGTAATATGACACGACAATTTCAATCACTTATGAGAGTACATTGGAAGACTCTTTTCTTTATAAATATAAATGATTTCTAAAATAGACGTTTTTGGATATGTATGTAAGAGAAATTTGATTCGTCTAGTCAATAGAAAATTGAACATTTTGCTTCCTCTTGTTTGAGTGGGAATCGAAACTTTAATTGTATTTTAGGTTCCAACCCAAAAATAACAGGGGAAAATCAATACTTTATCATGCAATTTAGCCTCTTTTTTTGGGTCTGAGATGGAAATATTTCATTAACTAAGGCCTGGTAACTGGGCATCAATACATAAAAGGTCCAACAAAATTTAAGGGGGGATAAGATCCAATTCAAAGTAAGTAATTTCTCTTGTGGGCTTTTGCTATCCAGTCTGTAACAAGGTTGGCCTCTATAAAACAATGGACTATTTGGACATTTGAGAAGTCCATCATTTTTTCCTTGCACTTACTCACAAGAGGTTGAATATTATAACTCAACTGTTCATGGCTTTCACTAATAGTAAGTTGTTTGACTCAACAATAAGTACTTTGTGCCTTTTAGAATAAAAGTGATTGAGGGCTTCCTATAGCGCTAGGGTTTTGGCCATCGAAGAAGATGATGCTCTCACCGAAGTTGCTACTCCTCCCATCATCCTCCCACTTAAAAGCTAAGAAAGCAAAGCATGATTGACGCAATAAGTGAATTGGACATGATCCTACCAGCCTACTTTCGTATATATATCAAGACCATCCAATCTTTCGTACAGAAGCAAAGGAAATCAATGCAGTGGCCGATTATAACCTTCAATTCTAGGCTAGTTAGTAAATACTCACTCTAAAGAACTAACTAACAGCACTACCAGCTCACACCTTAAATATAAGCAAATTGACATTTTAGGATCACATGAAGTGAAAAAGGAAATAGGAAAACAAGTGATACGAGAGAGATGACACTAATGATAAGTGATAGTTGAGTTTGGATAGGCTTTCCCAAGAATCTACACTCGACACAACTTGTCCACACCTAATATGTAAAATGAAGATAGCACGTGAAGAAGGATTCGTACTAAATGTGTTGGAACTGCGATGATCACATGTATAAGATAATTCTATAAAAAAAAAACCCTATATCTATTGCAATCTTATCAATTTATTTTTTGTCAATTAAGTCCTAAACATTTTTCATTTATGCCAATTTAGTCCATCAAGCCAATTCATTTATGCCAATTTAGTCCATCAAGCCAATTCATTTTTTTGGCCTAAAACAAGCAAGTTTCACCAGCCAACCCTTGTCGACAGTGGGTGAGGGCTTCACGGCCCTCACTAGCTCTACCCCTACTTAGCCTAGATCTGATGAGGGCATTGTGGCCCTCACCAGATATGGGCAAGGGCTTACAGGCACTCATTTATGGCCGGTGAGAGCAAGGGTAAGGAGTGGGCATCCTTATCGGCATAGCGAGAACCTATTAGGGTATGCATGGCAACGCTTCAGTTTTGGGGAACAATTTTTTTCAGAAACATTTCTTTTCTATTTCTACTCTCTTGAACAATTTCCAAGTAAAATAAAGTTGGTAATTATACAAAATTTCTACTCTTGGAATAGAAAAATAATAGGAATGCGTTTGGTACAATTCACAAATTTTTCTTTTTATTTTTTATTCTTGTTCACGGACTACCATCGGTCGTCGCCTATTGTCAGTTGGGCGGCAATGTCGACCAGTGGTGGAGGGTGGGGGTCACCGGCAACCGACGAAGGGTGGCCAAAGGTGCGCGCGACAAGAGATATGAATAAATGAAAAGAAAAAAGAAAATTAGCTTAATTCTATAAATTGTTCCTGGAATCAGGAAGCTGTTTTTTTTTTTGTTTTTTGTTTCTGACCCAAATATATTCCCCGGAACAACTTTCTATTCCCAAGAACCAAAAAACAAGTGGGCGTTATCAAATGGAATTATGTTCTTCTTTTGTTTCGGAGAACAAAAGAATAGAAATTGGGATAAATATAACAAAAAAATATAATTGAAATAATCAATTTTCGATGCACACATTGTTTTCTTGTATTAGATCAAAAGATTCTTTGTGGAACTAGCTGTGAGGGTGGGAATTTATGATATGAAAAGACAATTTATATTTCGAATAAATATGGAAAAAATGTAGAACCTAAAAAAGAAAGGAAAAATTAGCCTCACCAAGTGATGGCAAGAGTCATCTGCCCTCAAACTGATAAACAAAAAAGTGAAGAAAAAAATTAAATTAAAAAAATTAGAAGAGGAAATCACTCATTTCGAGACAGTTTTTCAATAACAAAGAAAATTACCTTGAGAAAGTGGATGTGAAAATACTTATTTACAGGATAATTAAAACAAAAAGGGAATTTTTAAGATTGAATGGAAAACGCTTCGAAAAGTCGCACAAATTATTAAAAAACAAAAGCCATTTTTTAGGGGCCGAGCTAGCGCTGAACAGTGGATGCTTGACCTTATGCATTCTATCTTTGGGATTATAAAATCACCCAATCACGCCAAATTCAAGACTTTTTCATTACAAAGATAATTCATAAGATTGCAGGAGATTCTATCGTTTAAGGCTCCGTTTCTTTCACGTAAAATATTTTTCTGGAAAATATTTTCTGAAAATTGAAGTGTTTGGGGACAGAAAATATTTTACTAAGAAAAATGTTTTCAATTTTTGAAAAGATGAAAACATTTTCCGGAAACCAACCGATCCTCGATATCGACCAAATTACCAATAAATCCACCTTTAGTTGCCAGACCGTTGCCGGTCGCTGGACCGCCGCCAGTCATCGGTGGTAATCGGGCATCCATGAACAAGAAAAAAAATGAAAAGAACAAAAAAATTGTGAAAATATTTTCCGGAAAATTTCTAAGTTTCAAACGAATACCGATAAATATTATCATTTTCCATGAAGATGTTTTTCAGGAAAACATTTTCCGGAAATGCTTGATTTTCCGTGAAACAAATAGAGCCTAAGACTACGTACATTCTGCCGAAGACTTTATTGCGTTGAGATCCCAGCTTAGATTCAAATCGTTTGATGAGTTTAAGATCATAATCACAAGATTTTAGTTTAGATCAATATTCTGACAACCTTGGTAGTACACACACCTAAAATAAAAGTGAAAAAAAACACAAATGTGTTTTATTTAATCGTTTCGCACATTCAAACATGTGAAATGTGTGATTAAAAAGAAGAAGAAGAGAAAATCATGAATAATCAATACTTCAGTGCTGACTTAAATATTACATTTTTACAGAGGCGTATTCAAAGCCTAATACTTATCCTACGCTCACTGGGCCCATAAAATGTAGAACTTGGAGTCGTCCATGTGATCATCAATATCTATCTCGAAACCTATTTTGTCAAAGAGGTTCATTGTTGTGACAAAGGATTCTTGAACTTGGCCTCATGCATTGATTGTTGGTGGGTTTGGTTCAACTTTTTCAAGGGGTTTTGAGCCTCCAAAACTCATTGGAAATTCTGAGGTGTTTGGCAATCATTCTAAAATAATATTGAGATGAAAAATTGACTTTGAGAATGCCGAAAGTTGAATTTATTTCTACTAGGTCTCGGCATTTCCCCAAAGTCTATTTTCAAAACCGAACCAAAAGCAGTCAGTATCATGGCACATAACTTAATTATGTCGGACCAATGCGCATAATTTCATACCGAGAGATCACGAAGATTCCATATTCAACCCATTAGTATTCATGTTTTGACCACATTATCATTCCAAAAAAAAAAGAATATATTATAACTACGCTGAAATAGACTAATTATCACACACACTATACTGAAATGGTCATGAATCCACGGCAATATTGACATACACGAACTTTTTCACCTCTGTTATATTATATATTTACTCTTCAATACTATATTATCGTAATATAACGATACATTACAAAAAAAAAAAAAAAGAGGAAGGGGGCATATTTATCGCCAATCATATCTTGATGAAAAGAAAAAAAAAGTTTAAACCTTCGAATTTTGCATTTTTGAAAAATACTATTCAAGAAGTCATTTTTTTTGGAAAACAGCAATAATTATAACAAAAAAACGTCGGTTTTTAATTTTTTTTATCTCTTTTTTTTGTCTTACATTGACTGGCCGTTGGTCACAATTCAATTTTAAAAGAAGATGAAAAATGTTTAAATATGAAGAAAAAATATGAAAAATGTTTTTCACTTAAAAAAAGAGAAAACATTTTCTCCACTAATATTTTCCTTGAACGTATTGTCTGTAAAATGAACGTTAGAAAATTCAAGAAATATTTTTCTGAAAGTTATTTTTCGTGAAACATAAATTTAATTCTGACAGTTAAGACACGCCTTCAAAGTAGTTTTGACCATCCGCTGCATTTCCAACTCGCGACTCTTCTACGTATTCAATCCGACGGTCTACAATTAATCACGGTAAACCCTAATCACTACTCCACCCACCCAGCAACCCAATGCACGAAAACGTCAGCAAAGAAAGCAATCCAAATCAGAGTAATTAATGCGGCCGACCGCCCCTCATCCAAATTAAGCTCAACCGCAAAAATCTCCGACAAGCCGTTTAACTACCCGAGTTGAAAAAATCCACGAAATCATGACATGAATATTTTATATTACTGTTTATATTGTTAAAAATCTAAAATTCATCTAATATAATTAAAAAATGGACGAAAAAAATTGTTAAACTATCCGACATAAATATTTCAAATTATTATTTATATTGTTAAAAATCTTAAATTCATCTAATATAATAATAAATGGACAAAAAATTGCTTAACTACCCGAGTTTTGAAAAATTCCACGAAATAATGACATAAGTATTTCAAATTACTATTTACATTGTTGAAAATCTTTAAATTCATTTAACATAAGAAAAAAATGGAATGAAAAAATTATGAATTCATGTTAATATGATAAGTATATTTCGGATGGAATCAAGAGAAAGGGATGTTTCCGTGCATAAAAGTTGTGCTTTTTTTTGCTGACGCGGGAATATATTTTATGAATTGGCAATATTTCTTTAGGGGCGAGAATATTTTATTAATTATCAGCGCCCCGTTTTTCCACCCGGACCAGCTAATCATCAATGCGGCGGGGCCCGCCGTCCGGCCCGCATGAGCGCCACGTGCGCCCCCCAACCACCAGATAAGGACGATCGCCCGTTTCGGGGGGCGTTTGACCGGGTCCGTCTCGGGCTCCGTGGCCCGCAAACCGGCGCGTCGTCCGCCCCCGCCCCCTCCCCCCCCCCCCCCCCCTCCCCCGGTTTTCGGCATTTTACCAGAAACAAAACCCACCCACTCCACTTTTCAAGCCAAAAAATCGCGCTCTCTTCTTTTTTTTTTTTTTAATTTAATCGCCCACTGATTTTTTTCTTAATTTCAAAATGCGAAATTACAGAATTACATAAAAAAGAGGAAAAGTCGAATAGTCACGCTTTGAAGGGGATATAAAACATCTGTTTTGCTAATTTTCAATTAATAAGACTTCGTCTATAGAAGAAAATGAAGAATTTTAAAAATATTTGTTTTGAAAATAATTGCTCGTGTCAATTTATAGTAATCTGTTACTGGAATTCATTATGGATAACGATTTGTGTCATAGTATCTTTATAAACGAAATATTTATTTTTATAAGTCATATGAATGATTATTTAAAAAATTCAAAAGTTATTCAATTTTACGAAATAAATTCGGGAATTTTCTTTTCTTGACTTCTTCTTTGTTGGTAATTATATTGAAATTTATTTCTCTCTCTCTCTCTCCGATTGCGTCTGGTCTCAACAAACCAAACCCCTCGGGAACGAATTCGCCATTGATTTCCTCCTCCTCCTCCTTCTTCGGCTGCTTTTCTCTCTACGGACGATGGAGTTCCCCTTCTTTGCTTCTGGATCGACGAACCCTGCGTAGCTTTTCTCCATTGACGCCCTCGCGAAGGATCTAGTTTCCGTTGCATTTCGCTTTCTTCTCGCACTTTCTTCTGGTACTCTCTCTCCCCCTCTCCCTCTAGAACCTTCTCTCTCTCTCCTTTTTGGCCTCCTGTCCGTCGACGCCGATTGTTTCGCTGCTTGCGAGATACGAGTCGATTGATGCGATCTGCGTGTCTGATGTGGCTTGAGGTTCCTCGCCGAGCGGGAATCGACGTTGGTTTTGCAGGTCAAAGCCGAAGAATCCCCGGGGGTTTTTGAGGTGATCTCATGAATGTTAGGGCCGTGGGGCTTGATTGCGATCTGCGAGTGAGGAATTGCTTGGCCAAGTGTAGATTTCTGCTGCTTCTGTTGACCTTCTGCGTATTTATTCGAGAGAGCGTAGAGTTGGAGTTGGATTTGGGGGGCTCGAGCGAGGGGATGGGTTATCTCAACTCGATATTAGCGTCTTCTGGCCAGATTCATGCCGATGATGCCCCGGTTAGTGGCGGGGGACTCAGGTTCATTCCTTATCCTGTGGAATCATTGTTAGCTAGATCTCGAGTGCTTGGATTTGTGTATCATAGCATCCAGTTTTTGGTTCGATGTTACGCGTCTCGAGCATCTCTTACTTTTCGAGTCCGCACCCGTATCCAGATATATGTTATGCTGTTATGGTGAATCATATCTACGCCCACTTGTCCTGGTGTTTTGTATTTGTCCTGAATATGGTGCACTCGATCATTTTGGCCGCTAATTTTTGCATATTGTATCAAACTTGAGACTCCCATATCTGTGTCTTTTGTGTTAATCTTTTCTCTATCCATTATGAACTTGAAAATGTGTATTGGAGGCTCACGATCTTGGCAAAACACCATGTGAGACTGTAAAAAGAACATTGGCGATCTTTGATACGTCAAACCTTTTGATTACTTGCGGTTGACCTGGATTTTAAGACCCTCATGGTAGATAGTTTGATTGTGTTGGTCTTCTCTTTTCATTGACAATATCCAACCATTAATAAATCCATTTAGTGCCATGAAATTTTTACTTTTCATTAATTTTCATTGACGAAGAAATCTATTGTTCAACAGATCCATTTAGCGCCATCAGACGGCTAAATACACTCTGAAATTATAAAATTGCTTGTTTGTCAGCCAATTTTTTCTGACGTATGGTTTTTGTCCGTGGAACAGTCAGAATGGGAAATTTAGTTATGGATATGCAAGCTCTCCTGGGAAAAGGGCTTCAATGGAAGATTTCTATGAGACAAGAATAGATGGTGTAGAGGGGGAGATAGTTGGTCTCTTTGGAGTTTTTGATGGTATATCTCTCTCTCTCTCTCTCTCTCTCTCTCTCTCTCTCTCTCTGTTTGTGTGTGTTAGAGTGTATGGATGTTTGTGATTCTTGGTTGTAGAAATTTTAAAGGTAAGGCATTTGTATAAATTCATACTATGAGAACTCTATACTCAATATTTATCAACCATTCAGGAAGGCACTCTCTTGCAGTACAAGGCACAGGTGTGCGGTGTTCTCTTTTTAAACTGATTTGATTAGCTTTTTACTTTGTTAGTGGTTAGTTTTTGTCCTATTTTCAATTTAGTTATTGTGAGCATTTTTCTTGGAAAATTCCATGTGAAATTTTCACTATGACTGTTTCCTATTAGAGTTTTGATTTGCATGATATGTCCCCAGAGGGTTTCATGGACTGCTAGTCGTTGGATGTCGCTTGATACTCGAGAAAACCTAAAGCACTTTAGGTTGCCATCTGCTCCAATTATGTTGCGATACCTGAAGTTGAAGCGCTCTGTGCATGTGCAAGGCTGTTCTTAGGATTTGGTAAGGTAAACTGTGTAATTCCTGCTGAACAGAAGTATCTGATTTGGCTCAGGATGGGATGTCAGCTAGGCTGGGTTTATTGTGATGATTTATTGGGTTTACACGATGACGTCCACAGATATGGTGGCTAATTGGCTTCTTTTGATTTAATTTGAAAGACAAACAAGAGGTGCTCTGACTTCTAGAGGATGTCAAATTATTGATGTGGCTTGCTAAGGAGGTTGA
Source organism: Melaleuca quinquenervia (assembly GCA_030064385.1). Lineage (NCBI taxonomy): Eukaryota > Viridiplantae > Streptophyta > Magnoliopsida > Myrtales > Myrtaceae > Melaleuca > Melaleuca quinquenervia. Next base: position 8,962,600 of record CM057720.1, read on the forward strand.
AGAGATGGGATGGCGATATTATGAGAAAATCCTGGATGGTGAATAGGGAAGTTGTGAAACTGCCATGTATGGGAAGGGCTAGGAATCCTTTTTAACGAGTATGTTTGAGCCAGTGGCTTGGTGTTATAACAAGGATGTTGATCATTTGTGGAAGAGAGGCAAAGCTTGGCCAAAAAAGATGTGGGATGGATCTCTAGAGAATTTGAGGATGCATATGGAGTACACGTGTCAAATAAATTCAACAACGATGGAAGGAAATGTGGAATCATGTGGAAATTAAGGTGCAAAGTAGCCTCAAATCAGAATATTGGTGTGATAAATTACATGGGAATGCCATTGTGATGACTCTTTACCAGGAGATATGAAATGCAGCTGGAGGGAAATCAGCCTTATCCACTCTTTTGGTATCTTTACAAATGGAAGATGGTTTTACATGTTTGTCGATATTTTGACAAGTGACTCGGGTGGAATCTCTCACAAACTTTGTTGATACCCTATGCAGGCTGATAGTGAATTATGTACTGAAGGAGATATTGATGTGGGGTAGTAGTAAGGGAAGTCCTCTTAAGTTACGGTGGCTATTTGCAGGATGAGGCTTGTCATGTGTGAAGATGGAGTTACCCATGGGAGAAGCATTGGGTAGATGATAGTTTCTCTCTGGAATTCGTGGTTTTTGACAATCTTGAAAAGATATGGAAAATGCTGGTTAGCTCGGGCTTTCTTTTTAATGGAGGACCAGGCAGTCAACAATTTAAAGCCATATTGTAGCTTATCTTGTAATGCTTCCCACCCGCTTTTTGTCTATGCCTGGAAGACTGTTGAGGGCAGAGCTGTAGGCATGTAAATAGAGCTTGGAAAGCAGAGAAAATAGTCATCTAGATGATTCATCTGTCCAACTTTTGGCTTGTTAGGAATAAAAACATGAAACATATGATTTCCTCATGGGCGTGGGTCAGCGCCTTCACCCCCCCTCCCCCTCCCCCTCCCTTTTTTTTGGCTATAACCACGATTTGACTCTGTAGATGACTCAGCCAGTACATGTGCTCCATTATTTAGGAGCATTACAAGAAATGGGATGGCATCCACCTTGGTGTGCTCCCATTGAATTTTGAGTTTTTATATGTGCACACATCAACTTTTGCATTGAGTAATACTGCACAATGGTGAAATAGGATTTTTAGCTCCATCTAGTGGGGTATGTATGCGTGTGTATAGTTCTTTGTATGTAATTTTTCTTTCATGAAAAACTAAATTAGGCTTGAAATTTTTTTCTTCAATGGTTATTTCAGGTCATGGGGGTGCACGAGCTGCCGAGTACGTGAAACAGAACCTCTTCAGTAATTTAATTAGGCATCCAAAATTCATCTCTGATACCAAATCTGCTATAGGTTCGTTGCTTCACTATCAATAAATGGGCTCTTGACATTTCTATTTTGTCATTAGGTAAAACAAATTACATAAGTAGGGGCCATGGTGGTTGTGGCACATTTTCAGGATGAAGTTTTCTTCTCATAATTCCTCATTAGGTACTGCCATTGATTATTGAAATTGATAAATGCTTTTCTCATATCTATAAAAAAATTTCAGCTGATGCATACAGCCATACAGACTCTGAGTTCTTGAAATCGGAAAATAATCAGAATAGAGATGCTGGGTCAACTGCTTCCACTGCTATCCTTGTTGGTGATCGATTGCTTGTTGCCAATGTTGGAGATTCTAGAGCAGTGATATGCAGGGGCGGTGAAGGTAAATATTATCAGTAGAGATGTTCAATTTTTGTTTCACTGGAAAGTGAAACTTTGTTCAAAGGTTTTCCATGTGTCAACTTCAAGGCAAAATATGTCTCTGACGTGGTCGTCTTATTCAGTCTTTTAGAAATGTAAGACATGCCATGCTGTTGCTGGGTGTTAAAAATAACCTCAAAATTTTCCTTTACTAGTGTGTTGAACACCTCTATTTTCAAAATACTTTTAGACTAAGAGATTCAAAAGCCCACAGTTGACACCATGGAGAATAACACTATTAGGAGAAGGCTTGGATTTACACAGATGGTGCAATCGGTGCAACTTTTATGGCCTCAAAACTGGGGCATGTAAAGGACTAGTCTTGAAATTAGAGGGTGCCAAGTGTCACTAAAGGAAAAGTTGGATATGATTTTAGTAATTTACCCTGTCAATTATGAATAAGTCATTTTATTTTTGTGTTGGGGTAATGATTATAACACATGATTTCTCAAACATTATCTTAGTAGGGTCGAATACTTGGCTATTACAAATGATAGGCAGCAATGTTAATTTTGAGAGCGATTGGGCTTTTCGCTTACTCTTTGATTCAGTTTGCCTATTCCTCTATTCTGTGCATCAGTTTTTGGATTTTGTTGTCAAACTTATTGTTCTCTATATTATGAAAGTTATAAGATATAATATACTTTTGGTACTCTGTTAAGTGTAAGCAGAGATCAGAGATCAAATCATAAGCTCGTTACTCCGTACAGATACATAGATTTCTTTATGTGGAGACATCGAATAATTTTTCCTGATAGCCTATGCATGCTAGTAATCTCAGTTTTGTACTGATTGCTTTTCTATAAGGAGGAGTAAAGCTTATAAGAAGTTGTGTAGAGTGCATTTCTTTAATATTTTAATTGGGATTTCTGTTTTCTTTTACTGAGGTGTTGGATTCCCTGCTGTCTTTTGGGTACTTGAGCAATATTATTGTCCAATCATAGGATTTGGGATCTGAAATTATCATATAACAACGGGCTTCATTTGTCTAAAAACTTCCTGAGGTAGACTTCTTTTCTTAGGAAGCGGTTGGAGGGGGCTCCTTTAGATAAATGGCCTATCTGTGCATAGGTGTTAGATAACATAAGTCAATCCTCAAGTTGCATTTAATACATTTCTTCCTTTACTATTACAATTTTCCTATCATGGTTTGAAGATGGTTTTTTCCACCAATAATTTCATATCTTCTTTTTTCAGCTATTGCTGTTTCTCGAGATCACAAGCCGGATCAAACAGATGAGCGTCAACGCATTGAAGATGCTGGAGGATTCGTTATGTGGGCTGGTAAGATTTTTCACATATGTCATTCCTCAATAATAATTTCAAATATATATGAGTACACATTTTAATCTTGTCGGTTGCTCTGTGTTTGGATGATCGCTTAACTTTTTACAAATAGGTACTTGGAGAGTTGGAGGTGTTCTTGCTGTGTCACGTGCTTTTGGGGATAGGCTTTTGAAGCAGTATGTGGTGGCCGACCCTGAAATTCAGGTCTATATTTACATCACTTGTCAATTTGTAGAGCTTGCATGAAAATTTAAAGAACTTTAACCGGGGCTCTGGAATTGTATCACTTCATATTTAAATTAAAATATTGACGACTTCTAGTTTCAGTAGAACATTATGATCAATCAGTGAATTAATTTTCCGTTTTAAGACGGCTTGCGTCAAATTTCCTTTTTACTCTGGCAGTGTTTTAATGAAGATCCTTGAACAAAATATCGCATTTAATGTCTTATTGAGATATGTTTGTACTTCAATTTGCACTATTTATCTCAGATATGATTGAATGAGCGTGAACTTGATTTGCTTGTATAGTGGCAGCACTTCTTCGCTTGAGCTTTAGCCTTCTATAATCCTTTAAAAATTGCAGGAGGAGAAGATTGACAGCTCACTTGAGTTTCTCATTCTTGCAAGTGATGGGCTGTGGGATGTTGTCTCAAATGAGGTTGGCATTTCATTCAATTTTAGGCTGTATGTGATGAAAGATAGAGTTTTTCTTCCTTTTAGTCTCTTTTATTATCTGAGTACTGTCCCAAATAACTAGATTGCATTTTCTTCCTGCTGTTATAGATTGACCTAAGATTTATTCGGTGCCAGTTGTCATTGTCCACTTTTTCACATCTACACAGAGCAAGATGTCTAGCACATTATAGTTTTAGATGTTTTTTTGTGACGAATGAATTAGGTTTGCAACTGTACTTTTTACTCTTGTGCATTACATCTTGCAGGAGGCTGTCACAATGATTAAACCAATCCAAGATGCAGAGGCAGCAGCAAAAAGGCTCATGCAGGAAGCGTACCAGAGAGGGAGTGCAGATAACATTACTTGTGTCGTTGTCCGTTTCTTGGCCAATCAGGGATGTTCCTCTCAAAGCAGCTCTATGTAATCGCATCCACGCCGCTACCCACTCTGCAATGTTTCTACATCTTTGGTAAACTCTGATGATGAATAAAAGCGCTGGTCAATTAACTTGATATAGGAAGTTGGATTTCTTCAGTAGCGTAATGCTAAGGTAAAGATAGATCTAAATTGAAACCTTACCAGACTGCTAATGTGCATATCAGCAGCATCTAGAATAGAACAATGTGTGGATTTAGTACGTGTACTTGCGTCTTTAATCTAGATAGAAACATTCATCGAGTTGGAGTTGTTATGTCTGTAACTTGTAAATGTCTTCCAAGTTCGGTCCCTCAATATATGCTCTTTGTTCTTTTTCCAATGTATTTCGGTTGTCCAAAACGCAAGGTGTCTATATCAAACTATGGAGTTAAATGAAGTGTTGGTCAGTTAGCTGCGGTGGTTCCGTCTTATTGGCTGTACGGAAAGTCTTTCCGATGTTATCTTGTTGCCGAAGATGCTCGGCACGTTCCCACCGTCATGGTGCCACTGTCATGGTGCAGCGGTAGTAACTTGCCGCTCCAGTTTCCAAGTCTTCTGGGAAATTACATGATTTGTAATGTACCCGTTTTGGGATGACATATTTAGACAGGAAATTATCAAAGATGACCTCAAGAGAGATTTGTCGGACATATGCGGCGGACAATGCTGATGCTATGATGACCAGGGCTCACATTTGCCTTTCTTGCATCAGCGTTGTCGATCCCGCACCGACAAAAGCTGAGGCGGTCGGGCTGGGTTGTCATGGGGACCGTCATCCCGAATTGGCAGATGAAAGTAAGTGGTCGTGAGTTTTTGAGGTCGAAGAGTCGACTCTAAAGTTGGGTGGCTCTGTGGCTATTTTTTCAGATCAAAGATGTCTTCCTTGTCAACTCAATCCGCCAATTACGAAAGACTGGTCTTACTTTATCTATTATCATAAGGAATAATATGATTTCACGGCAAAAACACGAAAGAAGATGAACGACCATCCCAGTGTCAAAAGTTAGCGACGAAAATTACCACGTTTATCACTATATGTCCCAAGGAAACTTAAATGGGAAATCTGGATAGAATTGGCTGCACCTATATTTTTTTTTGCTATGTTCAAGAAGTCAATCTGTCGACCAATGGCGTGACAAGAAATTTCGCCTGTGATTAAAATGATCCACGTCATTTTAATTGATAAATGCGTTTCCAGTCATCAAGGCATTTTATTTTGGTAGGTCGAGGTACCATCATGTCGGGAGATAATCCTCAAAATGCACCTTCCGTACTGTCAAGGATTCCAAAAGGAAATTCAATTCGTCTTCTCTAGGAAGCTGCAAAAGATCCAAGTGCGATGCATCATTTTTCATCGTTACGCCATCGTGTTGAGATTTTATAGACAAAGGAAGCTTCATATGCCAACACTCCTTTGATGTAGCTCACGTCAAAGGGACTCCGTCGTCGGCCTTGAAGAGAGAAATGCTTGATGTGCTTTCTCATCGTAATCGTCAAATTAGAGATGGTCGAGGCGCCGAGGATGCAAAAGGAGAATGGAATGGATTGCAAGCTACACAATGAGTGTGCATTAGCAATTACTTCATTCGTTGGTTGCTCATCGGCTCCGATTCAAATTGATTTCAACAACTAAAGAGGTCATTCCTACCAACCACTTCTTCACATTGTTCACACTTGCTGTTAAATCGGTTGGTATCTCCTTGCCAACGGCGCAATCAATTCCGAGTCGCTGAATCACCAAGATTAGCATAAATGATTGATAATGTTATTGATGAGCATCAAATTGGAACTTGAGAATGGGGGAAATTAACACTACAATTGCCACAATTTCCATATAGTGCATATAGTGCTCACTTCAATACCAATATATCTCAATCAATCACTTAAGAGTCTATATCGATAAAATAATAATAATCACTTAAGTGTCTTCCATGACAAATTTCGGCTATACGTCATGCTTCCTCTTTTAATAGAATTTAATTTTTGTGTGGCTTTCTTAAGGAAAATTGAAGTTCAATGTGGACAAAGGACAAGACGACCTGGCATATGGTCTAACCAATTCACCAATTTGCCTTTTCTCCTCCTCCTCTTTCTTCGCCTTCGTCTTCTGTCTTCATCTTCTTTACTAGAGACATTGGAACGAAGAAAGGAACAAACAACACACAACTCTCTCTCTCTCTCTCTCTCTCTCTCTCTCTCTCTCTCTCTCTCTCTCTCTCTCTCTCTCTCTCTCTGTGGATCAGTGAGAATGAGGCATTGGAGGAGGTGATTCTTCGAAAGCTCAAACGCATTTGAATTGCAAAACACGAGAGGAAGGAGGCGGAAGAGAACCCCCACTTCCAGGAGATATGTGGAGTTTCACTGTCACAGAGAAAAACACAGCAAGCTAGCTTGCAGATTGCGTGAGTTGCTTCTGGCTTAATACTAAAATGAGCATCCTCCAAAATTTATTGCATACATAGTTAACCCTTCTCCTTTTAAATGTCTAGGGGATACGAGATGGAGTCCTCACTCGCGTCTAATTCTTAATTAAGTAATTGGGTTTGACGCGTCTCGCTCTATTCATTTGAGATAATCGAGCTTATGATATAATCACTTCATTTGAGTCAACATTCATTAATTATATTTCCTCGTCAAGGAAGAGAATCACCTCGCAATGAGAAACCGTTGTCGAGTTGACTTGTTCACGGCTACTGTGGACTCTTACTTATCAGAAATATATAGTGGATTCCAGTAAGATGTGCTGCAATTCACTTTATAAAAGCCAAGGACCAACAATTCACTTTATTGGAACCCACTATATACATACATATATATATATTAAAAGCAATCATACGTAATTTAAACTTGGTGATATTTGAAAACTTGCAAATAAATCTTTATCTCGAGGGTTTTAAGGTTTCAGTCAGGACTTTTTGAGCTTGATGTTTTCCGGACTCCCGATTTACAAGCTAAAAAATTTTCAAATCTACCAAAGCTTCGTGAAGACAAAATTAAGGAGAAATTACGCAAATCTCTCCTTAAACTTTACGGATAGTACGTGTTTATCCCTAAACTTTTGACTATCTCGCAAAACTCAATGACCTTTCATTTTATTGTAGCTGTTAACTCTTACATTAATTATTTTTTAGTTATCATGTGCAATGCACATTACTTTTAAGAGGTAAAGCTTATTTTCATTTCATTACATTTTTTAGGGAAATTCCACTTTTAACCTTAACTGCTGAAAGAAAAAAAAAATACATAAAAATATCTTAAACTAGTAGATATGTGGCATATCTACCCTAAATTAATGTTTGCGTAGAAAAAATCCCTAATCATTGGGCTATAAACACATTTACCCCGAACTAGTTCTATATATCCTTCGTCAGCTTTTATCCAATATACCCATTTTATCCCCAATGTGGAGATACACGAGAAGCAAACTCATCCAACAGGGATTCCACGTGAAAATTCAGCATAAATTGCCCTAGAAACAACTAGTCCTGGAAATTCAAGCTCTCTGATATATTTCATTCGATATATTTCATGCCAACGAGAAAGAGAAGATGAAGGCAAGCATTTAGATCGTTCACAACACATGTCTTCGCAATTTTTGCCGTGGAAAATGCCAAGTTCAAAAGATTTGGATATTGAGCGAAGAATCTGTGAAGCCTCGCAGGATTCTCCTTCATCTTATGGTCACGAGCAGTAATTCCTCTTCATTCTTGTCATCTCCAACAGTTTCTCTTCCATATAATAACTCCCTCACGCCGTGAAAATCTACTGAAATTGACAATTTTATCCTTAGTTGGCCCTAAAATTTCGGTGATAAGAATAGAGAATTGGCAGATTCAATTTGTCTTTGTCCAAATTTCTAATGTCAATTCATTTTCTTCAGAATGACTTTCCCATAACAATGTCATTTAGTGAGCCACTTGTGCTTAATTTTCACTTCATATCCATGTCAAACAAGTTTGTCAAATGTATTTCTATGTCAACAACTTACGAGGACATTAAACAGAAGTTAATGAAGGGATAGATTTACCATGAGCATATCAGCTTGGGATTTTTTTCTCTTTTGCAAGACAAAAACTAGTTTTTGGTAAATATGTTATTAGTGTACTAGTTGAGGAATTCTCGTGGTACTATCCCTTCATCAAAATACTAAAAATAGAAAAAAGAAGAACCACTATTGATATTAAGCAATAAGAATTTGTTAGATTTTGATGAATGTACCAACTTTAATACGACTAAATAAGGATAATTACAAAGATAGTCTTTGAGTTTTAGTTCAACATGCAATGTGGTTCTTAAATTTTTAATTTGTTCAATGTGGTTTCTAAATGATGTTGTATATTAATTGTTAATTTGATTAATGTGATCCATGGATTTTAAATTTTTATTATAGAGGGAGTAGTTAGGTGTATTGATCCAGATCAAAAAGGAGGCTATAAAGTGGTCCATGCCATTACTTTTACGAGCTGTGCTGTGAACAAGAAAGCGTCCTTGAGAGATCATGGTGGCTTCATTGATGGCACGGCCTAGAATATAGCGACAGTAGAAGACGGGAAAAGGCTGTGTGATCAGGCAACTTTGGCTAGTGATGTTGGCCGATGGTATCACGGGAGAACTCAGTTCAGTAAAGACCGGCGACTTTGCTTCAAAGATGGCATGGCAATAGATGATGTAACGATGAAGAAACGTGTAGGGGTGAAGTATCTCTGAGACGTGTGGACAAAACTTGTTATTTCAAGGAAGTCTGAGCACGACTTGGTTTTATGTAGGCATCTGTGGAGGGCGCGAGGAGAACGGCTATACAAAGCGACTGATCGTGATTATGACTTGACTGCAAATTCGAGTTAAGTCGAAAGTCGTTGATTACGTCTCGAGTTTTGGCTAAGGACTCAAGCAAGGGAAACACTAAAGTGACTAATGTTAGATTGTCCTTGAGGTCAGGATTGAGGGAGGCATAGGTTCAAGCTTGTAATCTCTTTATTTATAGTGGTATTACTTCTTCTTCTTTTGTATAAGTAGGTCTCGACACTCTAGCCCAACCTCATAAATCCATGTGTATATTTTCTATTTTATGTTATTGCTCTATTTATCTCAAGAACGTGGTGGGTTGAACAGTGTTACTATGCATCACATTTCAACGGCAACTGTACAAATATGATTTTCAGTTCTGAAAACTATTCAGACGGAATTTCCAAAACTAAATATAGAATGATTTGTAGGTTACTTCATCACATGTATGAAGAAGGATAATGCGCATACTTTTCATATATATTCAACACTAGACAAGTTTGACACAATTAAAGAACAACGAGCTAAATCTAGGATATCATGAAGGTGATTGGCATGTTGATAAACAAGTTACCCATTTCTACAAAAGCCACGAGTTTCATTCACATTATAAGTGAAACTATGAACAGTTAGCATGATAATACTTAATTGGCTTATTTCATATTAAGAGTCTTCTTGGCAACTAGCATCTTAATGGAGTTACGGTATAGGGCTCGCCAACCTCATGTCTTTAGGCACAGATGGAGTGAAGTAATTATAAGTTAAACTAGACATTCTATAACGGGCACAAAACTTTTGTTTTTTTTTAACTGAAAAAAAAAATAGTCGCTAGTATTGATTGCTCCTCTTCAACATTTAACTTATAGAAATAGCTCAGTTTAGGACGGCCGAGGTAGATCCAATGGGAAAGGGTTCCATTGAGGTATAACAACCGATTCTTCGTGTTGTATATAGTTTGGATGAAATATTGTACTTTATAACATGATTTTGTAAGTACCGTAAATTATATTCAATTTGAGTACATCCTTGAATTTCTTGATGAAGTTTACTTGAAATTGAGAAAATAAATCATCTAAAAAGCCATAGTATTATTATATGATGATTAATTTAATTTTTAAATCTTTAGTTTGATTAATTTAATCATAAAATTTTGATAATTTTTCAATTTCAATTTCATCAATTTAATTTTGGGTTAATACCACGAAAAACCATAAACTATACTCCCTATGACACATTTAACCCAAACCTTTTTTATGATACTAAAAGCCCCCAATTATATCCCATGTGATACATTTACTCTAAAATTTTTTGTGACATTAAAAATCCTAAATTATATTTCATGTAACATAGTTACCCCAACCTTTTTTTGTAACACCAAAAATCTCAAATTATATCATATGTGATATATCTACCCCATAATTTTTTTTCATTCTCTTTTTTTTTCTCAAAAAGAATATGGCTAGGGAGCTAGCCACTGGTTGGTGAGTCACTGCTAGAGGGTGGCGAAGCCCTCGCTGGTGGTTGGCTAGGGCTTGCCGCCCTCTAGCCGACCCCGCCCGTGGCTGGTGATGGCCGAGTGAGGCAGCCCTCCCCCAAATCTAGATAAAGGCTACAGCGGAGGCTGAGAAAGCCGTCGTTGCCCTCGTTCGCAGTCGACAAGAGCCAAACGAGGCAGCCCTACCCAGATCTGGTTGCTACCCTCTAGCAATGTTAGGTGACCAACTCACTAGCCAAAAATTTTTTCAGGAAGAAGGGAAAAAAATTTATGAGGTAATGTGTCACATATGATATAGTTTGAGATTTTTGATTTCGCAAAAAGAAATTTAGGCTAAATGTCTCACATTAGATATAATTTGAGATTTTTAATGTCACGAAAAAATTAAAATTTTTCGTAGTATTAAGCCTTTAATTTTAAACCTTTTAAAAATCTCGATACTATTGACACAACAATGAATGACTAAATGGATGATGACCAAATTCAAAAATCTGAAAGTCTTAAATAGATTGTGAAAATCATCTACCTCAACATCGGCCATGCCACACAAAACCGCAAATCTCCGCGTCAGTGGTTCCTGGTGAAAACTGACTAAAGAGAATACATTAAAAGGAGAGTGAAAAATCTTACTGCTAAACTGATCAAATTTGAAAGAAGTCACGATCTAATTGGCTGCCAAATAATAAAATTAGGATTTCTCGAATAATTGTCCAAAATTGACATGTCCCCCACTTTGAAAAGTTCTGCGTTCCCCACTTGCGTGGGGGAAGAAACAAGTGGGTGGAGGGCCAAAATTCCAATTTAGGGGGCCAAACGTGATAGCTCCTAAATATTTTGAAAAAACCAAAATGAGAGAGGAAATAAATCATGACTTGGTCGTAAGAACACTCAATTATTTCACTTTACACTTTAAATTCAAGCAACAACAGTGTCGAAAAAGTATACTTTTCGCCAAAGAGAAAAAAAAAAAGGCAATGAAATCCCCACCAGCAGCACCGACAAGCAACAGCAAGGGAGTGCAACTGTTGAAAGACACTTTAATGATTGATTTGATCACTTAAAAACCAATGATCATTCGGATCTTGATCTGCATCCGACATTATCGTATTCCCTAATCACTGTCTTTATTCCTAATTACGGTCGGCTTGATCAGATCTCCCCACTTCCATTTTCATCATCATCATCATCAAATTCCATAGAAATTCACCATAAAACAACATTCCTTCAAAGGATCATCAGCGGTCTCCTACTATATACAGACAGAACGATATCAGCTATCGAGAGAAGGAGCAGCAGGAGCAGCAGGAGCAGCAGCACAAGAACCAGCGAGGAGAAGAGCCCCAAGATTTCCTTATAGATCAGAAGGAAGGCACGACACCGAACCCGCCGAACATGCGCTCGGCCTCGGCCTCGATGTCGGCGCGCTTCGCGAACCTGCCCTTGATCCGCGGCCGGGTCTCGGCGTAGGCCTTCCGGGAGGCGTACCGTATGGTCTTCTCGAACTTGCGGTTCTTCCGCTTCTCCCTGTACCTCAGGACCCTCGCCTCCCTGTCCACCGCCGACAGCTGCAGCGCCCGGCTCGCGGGCTCGAACCCCATCCCGACCGCTCTCCCGCCCGGGTTCGACAGGTCGGTGACCGTGCTCTCGTCCGGCACAACTCCGACGTCGAGAGAGGACGACGATACCTGCAAGAATCCTCCTGGTCAGGCTATTTTTCGGATGGTCGTACTTCATTTTCAGGAGTGAAGTGAATCGAAACAGTAATTTCATGATGTACTAAGCACAATCTGAACAACGAGTACGTTAAAACTTTGTCTGTCCATCAGAAGTGATGCATGACATGATTTGAGAGAACGCGGAAGAGACGCTTACGCTGTGGCTCAAGCAGTGAGCGCCGTAGCCGAACCCGAACCCCTTGGATCCGCCAGTCAACTCCAGGTCGAACCCGCCCTCCCCCACATATGGCCCGTGAACGACGCCCTCACTGCGGACCGGGACAACGCCGTCCGCTGTGCCGGAGCTGTTCTGGTCCCCGCTGGGCTCGAACTTGGGGTCGACCGACCCGTAGTCGACGTCCAGGTATGGATCCACGTCGTCATCGCCGAACAGGAACTGGTGGGCCGAGTTCACGTCGGGGCTCTCGGCTGCCTTCGACGGGTTGGGCAACAGCCAAGAGGCGGCCTCCTCCTCCTCCTCCCTGCTGACGTCGTCCTCCGACTTGAGGACGAAGCCGCCGCCGGACTTGGAAAAGGGAGGGACGGCGGGGTGATGGTGGTTGTGGGGGAGGGATTCGTAGAAGGGGACGACGGGGACGCGGTCGTGCTTTCTGGCGACGGGGTTGGCGGAGTGGATGTCGCGGTCGCAGGAGAGGCAGAGGGAGGCCGCGTCCGCCCTGCAGGTAACGTGCGCCGGCGACTGCTCGCAGACCTCGCAGACAACGACGCGGGCGTGGCGGGACGCGAGCTTGTTGGCAGCGTGCACCCTGGCATCGCAGCTCGGGCATAGGAAGGCCGAGTCAGCCCGGCAGAACAGCACGGCTGTCGCCGATTTGCATGAGTCGCAGAGCTTTGACGCCATTACCGGATCTCCCTTCCCTTTCGCACTGAGTATCGACTCAACTCAGCTCGCCTCGGTCTGCGTTGCGAAGCTCTGCTCTGATCTCTCTCTCCTCTGCGTGAATGGCGTGTTGCGCAATTATTCGGGGTAGAGGAGAGTGGACAAGCTCGGGGTCTATCTAGTGGGCCCGAGGAGATCCGGATCTTGACCAATGGAAATTAAACGCGTGGTGCAGGCTTAGCCAGATGAGGGGATTTCATTACCCAGCGGGAAATTCTGGGGGGCTCATAATAAATATTAGGGACGGGGAGGAAATTTGTCAATTTGTCGGCGCGTGGGGCCCACTCGAGGAACTTTTTCGTCCAATCAAAAACTCTCAATTCATTAATATGACATCTAAATTAAACCAAATATATAACATTGTTATTGAACTTCTGAACTTCGAAATGTTTTTAAACTAGTTAATGAAATATATGAAAAATTTTAATATTTCCTTAAATTTAAATTAATGAAATAACAATGTTTATTATTATACAACCAAAATTTCAAAGATCATATATCATATTTGGAGGAATTACAGGGATCGATGAACAAATTAAAAATTTCAGAATTATATTACGCATTAAAACCAAAGTTCATGAATCATTTTTGTGTCGTTATTTTTACAAAAATAAAAATTTAAATTATACTTACTATAATACATAAATTTTAATTTTTTTATACCACCAAAAAATTTTAACTTACTCACCATGATACCAATACTCCTAAATTATTTTGGTGTCACGAGAAAACCTAAACTTATGTTAGTCTCTTAAAAGGCAGTCCCTGTAAAGCTTGAGTGTGGTGCTCGCCGGTTGAGTTAGCATAAAGCCATCTCCAGAAACATCAAGTTCGCAAAACCCTTTCTAGAACCATTGAAGCAGATGAGTCTTCTTATAGAGAATTACAACTGCTTTTGTGCCAAGAGATATGAGCCATATATATATATATATATATATATATATACTCTATATTTTAATTTTATCAATGTCATACTTATCACATTGCTATAAGTTTGGGATTTTTATTTTAATTTTGAAATACTAAGAATGGAATTTAGTATAATCCAACACTATTCAATGACGAACAACATTTTATATCTAGCTTCTAACTATCCCTAGATCATAGCTTTTTCCATGACCGTCGATATTAAATTCTTTCGATCTCATGTGTTTGAGACTCCGTGAACTTTACAATGCGTGATGTTTGAACAGATAGTTGCTTTATTCCACATTTAAGGCACATTATTATGTGCTTAAATATGACTGTTGTTCATTACAAAATATTGTAGTGTGTTGTAGGTACTTGATCAGGAAATCGATTATCTTAGTAAGGCTGGCTTTGGAAAATTATATCAATACCCATTAAGGGTTTTGGAACAGGTTTGGGAAGTAATAGCAAGTTAATAGAACGGGTTTGGAACGACGACGGCCTCTATCATTGTAATCTGAAACTCCACAATCAGCATAAACTCACTGCATTAGGCTTATTTGTTGCCCCCAACATATAGCGGGCGTTATGGCCTCGCCTCCGTTACACAGACTAGCCCATTAGAAAGGGAACTCACCTCTCCAGATTGTCAAAGCTCCCGTGGCTTCATGTTGACCTCGATTTGAGGTTGTTATACTTCATTTTGCTTGACTGCAAAGCGCGCATAGCGCTATGATAGTAGCGGGAGTGGGGGTAGAGAGGGAGGGAACGGGGGAGAGAGAGAGAGAGAGTACTGCTTGTGAGCACAGTGATTGGAAGTGATCTTCGAGGTGACTGTGACAGTGGCCGGTGATGTTGTGTCAAGTCGTCAACAGGTGCTGCAGAAAGAGAGAGAGAGAGGAGAGAGATCATTAGCGTTTACTATGGGGACTGCTTTGGTTTGAGATTATTAGGGTTTTCTCATGAGGACTATTCTGGTTCCCGTGATTAGAAAACCAGATGTACGCATGGCCAATATGAGTAGGGGGAATAGCCAGAAACCTGTAGCTTGATGTCAGCATAAGTTGAACTACTCGACTTTTCCTAGATCTGGCAATCCCAGTTCCTGTACAACGTAATATTTGAATAGCCCAAGAAAATGAACACATCACCTCTGTATTTTTGTCCACTGTACAGCGTCTTCCCCTTCTTCTGAATTTATGACTCCTAAATTTTTAAAATATATTCACATGATTTAAGGATTATATTGAAGATTTCTAATAATTTGAGTATCAAATTTAACAAATTAAAAACTTAAAAACGATATTGCACATTTGACTGCAATTCGAGAATCGTATTAAATCAATTGAAAGTTTATATATGATATTATAAATTTTGCTAAAATAAAAAACCTATTTGCACGTACGTCTATGCCTCTAAAAGAAAGCAAATTGCCGCGTCTATGTGTATAAATTGAGGCTCTTTCGACATGAAAGGAGTATGATATTGAAGGTCACATTGAACAGAAGACATTGTGATTCGAACACAAATTACATTATTCAAGTCGGACACTCCACCACTTTGTCGACCTCTCTTAAATTTGAAGGGCTCAGTAGAGTAACAAACTCTATCCTCATTCCAAGTTATCCTTTAATGATGGACTCACAATTCGCCTTGACAACATGCATGAAAAATATGTCTATTCAAATTTCATTCTCATGTATAACTCATCTCCGCAAATATTTTCCCCATATACATGTTTTCTTTCTCTACATTTTAGCGCCCCTCCAGTCCCAAATAAGTACGAGAGAAACAAACTGGTTAAGAATTGTAGTGACGGAAAGAATCAACATTCCATATATTCCTAACAAACATTACATGAACCTGATTATAGTTTTACAAGATGACTAACTAATATAGCAAAATATTAACTGCGTTCCATCAGGATTAATAAAGGAAAATCTCCCAAATATATCTATATACCCTAAATATATCTATTTTCTCGAGCAATAAGTAATTTATCTCTCAGTAGAGAGCACATTTCTGTGTGGAGAGAGCTCTTTCTTCCACGTAGGATGCGTAGTGTACTTGATCGCTAGGGGAATGTGGCTCCAATGCTTTCCCTTCTGTCCCTAATCTAAGTGGAATCTCTAATGACAAAGTCTGCAATTACTTTCCATCTTTGTCCAAGCAAAGAGGGTTTGGATAGAAAGAGAGTCACCTCGTGGATGTCACTGTTTGGGGACCGCAATTGGTGGGGGCAGGACTCAACAGGAAGGACAGCGATGGCTTTAGGGTTAGCTGGCCTGGCCCATGGAGACCGGAGACGGTGGATTTCCGATGCGACGACATGAGGCTGGTGATGATGTGCGTGTTTGAAAAGGGCTCCTCTTTCGAAGATGGGCATTAGAGCTGGATTTCGGAGCTCTGGAGATGTCTGGTTTGATCCGTATACGGACAGAGGAGATGACAGGCGCCAGATTTTGATACGAGATATCTACAGCGTCCCTCTCCGTCGCTTTCTCTCTCTCTCTCTCTCTCTCTCTCTCTCTCTCTCTCTATACTCGTGTTGTCAGCAGCAAGATGATGTTGGAGGGTATACACAAATCTGATTAATAAAATACAATTCAAATAGACTTCAATAGAACGATCCAAATACAAATAGATGAATCAATTACAAAGCTAAGAAGAAAACATAATATGTAAAACCGAGGCCTGTGCTAATCACAGTTTTCCTTAAAACAGATTCGTCCCCTCCGGTACACAATGAGGATCTCTCCAGTACACGTGAGGTAACTTGGACGTCTGTCTCCCAGGATACAACGGTTGACAGCAACGAAGATAATATCTTCGGAGCTTTCGGCGAACTTGAACAAATCCCTTCGCTGAACCCTCTCTCAAAATAAAACTATGCACTTGTTTTGTCTTTCGAAGAACATGTAAAACTCTATGCATTCGGCCGAGTAAAAACGAATGAAAAAGAAGAACAATAATGTGGGAAGACTCTTCGGTATAAAAGCTACCGTTTCTGAATTAATTCAGACGTTTGGGAATTAAAACACGACTTTAATTAAGCCGTTACAACCTTTAATCGCAATCTTCTGTTACAAAACAATGGATTAAAACCAGCATTTAATCCAAATTCGGTGGTTACAGACTTTACCCATTGAGTCTGTTCAATTTCCAGAAGGTCCAAACGTTTTGTGTCTGGTCATATCCAGAAGGTACTGAACAGAACCTTCTGATCATTTCCAGAAGGTCGATAGTCTAAACATCTAGAACGTCTCCTTCTGAATCCCGCCGTCACGAAAATGTAACATAATAGAATGAAGGCAAAAAGTGACTTGTATCTAAGCCCACTTTCTGGACTTATCCGGGGTTGCATTCGTGTACGCAGGTCGCACGCTCGCGCACAAGTTCATGTTCGACGGGAACCGGATTTGCACCCCCCCTGCGCGCGCACGCGAGGCATAGTGCTTGTGATTTTAAGTTAACACTCTAATGGAGTGTAATCACATTTAAAGCACTCACAAACCTTCTTTCTATTCTATGTGGGACAAGTGTTTCTACACTTTCCACTCACAATGTTGCTTTTTGCATGTGGGACCTACATCCCACTAAGGGTTTGCTTTTGAGAACAGTTTCTCATTCACCCTTTTTTATTCCCAATTTCCAACAATCCCCCACATGAATGAAAATTGTTTTGACTCTACGAGAGTGTTCAACTCTGAAACCTGCATAGGATAGGTAGGTATCACCCTTTGAACCTTCCCTTGTGAAAGTATACTTGCTTCACTAGCTGTCCAGTAGACACGATGTCTTTGAACTGTCCTGCTTTTTTATGTAAAGGACCCATATACTCCACACAGGAATCAATCATTTGTTCCGTTCTCGGTTGTGTTCGTTTTGGCCATGAACACCGACCTGGTTCTGCGAGAGTTTAGACAGAATTTAGCCCTCAAATTCTTCTTTGAAGCGGCCACTCTTCACTCTTACATAGGTGATTTCTTAAGTCTCGAGCAACTCAATCGCTCTACTTAATTATCATTAAAGCAAATTGCCTTAAGTTTTGAGCAATCACATTAGCTCTACTTAAGCGTCAATTTTGCTATCCTTTTTCCCGTATATAGTCACTTTCAAGACATAGGAATGGGTTGAGGGTAATTCCCCCACAGTGACCTTATGAGTCTGTATGGTAGGTTGTCCCTTTGAACCTAGATCTTGGGATCTCCAATCAACTAGGTTGGGTTTTCCTCTATACTCCTCATTGCTCTATGGGCTTTAGTCCCATTCCTTTCGTCAACTTCTCAACTCACTTTTGTTTAACCATTTGGTTAGCGGATCCGCAAGATTATCCTTTGACTTTACATAGTCAATATAGATAATCACAGTTGAGAGTTATTATCTAATGGTATTATGTCTACGACATATATGTCTAGACTTACCATTTCACTTTATACTCTTCCAATCACACATTGATTATCACAATGTAAACAGATTGGTGGCACAAATTTCCCATTTTGGAATATCCTTTCAGAAATAGCTTAGCCATTCAGCCTTTTCTCCACATTTATCCAAAGCTATAAAGCTTTCATTGTGGATCTGACTATCACAGGATTTTCAAGACACGGCTCAATCGGCAAGTGTGAATATATATCCACTTGTAGATTTCAAGTCTTTCACATCAGACATATAGTTAGCTTCACTATATCCTTCCAAAAATACCTTGGTATCTGGTATAGTGTAAATCATAATTCCGAGTATAACGTAAGTACCTTAATACTTTGACTATTGCTTTCCAATGGTCAGCACTCGGATTGCTCGTAAATCTATTCAATTTGCAAACCGTATAGGCACTGTTTGATCTCGTACAATTCATTAAGTACATTAGACTGCCAATCACTTTAGAGTTTTTCTACTTGAGAAATACTCTATCTTCTGTTCTTAAACAGATCAAAGCTATTGTCTAGAAGCATTCTAGCAATACCAGAATGCTCATGTTAAATTCTCAAGAATCTAGTCCACGTATGACTGATCTAACTTAAGACCTTATGACAATCTTTCATGTCAAGTCTTAAATTCAACATTCACTTGGTAGACTTTATCATCACTACCAACAATCGATGGCATTTACATAATGACAATCATTTTCAGACGTTGATATATATATCACGTCATCCGTCTCACCATTAACAACATTGTCCATTTTGGGACTCCAAAAACCTTCAAGTCTTTATTATTCCTCGAGTTCATTATCCTCTCGATTCTACGAGCACGCAACTCGGGACAACTTGTTGACTGTAGGTCACAAGCAGAATATCCAGACTGTCTATAGTCTTAAACTGTAAAGTCTGATCACTTCAGAAGCAGATCGTAAAGTCTGATCATCTTCAGATGCAGGCCGTCAACTGACCCAGAACGTCTTAATACTCAGAACGTTCTACAGGTTCAGATTATTCTACAGTTTCAGACCGTCTACAGACTCAGACAGTCTACAATTCAGACAGTCTACAGATTCAGACAGTCTATAGTCTCAGACTGCCAACAGACTCAAACAGTAAAGTCTCAGACTGTCAACAAACTCAGACAGTCTACAGATTCAGACTGTCTAATATGATCTTTTGAGTCTACCTCATTTCCAAACACATATAACCAACACACGTGCATTTTAGCATACTATTTACCATATGAACACATGTTCAATTTACATGGATTCAATACAAGAATCACAACCATAATATGCATATGCAATTGCTAGTGCTATCATCTCAAGCCATGCAATTGCAACTACTTTATGTCACCGCAAAACCGCCACCGTCTTAGCCATAAGGCTGCCATCATCTCAACCACAAGGCAAAGTCCACCTTTGGTTTATGATGTGCACAGGCGTGTCTAACTCGGTAACACAAGTTCAGCACTTAGATCACAACGATCAACACGTGTGTCATTTCCATTTGGAGGTATTGAAAATACCATGGTTTTAAAGCATTCAACTTGTAACTAAGCTTCTTTTGCAAGATACCCCCACACTCGCAAGTGTCCGTAATATAGTTTCCTATCTTTCCATTGAGTTCATAACTCATAAGGGGTTTCATCCTCTTTCGAGGTATCTTCTCAAAGGTAATCTTGTCAAAAGAGCTTTTCCCCCCACATTTCGTGAGGCCCCTAATACATAGGGTCGTTGTGGATTGCATCCGCAACATAATGCTCAATTATTCACAATTCATAGCATATACACATGCACAGTGAGAACAGGCATACTTGAATAAATGCACACACATGCACAATACATGAACATCAAGTCAATCATGAAAACATTTCTCAAGACCATAACATTGGTCTTACAAGGAAATACACTCCAAAAAACATTTCCAATCATCATTCACTGAACACACATGTATCAAGCCAACAAAAACGTGCTCAGAATGCACAAAGCAACTATCTACTAGTTTGAACAGAAACGTTGTTCACTTTGTTAAATCAGAAAAATAGATTTAATCATCCAAAAATTCTGATTTTTCACCACAAAGTAGATAAGATCTAGTTGAACAACTTTCAAGAAGGAACCGATCTCATAATCATTGAGTAAGAGTGTCAAAACCAAGCATCTATTTGACTGGAAAACTGTGTTGGTTTCAGATAAAACTCGGACACAAATGCTTGTCAAAAAGGTATCAAATCTCATCGTATGAATCTGAAATTTTAACACAAAGTAGCCCTACTAATGAGCTACAAAACTTATGAAGGTCATCAAACCAAATTCACAACAAAACAAGCTCAAAACGAGGCTACTTTGACTCGGGGTCAAAACCAGTTTTCTGGAAATAGTTTGAACTATAATCTGGAATTTAAACAAACTGTTGTCTAAAATAATCCAGAAAAATTCCAAATAAATATATGTTATATACAAGCATGAAAGAAACAACTTTCATCAAGATACTAACCTCAAATTCTCAGCGTACAGCGCTAGAGAAAATCACAAAGCAGAATTGATCTCTGCTTTCTCCAACCCAGATCAGAATCGTTGAAGGCTGTTCTATTTAAAACACTTCCAAATCAACACAAGGAGATTAGCAACGTTAATTTAAGATTCTAAATTTCATATAACATGGTCAACATTATGGCCTTAAGGAAGTCACCATCCTTCCATTCTGTCTCAACACCTCCACTTGGATCTCTTACATCTGACTTTAGCTATTACTCCTTAGCAAAAAGCTTCCTCGTGTCAGACGCTGCTCCTTAGGTGTTGTAAGACAAATCTCGATCATACCTTGGGTGTCCACCAACGTGACCTTCATCTAGGTCATCTTGGATTTCGAATCCCTCAACTAGAGGCATTCTAGACTTTCCTTTCACCTGGATTTTATGCACTTGACTACTTTCAGTCTTAAAATCCATCATTTCATATCAAAGGATTAACCATTTCAAAATCATGAAAGCAACCACTTTCAAAATCATGAAGGCAACCACTTTCAAAATCGAGGAACCGTCCGACAACAATTTCTTTGTTTCGGCATCCTCTGATTTGTGGTCTAACGATTCCCACAATCAAATCAATGTTTGCTTTACATCGTGCACATTGTTCAAACCACTTAAGACATAGATCCTTCACAGGATGTCTTAGTGTTACCAAGCTCCAATCACATTGATAGCTTACTTATCCGTTTCTCAAATAGACCTCTTAGGAGTTTCCTCCATCAAGAATCTCGCAAGAATCATATCTCTCGGTAAAACAACACTCATGTTGCTACCTTTCTTACCTCCACCTTCTAGCGTTTGATATTCTGAACTTATCTGGCCTTTTGCCATGAGGGGTTAAACCACCAATGGGAACAGCAGAAGGTCCGGATCTTTGGTGTTGGTGTTGGAATCACCAGAAGCTTCAATCACTTCTTCCCAGCAACAGCAACCTCTTCCTTCCCCAGCAAGATCAACGACGTTCTTCCAAGAAGCCACTTGAACTACCGAATCTGTTTTAAGATTGTTGGAGGGTATACACAAATCTGATTAATAAAATACAATTCAAATAGACTTCAATAGAACGATCCAAATACAAATAGATGAATCAATTACAAAGCTAAGAAGAAAACATAATATGTAAAACCGAGGCCTGTGCTAATCACAGTTTTCCTTAAAACAGATTCGTCCCCTCCAGTACACAATGAGGATCTCTCCAGTACACGTGAGGTAACTTGGACGTCTGTCTCCCAGGATACAACGGTTGACAGCAACGAAGATAATATCTTCGGAGCTTTCGGCGAACTTGAACAAATCCCTTCGCTGAACCCTCTCTCAAAATAAAACTATGCACTTGTTTTGTCTTTCGAAGAACATGTAAAACTCTATGCATTCGGCCGAGTAAAAACGAATGAAAAAGAAGAACAATAATGTGGGAAGACTCTTCGGTATAAAAGCTACCGTTTCTGAATTAATTCAGACGTTTGGGAATTAAAACACGACTTTAATTAAGCCGTTACAACCTTTAATCGCAATCTTCTGTTACAAAACAATGGATTAAAACCAGCATTTAATCCAAATTCGGTGGTTACAGACTTTACCCATTGAGTCTGTTCAATTTCCAGAAGGTCCAAACGTTTTGTGTCTGGTCATATCCAGAAGGTACTGAACAGAACCTTCTGATCATTTCCAGAAGGTCGATAGTCTAAACATCTAGAACGTCTCCTTCTGAATCCCGCCGTCACGAAAATGTAACATAATAGAATGAAGGCAAAAAGTGACTTGTATCTAAGCCCACTTTCTGGACTTATCCGGGGTTGCATTCGTGTACGCAGGTCGCACGCTCGCGCACAAGTTCATGTTCGACGGGAACCGGATTTGCACCCCCCCTGCGCGCGCACGCGAGGCATAGTGCTTGTGATTTTAAGTTAACACTCTAATGGAGTGTAATCACATTTAAAGCACTCACAAACCTTCTTTCTATTCTATGTGGGACAAGTGTTTCTACACTTTCCACTCACAATGTTGCTTTTTGCATGTGGGACCTACATCCCACTAAGGGTTTGCTTTTGAGAACAGTTTCTCATTCACCCTTTTTTATTCCCAATTTCCAACAATCCCCCACATGAATGAAAATTGTTTTGACTCTACGAGAGTGTTCAACTCTGAAACCTGCATAGGATAGGTAGGTATCACCCTTTGAACCTTCCCTTGTGAAAGTATACTTGCTTCACTAGCTGTCCAGTAGACACGATGTCTTTGAACTGTCCTGCTTTTTTATGTAAAGGACCCATATACTCCACACAGGAATCAATCATTTGTTCCGTTCTCGGTTGTGTTCGTTTTGGCCATGAACACCGACCTGGTTCTGCGAGAGTTTAGACAGAATTTAGCCCTCAAATTCTTCTTTGAAGCGGCCACTCTTCACTCTTACATAGGTGATTTCTTAAGTCTCGAGCAACTCAATCGCTCTACTTAATTATCATTAAAGCAAATTGCCTTAAGTTTTGAGCAATCACATTAGCTCTACTTAAGCGTCAATTTTGCTATCCTTTTTCCCGTATATAGTCACTTTCAAGACATAGGAATGGGTTGAGGGTAATTCCCCCACAGTGACCTTATGAGTCTGTATGGTAGGTTGTCCCTTTGAACCTAGATCTTGGGATCTCCAATCAACTAGGTTGGGTTTTCCTCTATACTCCTCATTGCTCTATGGGCTTTAGTCCCATTCCTTTCGTCAACTTCTCAACTCACTTTTGTTTAACCATTTGGTTAGCGGATCCGCAAGATTATCCTTTGACTTTACATAGTCAATATAGATAATCACAGTTGAGAGTTATTATCTAATGGTATTATGTCTACGACATATATGTCTAGACTTACCATTTCACTTTATACTCTTCCAATCACACATTGATTATCACAATGTAAACAGATTGGTGGCACAAATTTCCCATTTTGGAATATCCTTTCAGAAATAGCTTAGCCATTCAGCCTTTTCTCCACATTTATCCAAAGCTATAAAGCTTTCATTGTGGATCTGACTATCACAGGATTTTCAAGACACGGCTCAATCGGCAAGTGTGAATATATATCCACTTGTAGATTTCAAGTCTTTCACATCAGACATATAGTTAGCTTCACTATATCCTTCCAAAAATACCTTGGTATCTGGTATAGTGTAAATCATAATTCCGAGTATAACGTAAGTACCTTAATACTTTGACTATTGCTTTCCAATGGTCAGCACTCGGATTGCTCGTAAATCTATTCAATTTGCAAACCGTATAGGCACTGTTTGATCTCGTACAATTCATTAAGTACATTAGACTGCCAATCACTTTAGAGTTTTTCTACTTGAGAAATACTCTATCTTCTGTTCTTAAACAGATCAAAGCTATTGTCTAGAAGCATTCTAGCAATACCAGAATGCTCATGTTAAATTCTCAAGAATCTAGTCCACGTATGACTGATCTAACTTAAGACCTTATGACAATCTTTCATGTCAAGTCTTAAATTCAACATTCACTTGGTAGACTTTATCATCACTACCAACAATCGATGGCATTTACATAATGACAATCATTTTCAGACGTTGATATATATATCACGTCATCCGTCTCACCATTAACAACATTGTCCATTTTGGGACTCCAAAAACCTTCAAGTCTTTATTATTCCTCGAGTTCATTATCCTCTCGATTCTACGAGCACGCAACTCGGGACAACTTGTTGACTGTAGGTCACAAGCAGAATATCCAGACTGTCTATAGTCTTAAACTGTAAAGTCTGATCACTTCAGAAGCAGATCGTAAAGTCTGATCATCTTCAGATGCAGGCCGTCAACTGACCCAGAACGTCTTAATACTCAGAACGTTCTACAGGTTCAGATTATTCTACAGTTTCAGACCGTCTACAGACTCAGACAGTCTACAATTCAGACAGTCTACAGATTCAGACAGTCTATAGTCTCAGACTGCCAACAGACTCAAACAGTAAAGTCTCAGACTGTCAACAAACTCAGACAGTCTACAGATTCAGACTGTCTAATATGATCTTTTGAGTCTACCTCATTTCCAAACACATATAACCAACACACGTGCATTTTAGCATACTATTTACCATATGAACACATGTTCAATTTACATGGATTCAATACAAGAATCACAACCATAATATGCATATGCAATTGCTAGTGCTATCATCTCAAGCCATGCAATTGCAACTACTTTATGTCACCGCAAAACCGCCACCGTCTTAGCCATAAGGCTGCCATCATCTCAACCACAAGGCAAAGTCCACCTTTGGTTTATGATGTGCACAGGCGTGTCTAACTCGGTAACACAAGTTCAGCACTTAGATCACAACGATCAACACGTGTGTCATTTCCATTTGGAGGTATTGAAAATACCATGGTTTTAAAGCATTCAACTTGTAACTAAGCTTCTTTTGCAAGATACCCCCACACTCGCAAGTGTCCGTAATATAGTTTCCTATCTTTCCATTGAGTTCATAACTCATAAGGGGTTTCATCCTCTTTCGAGGTATCTTCTCAAAGGTAATCTTGTCAAAAGAGCTTTTCCCCCCACATTTCGTGAGGCCCCTAATACATAGGGTCGTTGTGGATTGCATCCGCAACATAATGCTCAATTATTCACAATTCATAGCATATACACATGCACAGTGAGAACAGGCATACTTGAATAAATGCACACACATGCACAATACATGAACATCAAGTCAATCATGAAAACATTTCTCAAGACCATAACATTGGTCTTACAAGGAAATACACTCCAAAAAACATTTCCAATCATCATTCACTGAACACACATGTATCAAGCCAACAAAAACGTGCTCAGAATGCACAAAGCAACTATCTACTAGTTTGAACAGAAACGTTGTTCACTTTGTTAAATCAGAAAAATAGATTTAATCATCCAAAAATTCTGATTTTTCACCACAAAGTAGATAAGATCTAGTTGAACAACTTTCAAGAAGGAACCGATCTCATAATCATTGAGTAAGAGTGTCAAAACCAAGCATCTATTTGACTGGAAAACTGTGTTGGTTTCAGATAAAACTCGGACACAAATGCTTGTCAAAAAGGTATCAAATCTCATCGTATGAATCTGAAATTTTAACACAAAGTAGCCCTACTAATGAGCTACAAAACTTATGAAGGTCATCAAACCAAATTCACAACAAAACAAGCTCAAAACGAGGCTACTTTGACTCGGGGTCAAAACCAGTTTTCTGGAAATAGTTTGAACTATAATCTGGAATTTAAACAAACTGTTGTCTAAAATAATCCAGAAAAATTCCAAATAAATATATGTTATATACAAGCATGAAAGAAACAACTTTCATCAAGATACTAACCTCAAATTCTCAGCGTACAGCGCTAGAGAAAATCACAAAGCAGAATTGATCTCTGCTTTCTCCAACCCAGATCAGAATCGTTGAAGGCTGTTCTATTTAAAACACTTCCAAATCAACACAAGGAGATTAGCAACGTTAATTTAAGATTCTAAATTTCATATAACATGGTCAACATTATGGCCTTAAGGAAGTCACCATCCTTCCATTCTGTCTCAACACCTCCACTTGGATCTCTTACATCTGACTTTAGCTATTACTCCTTAGCAAAAAGCTTCCTCGTGTCAGACGCTGCTCCTTAGGTGTTGTAAGACAAATCTCGATCATACCTTGGGTGTCCACCAACGTGACCTTCATCTAGGTCATCTTGGATTTCGAATCCCTCAACTAGAGGCATTCTAGACTTTCCTTTCACCTGGATTTTATGCACTTGACTACTTTCAGTCTTAAAATCCATCATTTCATATCAAAGGATTAACCATTTCAAAATCATGAAAGCAACCACTTTCAAAATCATGAAGGCAACCACTTTCAAAATCGAGGAACCGTCCGACAACAATTTCTTTGTTTCGGCATCCTCTGATTTGTGGTCTAACGATTCCCACAATCAAATCAATGTTTGCTTTACATCGTGCACATTGTTCAAACCACTTAAGACATAGATCCTTCACAGGATGTCTTAGTGTTACCAAGCTCCAATCACATTGATAGCTTACTTATCCGTTTCTCAAATAGACCTCTTAGGAGTTTCCTCCATCAAGAATCTCGCAAGAATCATATCTCTCGGTAAAACAACACTCATGTTGCTACCTTTCTTACCTCCACCTTCTAGCGTTTGATATTCTGAACTTATCTGGCCTTTTGCCATGAGGGGTTAAACCACCAATGGGAACAGCAGAAGGTCCGGATCTTTGGTGTTGGTGTTGGAATCACCAGAAGCTTCAATCACTTCTTCCCAGCAACAGCAACCTCTTCCTTCCCCAGCAAGATCAACGACGTTCTTCCAAGAAGCCACTTGAACTACCGAATCTGTTTTAAGATTGTTGGAGGGTATACACAAATCTGATTAATAAAATACAATTCAAATAGACTTCAATAGAACGATCCAAATACAAATAGATGAATCAATTACAAAGCTAAGAAGAAAACATAATATGTAAAACCGAGGCCTGTGCTAATCACAGTTTTCCTTAAAACAGATTCGTCCCCT
Organism: Melaleuca quinquenervia; assembly: GCA_030064385.1. NCBI lineage: Eukaryota > Viridiplantae > Streptophyta > Magnoliopsida > Myrtales > Myrtaceae > Melaleuca > Melaleuca quinquenervia. Next base: position 8,990,097 of record CM057720.1, read on the forward strand.
CCAGTACACAATGAGGATCTCTCCAGTACACGTGAGGTAACTTGGACGTCTGTCTCCCAGGATACAACGGTTGACAGCAACGAAGATAATATCTTCGGAGCTTTCGGCGAACTTGAACAAATCCCTTCGCTGAACCCTCTCTCAAAATAAAACTATGCACTTGTTTTGTCTTTCGAAGAACATGTAAAACTCTATGCATTCGGCCGAGTAAAAACGAATGAAAAAGAAGAACAATAATGTGGGAAGACTCTTCGGTATAAAAGCTACCGTTTCTGAATTAATTCAGACGTTTGGGAATTAAAACACGACTTTAATTAAGCCGTTACAACCTTTAATCGCAATCTTCTGTTACAAAACAATGGATTAAAACCAGCATTTAATCCAAATTCGGTGGTTACAGACTTTACCCATTGAGTCTGTTCAATTTCCAGAAGGTCCAAACGTTTTGTGTCTGGTCATATCCAGAAGGTACTGAACAGAACCTTCTGATCATTTCCAGAAGGTCGATAGTCTAAACATCTAGAACGTCTCCTTCTGAATCCCGCCGTCACGAAAATGTAACATAATAGAATGAAGGCAAAAAGTGACTTGTATCTAAGCCCACTTTCTGGACTTATCCGGGGTTGCATTCGTGTACGCAGGTCGCACGCTCGCGCACAAGTTCATGTTCGACGGGAACCGGATTTGCACCCCCCCTGCGCGCGCACGCGAGGCATAGTGCTTGTGATTTTAAGTTAACACTCTAATGGAGTGTAATCACATTTAAAGCACTCACAAACCTTCTTTCTATTCTATGTGGGACAAGTGTTTCTACACTTTCCACTCACAATGTTGCTTTTTGCATGTGGGACCTACATCCCACTAAGGGTTTGCTTTTGAGAACAGTTTCTCATTCACCCTTTTTTATTCCCAATTTCCAACAATCCCCCACATGAATGAAAATTGTTTTGACTCTACGAGAGTGTTCAACTCTGAAACCTGCATAGGATAGGTAGGTATCACCCTTTGAACCTTCCCTTGTGAAAGTATACTTGCTTCACTAGCTGTCCAGTAGACACGATGTCTTTGAACTGTCCTGCTTTTTTATGTAAAGGACCCATATACTCCACACAGGAATCAATCATTTGTTCCGTTCTCGGTTGTGTTCGTTTTGGCCATGAACACCGACCTGGTTCTGCGAGAGTTTAGACAGAATTTAGCCCTCAAATTCTTCTTTGAAGCGGCCACTCTTCACTCTTACATAGGTGATTTCTTAAGTCTCGAGCAACTCAATCGCTCTACTTAATTATCATTAAAGCAAATTGCCTTAAGTTTTGAGCAATCACATTAGCTCTACTTAAGCGTCAATTTTGCTATCCTTTTTCCCGTATATAGTCACTTTCAAGACATAGGAATGGGTTGAGGGTAATTCCCCCACAGTGACCTTATGAGTCTGTATGGTAGGTTGTCCCTTTGAACCTAGATCTTGGGATCTCCAATCAACTAGGTTGGGTTTTCCTCTATACTCCTCATTGCTCTATGGGCTTTAGTCCCATTCCTTTCGTCAACTTCTCAACTCACTTTTGTTTAACCATTTGGTTAGCGGATCCGCAAGATTATCCTTTGACTTTACATAGTCAATATAGATAATCACAGTTGAGAGTTATTATCTAATGGTATTATGTCTACGACATATATGTCTAGACTTACCATTTCACTTTATACTCTTCCAATCACACATTGATTATCACAATGTAAACAGATTGGTGGCACAAATTTCCCATTTTGGAATATCCTTTCAGAAATAGCTTAGCCATTCAGCCTTTTCTCCACATTTATCCAAAGCTATAAAGCTTTCATTGTGGATCTGACTATCACAGGATTTTCAAGACACGGCTCAATCGGCAAGTGTGAATATATATCCACTTGTAGATTTCAAGTCTTTCACATCAGACATATAGTTAGCTTCACTATATCCTTCCAAAAATACCTTGGTATCTGGTATAGTGTAAATCATAATTCCGAGTATAACGTAAGTACCTTAATACTTTGACTATTGCTTTCCAATGGTCAGCACTCGGATTGCTCGTAAATCTATTCAATTTGCAAACCGTATAGGCACTGTTTGATCTCGTACAATTCATTAAGTACATTAGACTGCCAATCACTTTAGAGTTTTTCTACTTGAGAAATACTCTATCTTCTGTTCTTAAACAGATCAAAGCTATTGTCTAGAAGCATTCTAGCAATACCAGAATGCTCATGTTAAATTCTCAAGAATCTAGTCCACGTATGACTGATCTAACTTAAGACCTTATGACAATCTTTCATGTCAAGTCTTAAATTCAACATTCACTTGGTAGACTTTATCATCACTACCAACAATCGATGGCATTTACATAATGACAATCATTTTCAGACGTTGATATATATATCACGTCATCCGTCTCACCATTAACAACATTGTCCATTTTGGGACTCCAAAAACCTTCAAGTCTTTATTATTCCTCGAGTTCATTATCCTCTCGATTCTACGAGCACGCAACTCGGGACAACTTGTTGACTGTAGGTCACAAGCAGAATATCCAGACTGTCTATAGTCTTAAACTGTAAAGTCTGATCACTTCAGAAGCAGATCGTAAAGTCTGATCATCTTCAGATGCAGGCCGTCAACTGACCCAGAACGTCTTAATACTCAGAACGTTCTACAGGTTCAGATTATTCTACAGTTTCAGACCGTCTACAGACTCAGACAGTCTACAATTCAGACAGTCTACAGATTCAGACAGTCTATAGTCTCAGACTGCCAACAGACTCAAACAGTAAAGTCTCAGACTGTCAACAAACTCAGACAGTCTACAGATTCAGACTGTCTAATATGATCTTTTGAGTCTACCTCATTTCCAAACACATATAACCAACACACGTGCATTTTAGCATACTATTTACCATATGAACACATGTTCAATTTACATGGATTCAATACAAGAATCACAACCATAATATGCATATGCAATTGCTAGTGCTATCATCTCAAGCCATGCAATTGCAACTACTTTATGTCACCGCAAAACCGCCACCGTCTTAGCCATAAGGCTGCCATCATCTCAACCACAAGGCAAAGTCCACCTTTGGTTTATGATGTGCACAGGCGTGTCTAACTCGGTAACACAAGTTCAGCACTTAGATCACAACGATCAACACGTGTGTCATTTCCATTTGGAGGTATTGAAAATACCATGGTTTTAAAGCATTCAACTTGTAACTAAGCTTCTTTTGCAAGATACCCCCACACTCGCAAGTGTCCGTAATATAGTTTCCTATCTTTCCATTGAGTTCATAACTCATAAGGGGTTTCATCCTCTTTCGAGGTATCTTCTCAAAGGTAATCTTGTCAAAAGAGCTTTTCCCCCCACATTTCGTGAGGCCCCTAATACATAGGGTCGTTGTGGATTGCATCCGCAACATAATGCTCAATTATTCACAATTCATAGCATATACACATGCACAGTGAGAACAGGCATACTTGAATAAATGCACACACATGCACAATACATGAACATCAAGTCAATCATGAAAACATTTCTCAAGACCATAACATTGGTCTTACAAGGAAATACACTCCAAAAAACATTGCCAATCATCATTCACTGAACACACATGTATCAAGCCAACAAAAACGTGCTCAGAATGCACAAAGCAACTATCTACTAGTTTGAACAGAAACGTTGTTCACTTTGTTAAATCAGAAAAATAGATTTAATCATCCAAAAATTCTGATTTTTCACCACAAAGTAGATAAGATCTAGTTGAACAACTTTCAAGAAGGAACCGATCTCATAATCATTGAGTAAGAGTGTCAAAACCAAGCATCTATTTGACTGGAAAACTGTGTTGGTTTCAGATAAAACTCGGACACAAATGCTTGTCAAAAAGGTATCAAATCTCATCGTATGAATCTGAAATTTTAACACAAAGTAGCCCTACTAATGAGCTACAAAACTTATGAAGGTCATCAAACCAAATTCACAACAAAACAAGCTCAAAACGAGGCTACTTTGACTCGGGGTCAAAACCAGTTTTCTGGAAATAGTTTGAACTATAATCTGGAATTTAAACAAACTGTTGTCTAAAATAATCCAGAAAAATTCCAAATAAATATATGTTATATACAAGCATGAAAGAAACAACTTTCATCAAGATACTAACCTCAAATTCTCAGCGTACAGCGCTAGAGAAAATCACAAAGCAGAATTGATCTCTGCTTTCTCCAACCCAGATCAGAATCGTTGAAGGCTGTTCTATTTAAAACACTTCCAAATCAACACAAGGAGATTAGCAACGTTAATTTAAGATTCTAAATTTCATATAACATGGTCAACATTATGGCCTTAAGGAAGTCACCATCCTTCCATTCTGTCTCAACACCTCCACTTGGATCTCTTACATCTGACTTTAGCTATTACTCCTTAGCAAAAAGCTTCCTCGTGTCAGACGCTGCTCCTTAGGTGTTGTAAGACAAATCTCGATCATACCTTGGGTGTCCACCAACGTGACCTTCATCTAGGTCATCTTGGATTTCGAATCCCTCAACTAGAGGCATTCTAGACTTTCCTTTCACCTGGATTTTATGCACTTGACTACTTTCAGTCTTAAAATCCATCATTTCATATCAAAGGATTAACCATTTCAAAATCATGAAAGCAACCACTTTCAAAATCATGAAGGCAACCACTTTCAAAATCGAGGAACCGTCCGACAACAATTTCTTTGTTTCGGCATCCTCTGATTTGTGGTCTAACGATTCCCACAATCAAATCAATGTTTGCTTTACATCGTGCACATTGTTCAAACCACTTAAGACATAGATCCTTCACAGGATGTCTTAGTGTTACCAAGCTCCAATCACATTGATAGCTTACTTATCCGTTTCTCAAATAGACCTCTTAGGAGTTTCCTCCATCAAGAATCTCGCAAGAATCATATCTCTCGGTAAAACAACACTCATGTTGCTACCTTTCTTACCTCCACCTTCTAGCGTTTGATATTCTGAACTTATCTGGCCTTTTGCCATGAGGGGTTAAACCACCAATGGGAACAGCAGAAGGTCCGGATCTTTGGTGTTGGTGTTGGAATCACCAGAAGCTTCAATCACTTCTTCCCAGCAACAGCAACCTCTTCCTTCCCCAGCAAGATCAACGACGTTCTTCCAAGAAGCCACTTGAACTACCGAATCTGTTTTAAGATTGTTGGAGGGTATACACAAATCTGATTAATAAAATACAATTCAAATAGACTTCAATAGAACGATCCAAATACAAATAGATGAATCAATTACAAAGCTAAGAAGAAAACATAATATGTAAAACCGAGGCCTGTGCTAATCACAGTTTTCCTTAAAACAGATTCGTCCCCTCCAGTACACAATGAGGATCTCTCCAGTACACGTGAGGTAACTTGGACGTCTGTCTCCCAGGATACAACGGTTGACAGCAACGAAGATAATATCTTCGGAGCTTTCGGCGAACTTGAACAAATCCCTTCGCTGAACCCTCTCTCAAAATAAAACTATGCACTTGTTTTGTCTTTCGAAGAACATGTAAAACTCTATGCATTCGGCCGAGTAAAAACGAATGAAAAAGAAGAACAATAATGTGGGAAGACTCTTCGGTATAAAAGCTACCGTTTCTGAATTAATTCAGACGTTTGGGAATTAAAACACGACTTTAATTAAGCCGTTACAACCTTTAATCGCAATCTTCTGTTACAAAACAATGGATTAAAACCAGCATTTAATCCAAATTCGGTGGTTACAGACTTTACCCATTGAGTCTGTTCAATTTCCAGAAGGTCCAAACGTTTTGTGTCTGGTCATATCCAGAAGGTACTGAACAGAACCTTCTGATCATTTCCAGAAGGTCGATAGTCTAAACATCTAGAACGTCTCCTTCTGAATCCCGCCGTCACGAAAATGTAACATAATAGAATGAAGGCAAAAAGTGACTTGTATCTAAGCCCACTTTCTGGACTTATCCGGGGTTGCATTCGTGTACGCAGGTCGCACGCTCGCGCACAAGTTCATGTTCGACGGGAACCGGATTTGCACCCCCCCTGCGCGCGCACGCGAGGCATAGTGCTTGTGATTTTAAGTTAACACTCTAATGGAGTGTAATCACATTTAAAGCACTCACAAACCTTCTTTCTATTCTATGTGGGACAAGTGTTTCTACACTTTCCACTCACAATGTTGCTTTTTGCATGTGGGACCTACATCCCACTAAGGGTTTGCTTTTGAGAACAATTTCTCATTCACCCTTTTTTATTCCCAATTTCCAACAATCCCCCACATGAATGAAAATTGTTTTGACTCTACGAGAGTGTTCAACTCTGAAACCTGCATAGGATAGGTAGGTATCACCCTTTGAACCTTCCCTTGTGAAAGTATACTTGCTTCACTAGCTGTCCAGTAGACACGATGTCTTTGAACTGTCCTGCTTTTTTATGTAAAGGACCCATATACTCCACACAGGAATCAATCATTTGTTCCGTTCTCGGTTGTGTTCGTTTTGGCCATGAACACCGACCTGGTTCTGCGAGAGTTTAGACAGAATTTAGCCCTCAAATTCTTCTTTGAAGCGGCCACTCTTCACTCTTACATAGGTGATTTCTTAAGTCTCGAGCAACTCAATCGCTCTACTTAATTATCATTAAAGCAAATTGCCTTAAGTTTTGAGCAATCACATTAGCTCTACTTAAGCGTCAATTTTGCTATCCTTTTTCCCGTATATAGTCACTTTCAAGACATAGGAATGGGTTGAGGGTAATTCCCCCACAGTGACCTTATGAGTCTGTATGGTAGGTTGTCCCTTTGAACCTAGATCTTGGGATCTCCAATCAACTAGGTTGGGTTTTCCTCTATACTCCTCATTGCTCTATGGGCTTTAGTCCCATTCCTTTCGTCAACTTCTCAACTCACTTTTGTTTAACCATTTGGTTAGCGGATCCGCAAGATTATCCTTTGACTTTACATAGTCAATATAGATAATCACAGTTGAGAGTTATTATCTAATGGTATTATGTCTACGACATATATGTCTAGACTTACCATTTCACTTTATACTCTTCCAATCACACATTGATTATCACAATGTAAACAGATTGGTGGCACAAATTTCCCATTTTGGAATATCCTTTCAGAAATAGCTTAGCCATTCAGCCTTTTCTCCACATTTATCCAAAGCTATAAAGCTTTCATTGTGGATCTGACTATCACAGGATTTTCAAGACACGGCTCAATCGGCAAGTGTGAATATATATCCACTTGTAGATTTCAAGTCTTTCACATCAGACATATAGTTAGCTTCACTATATCCTTCCAAAAATACCTTGGTATCTGGTATAGTGTAAATCATAATTCCGAGTATAACGTAAGTACCTTAATACTTTGACTATTGCTTTCCAATGGTCAGCACTCGGATTGCTCGTAAATCTATTCAATTTGCAAACCGTATAGGCACTGTTTGATCTCGTACAATTCATTAAGTACATTAGACTGCCAATCACTTTAGAGTTTTTCTACTTGAGAAATACTCTATCTTCTGTTCTTAAACAGATCAAAGCTATTGTCTAGAAGCATTCTAGCAATACCAGAATGCTCATGTTAAATTCTCAAGAATCTAGTCCACGTATGACTGATCTAACTTAAGACCTTATGACAATCTTTCATGTCAAGTCTTAAATTCAACATTCACTTGGTAGACTTTATCATCACTACCAACAATCGATGGCATTTACATAATGACAATCATTTTCAGACGTTGATATATATATCACGTCATCCGTCTCACCATTAACAACATTGTCCATTTTGGGACTCCAAAAACCTTCAAGTCTTTATTATTCCTCGAGTTCATTATCCTCTCGATTCTACGAGCACGCAACTCGGGACAACTTGTTGACTGTAGGTCACAAGCAGAATATCCAGACTGTCTATAGTCTTAAACTGTAAAGTCTGATCACTTCAGAAGCAGATCGTAAAGTCTGATCATCTTCAGATGCAGGCCGTCAACTGACCCAGAACGTCTTAATACTCAGAACGTTCTACAGGTTCAGATTATTCTACAGTTTCAGACCGTCTACAGACTCAGACAGTCTACAATTCAGACAGTCTACAGATTCAGACAGTCTATAGTCTCAGACTGCCAACAGACTCAAACAGTAAAGTCTCAGACTGTCAACAAACTCAGACAGTCTACAGATTCAGACTGTCTAATATGATCTTTTGAGTCTACCTCATTTCCAAACACATATAACCAACACACGTGCATTTTAGCATACTATTTACCATATGAACACATGTTCAATTTACATGGATTCAATACAAGAATCACAACCATAATATGCATATGCAATTGCTAGTGCTATCATCTCAAGCCATGCAATTGCAACTACTTTATGTCACCGCAAAACCGCCACCGTCTTAGCCATAAGGCTGCCATCATCTCAACCACAAGGCAAAGTCCACCTTTGGTTTATGATGTGCACAGGCGTGTCTAACTCGGTAACACAAGTTCAGCACTTAGATCACAACGATCAACACGTGTGTCATTTCCATTTGGAGGTATTGAAAATACCATGGTTTTAAAGCATTCAACTTGTAACTAAGCTTCTTTTGCAAGATACCCCCACACTCGCAAGTGTCCGTAATATAGTTTCCTATCTTTCCATTGAGTTCATAACTCATAAGGGGTTTCATCCTCTTTCGAGGTATCTTCTCAAAGGTAATCTTGTCAAAAGAGCTTTTCCCCCCACATTTCGTGAGGCCCCTAATACATAGGGTCGTTGTGGATTGCATCCGCAACATAATGCTCAATTATTCACAATTCATAGCATATACACATGCACAGTGAGAACAGGCATACTTGAATAAATGCACACACATGCACAATACATGAACATCAAGTCAATCATGAAAACATTTCTCAAGACCATAACATTGGTCTTACAAGGAAATACACTCCAAAAAACATTGCCAATCATCATTCACTGAACACACATGTATCAAGCCAACAAAAACGTGCTCAGAATGCACAAAGCAACTATCTACTAGTTTGAACAGAAACGTTGTTCACTTTGTTAAATCAGAAAAATAGATTTAATCATCCAAAAATTCTGATTTTTCACCACAAAGTAGATAAGATCTAGTTGAACAACTTTCAAGAAGGAACCGATCTCATAATCATTGAGTAAGAGTGTCAAAACCAAGCATCTATTTGACTGGAAAACTGTGTTGGTTTCAGATAAAACTCGGACACAAATGCTTGTCAAAAAGGTATCAAATCTCATCGTATGAATCTGAAATTTTAACACAAAGTAGCCCTACTAATGAGCTACAAAACTTATGAAGGTCATCAAACCAAATTCACAACAAAACAAGCTCAAAACGAGGCTACTTTGACTCGGGGTCAAAACCAGTTTTCTGGAAATAGTTTGAACTATAATCTGGAATTTAAACAAACTGTTGTCTAAAATAATCCAGAAAAATTCCAAATAAATATATGTTATATACAAGCATGAAAGAAACAACTTTCATCAAGATACTAACCTCAAATTCTCAGCGTACAGCGCTAGAGAAAATCACAAAGCAGAATTGATCTCTGCTTTCTCCAACCCAGATCAGAATCGTTGAAGGCTGTTCTATTTAAAACACTTCCAAATCAACACAAGGAGATTAGCAACGTTAATTTAAGATTCTAAATTTCATATAACATGGTCAACATTATGGCCTTAAGGAAGTCACCATCCTTCCATTCTGTCTCAACACCTCCACTTGGATCTCTTACATCTGACTTTAGCTATTACTCCTTAGCAAAAAGCTTCCTCGTGTCAGACGCTGCTCCTTAGGTGTTGTAAGACAAATCTCGATCATACCTTGGGTGTCCACCAACGTGACCTTCATCTAGGTCATCTTGGATTTCGAATCCCTCAACTAGAGGCATTCTAGACTTTCCTTTCACCTGGATTTTATGCACTTGACTACTTTCAGTCTTAAAATCCATCATTTCATATCAAAGGATTAACCATTTCAAAATCATGAAAGCAACCACTTTCAAAATCATGAAGGCAACCACTTTCAAAATCGAGGAACCGTCCGACAACAATTTCTTTGTTTCGGCATCCTCTGATTTGTGGTCTAACGATTCCCACAATCAAATCAATGTTTGCTTTACATCGTGCACATTGTTCAAACCACTTAAGACATAGATCCTTCACAGGATGTCTTAGTGTTACCAAGCTCCAATCACATTGATAGCTTACTTATCCGTTTCTCAAATAGACCTCTTAGGAGTTTCCTCCATCAAGAATCTCGCAAGAATCATATCTCTCGGTAAAACAACACTCATGTTGCTACCTTTCTTACCTCCACCTTCTAGCGTTTGATATTCTGAACTTATCTGGCCTTTTGCCATGAGGGGTTAAACCACCAATGGGAACAGCAGAAGGTCCGGATCTTTGGTGTTGGTGTTGGAATCACCAGAAGCTTCAATCACTTCTTCCCAGCAACAGCAACCTCTTCCTTCCCCAGCAAGATCAACGACGTTCTTCCAAGAAGCCACTTGAACTACCGAATCTGTTTTAAGATTGTTGGAGGGTATACACAAATCTGATTAATAAAATACAATTCAAATAGACTTCAATAGAACGATCCAAATACAAATAGATGAATCAATTACAAAGCTAAGAAGAAAACATAATATGTAAAACCGAGGCCTGTGCTAATCACAGTTTTCCTTAAAACAGATTCGTCCCCTCCAGTACACAATGAGGATCTCTCCAGTACACGTGAGGTAACTTGGACGTCTGTCTCCCAGGATACAACGGTTGACAGCAACGAAGATAATATCTTCGGAGCTTTCGGCGAACTTGAACAAATCCCTTCGTTGAACCCTCTCTCAAAATAAAACTATGCACTTGTTTTGTCTTTCGAAGAACATGTAAAACTCTATGCATTCGGCCGAGTAAAAACGAATGAAAAAGAAGAACAATAATGTGGGAAGACTCTTCGGTATAAAAGCTACCGTTTCTGAATTAATTCAGACGTTTGGGAATTAAAACACGACTTTAATTAAGCCGTTACAACCTTTAATCGCAATCTTCTGTTACAAAACAATGGATTAAAACCAGCATTTAATCCAAATTCGGTGGTTACAGACTTTACCCATTGAGTCTGTTCAATTTCCAGAAGGTCCAAACGTTTTGTGTCTGGTCATATCCAGAAGGTACTGAACAGAACCTTCTGATCATTTCCAGAAGGTCGATAGTCTAAACATCTAGAACGTCTCCTTCTGAATCCCGCCGTCACGAAAATGTAACATAATAGAATGAAGGCAAAAAGTGACTTGTATCTAAGCCCACTTTCTGGACTTATCCGGGGTTGCATTCGTGTACGCAGGTCGCACGCTCGCGCACAAGTTCATGTTCGACGGGAACCGGATTTGCACCCCCCCTGCGCGCGCACGCGAGGCATAGTGCTTGTGATTTTAAGTTAACACTCTAATGGAGTGTAATCACATTTAAAGCACTCACAAACCTTCTTTCTATTCTATGTGGGACAAGTGTTTCTACACTTTCCACTCACAATGTTGCTTTTTGCATGTGGGACCTACATCCCACTAAGGGTTTGCTTTTGAGAACAATTTCTCATTCACCCTTTTTTATTCCCAATTTCCAACAGATGATGCGACAGGGATTGTAATTAACGTTTAAATCGTTTTGTTAGATCATATGACTGAATTTGGGCTGGTCCATGATGGGATAGAGGCGCACGTGGCTTACTTAGAAATTGCCTCGAAGGTTTCGGATGCTGATGTCCGAGAAATTAATCAAATGATTAAGTGCTTGATTTGGGAACGACAGGTTTTGTGTTTGGAGTATATCTTGGAATCTCCACTTTAGGCAATTCTTGTGTTTAGTCGAAGGATAGACTCGAGTGTAAATGTTCCCATCCTTTTCTACGTGTTCTAATTTATTCATTTTTCTATCTAAATGCCATAATCACGAGGCACGGATTGATTATCTTGATTGTTCTTACGACAAATTGAAATGCTTCAAGATTAGTTAGCAGGACAATGTTTTTTTTTAATAAAGATTTGAATTTAGTAAAATAGTAGGGAAAATTGTCAAAAAAGTCATAAATATTTATCACTTATACCGATTCAGTTTTCAACTTCTTTTTAAAGCCGATTCAATTCTAAATCTTTTTTACATTTACCATTTAAATTATTCCGGCGGATTTTAGCTGGAAAATGCCTATGTGGCGATGATCGGACCTCACTAGCGACGACCTGGTGATGACTAGCAACAAAATTTTTTCTTTTTTTTTCCTCTCTTTTCTTGCTCCAGCCGCTCCAAAGGGCGGCAAAACCCTCGCCAGCGATGAGTAAGGGCGGTGGGAAAGAGAGGAAAAAAAAGAAGAAAAAATTTTATTGCCACGTGTCGCCATGTGTTGCCCCGTCATCGCCACGTCGTTGGTGGCAAGGTCCAGTCATTGCATGGTTCATTTTTTCTTTTCAATTCCAATAGTTCCTTGTTTATTTACTATAAATATTTCATACATTAAAGAAGTTAAAAGGAATTTTTTGAACATTTTTTTATGTTAGTTTGATTTTTTCCAAAGTAAAAAAAAAATCGACTTTGATTTCAATTTTCTTATTTCTTTTTTTTTTGGGAATTTCCGTTTCAATTTTTTTCCCGACTGTCTTCAATGTCTGAGGAAGGCTCTTAGTAAGATAATTATTATCGAGACATTCATTCTATCTCTATATGTAACTTTTTTGACATAATGTTCAACAAATCGTGCAACCACTATGGTTTCTTCGGGAGAATAAAGAATAAAACTTACTAATTATGCACTATAATTTATACAAATTGTAATTAACAACAAAACCATTACACAAACATAAACAAAGCATTTAAAATTTTCGTGAAAACTAGAGAGTTTGCACTGAATCCCTAACTCAGAAGAGAGTTCAAATACTTGAAGAGATCACGTCGTTCGTCAACCCGATCAATAACCGAGAAAATGATATGCTAATCATTCTTTTTCATTAAAAACAAGAAAAGCGTTGTACGTCCCATCGATAGTTCATTGTCTTCCGCCCAAATTTTTTGAATTTCTTTTTCATCCTCACCTCATGTTGGTTTTTCTAGGTTAGACTTTTGGGCAGTGGTACATGATGTGTCATGCCTCTACAAAAATATGTGACCTCTTTGAGCATCAAAAGAAGGAAAACGAGAGGAAATGAACTTGCTCGAGTTTCGCCAGATGAACTTGCGCAAGAAAACCTAACGCAACACATCTAGAAATGAAATGAAGCACTAGAAGCAGCCTGTCATGTTGACCAAGATTTCACCTTGCGAGGTAAAAAAAAATAATGCTTACCACATCAACTGATAATGCGATAATTACTAACCACTAAACACTTTTTCCCAAAGCAGGCATGGGTTAAGTTGGGTCAACACTTAAAGTGACCATTTTTGCTTTGGCCCTCCTTAAGAAATAGGTCATAGACCATCCTGACAAGTTATTTTGTGCATCAATTATCGCGTGGTAACGGCACAATCAAACAGCCAACTTGACACAAAGTTGTCAAACTTTCGAAGGGAAAGCTAGTCGCGATGAGGGTGTATCATGATTTGCTTGGATACACCGCTTTAAGAGCGCAAACCATTGCCTGAAATGCTTGGATCCGGATCCCCTACTCTTAGAGCAAGGGATGAATAGTGGGAGATGGGGTTTCCCCCCTTTTTATAGAGGGAAAAATTTGGATGGAAAAATTTAGAGGGTGGATGGGGGGTAAATCAAATATGTACTAAGTACGGAGAATCCACTTTCGAAATGCTTTCCTATAGGGTTGGGAAAGAAGTTCTTCCTCGCTAACCATCAAAAACCTGCACATTCTACATGTAAAATAGGAATTTTCTTTTGGTCTGTTGGATTTCATCTAAATTGGGCCACCCAAGATAGGCCGAATCCAGCCCACGGCCCACATTCATTTGAATATTTCCTAGGCTATTATGATATTCTTAGGGGATAGATTTTGGTAACCACTACAATAAGCATATTTGCTTATGTCAAGGGGAGAACGCTACTGTGGAGAAGAAAATGTGAAGGAGGAAGACTCTATTCTAAACACTTATCGAGTATTCAGAATCCTAGCAAGTGTGACATCTAATCGGTGGACTATTGGTGTGATTCCGACTTTGTGATTATACTTACGATCAGTGATACAAGATGTTTCTCGTATTTAGGTGATTTTTATTGTATATTTGGATAGTATTCAGAGAGACATGTGTATTGAGTGGTCGTACGTCACGAGAGAAGGTTAGGAAAGTCATTGAAAAAGCATCGGTGTCGGCGAGGGGGGTCTGTCCAGTAGTGCGGCTTATAATTGCAAAGGGTTGACGTTAGTGTGACATTAGCCATGCACAGTCGTGCGATCACGCGTGGCTGACGTCACGCGAATGTCAGCGAGCAAGGGCCTTAGCACGTGAACTGGCTTGGGCTTAGGGTCCACAAGCTCGCGAGCCCCATGGGGGACCTAGCGTGAGTGTAAGCGATGGCCTGTAGGGCCAAAGTTGGTGGGCCTAGGGCCCATGAGCCCTAGCTTGTGGTCGAAGCCCGCCCTATGGGGATTTCGGCTCGTCAACAATAGCTCACGAGCTGGGCTCATGCCCAAGGGACCCTGGGCCCGCGGGCGAAAGGACCAGATCTTGACCTAGGAGCTGAAGGCCCGTGCAATCCAGCTCATGGACTTGGCCTAAGTGACCAAGGCTCGTGAGACACGACTGGCAGCTATGACTCGACTCGACCTGGCTCGGCCCGACCGGACACAATCCGGCTTGCGAGCCAGGTGCCTGTTTGACCCGATTGACTTTTGACCCGTTAACCTGGACCGTTGACAAAAAAAAACCAATAATAAATCAAAAATTTGGATTTGTGTAATCCTTAATTGACGTAAGGATTTATGTAATCTCTGACGTTTTGCACTTGTTGTAGGAAAATATGGTGGAAATGTGGAACCTATTATTGTGCGAACTCATGCACAAAGAGACAAGCTAATGAGCTTGCAAGGTAAACTAAAGAAATACCATTGGCAAGAGGGTGACTTATGAGTCTCATGTGTTACGAGTCAACAATATGATACAAGAAGTCATATGGGCCGGTTACGCAATAATGGGGGATCTCGAAAAAGTGTATGCGCTATATGATATATTTCCATAAGATTGGCAATTGATGTTTGACAAGGTCATGGAACGTATCTGGTCAAGGAACGATCTTGGGAGCTATGATAAGCATGTTGTAAATTTACTTAAAAAGAACTATTCATATGGAGTGAAAATCACTTCAACTTTAGGAACGAATGCCACTTGGCGAAGACCAAACGCGCCTTAGAGAAAGCCCAACCCAAAGGGTAACCCAGTAGTATTCTCTTGGCTGCCAAAGATGGAACTAGAAATGTCCCTTGACCTCATAGAATCCCTGCCGAGAAGGTGCAATAAAATTAAAAGGAATCCCTCAGTTATTGCATATTAAGTTTACTCTAAACCTAAATTTTCTGAGCGGCTGTACACTCCCAACAAATGTATGGCAATAAGCTCTTAGAGTATGCTAGTTGAACGAATTATTTGTCAATATGAAACTTGATGAGAGGAGAATGAATCGTTCAACATATAATATGCAAGTGTGAGATTGTTGGGTTTTATCTAAGTTGGGCTGCCCAAGATGGGCTGAACCTAGCCCACGTCTTTTTAGGGGATAGATTGGTAACTGCCACAATAAGCAGAATGTACGCTTGCTTCTACGAAGGGGAGCACACTACTATGGAGAATAAAAAGTGAAGGAGGAAGACTTTATTCTAAACGCTTCTTAGGCATTCGGAATCCTCGCAGGTGTGACATTTAATTAGTGGACTACAAATGTGATTCCGACTTTGTGATTATACCTACGATTAGTGATACAAGATGTTTCTCGTATTTGAGATGTTAGAGTTTATTTTCCGCTGCATTGGACAACGAATTACTCAAATCCTTGGATTTGAGTAATCCATCATTATGATATAGAATAAGATCACTCCGTTGGAAGATGTTGGATGCCCTTTGTTAAAGGATGTGATTCGAGAAGGTTAAAGAAGTAATCCTCACTTGTGGAAGTGGCTGGGCTAAATATCGATTGAACTCGAGACATTTCTTTTCTTGAACATGAAGATTCAAGTTGTTTCACTATTAGTCCGATCCCTCGTCATATTCCAGTGTCAATTGTCAAGACTTTTACGAATCTAGTGTTTACCTCTTACTGGTGAGCTAATTAAAAATGGTTCAAATCAGAGAAATATATTGTAATTTGGAAAAAAATAAATGATCACAAACATCCCATGATTGCAGATAGGAACACAGTGTGTTTTAAGAGTAAGTAAACTAGTTTGCGAAACATCAGTTAAGAGAGAACTCATCTATTATGTAAGTCTTGAATTTACAAAATTCTCCCATTAACCTCTTACTCTTCAAATTTCCATGCCAATTTGACGTTAGCCATAAAGACCATAGACTGGAACCCCATACTTTTGAAATTTCCAGGCTGATTTTGTTATTTCCAGATAGAGTGGGTGATTGCTCCAAAATTGATTGATCTACTAAAAACGGTTTAACTTTCGTTTGCTTTTCGGAGAATAAATGATGTACAAAATATTTTCAATGAAATGATCACTTCTATCACTTGAAATAATTAGTCAATAAAAATGTTTTCATTATCGACAATAATTCATGTTTTATTATTTTTTGTAGATAATGAAAGTATTTTTCCTTCGTTTATTTTTATAAATGTTGCAAGTAACTAATCTTAATAAAATATTTTCTAAATTATTTATTTTTCATGAAATAAATGCACCCTTATGTAACAATGACTTGATAGGCCGTAGGAGTAAAATTCCATGGAAATAAGGACAAGATTGCAATGAAGCCTCGTTAGCTAAAACTATATCAAGCTTTTCTTTCCAGTGAGGCAGGAAGACCTTTCATCGTCCTTGTGAAGTGGCCTCCAAATCTTATTGTAAAGGACATATATGCCAATTTGCTTTTATGCCCTTCAATTAATGTTTGCATCAAGATGTCCTCCGTTTAATTCTCGGGTTTTGTACAAATAAAGAGAATTTATATTAAACATGACACCTTTTCGATCATAGCTTCACCATCGTTCACAAAACTAAGCTAGATTGTATTGTGAAAATGAGTACTATTTGCATAATTATATACTCTTCACAGAATTAGTTTGGATAAGACAACATATAATTCTTTAATTGCTAAAATTTCTAGAGAAAAAAAAGTATAAGAAATGAAAAGGAGCGAACTTATCAAATGATTTTCGTTTTACATAATTTGAGAAAGGAGGACTCATGCTGATTCATAATTGATCGGACATCGAGCTCACTCCGATGTTTTCAAAAGCATTTTGAAATAATGATATATAGCAATCAATCATCATGACCATCTACACTAAAATTTTTTTGGGAAGATTATCAGATGCCAAGTGGTCCAATCCTAGAGTTAGCCCTCCTATCCATTTTAACCATCACATTGGACAATTCTGGATCTTGTACGTCCTTACAATCTCAAAAGATGAAGTCACCTCTATCAATAAAAGGCCAAGCAAAAAACCCAACGTTCATCTACTCACCAACCCCAATACCCAAACCCTAGACCAGCCACCTTGCAGTTGCATTGCGCTTGCCACCCTCGAATCACCCGTCCAAGTTTAGCATTTGCATTGCAGTTGCATTGAGGCTGGATCATAACCCTATGTTTGTGCCTGGGAATCTGACTCCATGCCCAAGTTTGGCATATGGACCCAGTCCTCGATGCTTGTGCTAGGGTTACTAGTGGATGGGCCCAATAATCCCGGCTCCTGTGGCCTAGATATACATGAGTAGTGCACCTATCTTTAGGAAAATAAAATTATGTTTTTCCTGTTTTAAATGACGGATAACAACTTTCGGTTCGCTTTTTAATTTCAGGTAAATACCGTATAATATTGCCATTTTGTGGAAAAAAAGATTTCATGGATAATATTTTCTCAACATGACAAATTTTCCGTGGGATAAATAGAGTTTCAGGAATTTTTTTGGGCAACGGTTGTGATGCTTGAGGCATGAAGCATACAAGAAAGCCGGGTTTGATTCTAGTAATGAGCAACAACTCAATTGAGGACAGTTCGCGAGTTAGCACTGGCTAGTGATAATTATAAAGATAGGTAGCCAATAGATAGAGAGGTTAGGGTTATTTTTTTGGTAGTGAGGAAAATAAAATATGATTTAATGAATAAATATCCAATTGAGGAGGAAGAAGAACATCAAGAGTGTTAAAAGTTGTGTACGACGCTCATTTTAATGCCAAAATTTTCAAAACATTCACTTCAGTATCAATTTCGGCAAAAAACAATATGTCAATGGAAAAAAAATTTCGGTTAAAAAGTGCTACGTCAACATCCACGTTAGTATTTTCGATAATTAAGAAATACCATTTAAAAAATGCCAGAAGTGCCAAAAGTTATGGCTTGAAATCTACTGCAAAAAATTCAGGGTTCGGAATTAGAAATAGAAGTGACAGTTGTAAATTGATGGGGATGAATAAAAAAAATGGGGATGGTATTTGGAATTTTCTTTTGTTTAGTCTCTAAAATTCATAATTACATGGATGGGCAATCCCACTGAAAATCCGTCGTTATTGCAGCACGCATCCCACGTAAGTCAGCTCAGTTCATGCCAGCCGTTGAATCAACTTATCATCATACGGTTCATATGCAATGAGCTCACGCGTCTCGAAACTGATTCGCCCTGGTGAGGGGGATGCACCATATGCAAACCTACGCTGCCGAAGCACCGGATGACATCCTTCCCCGAAGCGCGAAACCGGAAATGTCAGGGGCACCGGGCGAGCCACGTGTGCTCAATACCTGTCCAGCCGGAGCGAGCGCCACGTGCCCCCCTTGCCCTCGTCCCAAAACCCCCGATTCCCCCAAAAACCTCGTGGGTTTGCTTCGTCTTCCCTCGATTCCCTTCGAATGCTGTTGCAGCAACATCAAGAAATTCGCCGGAGTTACATCGGACAAGGGCTCTTCTATCGATTTCCGAAATGAGGGCGGTGGTTTCGCGGTTGGCCCACTCGAAGTCGTCGCCGTTGGCTTCATTCCCGTACTCTTCTTGCCCCTTCCCCTTGCTTAATCTTCCTGTCGGGTTGCGGTGTTGGGCTAGGGCTTTTTCATTCGATTCCTGTTCGAGTTGGATCATGTTGTTCTTGCCTTTGGATTCTTGTTGCCTTTCTTGAGCAATTGAGGAAAATGCAGTTCTGGGTCGATTAGCAAGTCTTTCTAGGCACGCGTTTCGTAGCTGATCAGATTGGACCGAGAAGCTTCGGAGGGCCTGTGTCTGTTTATACGTATATAGCAATGGATCAACGGGATTGTAAACCGATCATGAATGTTGACGTGGACGTGCGAAACGTGATTCTTGGTGGTCTAGACGGCGATTCTTTCAATTTTGCTGTGATCTTCTTGAGTTTGGCTGTTAATGCTTCTTGATTATGATCTATTGTGGTGTTGACGAGTAGCTCTTGGAATTGTTATGTGATGTTAGGCGAACTGTGTTTCTGTCAGCCCACTTGCTTTTCCACCTGTTTGAAACCAATGTTTGCTTAATGTGATCGAAACTTTAAATGCATGTTAGACTAATAGCCCATGAAGATTTTCAAAGCTAATGTGCTCAGTGGAGATGGCCAGCTGATTAGATGTAGCTGCTTTCATGGAATCACTGTTTTGGGATCAAGAGAGATGCTCATTTTGATGATCTAAGCTTTTTCTGGGAACGAATCTTGAGTTACATTGTCTCACCAGAACTATTATGATCCTTGCCAATAACCTTGGATGTTTTCAGAGACCGTCATTTAAAATAGCTGATGTTAGCAATGGTTTCTTCAGAGATGACAACCTCATCCATATTTCTGATGATAACTACTTATTTTCCTTTTGTCTCTGATAAGAATAACTATGAATATTCTGCTTTGACATATGCAAGGCCTTACTTTCTTTGCTGTTTGGTGGGGTTTGTTCTCTCTGTCTAAGTGTTGTAAACTGTTCTCAACTTTCGTTCATCTTTCAATTTTGAAGTTTTACCTGTGCGCTTTTATTGCTTGAGTGGAATAGTTTATATCTTTCAGCATTTAGCATTCTAATAATATGGTGAAATGTAGAAGAGTTGAACTACAGATAAGCTGCATATGACATGGATTAAGAGTTTCCAATTGACGTGAATTTGAAGGGTTTCATAATCTTTGATTGAGCACATTGATGACATTACAAATCTTAGAAGTAGAAGTGCATCATGTTAATAGAATTGTATTTTTGCAGTTTTATACGCACAAATGCTTTCTTAGAGAATGGTCGGAATAATGTCTTTCTGTCCTTATGTATTTTGTTAGTTGCATGTAATATGCACATCTTGGTATTGATTTCTGTCATCAAACAGTAAAATATCCTCATCTATGAGCTGGAGACATCTTTCAACAGAATCTAACAAGGTTGACGAACCCTTTAAAGTTGAGGAAGCTGAGACAGTGAATGTCCCTCCGCCACCCACAGAAAAGGTACTTTGCTAGACATTGATTATTTCCAATTGTTGTTGTGGTTGAATAAGGAGAACCTACCTCAAGTCCCCAATTTAGGGTTAGCTGTATCTAATTTTGCTCGTCGTACTATCATTTTTCATTTTCATATACTGAGGCATGTTGCTTTCTGTCACTTTGATTTAGCTACTTGTATTGGGCGGGAATGGATATGTTGGTTCACATGTATGCAAAGAGGCTCTAAATCGTGGATTGGTTGTCGCTAGTCTCAGCAGGTATGATATGAACAACAAGAATTTATCCTAATATTTTATACTTGACAAGTTTCTTTATAAGACTACTAGATTATATGTATTTATATCCAGACATGCAAGGCTATGATAAGCATATTCAAGGGGACGTTAGGGTATGCATATTCAGTGAGACCATTACGGTAAATGCCTATTTATGATTGAGGTAGTGCTCTTATTTAAGTTGATTAGCCTTTAGGAGAAAAGATGTGATGTAACCCTTTGGAATGAATAGCGCTCACTGCTGTTGGTCAAGCAGACAATGAAAATTGATTCTGCATGCTGCTTCATGATTATTAATGGCATATGGCGTGGACTTATTATTTTCATGGACATAAAGTAAATCTTTATCTCAGAATGCCTAGGAGCTTTATAAATGTTTAGATGGTTAAATTGAAAATGTTTCTCTTGTTTCTTAGATCCAAGAGGTATCAAAGCTTTGGCGGACTTAGATGTTTATTTTTTTAGGTTAAACATAATTCCAGCGATGTAGGTGCTAAGGGGGTACATGCACTACATCTTGTTGGACTCATTCCTTTTCAATGTTTAGCCTTATGTATTTTTGCCCTTTTTGTTCAGGTCTGGAAGGTCCTCTTTACCTGATACGTGGGCTAACAATGTCACCTGGCATCAAGGTTTGGTAGTCATTTGAAGCAGTCTCAATTTGTGAGATTTTAGATTTGTTATACTCTGCTAACTTAACTCCCTATCTGTTAGGCAATCTTCTTGCACCTGAAACCTGGAAGGATGCTCTGAATGGAGTCACCTCTGTTGTAAGTTTCTTAAGCTCTCTATGCTTATTGTGATTAGCATCTCTTGTTAGATATCACATTGGCCGGTATGATAAGAATCTCTTGCAGCTTAAGAAGTTTAGTTTAGTTTAGTTTTTTTTCCTTTTGTGGCGACTTATCTGTTCAATTTTGGTGGTGGGTCTCTTGAACCTATACGTATGATGCTTATACATGAGCCACATACAAAAATTCACCTGATAAGTAATCAACATGCTAGATCCATCCCTGTGGAAACAGCTTCTCTTAGTTTCTTGAAAATCTTTCTTTATTTACCCTTTCCCTAAAAGTTTATTACATCAATGTTGCTAATTCAATAAAATTGCTTCTCCACGTGTAAGAATTGCTAGCCTGACTCAGTGCGCGCGCGTGTGAGCGCTTGGGTTTTCTTGGCTGCCTCCCCTGCCACGCCCGCCCCCTGGGGGTGTTGCTTTGTGTCCGCTTGGTATCCACAGTGACGCTGATGCATTCATGCTCACACCGTACTTGCACTTTGAGGATACATGCACATATCTGCCTTTCTGGTGTAGTTATGCATGGTTCAGGAGATGCATAATGTGTGTGGTCTTGGGAGGTTGGGATGATGCTGGGTGGCCACTTAGATGGTTTAGATAACTTGATTGTCTAATTCCAGTAAGTAGAGGGTAGTTTGAGGAGATCAATGAGTTCATTGTACTCGATCCCATGTAGAAATTTAATCTTTTTACTGTCAAAATTGGATAAGCATTGTTGCTTTTACAATGCTGTAGTCCAATCTCGCAAGCCTTAATTGTTTGGAATTGTCTGTGGTAGTCCAATCTTCTATAGTGGGTTCAGATAATCTGGCTTGTGAATTTTGCATCCTGCAAGTGAGGGCTTGTTGAGATTGTATCTCTTCTTATATCCATGTGTGATGGAAGATGCTTCTGACTGAAGTTATCTGTTGTTAGGTTTGCATATACTAGAACAGTTATAGTTCTATTGACCACTGAATGGAAAATGAAGTGCATGCTTGGCTGAGTGGAGACATGCTTGTGATTGGTAATTATGGATATGTATTTTAAATTTTGTTTTGCATATAGTTATCATAATTTGAATTGCAGTGATC
The DNA here is from genome assembly GCA_030064385.1 of Melaleuca quinquenervia. Taxonomy (NCBI): domain Eukaryota; kingdom Viridiplantae; phylum Streptophyta; class Magnoliopsida; order Myrtales; family Myrtaceae; genus Melaleuca; species Melaleuca quinquenervia. Next base: position 9,012,911 of record CM057720.1, read on the forward strand.
TTTAATGATTTAATAAAGCAAGAAATGGGTTGTCCATATGATCTGTGTGGCAAGTTGATCTTTATTGCTGATTTGTTGTCTAGATATCTTGCGTTGGTGGTTTTGGATCCAATTCTCATATGTACAAGATCAATGGGACGGCAAATATCAATGCAATTAGAGCTGCTTCAGAGCAAGGTGTGTAGATTTGCCTACTTTCCTCTTGGCATTTCTTGTCACTACTTGCGTGCGTTTTTTTTTCAGTATTTTATGAATATAGTGCTACATTCCCTCAAACTGTTATCTTTTCCATAACAATTTGAACTAGGTGCATTGTGTAAATTTATAGATATAATTTTTTATTCACATTTTTTGATGTAAAAGGATTCATTTAACCAAAAGTATCATAGTTAAAGGTTCGTTCTGTTGAGATTAAACTCCTTGATGCATCCAACTTCCTTGAATATTGGCAGATTCTTGATACAATTAATGTTAAATAAGTGTGCCCGGACTTTTTCTGTTGCGTGCAGTGCTTGATGTTGTCTTTTCTGAAGTTCCAGATTAGTTTGACTTTCTTTTTACGTATGTCCTGTGTGATAATAGGTACTGCTTTCTCCCATCTTGTTATGGCCCTTTAATAGTTTTTCGTTTTATATGTGATTATAATTGTCTATCTGTCGTAATAGCAAGGGATCATTCATGTATCTGCCTATATAGGTGTGATTAAAGTCTATGAGGTATCAATGATCATGTTATAATTGATGCCTCATAAACGGTAGTTGAACTTGCTTTTGATATCATGCTAGAGAGATAAAATCAAAGTGTTAGGTGAAGCCATGGTTTAAAATTTAAATACTATGCATCTCTTGGGTCTTTCATCACTTCTGTGCTTCTAGCGTTTCCTTGGAATTTCTCTCTTCTTGGTACCTTAAGTCTCCAGAATATTTTTGTTAGTTCCATATAAGTGGTATTAAGAATTGTGCTTATAGAGAGCTGAAAATTACGAGTATTCATTTTCTCCTCTTTGGACTCTTGTAACATTTGTTTGAAGGACTTGGACTATTGGAAGAATAAGACTGCTCTTACTCTCCATCTAGGCATTCTTAGACGTCATTATGAACAAACTACTCTTTTGCAGTCTGCTGCTTTTATCCTAGAAGTATACTAATTTTATAGTTAGCTCAGCTTTGAGATTTCTGTCCAGCAACATTTAGTGGTGTTGGTTCTTTTTTTGTGTTTTGGTTTCTAGTGCTAAGTCTTGTGAGTGCTGGGTTTCCATTTGTGCTTCTGTTGACTTGGGTTGTGTTTTCAGCGTAGTCCAGAAGATTTATCTGTTGATCAAAACTGCTAGCTAAAAGTAGTTTCTTGCATTGTCCCAGCAAAGTATTCATGTCCCAGCAAAGTATTCATTCTTTGGGTGCATTTGGTAACGGTTCTGATTGTTGGTTTCTTGTCCCCGGATGAGTTTGGGATGAGAAACCTGTTTGGCAAATGTCCTTAAAATTTATGTTTCCGGGATTAAGAAAGGCTGGGGATGGGTAATCAGAACAAAAAAGTTTTTGGTTTTCTATTTCTCGGACAAAAATGCATAGTACGAGAAAGAGAAAATCATTTCTTCCTCAATTTTTACTCTTGTCCCAAACGAGAAAGAGAAAATCGATTTTACCAAACACCTTTCTCTTCTCAAAAACTCATCCGAGAACCATTTCTCAAAAAAACTCATTCTAAAAAAAATCCTGTTTTTGGGACAAGATGGTTACCAAACGCACCCTTTGTCTCATCGATTTTAAATTGTTACCACAAATTGCGATTTTCTAGGTGAATACCGCAGCCATTGCTCAAAATACTGATTTGAAGCGTTTGCTGTGAACTATTGTTATATATACCATTTCATTTTCTGTGAACTGTTTGCATTGACAGTTTCTTTCATGATATTCCTTCAGGAAACTCTATCTGTATAGAATGGTATCGCTGGAAATTTGTGTGACGTGTATCTCTTGCAGGTGTAAAAAGATTTGTATACATTTCTGCAGCTGACTTTGGTATAGTGAATTCTTTACTCCGAGGATATTATGAGGGAAAGGTATTGTCTTTTAACTTTAAGTCTGTCAATTGTATAGAATTTAAGTCTTTAAAGCTTCAAATATTGGGAGGCCCTATTTGTGATCCATAAATTGCTCTAGCCTTTTTGTTGGTGCAAGTTTAAGCAGATTATGGATAAATACATTTTGAATGCAATTTCAAATCTATAAGCTGGATTCATCTGCTCAATATATGGATGACATATGCTTCACCTCAACTTGAAGCATAATGAGTGATATGTTATATTTCAAATATTTATATTTTCTCTTTCATTTGTTTTGGCTGCAGAGAGCTGCAGAAACAGAGCTGCTGACAAAGTTCCCTTATGGAGGTGATATAACTGTTTTCCTTTACTTTTCAATAGGCCGAATTAGGAATCTGCAACTAAAAGGGTTAGTGATTTATTACAGGTGCCTTGCATCCTGTACCTGAATGGATTTGTATAGGATAGGGGCTGATAACTCTGAGCGGTTATCGTATTGTTGGATTTAGCTTGATGTGCTTATGCAGGCCGTATGGTTTTTAAGTGTATGAATGGTAGAAGTCTTGAAAGACAGACAAACACTGTTTCTCCATTCCATCATTCAAGAATTCTGACAGCACCAATGCCTAATTGCTGTTTAGTAGCCTACGAAAATTGACAGTTGGATGTTGTATGATAATCAGTCAGGAGCATTGTTATGCAATCTGCATTACACAATGGCTTTTATTACCACAAGAAATACTAACCTGTTCATATATTCAGGAGTGATTTTGAGGCCCGGGTTTATACATGGGACTCGCCGAGTTGGGAGCATGAAGATACCCCTAGGAGTGATTGGATATCCTTTGGAGATGGTAAGTTGACCTGTTCCTCGGTATTAACTGCTCTTCTGCAGCTATTCAATTTTTGGAAACCTCCCATATGATTAATGTAATCGTGAGTTTTCAACTAGACTCTCGTTGACATTCTTGTTTTCTAGTTTCTTAAATTTACATCATGAATTTCTAAATTGGTAGCCTGCATTCACAAATGGATAGCATAATTTGCTTCTGCTTTGGGTTCTGTTTGCCAGAACAGCCTGAACTATTCAATTGCTTACTGTTGTTGTCTGCATCACTAGCAACTGGCAGTCCTCCTTTTACTCTTTTTAGCGAATTTGGTCTTATTTTTTTGGCTATTTGTTTTCCTTTTTTCTCCTCCTGTTTGGGATATTGAAAAAAAAATCTGTCATATTGCAAATATGGAGAAGATGCAAAACGTATGAGAATTGTGTTTGTATCAACCGTTGGAAAGAAGTACAAAGGGATCTGACTGCATAGGCGACAAAACCAGTAGTTGGATGATACAGTTATGCCATATCGTTCTGTCAACCCCTTACCTTTCAGTTTCTCTTTGGGGGTAGTAGATCCTCTCACTGATTCTATAGATTAGGTGAAGAATACTTAGCAAAAGAACCTTTCTGAGAGGTTACATTCTTTGTTTTGGGAAACGATAGAAAATTTTGATTTCTGGCTCTGAAACTCTGCCTTATTGCAGTAAACATTGTTATAAAAATCCAGGAACTTCTGCTTTCATGCTCAAGGCATGCCTAATTCCTTATACGAGCAATCTAGTAGAAACAGGCCATTTTGTCACCAACAAGGACCCTTCTGATGAAACAAACATTAGATGCTCCCACCTCTAACGGGCAAGTCAAAACTTTCTGAAAGTGGACCAAAAGCAATTTCATCTGTTCTCCAGTGAACGTGGCATGCTTTTCACACTTAAATCTGTGTGAGGTCCTACACTCAATGGTCTTTGCTTTGCCTTAATTATGTTGCTCAAAGTATTGATGTCTATAATCATGGCCTGTATTTTACTGCCCTCATTATTTTGGGATCGCTGAGAATATTTGCTAGTTCCTTGCTTAAGTTGACCTAGAACTTAGAAGTTGCCGACCTACCTTATTTATGCCTAATTAATCTCTTCTGAAGAGCGACTTCTTTGTGTCTCAATGTTTGCAGATCTTTCAACACGCAAAGCCACTCAACCAACTGCCACTTGTTGGCCCCATCTTCACACCTCCTGTGAATGTCACTGCAGTGGCGAAGGTGGCTGTTCGCGCAGCTACAGATCCCGTCTTCCCTCCAGGCATCGTAGATGTCCATGGAATACTGCGATATAGCCAACAAAAGTTGAAGTAGAAAAGGCCCGACACCTATCCACTTGATTGGTTCAATTTTATAGAGCTGTTAGTAACATGACCGTTTGGATCTCGTTTTCAAATCAAAGGGCTGTTTTTCTTTGGTCCTTTTGGAGTCAGCAGAAGCCTGTAGGACCAAGAGATGGATTGTCAATTCAAACCTCGAAAGCAATAAATGCGCCTGGATGCGCTATATCCTTTGTATATTGTGGTTTCGCATCTTTGAGTCCCTGATAATGATCCCTGAAGTTAAAGTGCAATTGTCTCTTCGAGGATAATTCTGTTGCGCAAAGAATAAAATAGCACTGCATTATTTTCACCCTCAATTTGATAATTTTTGTCCAGACTTATTCACTTTTGGTGCAGGATCGAATAACATATTGAGCTGGAAAAGTTGAGAGGATTTGCTAGAATTGAAGGCCATGCAAGAGCACTTTGATTGAGCATACATTCCAGTGGGTCAGCTTCTTCTTCCTCTCATTTTTACAGGCTTTATGCTTTTTTTTTGGGTCATGAATATCACGAAGTACGTTCTTGATCCACATAAGGACACAGTGTTATAGAAAGAGATGAATTTGTGTGTATCATGTTTGACCTCTGGAAGTTGTGAGCCTCGCTTAAGATTCATCCAACCTAAGCTCCGGTTGTAGGTTTCTCAAACTTGGCTTTTAAGATAACAAAATGTTTAGGATTGAGTTGGAGAGATTTCAAAATGTTTAGGATTGAATTGGCAAAATTTAAAGATTTATGACTTTTTAGATTATTTTCCCAAGAAGTCTCTTTTCCTCGTTGGTATGACTACAAAATATCAAGAAGAGAAAGCACAACTTGTCTCGATGAACTGGTATTATCTGTCCGTATGTCCTTTGGTTCAAGTTATTCATCATGATGGATCTTACACTAGCTACTAAAACTACAAGTCAATTTTCCATATCGAAAGGAGCCACCCCTAATAATATTAGTTGGTTTCAATTTATGATAGATTGCAACCTTGTAGAAACGAGTCAGGGAGGTTTACTGTTGCGAATACATGCAGTGAACTTGTTATTAAAGTCCCGTTTCACTATACCAAACGGTATGCAGACATAAGATCCTAATTGTAATAATTCGAGGTAGACGATTGTTCGATGTATCACTTGCCCAAATTGTGCTGGTCCGCAAGCACAATGTTGACTTGGCTGAAATTTGTGAATGTTTGACGAGTCTTCTGGATGTTGAAAAAGAATAAGAAGGAACTGACTCGTGAACTCAACATACACAGTGATGGGTTAAATTACGTATCGAAATTGACTCCAACATCTTAATGATGTTAGATAGAAGTGTCTATTTATTTTTCATACTAGTCAATCCGCATCGTCTTTCTTTAATCCTGTACTTGTTTTATCCTGTTCGTCTTGGAATTATATCTGACTAGCGTGGGAAACTGTGCAAAAGCTTGAGTGTAATAATTGGTAGGGTTTTTTTTGGTAAATAAAAAAAAAATCCCAAACTATTTTTTGGTAAATAAAAAAAAAATTGGTAGGGTTAATACCATAAAAATCCCAAAATTTACTTACCGTGACATCCCAAACTTTTTTTTTTATGATACCAAAACCCCCAACTTTGCTATTGTGACACATTTACCCTAAATCTTTTATATATATACATATATATTTTTTTAAATACACCAATGAGCCCTGCTGCCGCCGGAGCTAGCTGGAGGGCGGCGAAACCCTCGTCGGCTGCGGGTGAGGGCGGCGGGTGCTGGGGAAGCCGCCGCAGCCCTCCCCCGCGGCCGGTGAGGGCGGCCTCGCCCAGATCTGGGCGAGGCAGACTAGATCTGGGCAAGGCGGCCCTCGCCGGCCATGGGCGAGGGCCATCCAGCCCCCGCGGTCCTTGCCCATTGCCGGCGAGGGCGGCCTCGCCCAGATCTGGTCTGCCTCGCCCAGATTTGGTCGAGGCCGCCCTTGCCGGCTGCGGGGGAGGCTGCCCCGCGGCCCTCTCCCGCGACCGGTGAGGGCCGGACGTGGCCTGCCCTGCCTAAAATCCGGCCACCTTCTATGTTTTTCCAATGCGCGCCACCTGTTCGACGAAATGCGCGGGTGAGTTGCGATGAAGATGAACATGAAGACTCGCGCATTTCGCCGAACATGTGGTGCACGTGGTAAAAACGTCGAAGGTGGCCCAATTTTGGGCGAAATCTGGGCGGAGTAGGCCACGTCCGGTCCTCGCTGGCCGCGGGCGAGGGTCACGGGGGCTGGGCAGCCCTCCCTCGCAATTGGCGAGGGCGACCTCGGCCTCGCCCAGCTGGGCGAGGCTGCCCTGGGCTGTGTCGGCCTCTCCAACGCCCGCCACCTTTGCCCACGGCCGGCGAGGGCTTTGTTGCCCTTCGGCGAGCTCCGGCGGCGGCGGGGCTTGCCGATGTAATTTTTTTAAAACAAAAGAGAAAAAAAAATTTGGGGTAAATGTGTGACATGTGGCAAAGTTGGGGGTTTTTCGTGTTATAATAAAAGTTCGGGATAAATGTGTCACAGTGGGGCAAAGTTGGGGGTTTTTCGTGTCATGGTTTTTCGTGGTATTAACCCTAATTGGTAAAACAATTTGCTTGGCAGACCAAAAAAAAAAAAAGAACTTCCCGTAAATTGTGTTTCTTAATTATCATAATTCTGCAAATATAATATTTTGTATCAACTGCGGTCTTGATAATTTTTCCTTTATACGTGATATTTGTCAATTAAGAGACATTAATATTATAGTCAGGTCTTGATTTATGTCTTATTTAGCAGTACATTTTGCGTTTAATTCTTGTTTGTCTTATTCTCCATATAATACTTCGAGGCCCCCTTCTTCGTATTCCTTTGGCACATGGGAAGGCTTGATTAAAGATTTTATATAGATGTAGTCATTCTCCGCCCAACATTATTAGAATGACCCATGATTACATAAAAAAATTATAAGATAACCAGATAAATCTGTCAAGGTCACATGACTTCACATATTTGACAAATAAATATAATACTTCTTGGGGAAAATTTCAAATAAGGACTAAAAGTAACAAAATTTTCTCAAATAATGACCCGAAGTAGACACTATTTTAAAGAAGGACATGAAGTGCTCTTATTGTTTCGAATAAAGATCTCAAGTAAACATCTTTTCAAATAAATACCTGAAGTGAATTAATCAATTTCAAAATATGACTTGACTGCAATTACTATTGAGGGTATTCTTGACTGCAATGACTTGACTGCAATCTCAAAATATGACTTAATCGAAAAAAGATTAAGAAATTTGAAAAAGAAAAATAAAATAACGGGGGAGGGCTTTCCGCTTGCGGCTGTCGCCCCATCTCCGGTGGGGTGGCGGCCATGACTGGCGGGGTCGCCAACCCCTCGACGAGACAAAAGGGAGACGACGAACCAAAGAGAAGAGGAGAAAGCCATTGCTTGCTGGAAGCATCTCCTTCACAATCTCACTATCCATGGCCGTGTCCACGTAAGTTCCTCTCGCTCTCCTGTCCGAGCAACTCTCGGTCTCGTCCATGCTTTGTTAGGTGCTGTACTGGTGAGGAGCCGGCGACCCCACCAGTCATGGCCACCGCCCCACCGGTGATGGGGCGGCGGTCGTAGGTAGGAGGGCTCTAGCCCTCCCATGTATTTTTTTAATCTTTTTTTTTTTAAATTTAAATTAATTAAAATTTAAGTTAAAATTATTTTTGACGAAAAATATCATTGATCGGCTGGAATATTAGAGTTGCCATCGAACCGGCAAGGCGAGGTCCTTATTTGAAACAATAATAATCATTTCAGGTCTTTATTTAAAACAATATCTATTTCAGGTTCTTATTTGAGAAAACTCCATCACTTTGGGTCCTTATTTGGAATTTTCCCTACTTCTTGAGATTAAATGCGCAATGCCTAATTCCTATCAATAGAACCGAGGCTAATCTTGATACTCTTGAATTTTTTTAAATCTTTACACATTATTAAATTAATTATTAAAGGTTCAGATAGTGTATAATTCTAATAACCTTACGTTTAATGAGAATAAAATCCTTAGTATTGAACAATTCTAGTATCATGCATTATTCTTATCCCCGAGAGTGACGTTCATCTAAATTCTTTTATGGTTTCAATATTTATATATAATTAAATTAATGATACAAGTGTATATTTGATTAATGATGACTTTACATCCATGGAACTTAATTCTTGTCACTTTCATAAGTGTTAAGAACTGATGTTGAACCAAAGGTTATTATAAGTTGTTCAGCGACTTTTTGAAGAGTCCAGTATTATGCGAAATATGAACTTTAGAAAATTGATTAAAAGCTACATTAGCAAAATCTATAGTGAAAAAGATTTATACTCAATAAAAAATATGTTCTCTAAGGACATCATCAAATATTTTCATTTTGTTCAGAGAGTGTATTGACCATGTAACAAAAATTCAATGATTACACTGAACAAATTAAAGTTTAGGGGTTATATTGCACATTTTGTAAAAATTTATGGATTGTTGATGTCCTTTTTCCTTTTAAGTTATTATACTAAAATGCGGCATAAATAATGAGAAAGTCTATTAAAATAGGCTTAAATGATTATGCTACGTGTTAGAATCATGAGTATTTGCTTTCTTATTAAACCACTCTATTTAACAATAGAAATCCGGCGACACCTAAAATTTTTAGACAAATTCAAATTGAATTTCATTTTTTTAATTATATAAAGATGATGATGATGATGATAAGAAAAGGAGAGGACAAAATAATACAATAAAGCTAACGCATATAATGTAAAGCACCAAACACCGCTTGCACCGCAAGTGCAGCCCATAAAAAGTCACCCCAAGCCCATAAAATGTTTAGTCCTAATCGGAGTGAATTCAGTTCCTCCCAGAGTCCAAGCCCACGAGAAAGAGACAGTTCAATTCAGCCCATCACTCTCCAGCCCGTTCATAAAACCAAGTCCAATTCCGTCATCTAGCCTTGGAAGTCTAGGCCTCAGCCCACCAGCCCGCTCTTGTAGCCACCCCAGTCGGCGTCCTTCACCTCCGCCGCTGCGCTAAGCCTGCTCTGCTCGCCCCTATTTCCCGAACCAGTCTGCCCAGAAAGCTAAACTCTCGTCTGGTATTCCTTCGTCGACCCTGATCTTCGACATCGATACTTTTAGAGCCCCTACTCATCAACATGATCGTCCACCGGAGCTAGAAACTCCCTTTCCTCAAGGTGAATTTCTCATACTTTGTTTCCGTTAATGAGGATCCATGAACTGTTGATTCAGCTGATGTAAAAACCAATCGTGTCTGACGCCGCTCCTACTGAGGCTAACAAAGTAACCTAGAAAAGGGAATAAGCTGTTTGCGAAACCCATACAATTATTCTCGTGGAAGATGACAAGGTGCAATTTGACGGTATTATAAACTAAGTTGCAAGTATTAAGTAAGTTGCTGTAGCTATCAAACATATATAGATGATAATGAGCAGATAGGAAATAGCTCACAGATATTTATAGTGATCCAGTTTAATTCTCAAGCCTACCTTTATTCTCTCGAGTAATAGTAAGACGCGGGTTGAAGTAAATTAGTAATTTTCAAGAGAAGTCATGGTCAACATGTACAGCTTCCATTATTTAGAGCTCACACTATCAAAATGCAAGTACTATTATGACTCCTCTTAACGCTAATTACAGGATTGCAAGAACTCTACATAGGATTTTTAATCAGGTAGTAGCACAATTTGCTTAATACAGAGATGATGATAGCACGCACGCTTTCTCTATTTCCCATTCAACCCTTTTCAATTATGTTGAATCTTTTTTCATAGACATCATCAATTCATTCTTTGGAGATGCTTAGGAAGAATTAGGAGTTATTGGGAGTCGATTGGTGCTATCTCTGAGGTCTAGACAACCTTTTCTTCAGACAATAGCATAGTTTTCCAAAATGAAGTCTACTACTACTGTTACGTTACCGTTCCCTAACTATTTACTCAAAATTGTCAAAGTTGCTCGGACTCATATCGGGCTTTCCTGATATGAAGTCTCAGCTTGTCAACAATATGCAATTCATTCAATAGATGTTCGTAGATGCACTCATTCGTAAGCACTTTCTAAGACTTGATATAACACGAATCAATACTACTATCACTTGATAGTAGCACATGCTCCTTATCACCACCAGTCTATCGGTGTTGTCCACAGTCAAACCATGTGGAACAACTCGAGATCAATCTTCCAATAACTATACTAAGCATGTCAGCTTCCAAAAACTATACATTGATGACTGATTGATCATGGTACTTCTAAGTCCTTATGAAAGCTTCGTCATTCGGACTTATTTTCCTCCTAATCCTTGTAACTCGCTATATTGATCTCATGGAGACCATCGATATTGTCATAGTTTTTTTTTTTTGAAATTTACACCACATCGTTACTACGGACATCTACATTTATCATAAAAGATATTAAACTAATTATATTTTTGGAATCACCAAAATCCCATAAGAATATTTCATGACAATTCTAAGGATCTCCTACGTGCTGCAATGTCGTTCATATCATTTGCTTATTAATTTGATTTGTTCAATCTAGTTGCACTCAAACTCCTCAACTTTATGATGTCGGAACACGGTAAAAACTTGGTTAAACATAAATTAAAATTGATATTAACAAGTCGTTCTCTCAAGTGTGATTATCAAGATCAATGTATCAAAAGTCTAATGATATTAGGAATAATCTAATGATATTAGGAAACCTAGTTACATAAGGAAACCTAGTTAAAATAAAAAACTTAGTCATAATAGGAAATCTAATGATATTAGAAAACCTAGTTACAGTAGGAAACCTAGTTACAATAGAAAATCTAATTATAATAGGAAACTAAATTTCAATTTATTCTAAGTACGCCAATCTTGAGTGTATCATCCTCCCCAGCTAGAAAAAGATTCACCCTCGAATATGATTTGTCGTCGATATCAATCCCTTTAGATTCTTCCTCATCAGCATGATAAGGTGAAAGATCTATTACATTAAAAGTCCCGGACGCATTGTATTCACCAGGCAACTTGATCTTATAAGCATTGTTATTGATTCGCTCAAGAACTCTGAATGGTCCATAAGTTTTAGGTTGTAATTTCCTAAACCTGCCAGCTGTAAAATGTTCTTCTCTGAGGTGAATCCACACTAGATCATCCTTTTTGAAACAACCCTCTTTTGGTGTGCATCCATTCGCTGCTTATACTTCATGTTCTTATTATTGATATGGTGATCAATCTGTAAAATGCAATTCTTTGATTTGCTTAGCATGCTCATATGCGTCAAAACTAAATTGCTTGTGGATTGGCAATGTCATGAGATCTAAAGGATTAATTGGATTATGCCCATAGACTATTTCAAAAGGACTATTTCTTGTAGCTTGATTTGGCAACCTGTATAGGCAAATCTCGAAATCCTAAAATCCATTTTATATGGTGTTAAAATAAAAAACCTAGTCTTAATAGGAAATCTAATAGTAGTAGAAAACCTAGTTACAATAGTAAACCTAATTAGAATAGGAACTACAATAAGAAACCTAATTATAATAGGAAACTAAATTTCAGTTTATTCCAAGTACGATGATATTGAGTCCATCACTTTCCGAACCAAAAAAGAAAAACTTTTAGATGGAAACACTTGCTATATGTTTGATGAAATTCCCAAATTGCATTAGTGAATGTCTAAATTCAGATTTGATCAAGATTATCTCCTTTGTTGGACTTGTTTGTTTGTATATCACATAAGCTTTACTTGAAGTTCTACATTCCTTCATTAAGACTGAAACCAGAAGTCATTCCTTTCAAAATTCACTGCTGAGTTTGGTAGTTGCTCCTGGTGTTCACATGGAACATATTTGATTATGTGTATGTCTGGATGGTGTGAGAATCACTCGTATGTAACTAATTTGGTCCTGTAACAGTTCGCTTCCAGCCCCATTTTCGAGGTCAAATTGTGTGAATTTTAGAGTTTAGTTAGTGGCCCATCGACCCTGGACTAAACATCGAATTTACGTTTTAGGCGATTTCGGACTTTCGAAAATTGCATTTTGGTCCCCCGATTTTTAGATATTTGCATTGTGGCTCCAAAAGAAGTGTATTTTGAGCCTAGGGGTAGTTTTGGAAGAATTTGAAAAAAAAGTTGACTTTTGGTTAATGGTCAACTCTGACCGGTGAGGCCCGGTCAGTCTCGCGAATGACTAGGTTGGATTCGCGAAGACCCAGCCCAGGCCCGCGAAGACCCTGCCCAGCCGTGCACTTGCGAGAGCAATCCCATTTGCGAGCTGTGGCCGAATAGCAACAGGTTAGGCTTGCCAGACGCAGTAGTCGTCTCGTCCACATATGCCTTGCCACTTGCCCCTAGTCGCGCCTTGTTTACCCTCGACTGCGACCTCTCCTTGTTTTCCACTTGAGCGAACAACCTCCCTTCTAGCCACTCATTCTCCCTCCTTCGACCTCTATTCTGCACGCCTTCGGTGGTGTTGGCTCTTTTGTGACTCCACCTTCTAGTCCCGACCAACCACCGCCCCTGTAATCGTCGTCGCCGGGAGCCCTCGAAAGAAGGCTTCCCGACACTGTTCACTCTGTTTTCCAGATTTTGGAGTTTGAGACGTTCCGGTGATGCCTAGGCCTAACTGCTACTTCTTAGCTGTCCCTAGGAGTTCTTTTGGCCCTATGGTGGTTGTCATTGTCGTTGATTTGGTCTAGAAGTAGTCGGATGACCCCTGAAGCTCGGTGAACCCTAGTTCTCGTCGGCGTTATTGTGCGTGGCCATCGCGCGCATTCTGGTGAAACCTAGCCATTGCCACCACCTCCAATCCACATTTGAGAGTCTAGAGAGCATAGATCTACTAGCTATTGTCGCCGGCATCACGTCGGTCGCCGGAATTTGGCCCCGAAGCGCTACCCATCCCCTAGAAACCTTAGCCATGAGCCACCGTCTTCTCCGACCTATTTCTCCATCTTCCGGCCACCTCAGCCTTTGCCACCAAAGTGAATTAACTTGTGGAGGAGTTGTCTTCAAATCCCAGTCGTTCACCACCGTTGATTTGGCTTAGGGAGCCCGAATCAAACTCCGACTCGGCTTGACCCCCTATCGACCCAGTTCGGTATCTGGTTTGGGAAACGTGGTTTGTTTGCCGGAAATCAGAGTGATCCCAACCGTTTTGTGGTTGATGACCACCACCCACGAGCTTGCCCAGCCTCTCACAGCCAAGGGCCGTTGCCGAAGGGCTCACTGGAAGTTCGTCGGAGCCTCGTTGGAGATGTGTCGAAGTTGCCTTGGAGATGGCAAGGCACCCTCCCTCGTTGAAGATGTCTTGAAGGTGTAAGTATTTTTGAAGCCATCATCTTGAGTTTTTCTATCAAACTACTATGGTCTCCCCAATAGAATATGACATGCATCCATTGGGATTACATTACATCACACTTTATCGTTGTAAGTTTTCCCAATTGAAAAACTGCACAAGAAACCTCATGCTTACCTTGACATCATTCTCCTTCTGAAGCCACGATAACTAGTATGGTTGGCCCTAACTTCTCCACCGTAGTAGTGGACATTATGTTCTTGCAGCCTCCTCCATCAATTACCATGGGGAGAAAGACACTACAATTGCCATTGCATGTGTACGATATTCATTTTAGTGTCAAAACTTTCCGTTGGATACTTAAGTGCTAAATTAGAGAAAAAAAGACCACTTAAGAGAAATGATATGGCTTGCCGGAAGTGCCTAATTAGCATTTATAATAATAAAAATAAAAATTCTATTCCACATGGCATTTTTATTAAAAAAATCTATTCAATGATGTTATTTAAAAAAATCTATTCCACATGGTTTTTAATTTATTTTTTTATGTGATATAACTTTTTAATTTATTAAAATTAAATTAAAAATTATTTATATTTCATTAAAAAATCAAAAGGGAGGGTGCCTTGCCATCATCCCACCCTCATTGACAACGGTCGTGGCCGCCAGCCACACTGGCATGGTTCGGCGAGGAACCATGCAAGCCCTCGCCCATATCTTGGCTAGGTTCATGGCCCTCCTCGAGTAGGGTGAGGGTTTCTGGCTTATGGCCTAATTGCCACTGTCGTTGCTTAAGGCGACGTCGCTCATCGGACTTATGTGTAGGTGCTTTGTCGATGGCCTTGTGTGGGCCACCGATGACCAATCCCTTGAGTGGGCCTTCAGCTAATACGGGGAGATTCTCGAATTGAAGGTCCATTTGCCGCAGTAGAGGATCGAGATTTGATTGTGATCCAAACTGAATCTAGATCAATTCCAATCCGATTTGATCTTATACTATGTTCTCTCTGTGTTACTCTGGCAAAAAAGGGTTTTTTTTTGTCATTGTTCACTCAAATCAATATGTTCATCTTCATCCTCTTCACCAGGGATGAGAAGATCAACTGATGATACATAGTTGTTTTTTTTATCCTTCTTTGGTGGATTTTGGTTTGGATTTGATGTATCCCGTGGGCGATGCCACCTTGAGCGGCGACGACTTGGCATAGGCCAACGACCCTCGCTGGCCATCAGTAAGGGTTGAGCTGGCAACCACTGCCAACTGTCCCCACCCTTGCTGGCAAGGGTAACGGGCGGTGGCGAGGGCTTGTCGCCTTTCCCATTAGACCCCTTTTTAATTTTTATGGGAATTTTAATTTTTTTATTATTTTAAATGATGAATGGACTTCTGGTGAGCCACATTAGATTTTTAGCTAAAGATTTCGAAGTTAGCACTGAAGTGATTGTTTTCTTTTTGAAAAACTAACATTTAAGTGATTTAGATAAAACTTTTGGCACTAAAATGAGCGTTGTATACAAGTTACGGTTGCATACTTTGTCTCTACTAGTGCACTTAGTATGAAAAATATTATTTCTAAGCCACGGCTCATCATTTGCCACCTCAACATTCAAAATGTTTTGAATGACTAAGAACTCACCAGAATAAGCATAAATAATCTTTTCTTGTTATGGATCTATATCCTTTTCTTTGACTTTGCTTTCATCATAGACTGGTTATTCATCATAGACGAGATTATCAACAAGCGTCACAATATGTCGGTTCGAATAATTAGAAGCAAAATGCTTGAGTCTCTGACACTTGAAACATCGCTTCCTTACAGCTCCTCCCCTGGTAGTTCCAGTACTGCTATATCCTTCCTTAGATGTAGATTTAGAACTTGCACCCTTAGTTATAGCTAGCAGAGTATTGGTGAAGATACCCTAGCTTTTCCTCGGGATTCTCTGCCTGATCATTAATTCTAGGATTTGGAATTGATGTTCTTCCTTTTACATTGACCTTCCACTTTCAAAGCCAACTTGCATGCATCTTCATATGTCCAACATTGTTGTTGTCCAACTATTAGAAATTTCATACTCTAGCCCTGTTAAATATCAAGCAATTGTTTGCTCGTCTTCCTCATTCACACCATAACACATCCGTAATCGATCAAACTCCTCAGTGTACTACTCGACTGTTAAATTTCATTGCTTAACATTGTGATATTCAATAAAAGCCTCATGCCTAAATAAGTACGCAGGAATATATTTTGCAACAAATTCTTTATTTTATCCCAGCATTTTACTATCAATTTTTCCTCTCCAGTACGTCGCTTTTGAACATACTCCCACCATATCAAGGCATGTTTTCGTAGCCTAATAGCTATTAATTTAACTTTTTGATCTTTAGTCTTCAATATCAAAGATTCATTCTACTATGAGTGACCAATCAATAAGCTCATCAAGATGAGTCTTACTATGAAACTCATGAATCTCGATCTTCAACCTGGGATTTTGCGAAGAGGGTTGATTTCCAAGATGTACTCCTCAATTCCGTTTTTGATCTATAACCTTAAAAGGATTGAAATCCTACTCTTCTTCTTTATCATTGGATGGATTACATATTTCGCTTCTTCTTGAGTTAAATGTCTAACCTTGCCTTCGCAAGTTGTCACTCCAACTCTTGGATTCACCTTCTCTATTTTTCAATTTATATCTCGTAGGTCTCTCAAACGTGTGTCACGGACTGACAGATTCCATAGTCAAAAAGGCCCGTGCGGCGCCTGGGAGGGTCGAGGCCTCTAGGCCAGCCTTCTCTCATGTAGTTGTTCTAAGGAACAATATGGCGAATAGCAACATCGTATGGGATCATGGCATGTTCAGCCTAATGCAAGAGATTCTCTCGTAACGGGACACGCGGCATCCTTCTAGCACAATAACTGGTTTTGGCCTGCTATGGCCTCATCAGGAGAGTAGTATCAGTCATCGACCAGTTTGTACACGGGAGGCCAAACCCGCCTTTAGAGCTTTTAGGGATATAATCTATCTATCCATGAACTCCAGTTACAAATCACCATGATACTACTCCCACGAACCAATTGTATCTTCCCTACTGTAACTTTATCCCATCACAATAGCAACTTCAGTTCCGCTCACAAAGGTACATGAGTATAGGAAAATATCGTGTCGTGACATTCTCCCCCACTCATTTTTGCAACGCCCTTGTTGTGGGTTATTCTGTCGCTTCCTTGCGTTCCCAACTATCACTGTCGTACCCCTGGGACAAGTGAATGGCCACACTCGCCCAACAGAATAAACCAACCCCTATTGGCTGTTGTCCAACCCAGAAGCTGTTCCAGCCCCCATGCGTACTAGGCTTTGTGGACACAACACACCAACGAGATTCCCCCCTTATTGAAAATGTGGCAATAACCCTCTTGAGATTCGCCTACTGGATCCAAGAATCTTCTCCCCATTCAGTGATGAATCAGTTTTTCCCTATGCCCCCATTGCCATCCTAAAAGCTAGTCGAGAGCTGTACATTGTCCAAGCCCCTTGGCTTCGGTGATCACTCTCCACCCTTGTAGGACCGAGAAGACCACAGGTTTTTCCCGACTCACTCACTTACTAGAGGGATCCCCGCTCCAATACCATTTGTCAAGGACCGACAAATTCCATAGTTAAAAAGGCCCGTGCAGTGCTTGGGAGGGTCGAGGCCTCCAGGCCAGCCTTCTCTTATGTAGTTGTTCTAAGGAACAATATGGTGAATAGCAATCTCGTATTGGATCATGGCACGTTCAGCCTAACACAAGGGATTCTCTTGTAAAGGGATACGCAGCATCCTTCTGGCATAACAACTGGTTTCGGCCTTCTATGACCTCATCATGAGATCAGCATAAGCTCCCGACCAGTTTGTACACGAGAGGCCAAACTCGCCTTTAGAGCTCTTAGAGGTATAATCTATCTATCCATGAACTCCTAGTACAAACCACCATGATGCTACTCCCACGAACCAATCGTATCTTCCCTACTGCAACTCTATCCCATCACGATAGCACATTCAGTTTTGCTCACAAAGGTACATGAGTACATGAAAACATCGGGTCGTGACACGTGGCTGTTTATCTGCTTCACGAACAACTCCAAGTCCCCAACCTTTATGAGCTTGCCATCCATGACCGTCACGATTCTGTTCAACCATTGATTCAAACAACTTGTGCTTTGATACCAACTGATGTTGGAACATTGTAGAAAATTGGTTAAATAGGATTAGAATTGATAGAGGAATAAATCGTTCTTTCAAGTGTGATTATCAAAATTAATGTATCAAAAGTCTAAATAATATACCTCTAGAAACCCTAAAACACTTGTGTTTAAATAAGAAATCTAGTCATAATAAGAAATCTAATAATAGTAGGAAACCTAATTATAAGAGGAAACTTAATTTTAAGAGGAAACTTAATTTCAGTTTATTTTGAGTACACTAATCTTGAGTGCATCTCTTTCCAACCAAAAAAAGAAAAACTTTTAGGTGGAAACACTTGCTATGTGTTTGATGAAATTCCCGAATTGCATCAGTGAATGTCTAAATTCAGATTTGACCGAGATTGTCTCCTTTGTCAGATTTGTTCATTTATATATTACATAAGCTTCACTTAAAGTTTTGCATTCCTTCATTAAGTGTGGAACCAGAAGTCATTCCTTTCAAAATTCACCGCCGAGTTTGGTAGTTGCTCTTGACATTCAAATGGAACAAATTTGTTTTGCATATCTCTGGATGGCATGAGAATCACTCGTATGAAACTAATTTGATCATGATGCATTTGTTCTAAGTTCAAGTGAAATCGAGTTGATTTCAATGTTCTTATGATTATTTCTGAATCGTTTAGGTCTCGATATATATGGATTGCTCTTGATATTTTGGTTAGATTTGCTGGATTTATGTTGGGTTCTGAAGGCGAGAATACATGAGTGCGTGTTTCGGTAAACTGGAATGTGTATATTAAAGAAAAGAAGGCTGTTTGGTAGTGAATAAAAAAGAAGGAAGAAGATGAAGCTAAATACTAAGGTTAGCGTTCTGAGCAGCAAGGGAGTAAAATCTTGTAACTCTTCGAGTAGCTGAAAAAGGGAAGTAAAAATAATAATAAAAATTAATGAATAAAAAGTATGATAGATGTCATAAAAAATTAAAATTAATTAATTAATGAGAAAGGAAAATAAAAAAATGATAGGAAAATGTGAGACTTAGCTGAATAGTTGCATCCTGCATAACCCAACCCGACCCACCCATTTAATGCCCATACTTGGAGTGGTGCCACTTTTAATTGATTGTCTGTTGTTCGGCATGTCATTTATTGATTGTGGATGTTTTGTATTTTTGCATTGTCTTCATGCACATGATTACACCAAATACCACAGCAGTGAAGATGTTTTTGATAATTTTTGTGTTTGTGGCGGTTCGTATTTAGCGATATATTGCTATTAGCAATGGTTCTTTGTTGCAAGAGAGTTACTTGTAAAGGGCGGCACAAATTGAGAGCTGAAAGAAGTATTCGGGAGAATCATGTTTAATCTATTTGAAAAAGGAGAGGATGGGGATAAGGATGGCAATGACGATCTTACCATCGGCCATGAGGAGGATGAACATGATTTTGAAGTATTTGGGTCTGGCAAAAGAAAAGGAAAGAGAAAGTGTCAAAATCGAAGAAGTGACCTCACACCATCAAGTTACTGAATAAGTTGGATTGTATTGATGATGATGCTGAATTGGCGGGAAGGTCATTGTGCTCCTTTGGGAGTATGACACATTAGCACATGAGACATTCCATCACAATATGAGACTAATATTGTTCAAATCCAATCATGTATGTCATTTTGATGGTCAATTCCCAATTAAAATGTTGAAACTCTCTCATACAAGGCATATAAATTTTATGTCTCATATTTATCATATGCATAAATTTTAGACTTGAAGATAGGGGTGTTTGTTACTAAAATTACATGCCATACTAATTATATTGTTCTATTGATCGATACATGTTAAACCTTATTCATGCAATCAAGGAATCATGCTCTATATATCCTTATGTGATCATGTACATGCGAGCTTACATCTATATTTCAAGAAAAGATCATAGAAAAATTCATGTATGTATGCCAAAATAACCTAAAAAGTACATGTACGTAGAGTTCTATATGCATTTTTAAATCTTTGAAAGTATACATGCAAATAAATTGACCACAATGTAGAACACTCTTATATGAACACAATGCTGCTGAGAATGCTCCAATCTAAGCAGGGACGCGCTGCAAGAGTGTGTGCCGCAAGAGTGTGCGACGCTTGAGGAGGCTTAAAACCAGTTGAATTGGTCCGGTTTGATTTGGTTGGACTTGGTCAGATCGCTAGATCGGTTGGTCAACGGACTAGTCGTGGTCAATGGGTTGAACCTAGGTTGAGTTAATGGTTTAGGTCGCGGTTGCTGTCACCATGTATGATTGAAATGACGTCATCCCTAGGTGGTGCTGCCTTGCGCGTGGGGACACGTGGCAATTGCTGGTAGGTACGTTCGTACGTATGGCCTCGTCGGCTCGTTGCACTGCCTTTGAGGTGCATGCATATGACGCTTGGAAGGCCGTTTGGCCTCCTCCAGTAGCCTGCCACCCTTCAAAATGTTCTTATCGAAGAGCACAAGCCGTTTAGGCATTCAAAATCAATTTTCATTGGTTAAAATTTTCAAAATGACTGTAAAAATTGAACTAAACTATGATGGCTCTAATACCACTTGTTAGCCACGACTATGACTTTCCCTAAGATCCCATAGTTATAATCCAGAACAGAATAATTGAGAAGAGTTGATTTAGTTACTTGATTTGGAATCTATTGTTCTTGATGCTGAATATGATGATCCACAGCTCAAGTGCTTCTCCTCTCCAACCCATTACTAGCTTAATGAGGTGACCCCTTATGACACTTGTTATATGATTGTGGAATGTTACAGCTATTTATAGAACTTGAGCGCTATTTATTGAGTTTTCGTTTAGGTCCTCTTATTATGGATCGTGCTTAACTTGACCCATAATAGCCAGAGTCATATTAGATTGATTATGAATCTTTATATCTAATTAATTACAATATCAATTAATTTAGTCCATGTTAGAAAGAAATCTTTCATAGGCTTCAACAACGAAGAGATTCCATAGTTGATGATACACTATTGAGTATAGAGAAAACAACCGGCGTTGCTGGAAATCTACAGGTGATCGCTGGGAGAACCCCCGAGACTGCGGGGCGATGATGTTACCGATGATGTCACGGTGGGGAGGCTCAACGAAAAGATAAGAAAACCAGGAGGAGGTTGAGAAACTCACTCACTGGTACTTGCTAAAGATGGCTAAATAAGGGTGCCGGTGGAAACTTGGAGCTGCTATGCACAGTAAGAACTCTAGGAACCTACAGGAATAAGCCAAATTGCTGGATCTCATCGACGGTGGATGCTAGATTGTAGCTAATGGGCGGTGTTACCAGAGCAAGCAAAATGGATAAAACGGCAAATGGAAACTGGGCGTGGCTAAACAGAGAGAGTGACTTACTAGTTGCGCTGGAGGCGTGGGATTACTCTACTCGGACTCGCTGGTATTGATGGCCTGCTGCATGAAGACGTAGGCGGAAGGACTGGCCACAGTGCAAACGCGAGGAGTGTGCTGGAATAAAGGTGAGACGATGTTTCCCTTTTGTTTCTTTTTTCTTTTTTCATATCTCTGTTCTCTCATTCTTTTTTACTTTTACTGGTTTCCCGATTGCCCTTGCATTGTCTTTATCAACCCCTTCTTGCACTGCTTTCTTTGTGTCCCATGCAAACAACTCATTTGTAGTCTATTCGGTGATATTGAGTTTCCTTTTCTTCAAGCAAACATCTTCTTTGATTGATCGAATGCTGCCTATACCCAATCTTCTTTTAAATCACTTCACCATGTTTAAATCTTGCAGTATTGATTTTCTTTCTTTGATTTAATTGCTCTCCAAGATAAATCCATCCTATTAATTCGGGAACCTACCTAATGAATATTGGCCATAAGAATTTATTGACCAGTCTATCAATTAAGCTAAGAACGCTTCGCTTGAGCCCATATGTAGCTAGCTGATTTAATGAAATTAAATGTTTAATTTAGGTACTGGGATCGATCACTAATTTTTCTATTCAATTAAAGATTACATGATATTGCAAGATTTAGGTGTCAACATATCTACTTGCAATTTAATTAATTTTTTGTTTGGGATTCAATCTCAAATTTTTCTATACAATGAAAGCCTAAATGGGTCTTCAAATTTTAGGTATCAATTGTGGATGAATAGCTGTAGTGTCATAATCTCCAATAAGCTTAGAAAGATTAGAAGATCCAATTGTGATCAAGTGCAGTGTTATTGATTATCGGAGAAGCATATGGTTGGTAATTGTAGTTCTTTTCAAATTATGTGGATAATTATGATATTATTATTACCCAACGGTAGGTAGTTGTGTTGGTTGAGAGCTTCTCCCTCATCGTTGAGGTCGATGGTTCAAAACCCGCAGTTGCTAGTGTCTCAAATGTGATGCTATGGTGTTGGGGTCTTGTACTAGTTTCCCTCGAGGTATAGGGGCTCAGCTCTTTGGTGTTGTTCAGGTAAGGGGGATACGTGGTGGATTCCTCGGTCATAAAAAAAATTATATGATATTATTGATGTTCTAGAGAATTTAGCGAATATATTAGGAATTAGCAGTAATGTTAATGTCTTGGATGGTCTTTGGATACTAATAAGCCATTCAATGAAGACTAAGAGTCAGCGGGTGTATTAATGCTCCTAGAAGTCTTATGTAGTTGGTTTTTGTTAATCAAGATAGTGGAGGAGTCAGCAGGTGTGGAGATGTCCATGGATGTCTTTGGAAGCTAATGAAGCCAAGGATAAAAAAAAAAGATGTGTACAAAAGATATATATAGCAACAAGAAGAAGGAAAAGGATTGAACTAATGATGCGAAGGACCCAAATAGAAGATGTGTATGAACGATGTATGTAGTAACAAGAAGAAGGAAAATGATTGTATAGAGGAACTCTTGAATATTTGGAGACCTCAGATGGGTAAGCTTTTCCAGACATTTGTAATTCATGGGCTAATTAAGCAACATCTTGTTTCGAACATCAAAGTTGCTAAAAGTAAAATTCGGAAAAAGGAGCCCATTGTATGGGAAATAATGCAAGAAGTTATGCAGGAGCATCTTGTATTGTTGAATAGAGTGCCTACTTTGCATAGATTAGGCATACATGCATTTTAATCAATTTTAGTGAAATGACGTGCTATTTGTTTGCATACATTAGTTCATAAGGGATTCAATATAGACTTTGATGGGATCAAATGAATGTTCATGTACTTTTATATTTGGACATTCTTATGATTGCATTTAAACCATTTTGTTTATTCGAATTGCCATGGTGCAAAGGTAACATAGGCTTGAGTGAGATATTGATATCTCCCTACCATGAATACCCACATGAGATCTCCAAATTTCCTCTATTCAATCATTTCCTTTCTTCTTGTTGCTACATATATCAACATAAATACAGAATTTTTGAAAGTGTTGTATGCATGCTCATTTGATTAGAATCGTAACAACACCAATATAGCTAGTGGCAAGGCTTGGAATCTGTGAAAGGTGCAACGGAATTGATCAAGAGCAATATTAACAATACCGAGTAGAAAACAAACTCTATGAAAAGCAGACCTTTTACAAAAATTACCACAGTCAAATAGCTTTACTGACACTAGTGAGCAACGGAGAGACATTATGCTTTTGATGATGGTGGAACCAACAGCTACTTAGGGGATTCAAGTTGGAAATTGCCATCTTAGGATGGATGGCTATGTGTTCAATCTTGTCGTGATCTTCCCAAAAGTTGATCACTTAGGATTCGACTAATGGAATACTAAGCCTTACTTAGCTCGCTCTCCCAAGCTCATACCAATTCGCGACTTCAGTTTCAGTTCTTAACATGCAAAATTGATTTCAAAGAAGACGCCACTAATTTATTTATGGTGGGTCGATTAAAAAACCATGTAAAATACCGGGAGTTATACGTTACCCCTACGAACCATAGATTCTAAGTACGGAGACTTGATTACGCTAGACTAATCTAACGCCCTTTCGATATATTTTCATTTATTAAAAAAAAGCAGACATTTTGAATTGATTTTAAATTAACTCTTTAAAATGTAAATTGATCACGCGGGTGCGCAAACATTTATGTAAATGCATAATTAAACAAAAACATCAAACAAAGATGATCTCATAAAGCAAGTCAAATGTTTTTTTTTCACTATTATTAATGGAAATTCGAAATTAAATAAATGCTTAAATTAAACATGCACTCTAGTCTAATCATGCAACTTAATCTAACATGCCAAATGATTAATGTGCCTAATTCTATATGACATGTAATTTTGATAAGGCGAACCTAATGTGCATGCTATATGACATGCACATGAAAATGAGATATGAAATGGCTTATGCTATTGAAATGCATGACTTTTTTTTTGTATTTAAAATTCGTAATTAAATATACTTAAAATTAAACTACTTGATAAAGATATTTTCAAACTAACCTTAGGAGATAGCTTAAGTTAAGTCCTATTCTTGTTTGGAAAATATTTAATTAGATGTGTATGAATATGCAATATTTTCTAAATAAATATGCTAATCTAACATGCGATGCAATTTAAATATACAATGCTATCTTAGAATGTTGTAATTTATCTACATGCAATCTTTTTTTTTTATTTTTTTAACTAAGGAAAGAAATCAAAACAAATCATTCTAACACATTGAATCAATTCAAATATGGAAATCAAAATTTCAAGACCACCAAATCTGGAAAAAAAGAATCAACGGATCATATCTCGAGCATGAGATCGGATCTGTTGATTTTTCGTGTGGTCGCGAGTTGTATATCGAGCATGAGATCCGACTATCGACGAATGCACATTATGGACTGTGATTTCTTAATCTAGCAAAACACCTCAAAAGAATCAAATCATATAACAATTTATCAAAACATTTGAATTGATTTCAGATGGGATTTGTTACTTAATTTTGTGGGATCGCTTCTAAACTTGAATAAAAGGATATGGATCATGAATACAGCTATGGTGCTTGACAAGAGGAAAGAACGGGTCACTGTTGTTGCTTCAGTTGAACACGTTGGTGACGGTTTAGCTGCACATGATGCTCCTGCGTTGATAATGGACACCTAAAAGGAACCAACTGCAAGTAAGGGTCCGTTCGTTTGGCGGAAAACATTCATCCGAAAAATATTTTCCGAAAACTGGGCTGTTTGGGGGGCGGAAAACATTTTCCTAATTTAATTTTGATATAAGGAACTCCACAAATGGGTAATCATAGCAACAATGCCAACAAAGAAAAGCAATAAAAAAAGGATAGAAATTATATAAGAATTGACTTTATTCCACACTATTTTGTACTATCAAAATAATCTCAACTGACACCTCTGATGGCATGGTTCATGTCCACGTATATTCATGGAAATATGAGATGTTGTCTTTGCTAAAGTAAAACCCGTCATCTCGTACGGACCAATAGCAATCCCCTCCTGCACATCTGTCCTCATCCTGATATGTGTCAAATGCATCGAAATGCTTAAACTGCCCCTTCGATCGGGTGAAGCAAAAGAATGGGGTCTTCCTAAAGAATTGGAGCTTAAAATTGATTGCTTGCTCCTCATTTTGATGGAGGGTTCGGGCCCCGAGATCGTGATCCTTGGATTGGCAATGCAGACCAATGTCCCCGAGCAAGCTGTTGACAATGTGGACATGGTACGTTACCTCAAATCAGCTTGTGATGGCGGAAGAGAGGATATGAAAGAAAATGACAGGACAAGGACAAGTATGAATTGACTTAGAAATTCCATTATTATGAAATATTATGATAACTAGAGAAGTTTTGTGAATAACTTTTGAAGTATATTTACAATAAATACTCTCTATCCATTATGAACATTTATGGAAGCTCCGTAAATACTGGTGTACTTACTTGGTTTCTCATTATTGTTTGTCCTTATCCCTATATGCATTATTAAGTTTACTTATATATTTGCCACTTATGTAGAAATCTTTTTAAGGGAATTTTATGATATTTCCCAATATTACTCACCGTTTCCACATTTTTGTTCGAATAATACCCAATTTTATCAACTACTTCCACTTTATAAGAAAACTATTTTAGGTAATTTAATTCAAATATTTACACAATTTCTCCCACCTTGGAAAGAAACTAGTTTAGGGAATTAAAATATTACTTGTCTTTACCAAAACCTTCCACTTCGTAAGAAAACCATTATATGTTAATTCCGGATGTGAGCTAATTTTCCAAACAACTCCCGCTTTATGAGGAAACTGTTTTGGGAATTTATTTGAATAAAGTACCCAATTTTAACACAACTCTCACTTTATAAGTAAACTATTCTACGGAATTTTTTAGTATATTCCGATTTTATCTACAACTCCCACGTTGTGAGGAAACAATTTTGGGGTATTTATTCGAACATTACGCAATTTGTTAAAAAACTCTCACTTTACGAGGAAACTTGTTTAATGAATATTATTTGAAAGTTACCAAATTTTACAAATGACTCCCACTTTATAAGAAAAATAGTTTAGGAAACTTTCGAAAATTACCCAATTTTACAAATAGCTCCCATTTTAAAGAAAGCGATCTTAGGGTATTTTTTTAATATTCCCTAATTTTACCGTTATCTCTGTTAAAGTTTTGACTATGGGACAAAGCAAGATCATGATGAGGGTGTACGACTTAGTAGGAGAAGAAAATACATTACTATTGAATTTGAATTAAATAGTCCATCTCTTATGCATATTAACTATATTATTGGGAAAATTTTAAAAATCATCCCTAATTCTTATCAAATATCAATTAGCATTTGCCAACATATATCCCAAATCCAATATGATGTATCCACCCTCAAGCACATAGAAACCGTAAACCGTCATCTCTCTCTCTATCTCTCTTTCTCTTTGCCATGAGCTCCCACAATTGATCGTAATCAACGAATATACAGCCCCAGTTTGAGACGGAAGTTGAATTGAAACATTATTGATTTACATGCACATGGATTATTCTCATTTAATTACTCAAAGAGGACATGATAAGTTTCCTATTCAAGTTAATTGGCTGTATATGATGGGATGTAATCCCCCCATTGTCTTTCCAAAACATATAGCTTGAGGTGCGTCGCCTCAAACCTTTGACTTTTGTTTGGCCCTAACATCATCAACAAGTATCTTATACATTGATATAATTTACTTTTTCATTTTGAGTGTTATCGTTGCTACCCATTGGGAGAAAAAGAATCGATACTGAGAAGCACAAATAAATGTTACTCTGAAGGTACTCTAAAATATATCTCCGACCTTTTAGTGCATTATGATTGGTTTATATATATATAATGAATCTAATCTGACGTAAGTCATATGGGTCTTTGATTATCCTTACGAGTGAATTCAATCCCTGATTTAATTTTGATATAAGGAACTCCATGAATGGGTAATCACAACAACAATGCCAACAAAGGAAAGCAATCGAACAAGATAGAAATTATATAAGAATTGACTTTATTCTGCACTATTTTGTGCTATCAAAATAATCTCGACTGACATCTCTGATGGCATGGTTCATGTCCACGTATATTCACGGAAATATGAGATGTTGTCTTTGCTAAAGTAAAACCCATCATCTCGTACAGACCAATAGCAATCCCCTCCTGCACATCTGTCCTCATCCCGATGCGTGTCGAATGCATCGAAATGCTTAAAACGCCCCTTTGATTGGGCAGAGCAAAAGAATAGAGTCTTCCTAAAGAATTGGAGCTTAAAACGGATTACTTGCTCCTCATTTTGATGGAGGGTTCGGGCCCCGAGATCGTCATCCTTGGATTGGCAATGCAAACCAATGTCCCCGGGTAAGTTGTTGACAATGTGGACATGGTACGTTACCGTCAAATCAGCCTGTGATGGTGGAAGAGAGGATAGAAAAGAAAATGATAGAACAAGGACAAGCATGAATTGACTTAGAGATTCCATTACTATGAAGTATTATGATACCTAGTGAAGTTTTGTGAATAACTTTTGAAGTATATTTATAATAAATACTCTCTGTCCATTATGAACATTTACGGAAGCTTCGTAAAGTGTACTTTTGCACTTTCTTGGTTTCTCATTATTGTTTGTCCTTATCCCTATCTGCATTATTAAGTTTACATATATATTTGCCGCTTTTACTGATATGAATACTAATTTAGTAAATTCTGAAATAGTACCCAATTTTGGAATAACTTTCACTGCCACTTATAAGGAAACCTTTTTAAGGGAATTTTATGATATTTCCCAATATTGCCCACCCTTTCCATATTTTTGTTCGAATAATACCCAATTTTATCAACTGCTCCCACTTTATAAGAAAACTATTTTAGGTAACTTAATTCAAATATTTACACAATTGCTCCTACTTGGGAAAGAAACTAGTTTAGGGAATTAAAATATTACTTGCCTTTACCAAAACCTTCCACTTCGTACGAAAACCATTATATGCTAATTCCGGATATGAGCTAATTTTCCACTTTACGAGGAAACTGTTTTAGGGTATTTTATTTGAATAAAGTACCCAAACTAAACACAACTCCCACTTTATAATTAAACTATTCTATGGAATTTTTTGATATACTCCGATGTTATGTACATCTCGTAACTTTGTGAGAAAACTATTTTAGGGGATTTATTCCAAAGTTACGCAATTTATTAAACAACTCTCACTTTACAAGGATGCTTGTTTAATGAATATTATTTGAAAGTTACCAAATTTTACCAATTACTCCCATTTTATAAGAAAACTATTTTAGGAAAATTTCGAAAATGACCTAATTTTACAAACAGCTCCCACTTTAAAGAAAGCTATCTTAGGGTATTTTTTAATATTCCCTAATTTTACCATTAACTTTATTAAAGTTTTGACTATGGGAAGAAGCAAGATCATGATGAGGGTGTAAGACGTAGTAGCAGAAGAAAATAAATTGCTTTTGACTTTGGATTAAATTGGTCCATCTCTTATACATATTAGATATACTATTGGTAAAATTTTAAAAATCATCTCTCTCTCTCTCACTCTACCATGAGCTCCCGCCATTGATCGTAATCAACAAATATACAGCCGCAATTTGAGACGGAAGTTGAATATAAATGTGATTGATTTACATGCACATGGATCATTCTCATTTAATTACGCAAAGGGGATATGATAAGTTTCCTATTCAAGTTAATTGGTTGTATATGATGGGAAATGGTCCCCACATTGTCTTTCCAAAACATACAGCTTGAGGTGCGTGGTTTGAGACCTTTGACTTTTGTTTGGCCCTAACATCATCAACAAGTATCTTATACATTGATATAATTTCCTTTTTCATTTTAAGTGTAGTCGATGCAACCCATTGGGAGAAAAAGGATGGATACTGAGAACCACAAAAATAAAGATGTGTGGTCCACTTTTTAGAGGATTGAGAGACCAATAAATATTAATCTGAAGGTACTCTAAAACATATCTCCGACTTTTTAGTGCCTTATGCTTGGGTTTTTTTTTATTAATCTAATTTGACGTAAGTCATATGGGTCTTTGATTGTCCTTTCAAGTGAATTCAATCCCTGAACAACAAATGGTTAATTTTGATATAAGGAACTCCACAAATGGTTAATCACAGCAACGATGCCAACAACAGAAAGCAATCGAAAAAGATAGAAATTATATAAGAATTGACTTTATTCCATATTATTTTGTGCAATCAAAATAATATCGACTAACACATCGGATGGCATGGTTGATATCCACGTATATTCAAGGAAATATGAGATGTTGTCTTTGCTAAAGTAAAACCTACAATCTCGTACAGACCAATAACAATCCCCTCCTTCACATTTTCTCTCATCTCGATGCGTGTCTAATGAATCGAAATGGTTAAACTGCCCCTTCGATTGGGCGGAGCAAAAGAATATGGTCCTCCTAAAGAATTGAATCTTAAAATGGATTAGTTACTCCTCATTTGGATGGAGGGTTTGGGCCCCGAGATCATCATCCTTGGATTGGCAATGCAGACCAATGTCCCCCGACGAGTTGTCGACAATGTGGACATGGTATGTTTCGTCAAATCAGCTTGTGATGGTGAAAGAGAGGATAGGAAAGAAAACGACAGGACAAGGACAAGCATGAATTGACTTAAAGATTTCATTACTGTAAAGTATTATGATAACTGTGAATACGTTTTGAAGTGTATTTATAATAAGTACTCTAGGTCCATTATGAACATTTATGGAAGCTCCAAACATCGTACTTTTGTACTTATTTGGTTTCTCATGATTGTTTGTCCTTACCTCTATGTGCATTATTAAGTTTACTTATATATTTGCCGCTTTTACATATATGAAAACTAATTTAGTAAAGTCTAAAAGTTTATCCAATTTAGGAATAACTTTCGCTGCCACTTATAAGGAAACCTTTTTAAGGGAATTTTATGATATTTCCCAATATTACTCACCGTTTCAGCATTTTTGTTCGACTAATACCCAATTTTATCAACTACTCCCACTTTATAAGAAAACTATTTTAGGTAATTTAATTCAAATATTTACCCAATTGCTCCCACGTTAGACAGAAACTATTGTAGGGAATTAAAATATTACCTGCTTTTACCAAAACCTTGCACTTCGTAAGAAAACCACTATATGGAAATTCCGGATATTAGCTAATTTTAGAAATAACTGCCACTTTACGAGGAAACTATTTTGGGAAATTTTATTTAAATAAAATACCCAAATTTAAGAAAGACTCCCACTGTATAAGTAAACTATTCTGCGGAATTTTCTAATATTTTTCGATTTTACCCACAACTCCCACTTTGTGAGAAAACTATTTTAGGGGATTTATTCGAACATTACTTAATTTCTTAAACAACGATCACTTTACAAGGAAACTAGTTTAATGAATATTATTTGAAAGTTCCAATTTTACCAGTGACTCCCACTTTATAAGAAAAGTATTTCAGGAAATTTTTGAAAGTTACCCAATTTTACAAATTGCACCTAATTTAAAGAAAAATATCTTAAGGTATATTTTAATATTCCCTAAACTTACCATTAACTCTATTAAAATTTTGACTATGGAAAGAAGCAAGATCATGATGAGGGTGTAAGACATAACAGCATAAGAAAATAAATTACTTTTGAATTTGGATTAAATCGGTCCATCTCTTATGCCGATCATATATACTATTGGGAAAATTTTAAAAATCATCTCTAATCCTTATTAAATATAAATTTGAATTTGCCACCAGATATATCAAATTCAAGATGATAAATCCACCCTCAAGCACATGGAAACCGTAAACCCTCCGTTCTTTCTTTTCTTTCCACTTACCCCCCCCCTCTCTCTCTCTCTCTCTCTCTCATACTGTACCGTGAACTCCCACCATTGACCGTAATCAACAAATGTACCGCCACTATTTCATACGGAAGTTGAACTTAAATGTGATTGATTTACACGCACATGGATCAATCTCATTTAATTGCACAAAGACGACAAAAGAAGTTTCCTATTCTTGTTAATTGTCTATATCTGACGGGATGTGGTCCCAATACTGTCTTTCCAAAATTTGTAACTTGTGGTGTGTGACCTCAGACCTCAGACTTTGTTTGGCCCTAACATCTTGAACAATTACCATATAAATTTGAAGTAATTTCATTTTTCATTTTAAGTGTAGTCGAAGTTACCCATTGGGAGAAAAAGGATTGATACTATGAATCACAAAAATAAAGATTTGTGGTCCTCTTTTTAGAGGATTGAGAGACCAAGAAATACTACTCTAAACAGCACTAAAAACAGATTAATTGCTCCTCATTTGGGTGTGGAGGGTTCGGGCCTCAAGATTTTCATCCTTGGATTTGCAATGCAGACCAAAGTCCCCCGGCAAGTTGTTGACAATATGGACATGTTACGTTGTGAACAGAGTAGCCTATGATGGTGGAAGAGAGGACACGATAGAAAGTGACACGAGAAAGACAAACATGAATCGACTTAGAGATTTCATTACTGTGAAGTATTATAATAAGTAGTGAAGTTTGGTGAAGAATTTTTTAAGCACATTTATAACATATATTATTTGTCCATCATGAATATAAGCCCCATACATAATACTTTTGTACCTACTAGGTTTCTCATTATTGTTAAATCTTGCCTCTATGTGCATTATTAAGTTCACTTCTATATTTGCCGTTTCTCTGGAATCGAGAATCGGATCAATGTGACTGGTCCTCGATCTCAAGGACTAGGGACCAGACTGGATTGAGCCAATCAATCAGGTTCAATTCCTAGGAAATCTAATGGGATTAGTTGGGAATCGAGAGAATTCTAAAAAATTTGAGTTTCTTTACTTTCTTAAAAAAATATTTTGGTAAAGATGGGTAAAAATTTAACTTTAGAAATTTAAATTGAGTTTTTACATTTTTAATATTTTTACTAAAATATATAAAAAAATCGGTCTGGTTCGGCCCTAAGACTAAATCACTCAAGCATTGGTTCACTTTTGGGAACCGGAGATTGGATCAAACTTCCAGTCTAGTCTGGTCCTCGGCCGGTTCAAGTCGGTCTAGGCAATTCCGGGTTCGTGTGGTCCAAGTGTCATTTCCACTTTATAAGGAAACGATTTTAAAGGAATTTTAGGATATTTTCAAATACTACTAACCATTTCCATAATTTTTATTCGAATACTACCCAATTTTATCAACCACTCTCACTTTATAAGGAAACTATTTTAAGGCATTTTATTCAAGTATTTTCACAACTGCACCCAATTTAGAAATAATTTTTTTAGGGATTTTTATTAAAATATTACCTACTTCTGCCGAAAGCTTCCACTTTAGGGATTTTCCAATATTAGTTAATTTTATAAGCAACTCCAACATTATAAAGAAACTATTTTGGGGAATTTTATTTGAGTAAAATACCCAATTTTAACAACAAATACCACTTTATAAGTTAACTATTCTATGGAATTTTTTTAACGTTTTCTAATTTTACCAACAACTCACACTTTATGAGGGAACTATTTTAGGGGATTTATTCAAATATTACTCAATTTCATAAACAACTCTCACTTTACAAGGAAACTACTTTAGTGAATATTATTTGAAAATTACCCAATTTTAACAAAGTCTCTCACTTCACAATAAAATTATGTTAGGATAATTCCATATCTCACCCTTAACCAACAACTCCCACTCTTGAAGAAAACTATCGTAAGGAATTTTCAAATGTTCCCTAATTTTACCATCAACTCTATAGGAAGAAGCAAGATCATGATGATAATGTAAGACTTAGTTGGGAAAGAAAAAAATGCATTTGGAATTTGGAATTTGGAATAAATTGTTCTATCTCTCGTGCCTATCATATATAATATCAGGATAATTTCAAAATACTATCTCTAATTCTTATTAAATATCAATTTGCATTTACCAATAAACATCCCAAATTCAAGAAGATGAATCCACCCTCAAGCATGTAGAAACCCTAAACCATCCTTTCTTTCTTTTTTGGTTTCCACTCACAGCCCCCCTTGTCCCTCTTCCCTCCTCTTATTCTCTCTCTACCGTGAGCTCCCACCATCGACCGTAATCAACAAATGCATCACCACCATTTCAGATGAAAGTTGAATTGAGATGTGATTGATTTATATGCACGTGGATAAACTCAGTACATATGATCATGTTAACCAAACTTAATTCAACCATTTTAAGATTGAAAATTTGCTGATGCATTTCGTTGAACAGTTGGCGTGTATTAGACTGCCCAGATCAGTTTCTTCAAGCCGTATTCATGGCCTTCAATCTGGACCTGCGGATGCCATTGAATTGAAAAAAAGTAATAATGCTACAAAAATACACATAAGGAACACAGAGATCAATAAAAGATCACAAACTCACCAAACTGTACTTAAATTGCCTTTCAAATTCGTGGATCCGGCTGTTTCTGCAAGTGTGGATTTGAAACAAGAAAAGCCAGACGAGTGAACCGCCTAAAATTAACACCCTTGCATCTAATAACTTAAAGACTTCAGAGCAAAATTCAATTGGCCCCAATGGAATTAAGTAACATACTTCAAATGCTACAAACGTTTCGGGGAATGATCAACCACACACATCAGACCAAGTTCTACAACTAACCTACGCACATTCTCCATTCTGGCCTGCCATGTACCAGAAGGCCCAGCATGGATCGGCTAGAGGCGCATGAGGTTTGAAGACTCTTGCCGGAATTTCAGCAGGCATCTATCGACCATGTGATACCTATCAACATACTCTCAAAAAATGTCAAACAGGAGACCAAACTCGCGCGGACTTGAGTGAGGCATTTTGTCGAACATATAATGGGCATAACGGTCAATAAACTTAAACAAAAAAAAAGTGAATGATCACTTCCGGATGATCATGCCCCCCCCCCCCCCCCAAAAAAAAATCTTAGATCATTAGAAAAATTGTGAAATCAGCCTTTTTTCTCTTAAAAGCCACCATAGTTCTCGGTTTGAGTTTCGTGTGAGAGAAACCGAAAGCAGCACTAGAATTTTCACTTTGGCAAAGAGCAATTACCTCTGACTATTAATTGTTCAGGATGAGGAGATAATATGGGATGTCTGTGTTTACGATCGATACTGACGAAGAAGGACCTAGCGGGCTTGAAGCACATCAAGTTTCTCAGCGGGAAAACAGAGCGGAAGAGGGCGGGGCAGAGTATTGAAGGCACAGCACCGGAAAACTGAGAAATGGCAGCGACGGAAAGGCACGGAGAAGTAAAGGGAAGAGCGGCCGATAGGAGTTACATAGCCGAAGGTCAGGCTCGACGGGATTGGCTGGAGCTGGCGTGGCAACTGACAAGATGCAGCGACGTTGCGAGGACAAGCTGTAGCTTTGGGAGAAGGGCGGGAGCTCGCGGTGGGTATACAGCGGAGAATGATGGAGGATGATGCGTCGATCCATGGTGGTCAGCAATGGAGACGTGTTGGTCAGGACGATGAATGACAAATGTTGCGCAGCAGGTGGTGGCGTCGCTTGAGAAGAGGGGTTTCTAATATAAGCTATTCAATCTCATCTTGTGTGTGCTGGACTATCTAGAAATGGCTGGTCGGATGTGAGACTGGTGTCCTTTGTTGATTTAGCTCTCACTACTCTTACTTGGGGTGTCATGTGTGTTAACTTGGCATATAAGGAACATGTTGTCTTGATGCCAGTTCAGGATTTTGTATTAGACATAACTCTGTCTTGTCCGGTTTGTACTTCTGTTGTGTGGGGTTCTTTGGGAAAAATGAGGTTGAAGAGAACCTCCTTGAAGAGCCCCTTCTTATTGTAGTTATTTGCCCTAGTTATTAAGGTATATTTTGACCTGCATACAAACTTTAATACGGAGTCTAGCTTTATTCATTCTTTGCTGCACTTAGTGGATGTGTTTGCTATGTTTGCTGAGACGTAGTCAGATCTATTAGCTATGCAAAGATCTTTTAATAGGTGATAAATTCTCAAGCTTGGAAATATGGTTTTCAGTTTATGAGACATCTTAGACATTGTTTAAGGAATAATATTATATAATAATTAGATGATCGCACTACCCGGGGAGGAAAAGAGAAGCTTCTAAATTTGCTCGGGTGACTTTGTTTTGGAGCAGATTCCATGATTAACGAAAATCAGTTATGAGTATAACAAATTATTAAGGAGATTTGTAATATTTAAGGACAATGTATTCATTTCCTTAAAATTTATGCGACTCATGTTTGTTATAATGAAATGACTTTTCTTTAATTAAAAAGATCGCATTTAATGCGAATTTTTTTATTTATAAATTTATTAATTGCCTCTTTAACATTACAGAATTGTGAAAATAAAAATATTAATGTCATTATTTTTATTTTCAATTTCAAACATATTAAAGTTAAAAAAGAACTTAAAATTGGTTACACCAAATAACTTTCTAAATATATGTTTATCAAATAGCATTTATTCAAAGTTGCATCTCAAGGCACTTTTCAGTTGCAATTTATTAAACATCATTTGTATCTCACCAAATATTTTCTTAATGATTTTCCTCAAATGCTAAACCAAACGCATCGAAAGTACTCTTGAAGTATCGCATCTCGTGGATGATGAAATATTTTTATATCATTATTATTCAATATGTGACAATGGTGCACATAAATATGTCAAAGATCAATATAAGAAATCACGTCATTTCACTTAATCATCACATAATACAAATAACGAGACTTCTCATCCATTACTTACATAATTAACAAAACCCAATTACCTATTTTTCATTATGATATATCAATATTATACTAATGATCACCTTAGGATGGATATCATGCACATATCAGAACAACAATATTTTCCTTTTAAACTCGTCAACTTTCGATTCAACAATTCCAAAATCAGTAACTTTGAAAATCAGCAACTTCTTATTGAATTTGACAACTTTCCGCGGATTCAACAACTTCATTATTATGACCTGGAACCTTCAAAAAAGTTCATTTAATTTGTTTTCAACACTCCCAATTCAACAACTCATCCATTTTCGCAATTTTTTTCCATTACATATGCTATCGATTCTGGTGGAACACATTGGACCACTTCCACAACATACAAGAATTCATCAAGTCAAATCAAACAAACTCAGTCTTTCAACACCCAATCATTAGAGCCTCTTAAACTAAAAAGACAACCATCACACAATCAAGTATGAGCATTATATAGAATCACATAACTTAGGCTCCGTTTGTTTTGTAGAAAATATTCTTCCGAAAAATATTTTCTAAAAATTATGGTGTTCGGGGTCGAAAAATAACTTGCCATGGAAAATGTTTTACAAACAAAGGAAAATATTCTTGTAAAAACAGGAAAAATGTTTTCCTTTCCAAAAAAATGGAAAACATTCTCTGGCAACTAGCTGATCTTCGATGTCAATCAAATTAACAATAAACCCGCTGCCATGTCGAACAGCCGGTCACCAACTACTGCTTGATGCCAGTCTCTGGTCGTTGCGGTTTCGATAGCTGACAGTAGTCGAGCATTCATGAACAAGAAAAAATCGGAAAGAAAAAAAATTATGAATTTATTTTTAAGTTTCAAAAAAACACCAGAAAATATTATCATTTTCTAGGAAAATGACTTTTTAGAAAATATTTTCCGCAAATGCTTTATTTTTCGCGGAACAAACGGAGCCTTAATCCCTAAAATTTTTACTTATTTTGAAAGTGACTTGAACAATATTAAAACTATCAATTTTCTTGTCCGATCCCAAAAGATTGAGACAGGAACTTTAAAAACACAAGTGTGGGACCTTCATTTTTACTTGTGAAGATTGAAAGCATGAGTTAAATCTCAACAATTCTATATCACCATAACAAGAATGAAGAAATGAGATAAATGGATCTCAGCGATTCTGTATCACCATAGCGGGAATGAGGAAATGAGATAAATAAATATGGTCATGGTTAATCAATGCCCATAGCATAAAATTAAAATTTCGAAATTAAAGAGGAGCGCGCAATTATCTTAACTACAGAGTCGAAGTCGGCCAAGGAAAAAGGAAAGTTGACCATGGATTTTGCTGACTTGAATTGACCGAATTTAAGTGGATGTCGTGCCAGGATATCTCTATAAGTGAGATTAAGGCTGAGCACCGGGTACCGCCCAACCTGGGAACCGCCCGGACCGGACCGGACCGGCCGGGTTGGTCCGGTTCTTCGAAGTTGTGGTCCGGTCCACGGGTCTAAAAAATGGAACCGGTTCTCGGGTGGTCCGGTCCACGGTTCCATGAGGGTGGGATCGGACCGGACCACTCGGACCAGACCACTAGGACCTTCTCGATTTAAACTTCAAATTTCTCTTGGCCCAAGTAATTTGGGAGCCTAACTCCAGAGTCCAGAGTCCAAAGTCTATATCCTAGCCCAAGCTTCAAAATTCTAGAGCCCAAAATCTATGTCCAAAGTCTCATAATGTCTTAACACCTCGCTCTAGATCTGAGTAGCTCCCGCGCCCGTGATCGCCAAAGCTTTCTTCTTCGGCGGTCTTCGTATCGACTTTTGCCTCGTGTGTTTATATTTCCTTTTAGATTTTTGAGTGGCTAAATGATTCAACAATGGTGAAATTTCAACGAGATGGAGTCTAATGGACCTATTGATGCTTATTACTTATGGAAGCAAGGCGACTTCAACAAGGCTGAAAGAGTCATGAGTTTTTGCCGATGGAAGTAAACGATTTTTATTTTAGTTTATAGTTCTCTTTGAATTTTTTCCGGTTCCATTGGACCGCCCAAGGACCGGACCGGACCGATCGGTCCGGTCCGGTCCGGTCCTAGGATTAGTCGGTCCGGTCCTCAGTCCTAAAAATCGGGGACCGGTTCCATCGGTCCGGTCCCCGGTTCTAAGGCGGAACCGGACCGCCCTGGACCATGCACACCCCTAAGTGAGATTCTCTTTCCATGGATTTGCCAAGACTTATATTTAGTTTCCTTCTCCAAATATATTATACAAATATATGGTTATGAAGCTTTGAATAGTGCTCTCTGTACGAGAAGGGACCCGGATCAGCAGACGTCAAGTCACTGACGTCTGCTGATCCAGGCCCTTAAATGAGGACGAACCTTTTCATTGGGGGGAGGACGTCCTGGATATTTTGAATGCTTGAGTGCGAAGAAGTGCAGTGGGAGTACGTGATCATTCTTACAACCCATTCCAAGTGTCGGAAGCTGAAATTAAATGAGAGCTAAACATTATGGGTTATTTGATATAGTTTGGAGTTTAGGAAATACCGAGAATATTTTAGTGACTCAAGTATAGTTGTAATATTAATTGTATTGCTTGATCTATAATGGAATTTGTTACTGTATTCCCCATGGGCTAAGTCACTTTGACTGAATCACATAAATTTGATATTTGATTTATTTTTTTATTCAGTCTATTTTATTAATCGATCATCTGCATTTTGCAACAATTGTTAAGCCTAAGATAAAGAGGTATCTTGGCTCAACAAGACAAGTCACAAGAGGAGATATTTGAGAAGACTTCTTCTCTATTTGGCAAGTGGGAGTATAATTCATCAACTTCATCAATGGACTAAGGTTGAGTTAGATGATGCAAGGCATTATGACGTGGCCTTGGCTAAGCATAATGTCACCAAGGGATGTGGAATTAATCAAAGAAAGACAAATGGCTTAGAACTTAAGTTTCCAAAGTAGGTATTTAATAAATTGACAAAACATTAGATAAATTGGTATGAAAATAATAAAATCAATGTCCATTTTAAACATTGATGTCTCAAGAAAATATTTTGGCCCACCAAATGTTTAGCATAACTTGGTAACTCTCAATTCCTTGATTCTCGCCAAAAGAGAAAACCTTCATAATTTCCAATTACTAGGATTTGTAGTTATTTATTTGATTGAAAAATCTCGTGACCTACTTAATTTTGTTCACAAGTTTTCCCCAAAGGGTCTCCACTAGTACCAGATATCTTGAGAGCAATCCTCAACGTAAGTGAAGGGCATAAAATGATAGATTGAAAACAAGTAGCTTACATCGAAAACCAATACTGCCTGAATTCAAATTCCTCCGTTTCTTCCAACAGCTTGGGTCTTGACTGTTTCTGGGGCTTATTCTTGATTGCTGGAGTTGTTACAATTTTTGCTCCCGATTCATGGTCACGTTCGTAAAAAAATGGAATGAAGTAAACGTCCTTCAGGTTCTTTGTGAGAGAAAATTGTTGCATTAGGAAGAAGAATTTACCAAAGAGATGTCAATTCCCATACTTTTAGGAAAGACAGATTTTCAGATAGAAGTATGGATGACGG
The DNA here is from genome assembly GCA_030064385.1 of Melaleuca quinquenervia. Classification (NCBI taxonomy): domain Eukaryota; kingdom Viridiplantae; phylum Streptophyta; class Magnoliopsida; order Myrtales; family Myrtaceae; genus Melaleuca; species Melaleuca quinquenervia. The sequence continues at coordinate 9,052,414 of CM057720.1, forward strand.
TGGCAATGAGATTGCAGCTGTTGAAACTTCAGAAAACTCATACTCCCTCTCGCGTCTATCAAGCAACTCCAGCCAAATCAACAACCTTTTACCTAATGAGCAAGGCACACCATCTGTAGAACAAGTAATTTCTAATCGTGTAGACAACGAGTGCCCTAAGATAACGATGAACATCAAGCTTACCAATGTATGTTTAGAGAGGCACATGCCTCAATAAGCTTAAGTACTGAACTTCAATCCTTAACTAGTTGAAGTTTGTACTTTTAGATACAATACCTTCCTCCTCATTCTCTTCGCATGTAATGACTGCCATTGATACTACTTATGCAATGGCTTCAGTGGTTGTATCACATGTCAAAATCCTATGTATTCTCATCTTTTATGCAAATAGACATGATCAGTTGACCCATGTGACAGGTAAAAAGCTCATAGGACTTTGCTTTATCGTTAAAACTTTTTATTTACTAAATGGGAGCATGATGACAAAAAAAAGAGACTAGTCAATTAGTTATGACAAAAATCTTAAGCAACTAGTTAATTAGCTTCCTAATGAGAAAAAGTCCAAATTTTTTTTTATTTCATTCCTTACTCAAGTGCTTTTTTTAAACGATATGCAAAACAAGATTGATCCGTGCAATAATGGAAGATTTCACAATTCACAATTAATAGTTAAATATTCGATGAACAACAAAAAATTATAGGGAGCAGACAAATTAGATATCCTGAAACATGAAAGTTCATGTAACATGAATTCATTTTTTCAATATAACTGCTACCCTTGAAAAAAGAAATTATAAACAAAAATCCATGCTAATCTAATTAGTATTGAAATTAGCGAGCTCTCACGGGCAACCGTGCGTTAATTTTATGACATCAATAAATACAGAATCTTGTTAATAATCCAACACTCAATTGATAAAATAAAGATAAATTAAAATAATTGATTTGTTGCAATACTCGTATTTATGGTTTTACAGAAGAATCTTAAATTATTGAAACATCTAAATGGACACAACTTTATTTGAAGGTATACATACATACATTATCTAGAAAAGTTTTCATTGTTTGAGTACTATATATATTTTAATATGTGTAGATTATTAGTTTACAAGACGTGTCGAATTATAATTGGACATTGAAGTTGATGAATCATATTCAATATTTTACAAGAGCATTTCATATTATTTTATAAGTTGACATTAATCGCTAGGATTTGTATCTCAAGCACTATTCGCATGAAAACTAGGATTTATATGCTTCTATGCTTATTTTAGAACTTCTCTTTAGGATGAGGAGATGTCTGTCACTTTAAATGTTACGCTAATTATTTTCTCCACTTGGAGAGCTTGCCCATAAATTCTCCTCATCATCTCTGATAAGAAGTATTAATTTTTTATTCTACTTAATTAAGTTGGAAAAAAGCTTAATCAGGCAACTTATGGATCTATCCTTTTAGCTCACGAAAATCTTAATATAGAAAAGTCATTTCAACTATATCAAAGTAGCAATTACTTAATTTAATCATTTCACTAATGTATCATATAATTCTTACCCAAGAGCTTTTTAAAGGGTCAAACTGCAATTGGACTTGTGTTAGCAATTAGACTAGTATAGGAGACAATTTGATTATCATAAACGGAGCTGATCATTGAGTAAATGCTTAGATCATCGTTCGCTGTTTTCCTTCTGCTTTCACACCCATAAAGTTAAGCTTTTCAATTGTCCCTCGTGTAAATATAACTAGACAATAAGTATGCCTATATATATATAATCAACGCATAAAATCTAATAATACAATAATTGCACGACAGACACAAAGATAAACACAACTTACGAACTATATCCATATAATCAACCCACAAAGTCTAGAGTCCTACCTAACATGACAATTATCTTTATCCAGTGGTCTTCTCATCTCTCTTTCCTATCTTTTCTTAGGAACTATATATTTTCCATACTGGTCATATCTTAGATTAACTCAATCATATTGCACAACAGGAAAATCTATACACAACCCTAATTCTCTATACATGTCAAGTTATAATTATATTTATTTTACTAATTGATAACTTTATGTTATTGCATAATTTACCTTGCTTTAGGCATAGACCCAAAGACATTTGGGAAAAAAAATGCGATCAAGCTTGGACTTGTTCAACATATGCCTTGCACTTGAGTATAGATTGTGGAATACCATAGACCTTAAAAATCCAAATTAAGGGTATGCAGTAGGAACCGAGCATACTGGGAATCACCTGAATCGGATCGGACTAATTGGATATAGGTAGTTCCTAAGGATACTGATTTGGTTCTTGATTCTAAGATGGGAGCCAAACCACTTTCTCTATCATCGATACCCTCGAACTCTCTTTTGTATCTTTCTCACTAGTCACCCATCAGCACTCCCCCCCCCCCAGCTTTAACCTAGCACAACTATCTTACCAAACAACAAATGGTAGGACTATCTAGGAGTGAGCTCAAGAGCTCAGGTCTAGTATGAACCTTCGTCTTGGCCACTATCAGTAATCAAAATAACAAACACAAGTGAGTTCAATCGGTACATGACGGAGTCAATAGAGCTAACAGAGAGTTCATAAAATCATATATTCAGTAGCAATGTATCATAGAACCATCCAATACTCCAGAATCATTTCGCCATTAAAAAGGGTTAAGTCAAATGAACCATTGATTGTCCTTTCGAGTTAATTAAGTCATTGATTTGATTATGATATAAGCAACTCCACAAAAGGGTAATCACAACAATAATGCCATCATTGGAAAGCAATTGGATAGAATTCACTTTATTTTAGACTATTTTGTGTAATCAAAATAATCTAGATAGACATGTCTAATGGCGTGGTTTATGTCCACGTATACTCGCGATCCCATGTGATGTTATCATTGCTAAAGTAAAACCCGTCATCTCGCACAGACCAATAACAATCCCCTTCGTCACATCTTTTCTCATCCCGATGCGCCCAGAATGCATCAAAGTGCTTAAACCGGCCCTCCCATTGGGCGGAGCAGAAGAAGAGGGTTCTCCTAAAGAAATGGAGCTTAAAACGGATAACTTGCTCCTCATTTGGGTGGAGGGTTCGGGCCCCGAGATCATCATCCTTGGATTTGCAATGGAGACCCATGTCCCCGGGCAGGTTGTTGACAACGTGGACATGGTACCTTGTGAATAGAGTAGCTTGTGAAGGTGGAAGAGAGGATATGAAGGAAAATGATAGGACAAGAACAAGTATAAATTGACTAAGCGATTTCATTGCTATGAGGTATTACGATAACTAGTGAAGTTTAGTGTAGAATTTTTGAAGCATTTTTATAGTAAATACTATGTATCCATTATGAACATTTATGGAAGCCCATACAAGGTACTTCTGTACCTACTTGGTTTCCCATTCTTTTTTGTTCTTACCTCTATGTGCATTATTAACTTCACCTATATATTTGCCACTTTTACCTTATAAGAAGATCAATTTAGGAAATTTGCAAATATTACCCAATTTATGAACAACCTTCCACTTATAAGGCAACTTTTTAAGGGAATTTTAGGAAATTTCCCAATATTACTAACCATTCCACTATTTAATTCGAATATTACCCAATTTTATCAACTCTCACTTTATAAGAAATATATTTTAGAGCATCTTGTTCAAATATGTTACAAAGAAACTATTTTAGGAAATTAAATATTACCTCCACTTACCAAAAAGCTTCCACTTCATAGAAAACCATTTTATGGACATTTCTAATATTAGCTAATATTAGAAACAAATCCCACTTTATAAGTAAACTATTCTACATAATTTTTGACTATTTTCCAATTTTGTCTGCAACTCACACTTCCTGAGAAAACTATTTTAAGGGATTTATTCGAATATTACTCAAATCATAAACAACTCTCACTTTATATGGAAACTACTTTAGTGAATATTATTTGAAAGTTACCCAATTTACCAAGGAAAGCAAAGTATTTTAGGAAAATTTCGAATATTAGCCAATTAAGTCAACAACTGCCAATTTTGAAAAAAAGTATCTCAAGGAAATTTTTATATTCCCCAATTTTACCATCAACTCTATTAAAGTTTTGACTATAGGAAGAAGCAAGATCATGATGAGGGTGTAAGACTTAGTAGCAGAAGAAATAAATGACTTGAATTTGGAATATATTGGTCTATCTATTATGCCTGTCAGATATACTATTGGGATAATTTCAAAAATCATCTCTAATTCTTGTTAAATATTAATTTGCATTTTCCAATAGACATCCTAAATTCAAGATGATGACATAGAAACCCCAATCCCTCCTTTCTTTCTTTTCTTTCCACACACTCTCTCTCTTACTATACCGTGAGCTCCCACCATTGACTGTAATCAACAAATGTACTGCCACTATTTCATATTGAACTTGAACTTAAATGTGATTGATTTACATGCACATGGATCAATCTCATTTAATTACACAAAGAGTACTGAAGACATTTCCTATTCATGTTAATTGGCTGTATTGTTTTTCCAAAGCATATAGCTTGTGGCGCGTGGCCTCAGACTTTGACTTTTTTTTGGTCCTAACATCATGAACAAGTACCATATACATTTGAAATAATTTCCTTTTTATTTTAAGTGTAGTCGAAGTTACCTATTGGGAGAAAAATGATCGACACTGAGAATCACAAAAATAAAAGATGTGTGGTCCTCTTTTTAGAGGATCGAGAGACCAAGAAATGTTACCTGGGAGGTACACTAAAACATATTTGAATCTAATCCAACCTAAGTCAAATGGGTCTTTTATGAATCTAATCCGACCTAAGTCAAGTGGGTCTTTGATTGTCCTCTCGAATGAATTCAGTCCTTGATTTGATTTTGATATAAGGAATTCCACAAATGGGTAATCACAATAATAATGACATCAATGGAAAGCAAATGAAAAAATATATATAAGAATTGACTTCATTCTAGATTATTGTGTGTAATCAAAATAATTTCAACTGACACATTAGATGGCATGGTTTATGTCCATGTATGCCCATAATTCCATGTGATGTTATCGTTGTTGAAGTAAAGCCTGTCATCTCACATAGACCAGTAGCAATCCCCTCCATCACATCTTTTCTCATCCCGTCGTGCCTAGAATGCATCGAAGTGCTTAAATTGCCCCTCCCATTGGGCAGAGCAGAAGAAGAGGGTCCTCCTGAAGAATTGAAGCCGAAAATAGATTAATTGCTTCTCATTTGGGTGGAGGGTTCGGTCCCCGAGATCATCATCCTTGGATTTGCAAAGCAGACCAAAGTTCCGAAACAAGTTGTTGACAATGTGGACATTGTACATTGTGAAACACAATAGCCTACGATGGTGGAGGAGAGCATATGAAAGAAAGTGGCAGGACAAGGACAAGCGTGAATTGATGTAGAGATTTCATTAATATGATATATTATGATCAACAGTCAAGTTTGGTTAAGAGTTTTTAAAGTACATTTATAATAAATATTCTATATACCCTATGAACATTTATGGAAACCCCATACAAATAGTTTTGCACTGGCTAGGTTTCTCATTATTGTTTGTTTTTAAATGCATTATTAAGTTCACTTAAAAATTTGCTGCTTCTACCTTATAAGAAAACTATTTTAGGAATTTTTCAAATATTACCCTATTTAGCATCAAGTTTCACTTCCACTTTATAAGGAAACCTTTTTAAGGGAACTTTAGGATATTAACCAATATGACTCTTGATTTGGAATAAATTGTTCTATCTCTTGTGCCTATCAAATATACTATATGGATAATTTCAAAATCTATTTCTAATATTTATTCAATATCAATTTGCATTTGCCAATAAATATCCCAAATTCAAGAAGATGAATCCACCCTCAAGCATGTAGAAACCCTAAACCCTCCTTTCTTTATTTTTTACTTTGCATTCCCCTCCCCCCTAAATCTCTCTCTACTATGAGCTCCCTATAATCATCAAATGTATTACCACCATTTCAAATGGAAGTTGAACTCAAATGTGATTGATTTACATGCACATAGATCAACTCAGCATATAATGATCATGTTAACCAAACTCAAATCATTTAGGATTGAAAATTGGCTAATGCATTTCGTCGAACAATTGGTGTGTATTAGACTGCCCAGATCAGTTTCTTCAAGCCATATTCATGGCCTTCAATATGGAGCTGCAGATGATGTTAAATAGAAAAAAGTCATAATGCTCTAAAAATACACATGAAGAACACATATAGATAAATAAAAGACCACAAAACTCACCAAATTGTACTTAAATTGCCCTTCAAATTCATGGATCTGGCTATTTCTGCAAGTATGGTTTGAACCGCGAAAAGCCAGACACGTGAATTGCCTAAATTCATGCCCTTGCATCTAATAACTTAAAGATTTCAAAGCAAAATTCACTTAGCCCAGACGAAATTAAGTAACATATGATTTCTAATGCTACAAATGTTTTAGGGAATGATCAACCACACACATCAGATCAACCTCGACAACTACCTTACGCACATTCTCCATTCTGGCTTGCCATGTACCAAAAGGCCCAGCATGAATCGGCTAGAGGCGCACGAGGTTTTAAGACTCTCGTGGGAATTTCAATAGGCGTCGATGGATCATATGAGACCAATTGACATACTCTCAAAACATGTCAAACAAGAAGCAAAACACATGCGGCCTTGAGTGGGGCATTTTGTCAAATGGATAATGGGCATAATGATCAAGAAACTCAAACATAAAAACAAAATGAAAGTATCACTTCCGGATGATCATGGCCCACATAAATACAAATGTGATATCATCAGAAGAATTGTGAAATTAGCCTTTTTTCTCTCAAAAGCCTCCATAGTTCTCAGTTTTAGTTTCGAGTGAGTAACACCGAAAGTAAAAATAGAACTTCCACTTTGGCAAACAGCACTTACCTGTGACTATTGGTTGTTCAGCTGATGAGGAGATATCCTAGGGTGTCTGTGTTTATGATTGACACAAATGAAGAAGGGCCCAGTAGGCTTGAAGCACATCAAGTTTCTTAGTCGGAAAATAGAGCACAAAAGGGGTGGGCAGAGTATTGAAGACACAACTTCAGAAAATTGAGAAATGGCAGTGATGTCCTGGAGCTACCGTGGAGCTAGACCGTCCCTCTTGTGGCGTCGGATCAAAGATTGGAAAGCTGCACCAAGCCCGAGCACTACTGGAAGTGTGGGAAGTACGTCGTCGTTAGCCATTGTGCTTGGCATGCACAGACAGTGGTGAGTGGACTCTAAACCTCTATTAGTCGTGCTATTACTTTAGTAGATTTTATTAAGAATGAATAGATGAGTTGGATGAATTAGTTGGATGGCATGACTGCATATTTAGATGAATAGGACCAAGTATGGCCGAGTATAGACTTTTGGTGATAAGGCGACATAATGATTGATTAAGAGGTCAGTGAGCCTAATTGGAAAATTTTTGGATGGCCTAGTTCTGTGATTAGACGATTAGGGTCATTCAGGGCTACGTACTATTATTTGTCTGTGGTAATTGGAAAGGATCGAATAGGTGGCCTGTGAGCCTGAATCATTGATTGGAGATTAATAGGATTCAATGGGTGCATTTATAGTGTGAACAGACGATGGGGTGAACTATGGCCAGGTACATGTTATTAACGAAGTAGCAAGGCTTGATTAGAAATCATCAATTAGATTGATGATTTAGGCCAATTGTGGCTCGGATTAGTGTGTCATGAATTTGGTGTCTGAACGGATCGGTATATGAGATGATTAGTATGTTATTGATTTGGTAGCTGATTATATTGATACTATGGCCGATGAGCCAATTTGCTAGTAAAACGACGATACGAAATAATTGAACGTAAGAAACGATGATGAGCCGGAAGAATTAGTTAGGGCGGTTGTTGGATAGCCTTAAGCTTTTAATTACGCAATTTATTTACTTAATGATGCATTATTTAATTATTATGTAATTTATTTATTTAAATATTCTTTTACATATTTAATTGAATGTATGATGATTACGATTGATTGACATGTTGGGCTTAGTGCCAAGTGCCGATCACGAGTCGGTTGACTAATAGTTAACTAATAGTGATTGAGAATGGTGAAAGTTTATGATTCATTAGAAAGATTAGAAATGGTTAAACTCTCGGCAATAGTTAGGCGATGGAAGTGTGATTAAGACGATCATTGAAGGGTGAGACGCGATAGGGATCCTAGGGCAGTTGTGTTCCTAGTTTTGGGTTAGGGTTTCCTCATTAAGATATCCTCGTAACTTTAGCCCTCCACAAATCCAATTGTAGGATTCAAGTCTCGAGCCAGAGGAGGAGTCGATCGAGCAAGAACAGGTCGAGAGGACTAATAGAGGAAGAATTGATGAGAGTCGTGACCCCTCCTTGGCTTGTACTAAGGTCCTTTGTAGTTAGTTCTATATAGTTGTACATAAACTAGTGGTTATATATATTGAGGTATATTTGTGTGAGAAGTGCCAATGTTGATAGTATGGTAAAGGTAGGTGATGTTTTATGGTATGATTTGAATGGTTGCAAGTGTTGATTTTTATATCGCTTTCGTATAGCATAGCAACTCTGATGTTTAAGAAGGCCAGCGACCTACATGGGATGTCGTAAATAAATTGGCCAGAAGAGAAAGAAATCAAGGACTGTCGCGTGTCCAAGGGTCGGGCGGGGTGTGGCGGATCTTGACAACTTGGTATCAGAGTATGGTTAGGACCTATGGAAGATTAGGTTCATGGAGTGATAAGGATGATAGGAATGATAAGTATGGGTTTAGTGATATGATTACTGTCACGCCCCAACCTTTAGGCACGTCGCAAATCATTGATATTTCTTTTCAACAATTTCCTTGGTAAATCAGGGTTCTACAACAGAAGTGAGGTAATTAAACATTAGATAAATTCTTTCCAGTAAGGAAAACTATGTACAAATCGATTTCAAGTTAAAAACTCAAACACCACACTCTTCCAAGCTTTAGTCCATATACGACATCCTCTCGTCATCAGGCGTTTGATGCCGACTTGTGGACTTTATCTCCCTTCGCCGTCTCTTAATACCAGTGACTCCTCTCTTGGGTACGTGGTCCCTCCTGAAATGGTTATGGTGGTGGGGTGAGATACTCGGTATCTCAGTGAGCAAACTACCTAATCCCGAATTTGGTACAAAGATCACCCGAGGGTCCTTAATCTTCCCTTTTCATTTCAACTATAACTATGGCATAATTCGTTCTCATTTTCTTGCCTATAAATTTTGCCAATCGCTTACAACCCTCTCACTTCCTCCTCTTGACTCTCTCTATGTTCGCAAGTCTACTAGTCTACCGTCTCAGCTGGCTCACGATCTACTCGTCTCATAGATTAGAACACGAGTTCAGATTTAGTGACGTAACTGAGTGAGTAAAATTGATCGATACAATTTACTAGCAAGTAACTAAATAAATTGCATAATTAAATTGACGGTTAGGTAAATTCCAAACCATACCATAAGACTGTTTCGAACGATCTGAGACTTAGTCAAACTGCTAACATGGTCAATTGTTAGATCATGAGTAATATACTGACCGCCAACTTAAACGAATAATTAAATCAATTAGATATCACAATTGACAATCAATAAATAAGACCGTTCAAGGCCGGTCTGAAACCTACTCAGTCGTCCAGTTCAACTACTGTTAGATTCAACCTCATTAGTCACTCATTGGACTTTGACGTCTAATCTAGTACCTCAATTTTCCACAATTTTGTATTTATTGCCTTTTGTTCGACTTATTCTAAACTCAGTGGCCTAGAACGTAAAGTCCTTATGGCCACACATTCCTTCCATCTCATCTCAGTCAACCAGTAGCCGACATCTAATCATAATAGTCTATTCACTTAATTTCATGGACTTAAATTATACAATTGGCCTAACAATACTACTAAGGCAATAAACGTACCCTATAAGGGTTTAGAAGGTTCACTCACCTGGAGTAGTGGTACCTGGTACTAGGGAGGGGTGTGTCGAAGAGAATTGAAGCCTTCGATCAGTGGTCGCGTCAGTAACTGAGCCCAACTTCACCTGACCTGTCCACACAGATTTCACCTCTCAATTAAATTTACTCTTTACCACATCGATGGGATCTATTGAGTGTTAATTCATCCAATATAACCCCTTAATTCCATTTCCAACAAATCCACCATCGATTGGTTAATAAAGCATTCCAATTCTACCCAACCATAATTAATCACATCTAATTGAGCGCTAATCTTCTTTAATTGAGTACTAACTTGAGTCTAATAGACAACAATTAGGTCAATTAAATGTTAAGATATGACAATTTGATTCTAAATAGGACAATTAGAATACAAATTCACCAATTCGGGTCAGAACATACCCGTTCGGGTTTAATCGGGTCGAAATTGACCCAATCGGGTCAAAATCGACCCGCCTGGGCTTAATCGGGTCGAAATTGACCCAATCAGGTCAAAATCGACCCGCCCAGGTCAATCGGGTCGAAATTGACCCAATTGGTCAATTTCGACTTGTCTTTCTGCCGTCCGGGTCTGGACGGAGGAGCAGCCCGCTCCTCCTCCCCGATTCCGGCCACCCAGTTCAACCCACCACGTCCAACCACCCGAGTTGGGACGAGGACTCGGCGGCGTCTCAGCCGGCAACCGCGCCAAGGCCGTATGGTGGCCGGAATGCCGGCGGTTCACGGACAAGGGAAGATCCGGCGAAGCTGGTCCGAGGCGGAAAGGGAGAGAGGGAGGAAATATTCACGCTCCACCCTCTCGTTCTCCTCATTTTCATCAAATTTAACTTCCAACCTCAGTCTAAGGTAGGTACCAGACCTTTGATTCTCACGGCAGGGCTAAAACTTCGCCGGAATTCCCAACCGCCCCTATTTCTTTTAGGTTTCCGGCGACCCACTCCTACTTCCTCACGAACCTTCATTCCTCCACGAATCATCATCTTCCTCAACTACCAAGATGCTCCTAACTATGCCCGGAAGTCTCCCCTAGCCGACGATTCACAAGGAAGGAGGAAGAACTCACGGGATTTGAGGGTCCGGAGCTCTCCACCTACCAGCTCGCCGGCTGATTGTCAAGCTCTGAAACGGGCGTCGCTGGCACCGTACTGGGCAGCGTCGGCGAAACCCAGTGGCCAAGGCTTGAAGACTGAAATTTTCTGGGCACCCAACACCAATTTCCCGCACTCTTCTTGCTCTCTTCGACCCCGTTCCTTCTTCGTGAAATCCGCCCCAAACCAGCCAGCGAGACAGGGAAAGGTGCGGGTTCGTTGGGTTGGACACGCGGCCCTCGCCACGTGGAGACCTTGGTCGCTCCTTGTTGACACCCGTTGATAGTGCTAAGGCGTCAAGAGCTCGGGTGCTGCGTATGCCTGCTGTCGTTTAGGCCGAAGGGACACGCGGCTTGTTACACCCGCCGCGTGTTCGATGAAATCCCAATACGAGAACTTCTTGGCTGCTTTCTGCGAACCGGCTGGAGCGTGAACCAGCCGGTCCGTTGCGCTACTCCTGGACCGGTCAACAACTAGGCCGGTCTACTGACAGACCGGCTTGACTTTTTTTTTAATTATTTTAAAAATCATTTGTTTACACCATCCTTTAATTCCACAATACTTTACCAAAAAGAAGATTTGTGTACACCCAAAATTTAGTCTATTACAATTCGGCTTTAAAATCGGTCCGGGAGCGAGATGTTACAATTAGATCATTTATTGGATGGTTAAGCCCCAGACAGAGCTTGGAGTGTTGATATTGAAAGAAAAGTTAAGGATCGTAGGTCAAGATCTAGAGATCAAATTTTATCAATGAACCCTATGATTGGTGTCATCTATTTAACCGCGTTGGTATGGAATGGGACGTGTGCAACAATGCTGGACATTTGACTAGAGACTATTAGGAGTCTTTGTTTAGCCAAGCTAGCACGGAATGGGATGTATGCAGCAAGGCTAAGCATGGATTGATGACTATGGTCTTGTTAGCTGAGTTGGCACGGAATGGGATGTGTGCAACAAAGCTGACAATTGTCTAGAAGGCTTGTTGAGTTTTCACTTGCCTAAGGCTTATGCCTTGAATCAAGACATGTAGAAGTATTCACACACAAGTTTGTAGAAGTATTCTTATGCCTTGAATTAAGATGTGTAGAAGTATTCGCACGTAGGCTTGTGAAGTATTTGCATGCCTTAAATAAAGACATGTATAAGTATTCGAATGCAGGCGCCTTGAATGAAGATGTGTAGAAGTATTCACACGCATGCTTGTAAAAGTATTTGAATGCTTTGAACGAAGATGTGTAGAAGTATTCATAGGCTTGTAGAAGTATTCGATTAGCACGTTTGCGCTCGTGAGAGTGTGTGGTGCCATCTGGCGGCCAGTCATTGCCTTTGAGGCATGTGCAGTGCATGAGAGGTCGTCTAGTCTTGTCTAGTGGCCCGTCGCCCCTTAAAATGCTTGTATCGGGGAGCACATGTTTTTTACGCATTCAAAATTAACTTTCATAGGTTAAAATTTTCAAAATGACTGTAAAAATCGAACATTTTAGATTTAAACTATAGTGACTTTGATACCACTTGTTGGTCTCGTTAAGCCACTTGTTGGTCACGTTAATGGCTTTCTCTAAGATCATCATAGCTTGAATCTAGAACATAACAGTTGAGAATAGTTGATTTACTTAATTTAGAATGCATCGTTCTTGATACGAAATATGACGATCCATAGCTCAAGTGCTTCTCCTCTATAACCCATTGGATAAAAAACGTTTGTACCTTATGTACTCCTCATGATGCTTGTACCTTAAGGTGATTGTGAATGTTAAGGTCGTAGAAGATACTTGAGCATAATTCATAAAGTTTCTCGTTGGCTTTCTCATTTCGGGCTGGGCTCAACTCGGCTTGCACTAGCCAGACCTATATTAGATTGATTACATCAGACCCGACTGGTAATTACAATCACATTAATTTAGCCTAGGCTTTAATATTGAAGAGATTCCAGAGTTAACAATATACTGCTGAATACAGGGAAAACAACCGACATTGATGGAAATCTACAGGTGTCGCTGGGAGAACCTATGAGATTGCGGGGCTGGCGATGTTACTAGTAGGTGGACGAGTGTCACAACCTATCTGAAGGTGCACCACATAGGGTTCGGCTAATAGAGTACTAAGATTAAACCTAACTCGAGCTCTCCCAAACCCATACCAATTCACGATTTAAATTACACTTCTTAACATGTAAGATCAATTCAAAAAGAAGTCGCCACTAATCTATTTTTGGTGGGTCAATTAGCCATCCATGTAAAGTATCGGGAGTTATGCTTTACTCCTACGAAACAGAGATTTTAAGTACGGGGACTTGATTACGCTAGATTAATCTAACTCCCTTTCTGTACCATTTCATTTATTTCAAAAATATTTGGCAAGCAACTTGGATAAATTTTAAAATTCTTTCCCTAACATGCAAAGATGACCATGCAAGTGCACAAACATTAATTTAAAACACTTAAGCAAAGAAAGAAATAAAAATAAAATAAAAGAAATAACAAAATAACAAAAATAAATATGAAATAAAGGCAAGTCAAAGATTAATTTTTTGGAATTTTCATTATAATATGCAATGCATGCTATGAAAATTAAATTCTAAATGCCACTATCTTAATGCAATTTTAAAACTACATGGAATGCATTTTTTTTTATGAATTTTTATGAGTTTTCATGAATTAAAGAAAACCTAATTAATTATATAAAATTAAGTGACAACTAATTTAAACTAATCTAAGTTAATCTTTAATATAAACTAGAATCCTATTTCTACCAAAATTATAAACCTAGAATGCAAAAACCTAATTATAATTATTTAAAACTAATCAACATTACCTAATATGCAAGCTAATTTAATTATGCAAATTATTTTAAATATGCAAATTAACCTAAACATATGACTTCTAATTTAAATATGTAACTTTTCCTAAACGTGTGACTTCTAAATATGCAATTAATCTAAACATGAAATTTTAATTTAAACATGCAATTCCTAAAAAATAATAATAACTAAACTATAAAAAAAACTAAAAAAAAAACAAACAAACGAAACGGAAGAAGACCAATGCCAATTCATGCAAGCATATCGTCGAACAGGTGGGGTGCATTGGACATGCAAACGTGGGATCAAAAAGGACAAATTCAAGACCTATAATGCACGGGAATCCAACAACTAGCACGCACGAGCCAAAATCAATCCTTGAAAGTTTTAAAATCGGCCAAAACAGCCATGGCCTGTCCTAAACCGAAAAACTCAGCAAGTCAAAAAGGGTGAAGAGGAGGTTGTGAATGACAATTTGACCAAGACCCACCTATGAGTGAGGAAAGGAACAAGGAGGGGAGGTTGTGGACGTGTCGCTAGAGCCCGAAGCTTGAATGAGGTGTCGCAGAAGGATGGCATTGAAGACTTTGGACGCTCACTTCCTCTCTTTTTCCTTTGTGTGTTCTCGGCTGCCCCACGTGTGTCCAAAAAGAAAAGTCTCTTCTTTTTGCTCGGTCAAAGCTCCTGCTTGTATGTTTGTGTGTCTCCGTAAAAAAAATCAGGAAAGCTCCCTCACGTTCTCTGTGTTGAAAAAAAATTCTAGAAAAAGTCAAAAGCCCACAAATTTTCTCAAAAGAATTCGGTCTAGAGTTCTCCTTTACTCTAAAAAATTCACCCAAAAAATTCTCCCCTTTACCTTTTGACCGAGAAGTCCTATTTATAGAAGTCCTTATTTTTCAAAATCTCAGCACCTTGGTAACTAGGATAAATCATGGTGTCAAAAAGTCTGCTGGGTCTTTATCCAATCAATTCAAAAGTTTATCTCAATGGTTAGATAATGACCAAATAACAATCAAAGATTAAATCCTTATCAAGAGAAATTTGAAAGTGCTAGTGCAGAGAATAATTACGTAAAGACTAATGCGGAAATATATAGCTTCTGAATAATAAATAGAGTTAGAGAGCAAAGAGAATTGAACATAAGATGTATAGTGGTTCGGCTTAGATCAAGCCTACGTCCACTCTCCCACGGTGACAGCCTATTGGCTGGAGTCCACTAAAAATCAAAAGAGTTACAATCTCAATGTTTAAGCTTCTCAGCTTCACTCTCACGAAGTTCGTGTGTCACACTCTTTTGAGTACAATTAAAGCTCTTCACAAATTCAGACTTTAGGAAAATTGCTCTCTAACGTTCGTACAACACAATTTGAAATAACTCCCTTAAATACTCTTCATGCCTTCATAACCGTTGGCACCTTCCAAAGGAATTCTTCCAATCTAACCATTGGACAAAATCAATAAGGAGATCTCAAGCTATAGATAGAAACAATAGAGAATCCGTTAATCCCGATCTTCCATTCAATTAGGATCTTCAGTTTCCTAAAGTGAACACTTGCTCCATATAATTGATTGCTTCCATAAATAAAATAATCAGATCCAATCAATCAATAAGCTGTCGAAAATATATCAATCCAGATCTCCGTGGGAAAAGAATAAGATCAATAAGATCTATGACCATAATAACTTAAGTCTGTCTTCCCCAGATTTTGAGAAAAATCTGTCCATCTCAGACTTTAGGAAAGTCTGAACACTTCATATTCTGGGAAAGTCTGACCACCTCAGACTGTTGGAAAGTCTGAACACCTCAGACTTTGATACAATTTTGTCATCGTCAAAACCAGCACCAACAATCTCCCCCTTTTTGATGATGACAAAACCTTCATGCAAACATATTGTATGCTATACCAAAACAACTTTCAATATCACATGTTAGCATAACGAGATGAAGATAATAAGAACTATCAAAGTACTCAAATATTAAGCAGGATCACAAAGTCCAATTCAATTCATCAAATATCCCAAAAACCACAAAAAACATAGTTCTCAAACCAAAAACCAGAGCCCAAGGCTAATTCAAATAACAATCAAAGTTCAAACCAACAATTAAAAATCCAAACCAAATAATAACCAAAACGATCAAAATCTTCAAAACCCTCTAATTCTCCAAGGCCACTTTCTCCCCCTTTTTGTCATCAATCAAAAAGCTAAGTAGAACGGGGAACACGAACAATTTGAAAATTATCCATAGAACACACAGTCTGCTCAACCCGAACTATGTCTTGCTGCAATTGATTGATAACAGCATTAGTAGGCATTTGATCCATCCGTTGATTGACTAACTGCTTGAACTGCTCAATACTTCGTTCTAGAGAGGAAAATTGTGATTGGAGACCAGTAAGTAATGCAATAATTTCTGCAGAACGATCATTAGAAGCAGTTGGTATAGATTCAGTTGGTCTGGATGATCCACCCTCTCCTTGTTGTCCTGCATCAACTCCCCCTGTCTCTAAGCCAGTCGCTATAGGAGTTTGAAAAACAACCTGTGGTGGAGGAGAGGCAACAAATGTAGTCTCTGGAGGAGCCATTGTTTCCCTGGGAGGACTAGGAACCACTTCTTCTTCCTCTTGTTCAGACTCTGTTTTCTCAGTTTCTGTCTCCTTGTGCATCTATTCTTCTGCCACTTCTTCCTCAACATCTTCTTCTTCATCCTGAAGAATCAAGGACCTTTTCGTCTTTTTCAACATCTAAGGAGTTTCCTGCGAAGTCTCCTTTCCCTTCCTTTTCACCCTAGATGAGACTGACTTTGAGGGACTAGCTTCTGATGGTAAATTTTTCAATATCATCTTGGCAATCATATTTTTCCCAATAGTTAGAGGAGTAATCAGAGTTTTGCACAGGATTGATGGAATTGGGATATTCAGATGATTGAAAATTTGGGTGATTAAGGAGGCATATGGTAACTGACCTTTACCCTTCTGTACCACTCTGTACATCTGATACATAATAACATATGGCATAGAAACAGTTGGAGATCTAATGATGCCATACATTAATCGTGCCTCAGATTTAGAAATGTCCGTCTTAGAAGCCGCTTTAGGCTTCAGGCAACTGATTATGATCTTGTGCAGAATGGCGTTTAGAGGGGATAATCAAGAATATGTGAGTGTACCTTCACTTGATTGATCGGTTGAGAGGGCAGTAGTGATTTCCCTGTTAGTTACAGTGATGGGAATAAAGCCAGTCCGTGAAACCCCAAGGATATCAGCAATTATATCCACATTAAGACTATATTCTTTGTTGAACACAGAAAATCTCAAGGTATGCCGGTCAGGAAAAGACAGATTTGAATAAAAAAATGCGGTTAACTCCGCATAACTCAGAACCGTGGTGGAGCAGAACTTGTCAATACCAAGCCGACCAAGGTGGACCCAAAGATGGACCTTAATAGAGTTTAAATACTCAAAGTCAACATGTCGTGGATTCATGACCCCACGTTTCAGCAACCCTTTATAAGTATTGTGATGTTCCTTTGAGCAAAAGAGAGGATCATTTGTCTCCGAGCGGCTGACATCGAACCCTTGTACTGGCTTAAATTGCAAGAACATTTTTTTATCTTCGTCCCTAGGTTCATGAGAGTAGGAAACACCAAATCGTGGGTCAATCGGAAAATTTCTCTGTGCTTCATCCGCTATTCCAGGAGGAGCAATAGAAAGTCGTTCCATTTCTTGCAAAAAGGCAGGTTGATTTGGGAATCCACCATCTCTCATAAATTCGTCAATAGTAGTCATAGCACTACCACCGTTCATCAAGGACTGATACAATTTGTAAATAAACTTGGGTTCCGTTTTTTGAGAGGGGCAGCGCTACTTACTGGTTCTGTGAGACCCTGTTGAACTCCATGCCTTGTTTCCATAGAAACGGTTGTTGACTCATCATGCAGTTCTTCTTCCTTAGTAAGATCAAGGTGAGTAGGTCCAGAACTGGTGCCAAAATGCTTGCTGGCTAGGCGAGAAGATTTTCGGGAGGCAGACATTGTGCGTTCTTAGAGAGAGTTTTTCGGACAAGAGATAAGAAACTCTAAGGAAGATGAAGAGGCCTAGGGTTTGTGAAGACAAATTCTATTCTTTTAACCACGGTTCTCAGTGAATAAAAATAGCAGTTTTGAAAATTTTCTAAAAGCTATCAATCAAACAGTTAATAAAAAAAGAAACAAATAATCAAGGAGATGCGATGGTTCATAAATCGTACCTTTTGACAGATTACCAGAAGTGTCAATTGGCGGGAAACATGATATTTAGAAAACTGACCATAAATAAATCAAATTTGATTTAGCCTGAGCCCGAAACTGACCCTAAATCTGAGTTTTAGTCAGAGTATGAGTTAGAATCTGAGACTAAGTCGGAGTCTGTATCTCAGTCTGAGTCTGAGTCTGAGTCTGGTTCTCAGGAGGAGAGGATATTTAATTTGCTTCTAATGAACTCAAACGACCGTTTATCCAAAGGTTTTGTAAGTATATCAGCTAATTGATTTTGAGAATCAACAAACGTGATCTTGACATCTTTCTTCTGAACATGATCTCTGATAAAATGATGTCGGATTTCAATGTGTTTTGCTCTAGAGTGTAAAATCAGATTCTTAGTAAGATCCATGGCACTTGTGCTATCACACCGAATTTCAACACAATACTTCTTGATACTAAAGTCTTGTAGTTGTTGACGCATCCATAGAATCTGAGAACAACAACTCCCAAGGGCTACGTATTCAGATTCTGTTGTTGACATTGCAACAGTGTGTTGCTTCCTTGATAACTAAGATACCAACATATTTCCAAGGAGTTAACAGTTTCCTGTAGTACTTTTCCTGTTCACTCGACATAAAATTGCTTTCCTTGGGATAGCAAAGCCCAAACTTCGTGGTAGATGAAATATATTTGATAATTCGTTTAACAGCCGATAGATGTGATTCTCTTGGATCTGATTGAAATCTTGCACATAAGCATACACTAAACAGAATGTCAGGTCTAGAAGCAGTGAGATATAGTAAGGATCCAATCATGCTCCTGTAAAGTTTTTGATCAACTTTTTATCCTTTTGAGTCTTTCTCAAGTTTTGAGGTTATTGCCATTAGAGTTTCAACCTTTTTGCAATTTTCCATTACAAATTTCTTGACAAGATCCTTTGCATATTTCTCTTGATGAACAAAGGTACCTTCAGAAGATTGTTTCACTTGTTGTCCAAGGAAGAAGGTTAATTCACCCATCATACTCATCTCGAACTCCTGCTGCATATCCTTTGCAAAATTCTTGCACAGAGTTTTATCAGAAGATCCAAAAATAATATCATCAACGTAGATTTGTACTAATAAGAAATTGTGATTGGTCCTTTTAATGAAGAGAGTTGTGTCTACTTTGCCTTTTTCAAATCCACAATGAATAAGAAAGGAACTCAACTGTTCATACCAGGCTCGAGGAGCTTGCTTTAGGCCATAGAGAGCCTTCTTTAATTTAAAAACATGATGAGGATTTTTAGGATCCTCAAAGCCATGAGGTTGTTCAACATAAACTTCTTCTTGAATTACTCCATTTAGAAAAGCACTTTTGACGTCCATCTGATATAACCTGAAATCATGAAAGCACGTAAAGGCAAGTAATAATATGATAGCTTCTAACCTGGCAACAGGAGCATAAGTTTCATCATAATCAATTCCTTCCTTTTGAGTGTATCCTTTAGCCACCAGTCGAGCTTTGTTTCTTGTAATCAATCCTTCTTCATCTAATTTGTTTCTAAACACTCATTTTGTTCCAATAATAGATTTTTCTTTGGGCCTTGGAACTAGCTCCCAAACATCATTTATAGCAAACTGTCTCAGCTCATCCTGCATTGCTTCTATCCAGCTATCATCCGCTAAGGCTTCTTCTACTTTCTTTGGCTCAATTTCAGAAATTAAGGCAATTGCACTGGATTCCTCTAGTTCTTCAGGAATAACAGGAATTCTTACTTTTGATCTAGTTTGGCGTCCATCCTCAATATTGCCAATAATATTTTCCAAGGGATGACTCGACTTGTGTTTCCACTTCCTTTGACTTCCTGAGTTTGAATTTCCACTATCAAGATTCTGTGAGTCAGCATCTCTAATTGGTTCAACAACTCTAAGTGGAACACTGTTTTCTTCAGTACCAGCTTGTCTTGTGACCTCTGAATCTGTGTCTGCTTCATGAAATTTAACATGTATAAATTCTTCCACACTATAAGTCCTTTTGTTATAAACTCTGTATGCCTTACTTGAAGAAGAATATCCAAGGAAGATGCCTTCATCAGATCTACTATCAAATTTCCCAATCTTGTCAGCAGAGTTCTTAAGAATAAAGCATTTACAGCCAAAGACATGAAAGTAAGAGACATTAGGCTTTTTGTCTTTATAAATCTCATAGGACGTTTTGTCCATCAAAGGTTTTAGAAACACTCTGTTGATAATATAACAAGCTGTAGAAACAGCTTATGCCCAAAATCTGGAGCTGATTTTGCTGTCAATCATCAGAGTTCTGGCCATTTCTTGCAAGGATCTATTCTTCCTTTCTACAACACCATTCTGTTGTGGTGAATAAAGAGAAGAAAACATATGCTGTATCCCAAAATCATCACAGAATTTAGCAAACTCTGCATTCTCAAATTCACCGCCATGATCAGATCGAATGCTTGAAATCACATATCCTTTCTCATTTTGGACTTTCTTAGCAAACTTAGCAAAGTATGCAAATGCATCAGACTTATTTGCTAAGAAAAATACTCAAGTATATCTAGAAAAATCATCAACTATTACCAGACAATAACTCTTAGCACCAATGCTTTTTGCTCGATTTGGTTCAAACAAATCCATATGAAGAAGCTGAAGCACTCTTGTAGTAGCAACATGATTTATAGACTTGAAGGAATCCTTTAACTGTTTTTCTAGAGTACAAGATGTACAATCTTCATCTCTACGAAATTTCAGGAATGGCAAACCTCGAACAAGTTGCTTTGAAGAGATCTTGGAAATTTGTTTCATATGAGCATGACCAAATCTTTTATGCCATAATTCTACTTCTTTCTGTAAAGATATAAGACACTTAGGAGTTTCAACATGCATATCCAATAAATATATGTTACCATGTCTCCTTCCACTGAAAGTCTGTGAATTGTCTTTACTTGAGGCAAGACAGATTCCTTCTTGAAATTGGATTTTATAACCAGTGTCACAGAGTTAACTAATGCTGAGTAGATTATACTTCAATCCTTTGACCAAAGAGACATTGTTAATAGAAAGCTTTCTAATCTTTACAGTTCCTCGACCAATAATTTTCCCTGTGCTGTCTCCTCCAAATGCTACTTTTCCTCCATCAAAACTTTCCAATTTAATGAAACAGCTTGAATCTCCTGTCATATGTCTTGAACATCCACTGTCTAAGTACCACTTTGATTGAATTCCCTGAAAAAGAACTTATTTCTTTTTAGGTACCCAGATCATCTTGGGTCCTTTTTGGTTAGAATAAAACAGGGGCGCTTTCCATCTCTTGCTTATAGAATTCATTTCCCTTGAACATTCTCCTTTAGAATCTCTTCCAACAGGTTTAATAAACGTTCTTCTAAAATGATTTTCATAAACTCTTTTCGAAGGTATTTTTTCTAGTCTTTCTTTGACTTTTGGAAAATCAATCAAAGGAGCTTTCTCCAAAGACATTCCCAAACCTTCCTTTTTGAAATAGGGTCTTTGTACTGAAAGAATTTTTTCTAATTTATTAGATCCAAGAGAAAACTTTTTTGTAATAGAAGAGATTTCAGATTTTAAACATATATTTTCTTTTTCTAGAAAGCTATATTTATCATTTGAAATCAAAACCTCATTATCAAACTTTTCTTTTAAAGAAATCTTCTGTTGTTTGAGAATCAAATTTTCTTTCTTTAGCTCAGCAATCTCTTTAAAAGAAAAATCTAATTTGGAGCAAAGATCATTCATATAATTAGCTATTTTAATAGGAACTCTATAATTATTTACTTGGTTATCAAGATCCTCCGAGTCAGAGTCTGAATCAGAATGAGCCATTAAGCAAATGTTGGCGAATTCCTCATCACTTTCTTCACATTCCGTGTCACTCCATGTTTCAGCCTTTAGAGCCTTTTTGTTCTTCTCGTACATTCCATTCTTTTGTTTAAGAAGAGGACATTCTGGCTTAATGTGTCCTTTCTTTTGACAATTATAACAGGTAATCTCAGCATAAATAAATATTTCTTTCATCAGATTGTCCTCTTTGAGCATTCGAGTTCCTCCAAGAATTGGATCCTTTCCAATTTGATCTATTTCTGTTGAACTTTTTGAACTTCTTAATGAAAAGAGCCATTTCTTCTTCATCAAGATAGTCATCTGATCCTGCATCATCAGAAATAATATTAGATTTTAAAGCAATAGATTTCTTACCTTTGAACTCTTCATCTTGATTGAGATTTTCTACTTCATAAGATTGAAGTGTTCCGACTAATTCATCCACTGACAAGGGCTGAATTCTTTGAGTTTCTCTAATAGATGTTCTGATATGATTCCATTCTTGTGATAATCCTCGCAAGAGCTTGTTAACTTTCATTGGTCCAGTGATTGGTTGTCCTTGATTTGCAAGTCCATTGACAATCTCTGTGAACCTGCTGAACATATCTGTAATTGATTCACCATTTTTCATTTTGAAGGCTTCATATTGTCCAAGCAAGATATTCAATCTTGTTTCCTTAACACGACCAGTTCCTTCATAGGTGACATTGAGTCTGTCCCAAATTTCTTTGGCTGATTCACAAGAAGAAATCCTGTTATATTCAGTAAGAGATAGAGCACAGTAAAGAGAATGAGTAGCCCTGGAATTAGTGTGTTATCTCTTGATAATTTTAGCTTGAGGTATCACTCTAGTTTCTCCAGAACTGGTAGAAGGAATTACTCCTTGTTCGATTATTTCCCATTCCATGGGATCTTTTGACTTCAAGAAAATTCTCATTTTATTCTTCCAAACACAGTAGTCTTTTCCATCGAAATAGGGAGGTCTAAGAAAATGTTGTCCTTCCACCACACCTGATCCATTAGCACTTGCCATAGATCGTTAGCTCATAAGTAAAACACTTCTAAAGTGAGCAACCTGGCTCTGATACCACTTGAAAGCGCTAGTGTAGAGAATAATTACGTAAAGACTAATGCGGAAATATATAGCTTTAGAATAATAAATAGAGTTAGAGAGCAAAGAGAATTGAACACAAGATGTATAGTGGTTCGGCTTAGATCAAGCCTATGTCCACTCTCCCACGGTGACAGCCTATTGGCTGGAGTCCACTAAGAATCAAAAGAGTTACAATCTCAATGTCTAAGCTTCTCAGCTTCACTCTCACGAAGTTGGTGTGTCACACTCTTTTGAGTACAATTAAAGCTCTTCACAGATTCAGACTTTAGGAAAATTGCTCTCTAACGTTCGTACAACACAGTTTGAAATAACTCCCTTAAATACTCCTTCATGTCTTCATAACCGTTGGCACCTTCCAAAGGAATTCTTCCAATCTAACCGTTGGACAGAATCAATCAGGAGATCTCAAGCTATAGATAGAAACAATAGAGAATCCGTTAATCCCGATCTCCCATTCAATCAGGATCTTCAGTTTCCTAAAGTGAACACTTGCTCCATATAATTGATTGCTTCCATAAATAAAATAATCAGATCCAATCAATCAATAAGCTGTCGAAGATATATCAATCCAGATCTCCGTGGGAAAAGAATAAGATCAATAAGATCTATAACTATATTAACTTAAGTCTGTCTTCCCCAGACTTTGAGAAAAATCTGTCCATCTCAGACTTTAGGAAAGTCTGAACACTTCAAATTCTGGGAAAGTCTGACCACCTCAGACTTTGGGAAAGTCTTAACACCTCAGACTTTGATATAGTTTTGTCATCGTCAAAACCAGCACCAACAAAATTTGAGTGTAGAATTTAAACTTCTTCTAGAAACTCTTCTTAATCACACGTGTGACGGTGCATGGGCCATGATTTAAATATGATACAAAAAATAGAAATAATGCAAATTATGCAAATAAATTTTTTTGTTTAGGGGTCGGACCAACCCCTAATTTTTATGCAATGATTTTATATGAATTCGCCAAAATTTAGGTGTCAACAACGAGGTTGATCCTAATGGTGGGGAGGTTCAACAAAAAGCTGGGAAAAGTAGTAGGAAGCTAAGAAACTCACTGGTACTCGATAAAGATGGCTAAATAAGGGTGCCGGTGGAAACTTAGAGTTGTCGTGCACAATGAGAACTCTGGGAACTTGCAAGAATCAGCCAAATCGATGGATCTTGTCGATGATGGATGCTGGATTTTAGCTGATGGGGCAGTGTCAACTGAGCAAGCAAAATAGATAAAACAGCAACTAAATGCTAGCCGTGGCTGCACAGAGAGAGCAACTTACCAGTCGCACTGGCGGCGCGAGATTACTCTACCCAGACTCGCCGATATTGATGGCCTGCTGCATGAAGAAGAAGGCAGAAGGATTGGCCACAGTGTAAACGCGAGAAGTGTGCAGGGACTTTCTTTTTTCTGTTTTCTTATCTTTGTTTTCTCATTTTATTATTTTCCTTTTTCAAGTCTCACAACTGCCCTTGGATTGTCTATATCAACCCCTTCTTGCAATTACTTCTTTGTGTCCCATGCGTATAGCTCATTTGTTGTCTACTTAGTGATATTGACTTTCCTTTTCTTCAAGCAAACATCTTCTTTGATTGACCAAATGTCACTTGTATCCAATCTTCTTTTAAATTAGGGAAAATTCTTAATAAGGGCTAGAAGTGGCAGAGTTTTCTCAAATAAGGACTCAAAGTGGATACTGTTTCAAATAAAGAATTGAAGTGCCTTTATTATTTCAAATATAGACCTCAAGTAAATCACTCGGCCACAGTTCTGTTCCAATCTTGCAGGATTGATCTTCTTTCTTTGATTTAATTACTCCCTAAGATAAATCCATCCATTAATTCAGCAACCTACCCAATGAATATTGGCCATGAGAATTACTGGACTTGACAGGTTTATTGATTGAGCTAAGAATGCTTCACTTGAGCCTGTCTGTAGTCGGCTAATGTAATTAAATATTTTATTTAGGAGCTGGGATTGATCTCTAATTTTTCTATGCAATTAAAGACTAAATGAGATATCAAGATTTAGCTGTTAATATATCTACCTGCAATTTAATTAATTTTTTTGTTTAGGATTGGATCTCAAAGTTTTCTATACAATGAAAGCCTAAATGGTTGTTGACACCTAAATTTTTAGCTTCATTTAAAATAGGAATTTTATTTTCTTTTATTTATGCATATAATTACTTAGGGTATTTTGCATATCAGGAAATTTTGGGCATATATTACATCTGGTTAAAAGAGGAAGGAACAAAAGAGGAAACATGATTTTGATGTTCAAAAGAAGAGATATTTGGAAAAAAGAGAAGAAGAAATCAAATTTTAGAAGCAATATTCGGTCCAAGGGACCTAATATTTGCTTTTACTTCCTTTAAGTGTCAAGGGGACTTCTTCTACAGGGGAAATTTTTCTTTTTGAAAAAAAGTGGGCGCAAAAGAGACAGTGGGGGAGGACTTTTTAGAGGAGAATTGAACGCCCACAGAGAGCGAGAGAGAGAGAGAGAGAGAGAGAGAGAGAGAGAGAGAGAGAGAGAGAGAGAGAGAGAGAGAGAGAGAGAGAGAGAGAGAGAGGGGGGGGGGGGAAAAACGTGAAAAGAAAGGCGTGAAAAAGGGGCGCGGACAGGGAGGAAAAAAAGAAAGAAAGGTGAGAAGGGGAAGGTTTCCTTGGTGAAAACGTCCATTCGATCCTTTGTTTATTTTGCCGATGAGTGCTCGTTAGAGTTTCGTTTTTTTTTTTTGCGTCCCGAGGATCATGGTCGGGAGACTTCTCGGCATGAGTTTGGCTCGAGTTCGCTCAAGCGCACCCATTCGCCGTGGTCCCCGAGTCGTGTAGGGAGTTTGATTTTATTTTCCCTTTCTCGTGAGCTTTCATGTTTCACCCTTGTTGTGCCGTTAAATTTGAGAATAGTCATGGCCGATTTGATTGATTTTAGAATCCCATGATGTTATTGATTAAATTTGGTTGTCCTTGATGCATATTACACCAATGGTTTGTGTTGAACCTACGAATAGATCTCCCTTTTCCGCATATCGTGTGTTTTGTGCTTGCTATTGTGATTTTTTTTTTCGTTCCTTGTCTACGTGATGTGTTGATGCAAAAGGGGCTGCCGGTGTGTGGGTGGCCTTATGAGTCCCATCGTTGCTGGTCGTGCTTTACCGTAAGCCCAGGGGGTTGCTCGTAAGTCTTCTGTTGCAGGTCCACACGAGGAAGAAAGCAGGTGGGCTGAAATTGGGCCGAATTTGGCCTTGGGGCCGAGTTTTCTTTTTTTTGCACGGGTTGGACGATTTTTATTCGCGCAGGGATGAGCCTTACTTGTTTCTGGATTGATTTCTGTTTGGGCTGGTTCTTGTTGCTTTTGCGTGTAGGCTACAGGTAGAAGGAAGATCAAGGAAGCTAGTCTGGGCCCTTTGCGCGCCCAGCCCAGCTTCTTCGTTGGTCCCAGCGAGCGGATTGGGCTGCGCCTGATCCGACTCGCCCTAGTGAACGGGTCGGGACCGAACCGACTCGGTTCGGTTCCCGACCCGGTTTCATTTATTTTATTTCTTATTTTCTGTTTAACTTGCTTTTTGTGCATGTTTAGTTAACTTTGCATATTTGAATTAATTTTGTTGCATTGCATGCATATTAGATTAATTGCATATTTAGGTTAGTTGCATAATTATGATATTTGCATGTTAAATTTAAAATTGCATCTTTAGATTAATTTCATGTCTAAATTGAATTGCATGTTAAACTTAGAATTGCACGTTTATTTTAATAATCGCATGTTTAGATTAATTGCACGATTAGGTAAAATTGGCATAATTAGTTAAGATTGCATATTAGATATTTTTGTTAGGATATTTTTTTAGTTAGATTGCATTATAGGACATTATCTTTGGTTGAGTAAGATTTAGTTTAAATTCAGAATTGATATATTTGGTTTCCTAATTTAGATTAGGTAATATTTAGCTATGGATAATTAGGCTAATTAAATCAGAAAAATTCCAATAAAAGTTGCATTTCGTATATTACATTAGATTTGTTGATTTTCATGCATATCTTATTTTATTTTGTTAGATTTTATTAGATTCTTTGATATTTTATTAGATTAGATTTTATTTGATTTTGTTAGATTAGAAATTAGATTTTTATTTGATTTTGTTAGATTAGATTTTATTTGGTATTTATTAGATTATATTTTATTTGATTTTGTTAGATTAGATTTTATTTGATATTTTAATGGATTATATTTTTATTTTATTTGATGCATGGTATATTTTAGTCATTTATTTTGATTTGTTTTGATTCCTTTCTTATTATTTTTTTAAGTGCTTTGTGTTAGTTGTTGAGTATGCGTGTGGTCACTATTACATGTTAGGAGTAGAATTAAAATGAATCCAAATTGCCTGCGAAGTTTTGAAAATAATGAAAAGGTACCGAAAGGGCGTTAGAGTAATTTAGCGTAACCAAGTCCCCGAGTCCTAGATCTCTGGTTAGTAGAAGTAAGGCATGACTCCTGATGCCTTATATGGGTTTCTAACCAACCCACCATAAATAGGTTAGTGGCGGCTCCAAATTGAATATCTTGCATGTTTAAAGAAAGTGAAACCAAAGTTGTGAATTGGTTCGAGTTTTGGGAGAACTCAAGTTAAGTCATACTTAACAAATCATTAGCCGAACCCTTAGGTGGTGCACCTTTGGGGAGGTCGCGATAATGGGTCTCCAAATTTAAGGTATCAATAGTGGATTAACAGTTGTAACGTCATAATCTCCAATATGCTTAGAATGATTAGAACAACCAATTGTGATCAACTGCCGTGGTATTGATTATGAGAGAAGCATAGGGGGAAGAACACTGGAAGTGCAAAAACTTGTGTACGACGCTCACTTTAGTGCTAAAACTTTCAAAACTCTTACTTCAGTTCTGCTTTTTCAAAAAATCGAAAATTTCAATGCCAACTCGTCGAAAATTTGATAAGCGATTGGGTTAGGCGCGCAGCGATCGGGTTGAGGCCAAATTCGAGCAAACCAAGAAAATGTCGAAGGTAGAGACCAGTTGGGCTTTGATAAGGACTCAGTCACGAGCATTTTGTGATTGGTGGCAATCGTTGAGGTGGCCGAAGATGCCATAGGTGACTTGACGAAGGTGGTTGGCTGGAGTTCCGAGTTTTGAAGGAGCAATTGGATGACAGAGTGAAATCCTCCCAAACAGACAAATGTCGAAGACCAAGATCAATGGTGATGTGTTTAGGGTCGGCTCAAGAATCTTTTCCAATTGGTGGCCATGGCTAAGAATTCCAAAATCCCGAGATATGGCCATAAGCCTCAATTGGGTGCACAAATCGAGCAACATAACTTCCCAGCAAATGTCAATTGCCTTTGGGACCAAATTGATCGTGTCCAAGGGCTTCGATGCATTCTAGAGATGCCAAGGAACACGGTGATGTCCTCGATTTCACGTGGGTATCCCTGAATTTCTCCAATTGGGTGTTTTTCTCTCCATGCTCAGGAACTAGGGGCTCTTCACGATCCGAGTAACTTCCAACAAGATTCCAATGACTCAACGATGAGGAGAAGCAGCTCGATGGCTTAGGGAGGTGCCAAAATGAGTTAGCTTTCGATTGGTGGTGGTGGGTGGCTGTGGGTTGATGTGGAAGGTCTTCAATTGCTCAAAATTCCAGCCGAGCTTTACGGCGAGCCAAAATTTATTTTTTGAAGGGTTTGTTTTTGTTATTAAAAATGCTAACATTGCACTTTTTGGCTGGCATTTTTGCCATTGACACTTAAAACATTGTTTTTTTGCTGGAATTGGTGCTGAAGTGAGCATTGTACACAAGTTTTGGTACTTCTTGTATTTTTTCCTCGAGAAGCATATGATTGGTAATCGTAGTTACTTTTTCAAAATATGTGGATAGACTATGATATTATTGATGATTTAGTGAGTTTAATGGAGACACTAGGAATTAACAGT
This sequence comes from Melaleuca quinquenervia, assembly GCA_030064385.1. NCBI lineage: Eukaryota > Viridiplantae > Streptophyta > Magnoliopsida > Myrtales > Myrtaceae > Melaleuca > Melaleuca quinquenervia. The sequence goes on from CM057720.1 coordinate 9,081,443, forward strand.
GATAATGTCCTGGATGGTCTTCAGATACTAATCAACCATTCAATGAAGACTAAGAGTCAGCGGGTGTATTGATGCTCATGGAAGTCTTCTATGGCAGGTTTTTGTTAATCAGGAAAGTTGAGGAGTCAGCGGGTGTTTTAATGTCCATGGATGTCTTTGGAAGCTAATGAAGCCAAGGGAATTATTGCAAGATAGATTACATGTAATTTCACATTGCCTCATCGATGGGCAGCATTGATGGCTACTGATCGTCTGCACGTTGTATTATGGGTAAGGGACAGCGCATATATCGAATTTTGGAAAGTATTGTATGCATGCTCATTTAATTGGAACAGTAATAACACCAATGTAGCTGTTGGCAAGGCTAGGAATCCGCGAAAGATGCAACAGAATTGATCAAGAGCAGTATTGACAATACTGAGTAGAAGACACTAACAAAAGTAGACCTGTTGCAAAAATTACCACAGTCAAAGAGCTTTACCGACATGGTGACCGATACAGAGACATTATGCTTTTGATGATGGTGAAACCAATAGCTACTTAAGGGATTCGAGTTGGAAATGGCCATCTGAGGTTGGATGGCTACGTATTCAGTCCAAAAGAAATAGTGTGGTTGGATGAAGACGAACAAATTCAGTTTAGTACTTTGAGTGTTCTTCTTTGCTCTTTTTTTTTTTTTTTGATAGTGATTGTGTGTTATTGATTATATCTCTAAAACGTGCTATTGAGGTTTCATTATGATAAATCTGTGTACAAGTGTAAAAACAGCGATGATGTTCTGATAGTGTGAGCTATTGCTTGATAGGAGCAACAGTTACTAATTGTAACTGGCTTTAAAGAATATTAGTGGATTCAAACCTTGTTGTGGCTATTAGTTGACGAGAGTGAACATAGGTTTAGGAATATAGCCAAATCACTATAAATCTCTATGTACTATCATTCTCATTATTGTTGGCATCCTATTTTTTATTGTTAGTATTTCTTCACTAGTACTATTGCACCTCATATTGTTAATATATTTGTGTTTCTGGTGAAGTTTTACTTGTTATTTTACACGAAAGTTTTCATAGTTCTCGTTCAACCTATTCACCCTAAATAAATTGCATTGTTAGCCATAACATACATGAAATGAAACGTAGATACCTATGGACTATAATGCCTCTAATTTCTAAATGCATGAGGTATCTGTAGACAAAATGTTAGGTGTTAACAGAAGTTTGGAGTTTAACAAAATTAGGCAGCCAACTTTATCTTGATTTTCATTAACTTAATTAGCATGTTTTTTTTGACGATGTGGGGATATGTTGATTGACACCCTTTCTTGATAGAGAACCACAAAAATAAAAATGTATGCTCCTTTTCAAAGATAATTAAGAGACCAATAAATATTACTCTGAAGGTACGACACAAAAGCACACATGCGACTTTTAGTGGTTTATCCTTTGAGTTTCTGATAAATCTAATTTGACCAAAGTTAAACGGGTCTTTGCTTATCTTTTCGATGAAGTCAGTCCTTGATTTGATTGAGATATAAGGAACTCCACAAATGGGTAATCACAACAAAAATGCCATCAAAGAAAAGCAATCGCAAAAGATAGAAATCTCATAAAAATTGACTTTATTCCAAACTCTTTTGTCCAATCAAAATAATCCCTATTGACACATCTGATGGCATTTTTTATGTTCACATATATTTGCTGTTCCATGTGATGTTTATCGTTGCTAAATTAAAACCTGTCATCTTGCACAAACCAATAACAATCCACTCTGCTACATATTTTCTCATCACGATGCACCCGTAATGTATTGCCCCTTCCATTGGACTGAGGAGAAGAAGAGGGTCTTCCTGAAGAATTGAAGCAAAAAAAAAAAAATGATCAATTACTCCCCATTTGGTGGAGGGTTCGAGGCCTAAGATCATCATTTTTGGATTTGCACTGTCAGCTATAACATCATCGATTTGAGGCCCTATTTTATTAAGGGAAGGTTTAAGTTGTCAAGGCATAAATAGCGAAACGGGATAATTAGCTCACTAAATCGTCTAGGAAAGGCAATCAAGGATCGGCAAACGTAATTAATGAGAGTACTTAGCCTTAGACTAATTGCTTGACCAAAATGATTAAAGCAAGATGACCTTGTGCTAAACCAAGTCAACGTGCAACTATTTAGGAACAAATTCGTTGGATAATTATGGCTAACTCATGGGTGATTCTAAGTGGTAATAATTAATCCTGAATCGGCTTTGGAATTGTCGGCACAACCCAATGACTAGGCAAGACAATCATTCCACTTGATTACATGACAACCAAGAAGTCTTTAAGGATTGGCGAGGCTCAACACTTATTGATTCAAGAAACTATTGCAAGATTCACAAGTAATGCCCTACTGGCCATATTCTCGAGAAAGCTATTTTAAGGCCCCCGAAAGGTGACACTTGACTAGAGGTGGAAAAAATGGATCAAATACCCATATTTCAATTCATATTAGATAATGTGTGTCGTAAATGGGTTAGCCTAAGAGATTAACTTGGTCTTAAATGGATCACTTAATAACCTAATGGGTCTTAATGTGTTACCTAATTAATTTTAGGTGTTATTAGAAAATCATTTAATTGTTATTAACAAGTATAATTATTTAGTTTTTAAAATAAAAATGGATTATTTTTATTTTCTCTTTTTTGTCCTTTTTTTCTTTCCTATTTTTTTTCTCCTTTTTCCCTCTTTCTAAGTTGGTTGCTACCGAGAGGTGAGGGATGAGCTCACTAAACTCTGGTAACTAGAAGAGGAAAAAACAAAAAAAATAATTTAAATTTCAAAGAAAGTAAAAAATTGAAAAAATTATCAAATAAATTGTATTGTGTAAAATTATTTTTTTGGTAAAGTATTACGTAAAATTAATTTAACAATAAAATTATTTAAAAAAAATAATGAAGTAAATTTCATGGACATGGCAAAATATGGAAGTGTTTTAACCATACAAGTCTGGTCGGGTATATATCGTGAAAATTGTATTGTATAAAAATGGATCAAAACGGGTTAAATGAGTCAATATGGGTCAGACTATATTTTACCCAACCCGACCCACCCATTTGAGCCCCCACACTTAACCAAAATTCTTGAATTTAGTATGGACATCGAATGAGGAAAATTAGAACTCAAACCTAATTATGGAATTGCGAAAACCCAACCCAATTTGGGAAAGCTTGGCCCAATCAATTCTCAATCCCATTTCTTTAGGCCCAAGCCGACCCAAGCCCACCTCTTATTCAGCCACATGCCTAGCCCAAAGACAAAAGAAGACTAATTACTATTTTGTAGGCTTGTACATCAAGAACATGTGATGAAATATGAGACAATCTAGACTAGCTCATTAAAGAGGCTAGATTTGACTAGATTGGCCTAGTTCAAGTATATATAATTGGCCAAGAACTAGGGTCATTTGGCCCAGAGGAGAGATCATTTGCCAAGAGAGAAGAAGGAAGAGAAAAAAGCCATTAAAGAAGTCTAGCTAGGCTAGATTGACTAAGATAGGTTAGATTGAGTTAGAACCTAACTAGATTTTCCTAGGATTGACATCAAATAATTGCAAATGGGCTAGCAAGGAGGGAAGATCGGCCAAGGAGAGAGAGAGAGAGAGAGAGAGAGAGAGAGAGAGAGAGAGAGAGAGAGAGAGAGAGAGAGTCCATGAGAATCTAGCAAAAACTTATAATATTTAGCAAAATCTTTGGAAAATCCTAAAAAAATCTAAGCATTAATGAGAGCATTAAATGTATAGATCTGATCTTCCAAGATATGATCTCATGAGAATCTAGCAAAAACTTATAATATTTAGCAAAATCTTTGGAAAATCCTAAAAAAATCTAAGCATTAATGAGAGCATTAAATGTATAGATCTGATCTTCCAAGATATGATCTCTTGGTAGATACATCAAATCTAGCCACATCCTACAAAATCTAGAATTGTCTTATTCGGAGAAAAATGATCGATACTAAGAATTACGATAACAACGATATGTGGTCCATTTTTTAGAGAAGTGAGAGACCAAGAAATATTACTCTTAAGGTACACAAAAACAAATTTGGAACTTTTTAGTGGTTTATCCTTGGCTTTTTGATGAATCTCATATGACCTAAGTCAAATGGGCCGTTGATTGTCCTTTCAAGTGAATTAAGTACTTGATTTGATTTTAATATAAGGAACTTCACATAAGGGTAGTCACAACCTAAGAAGCACTGACACTCATTGGGATTCTTCATGTCATGTCCAACACTTGAATATAACACTCTGACACTCCGAACCTTCGATATTTTTTTAATCTATATTTTTTTATTTTTTTATTTTGAATTTAATAGTAGAATATGGATTACTTGTTTCTTCCTCCAAGTTTTATGGATTGTTACAATAAAATATAGTTAAAATTTTCAAATTAAAACAATGAATGATATTAACAAATGTGGGACAAATGTTTTTAGTATTGATTAATTCTTGGCTCTTATTATTATTGTTTAGTTATTTATGCATTTATATATAACAAAATTTATTTAATATATAATATGTCGAAAGGTGTCAAAATTTTTTATTTTTTGAGAAATAACGTGTTTGCGTGTCATGTCGCGTTTTGCATGTCCATGTCGGTGTTACATAGATCGCAACAATAATGCCATCAATGGAAAGAATTTGGAAAAGATAGATATATAATAACTTACTTTATTCCATACTATGTTGTGCAGTCAAAATAATCTAGACCGACATATTTAATGGCATGGTTTATGTCCATATAAACTCACGGTGCCATGTGAGGTTATTCCTGCTAAAGTAAAACCCATCAACTCGTACAGACCAAAAGCAACCTCTTCTTTCACATCTATACTCATCCCTATATGCCTGGAATGCAACGAAGTCTTTTAACCGCCACTCCCATCTAACGGTGCAGAAGAAGATGGTCCTCCTTAAGACATCAATTCGAAAACGTATTACATGCTCCTTATTTGGATGGAGGATTCGAGACCCAAGATCATCATCCTTAGATTTACAATGCTAAAAAATGTCCTCGGCCAAGTTGTTGACAATGTGGACATGGTACCGCTTGAACAATATAGCTTGTGATGGTGGAAGAAAGGATAGGAAGGAAAGTGACAGGACAAGGACAAGCATGAATTAACTTAGAGATTTCATTACTATGAGGTTTAATGATAACTAGCGAAGCCTAGCAAAGAATTTTTGAAGTATATTTATAATAAATACTCTCTGCCCATTCTAAACATTTATGGAAGACCTATATAGAGTACTTATGTACTTAGGGGTGATCGGGTCCAAGGTGGGTAGGTTCCTGTACCTAACCTTATATCTTGTTATAATTGATTCCTAGAGGTGAGCAAGTTGTACCGCCCGAACCGGGAACCGCTCGGACCGACCCGGACCGGCCGGGTGGGTCCGGTTCCCGGATGTGTCGGTCCAATCCTCGGTTCCCAAAAGTGGAACCGGTGTCCGGGCGGTCCGGTTCCCGGTTCCTAGGAGGACTGGACCGGACCGAACCGATTAAAGATAAAAAAATAAAAATAAAAAGACTCAATGCAGGAACAACACGTTTAGGTGTGAGCCCGTTGTCATGGAGTCAAGTTAGACCCATCTCAGTCGGCCCTCGACACCCCTTGGTCCGAACTACATTTGGAAAACAAGACCAATGGGAGGTCCTGCCCAAGCACCTCTATGACTGAGCTCCACTTGCAATATGTCAAGAACCCGTCGACCGACGGGCGGACCAAGATGTAGAGCTGAGGAGCCCAACCGATCCAGACGAAGCCTCTCTCTCTCTCTCTCTCTCTCTCTCTCTCTCTCTCTCTCTCTCTCTCTCTCTCTCTCTCTCTCTCTTCTCTCTGTCTCTCTTAATTTTAGGTTTCTTTTCCGGTCCCATTGGACCGCCCAAGAACCGGACCGGACCGACGGGTCCGGTCTGGTCCGGTCCAAGATTTTGGCGGTCCGGTCCACGGTCCTAGAGAATGGGAACCGGTCTCACCGGTCCGATTCCCGGTTCCGGAGGGGAATCGGACCGCTCGAGGAACCGCTCACCCCTATTGATTCCCCTTTTTTGGACCACGCTATACCTAATCTACCCTGTTTTTCCGATCCAATTCTAGGATTAACCCTCATTAGTCTAAAATGATTAACAAATCTTTGGCGCAAGCATAACTCCTCCAAAAGTAAAATCAGGTGAGCCAATCCATGTGGTACAAAATCTTTGACAAAAACTTAAAATTCATATATAAAGAAAAATCAACAAGAAACCATATTATAGAGATATATGTAAAAGTTATGATTTAATAAAGTATGTTTACTTACCACAAAATCGGAGTTTCCACAAAAGAAGTCTATTTTCCAATGATAATGTCCTTGGTAAGACAATCCAAATCTAAAACGGGATTGAGAGCGTGGAATTCTAAACGGGATTTCTAAATATGATAGGTTTTCATATGATAGAATAAGAAATCCATAAATTTCTTCATATTCCATCAACTGTTTGGTGAACTTCGCATTTAAAGTCGGATACACTCATATCCTATACAATCTACTGTTTGGTAAACCATGAATTTAAAGTCGGATATCATCATATTTTATCAAATTTGTCATTTGGTGAACTACTGATTTCAATTCAGTTATTTAAAACAATAATAGTAGGTAAGTACAAATTTACAAGTTTAATATTCAAAAAATCATCAAAACAATTTTTTTTAAATTAACATATTCTTATTAAATTTCATGATTAGGCATTATTCTTTTCCATTCATTTGAAATAATATTTTGATTACCCCGACGTTCAACATCAAATGTTTATAAGGATGCTACTCCCAAAAGCTTCCACTTCATAGAAAACCATTTTATGGAAATTTCTAATATTAGCTATTATAAGAAACAACTCCCACTTTATAAGTAAACTATTCTACATAATTTTTAAATATTTTCCAATTTTACCTACAACTCCCACTTCCTAAGAAAACCACTTTAGGAGATTTATTAGAATATAACTCAAAGCATAAACAACTCTCACTTTATAAGGAAACTAATTTAGTGAATATTATTTGATAGTTACCCAATTTACCAAGGAAAGCAAAGTATTTTAGGAAAATTTCGAATATTACCCAATTTAGCCAACAACTCCCAATTTTGACAAAAAAAAATATCTCAATGAAATTTTTCTATTCCCTAATTTTACCATCAACTCTATTAAAGTTTTGACTATAGGAAGAAACAAGATCATGATGAGGGTGCAACACTTAGTAGCAGAAGAAACAAATGACTTGAATTTGGAATATATTGGTCCATCTCTTATGCTTGTTAGATATACTATTGGGATGATTTCGAAAATCATATCTAATTCTTGTTAAATATTAATTTGCATTTTCCAATAGACTTCCAAAATTCAAGATGATGAATCCACCCTCAAGCACATAGAAACCCTAATCCCTCCTTTCTTTCTTTTCTTTCCACACACTCTCTCTTATTGTGCCGTGAGCTCCCACCATTGACCGTAATCAACAAATATACTGCCACTATTTCATATTGAAGTTGAACTTAAATGTGATTGATTTACATGCACATGGATCAATCTCATTTAATTACAAAAAGAGGACAGAAGACATTTCCTATTCATGTTAATTAGCTTTATATGATGGATGTGGTCCCAACATTGACTTTCCAAAACATATAGCTTGTGGCGTGTGGCCTCAGACCTTTCAGTTTTGTTTGGCCCTAACATCATGAACAAGTACCATATACATTTGAAATAATTTCCTTTTCATTTTAAGTGTAGTCGAAGTTACCCATTGGGAGAAAAACAATTGATACTAAGAATCACAAAAATAAAGATGTGTGGCCCTCTTTTTAGAGGATCGAGAGACCAAGAAATATTACTCTGAAGGTACACTAAAACATATTTGAATCTAATCATTTGAATCTAATCCAACCTAAGTCAAATAAGTTTTTTATGAATCTAATCCGACCTAAGTCAAATGGGTCTTTAATTGTCCTTTCGAATGAATTCAGTCCTTGATTTGATTTTCATATAATGAATTCCACAAATGGGTAATCACAATAATAATGACTTCAATGGAAAGCAATTGGAAAATGTATAAATTATATAAGAATTGACTTTATTCCGGATTATTGTGTGTAATCAAAATAATTTCGACTGACACATCGGATGGCATGGTTTACGTCCACGTATACTTAGCTTCATGTGATGTTATCACTGCTGAAGTAAAACCCATCATCTCATATAGACCAATAGCAATCCCCTCCATCACATCTTTTCTCATCCCATTGTGCCTAGAATGCATTGAAGTGCTTAAATCGCCCCTCCCATTGGGTAGAGCAAAAGATGTGTCCTCTTGAAGAATTGAAGCCACAAATAGATCAATTGCTCCTCATTTGGGTGGAGGGTTCGGTCCCCGAGATCGTCATCCTTGGATTTGCAAAGCAGACCAAAGTCCCCAAGCAAGTTGTTGACAATGTTGACATGGTACGTTGTGAATAAAATAGCCTACGATGGTGGAAGCCTACGATGGTGGAAGAGAGGACATGAAAAAAGGTGATAGGACAAGGACAAGCGTGAATTGACTTAGAGATTTTATTAATATGATGTATTAAGATAAGTAGTGAAGTTTGGTTAAGAGTTTTTAAAGTACATTTATAATAAATATTATGTATACCCTATAGACATTTATGGAAACCCCATACAAATACTTTTGTACTTGCTAGGTTTCTCATTATTGTTTGTTCTTACCTCTAAGTGCATTATTAACTTCATTAAAAATTTGTCGCTTCTACCTTATAAGAAAACTACTTTGGGAAGTTTTCAAATATTACCCTATTTAGCAACAAGTTTCGCTTTCACTTTATAAGGAAACCTTTTTAAGGGAACTTTAGGATATTTGCCAATATGAACAACCATTTTCAATATTTTATTCAAATATCACCTAATTTTAACAACTACTTCCTCTTTATAGGAAAACTAGTTTAGGGCATCTTTATTCAAATACTTTCAAAATTGCTCCCACTTTAGAAAGAAAATATTTGAGGGAATTTTACTAAAGTATAACCTACTTTCACCAAAAGCTTCCACTTTAGAAGAAAACCCTTTTAGGGAATTTTCAAATGTTAGCTAATTTTACAAACAACTCCAACTATATAAAGAAACTATTTTGGGGAATTTTATTTGAATAAAATACCCAACTTTAACATCAAATCCCACTTTATAAGTAAACTATCCTACGGAATTTTTGAATGCTTTCTGGCTTTACCAACAACTCCCACTTTCTAAGGAAACTATTTTAAGGGATTTATTCGAATATTACTCAATTTTATAGGCAACTCCCACTTTACAAGGAAACTACTTTAGTGAATATTACTTGACAATTACCCAATTTAACAAAGACTCCCACTTCGCAAGAAAATTATTTTAGGATAATTTCAGATGTTGCCCAATTTAACCAACAACACCCACTCTTGAAGAAAACTAGCTTAGAAAACTTTCGAATAATACCTAACTTTACCATCGACTCTATTAAAAGTTTGACTATAGAAAGGAGCAAGATCATGATGATAATGTAAGACTTAGTATGGCAAGAAAATAAATGACTCTTGATTTGGAATAAATTGTTCTATCTCTTGTGCCTGTCAAATACACTATATGGACATTTTCAAAATCTATTTCTAATTTTTATTTAATATCAATTTGCATTTGCCAATAGATATCCCAAATTCAAGAAGATGAATCCACCCTTGAGCATGTAGAAATCCTAAACCCTGCTTTCTTTCTTTTTTACTTTGCACTCCCCCGCCCTTCTCTACTGTGACCACCCTCCATCGACCGTAATTATCAAATGAATCACCACCATTTCAAATGGAAGTTGAACTCAAATGTGATTGATTTACATGCCCATGGATCAACTCAGCATATAATGATCATGTTAACCAAACTCAAATCATTTAGGATTGAAAATTGGCTGATGCATTTCATCGAACAACTGGTGTGTATTAGACTACGCAGATCAGTTTCTTCAAGCCATGTTCATGGCCTTCAATCTGGAGCTGCAGATGATATTAAAGAGAAAAAATGTCAATTATGCAAGTATGGTTTGAGCCGAGAAAAGCCAAACACGTGAACTGCCTAAATTCACGCCCTTGCATCTAATAACTTAAAGACTTCAAAGCAAAATTCACTCGGCCCAATGAAATTAAGTAACATATGATTTCAAATGCTACAAAACGTTTCAGGGAATGATCAACCACACACATCAGACCAACCTTGACAACTACCTTACCTACATTCTCCATTCTGGCCTGCCATGTACCAGAAGGCCTAGCATGAATCGGCTAGAGGCGCATGAGGTTTGAAGATTCTCGCCGGAATTTCAGCTGGCGGATCATATGAGACCAATCAACATACTCTCAAAACATGTCAAACAAGAGGCCAAATGTGTGCGGCCTTCAGTGGAGCATTTTGTCGAACGGATAATGGGTGTAATGATCAAGAAACTTAAACATAAAAACAAAATGAAAGTATCGCTTCCGGATAAGCATGGCCCACATAAACACAAATCTCATATCATCAGAAGAGTTGTGAAATCAGCCTTTTTTCTCTCAAAATCCACCATAGTTCTCGGTTTCAGTTTCGTGTGAGCGACACCAAAAGCAGAAATAGAATTTTCACTTTGGCGAATAGCAATTACCTTTGACTATTGGTTGTTCAGTTGATGAGGAGATATCCTGAGGTGTCTGTGTTTACGATCTACCGAGACGAAGAAGGACCAAGCGGGCTCTAAGCACATCAAGTTTCTCAGCCGGAAAACAGAGCGCAAGAGGGGAGGGCAGAGTATTGAAGGCACAGCTCCGGAAAACTGAGAAATGGCAGCGACGGCAAGGCACAGAGAAGTAAAGGGACAGGCAGGCGACGGGAGTTACTTAGCCGTCATCAGGCTCCGCGCGATTGGCTGGAGGTCGCGTGGCAACTGACAAGACGCAGCGACTTGGCGAGGACAAGGCGTAGCTTTGGCAGGAGGGCGGGAGCTCGGGGTGGGTATACGGTGGAGAATGATGGCTTGAAGTGAGGTCGTGGCTAAGAAATTCGAAGCAGTGAGGGAGGATGAAGCGTGGATTTATGGTGGCCAGAAATGGAGACATATTGGTACAGGACGATGAATGACAAACGGTGCGCATAATTTGAGATGATGATGCAAGTGGGAGTATAATTCATCAACTTCATCAATGGACTAAGGTTGATTTAGGTGATGCAAGGCATCATGACATGGCCTTGGCTAAGCATAATGTCACCAAGGGCATGTGGTATTAATCAAAGAAAGACAAATGGCTCAAATCTTGAGTTTCCAAACTAGGTATTTAATAAATTGACAAAACATTAGCTAAATCGGTATGAAAATAATAAAATCAATGTTTATTTTAAACATTGATGTCTCAAGAATATATTTTGATCCACCAAAATGTTTAGCAGAACTTGGTGATAGCAAAGATATATTTATCTCAGTAGATTACAAATTTATCACTTGATCGGTACGAAAACTCAAAGAGTATTAGTCTTCGTTAACAATTAACATGGCGTTGTAAGCTTTACCACCACTTTAGGAAATTAAATTGATATCAAATAATAATCATTATAAAATCATAAGTTGAAAACTAAGAGCACAATCATTATTCCTATATCAATCACTTGAATGCAATTTTCATGTGTGAAATTGATTGAGACTAAGGATCCGTTTGTTTCGCGGAAAATATTATCCTGGAAATTGTGTTGTTCAGGGGGAGGTCGTGAACGAGAAAGGAAAAAGTGCGGTTGGGCAAGTGGCAAACACTCCTTTGCCCCGGTGTCACCTCATCAACCCACCTAGAAGGCACAGGGCACGTGGCCCATGGCTACGTGCTAGCTAACAGCGGCAACATCCATGTTTCCACCTACGCTTGACATGTGTTCGCCATAATGCCTGAGAGAGAGAGAACCGGTTACACGTGAGTCAGTGGGCATGTGACGAGTCGGACCAGTTCACTCGTGGTTCGACTGGCCTTTCCGCGACGCAAACCAGTCTTTGGCCTTAACTCGTTGATTGTTGACCGGTCAAGGCTGACCATTGACCAATCAACGATTTTTTTTTAAAATATACAGAACACTAATTCCCAAATTTAAATATTTATAGGGATTTGTTTTCTAAGAGACTGAAACATGACTGTTACAAATTGCTCGACCATAAGGATAGAAGTAAGATGACCTTGTGCCAACACAAGTTGACGCGCAACTATTTAGGAACGGATTTGTTAGATAATTACAGACAACTTATGAGTTTTGCAAGTGGTAATAATTAATCACGAACTAGGCCTACAACTATCGACACGATCTCGTGACTAGGCAAATGATTGTGCTCGATTACATGACAACTGAGAATTCTATCAAGATCGACGAGGCTCAACACAGATTGATTCAATAAATGACCACAGGATTTGCAAGTGATGCCCTGTTGGCCGCCTCCTCGAAAAAGCTATTTTCAGGGCACCGAAATGTGATACTTAATTAGAGGTGGCAAAATGGGTCAAAAATCAATATTTTAACTCTTAGTGGATAATTTGGGTCATCAATAGGTTACCTAATTAATTTTAATTGTTATTAATAAAGCATTTTAATTGTTATTACGAAGTCATTTTTAGACTATGAAAATTCCAATATTCTAATTATTTAATTTTTTAAAATCAAATTCGATTATTTTTTTCTTTTTTTTTCTCATTTTTCCCTCTTTCTAAGTTGGTCGCCGGCCAAGAGGCAAGGGTATGAGCTCGCTAAACTCCGGCAACTAGGAAAAGCAAAAAAAAAATTAAAAAATGACAATTTCAAAAAAAGTAAAAAATAAAAAAATTTATCAAATAAATCATATTGTATAAATTATTTTAACAATACATTTTTAAAAAATCATGAAATAAATTTTTCTAGGCTTGGTTGAATATGGAAGTGTTTTAACAATTTGGATCATATTGGATATAAGTCAAGTTAAGTATGGGTTGCCAAATTATATTGTATGAAATCGAGTCAAAATGTGTTAAATGGGGTCAATAAGAGTTGGACCATTTTTTTACCCGACCCGAACCCAATCGACCGAATTTGACACTCCTACACTTATCCATACTTAATTACACAATTTGCGAAAACCCAACCCAATTTGGGAAAGTTTGGCCCAACCAATTCCAAAGCCCATTTCTTTAGGCCCATGCTGACCCAAGCCCACGTCTTGTTCGACCGCACGCCTAGCCCAAGGAGAAAAGAAGACCGATTATTATTTTGTAGGCTTGTACATCAAGAACATGTGATGAAATATGAGATAATCTAGAATAAAGCCATTAAAGAAGTCTAAGGAAGCTAGATTGACCTAGAATTGACATTAAATGAGTACATATGGGCTACCAAGGAGGGAAGATCGGCCAAGAAGAGAGAAAGAGAGAAAGAATCTAAGAAAATCTAAGAAAATCTTATAATCTCTAACAATATTTTTGAAAAATCCTAGGACAATCTCAGCATTAATGAGAGCATTAAATGCATAGATTTGATCTTAAAAGACATGATCTCCTAGTAGATTCACCAAATCTAGCCATATCCTACAAAATCTCGGAATATCCTATTCTGAGAAAAAGGATCAATACCGCTAATTATAACAATAACGATGTGTGGTGCATTTTTCAGAGAATTGAGAGACCAAGAAATATCTCTCTGAAGGTACACAAAAACATATTGAGGACTTTTTAGTGGTTTATCTTTGGCTTTTTGATGAATCTCATCTAACCTAAGTCAAATGGGTCATTGATTGTCCTTTCAAGTGAATTAAGTCCTTAATTTGATTTTGATATAAGGAATTCCATAAAAGAATAATCACAACAATAATGCCATCAATGGAAAGCGACTAGAAATAGATATATAAAAATTGACTTTATTCCAGATTATTTTGTGCAATAATTCCAACTGATACATCTAATGGCATGGTTCATGTCCATGTATATTCACGGAAATATGAGATGTTGTCTTTGCTAAAGTAAAACCCGTCATCTCGTACAGACCAATAGCAATCCCCTCCTTCACATCTTCTCTCATCCCGATGCGTGTCGAATGCATCGAAATGCTTAAATTGCCCCTCTGATTGGGCGGAGCAAAAGAACATGGTCTTCCTAAAGAAATGGAGCTTAAAACGGATTACTTGCTCCTCATTTGGATGGAGGGTTCGGGCCCCGAGATCATCATCCTTGGATTGGCAATGCATACCAATGTCCCTGGGCAAGTTGTTGACAATGTGGACATGGTACGTTACTGTCAAATCAGCCTGCGATGATAGAAGAGAGGATAGGAAAGAAAATGACAGGACAAGGACAAGCATGAATTGACTTAGAGATTCCATTACTATGAAAGATTGTGATAACTAGTGAAGTTTGGTGAATGATTTTTGAAGTTTATTTATAATAAATAGTTTATGTCCATTATGAACATTTATGGAAGCCCCATACCTAGTACTTTTGTACCTACTAGGTTTATCACTATTGTTTGTTCTTACCTCTATGTGTATTATTAAGTTTACTTATATATTTGCAGCTTTTACCTTATAAGAAAACCAATTTAGGAAATTCTCAAATATTAATGAATTTTAGGAACAACTTTCACTGCCACTTGTAAGGAATTTTAGGATATTTCCCAATATTACTAACAATTTCCACATTTTATTAAAATATTACCTACTTCCACCAAAAGCATCCACTTTATAAGAAAACACATTTAAAGAATTGTCGAATATTAGCTAATTTTATAAACAATTCCAACTTTATGAAGAAACTATTTTGGGGAATTTTATTTGAATAAAATACCCAATTTTAACAACAAATACCACTATTCTATGGAATTTTTTTTATGTTTTCAAATTTTACCAACTACTCACAATTTTTCAAGAAACTATTTTAGGAGATTTATTCGAATGTTACTCAATTTCACAAACAACTCTCAATTTACAAAGAAACTACTTTAGAGAATATTATTTGAAAATTACCCAATTTTGACAAAGACTCCCACTTCACAAGAAATTTATGTTAGGAGAATTCCAAATGTTACCCAATTTAACCAACAACTCCCACTCTTGAAGAAAAACCATCAACTCTATTAAAAGTTTGACTATATGAAGAAGCAAAATCATGATGATAATGTAAGACCTAATAGGGGAAGAAAATAAATGACTTTTGAATTTGGAATAAGTTGTTCTATTGGGATAATTTCAAAAATCTATCTCCAGTTCTTATTAAATATCAATTTGCATTTGCCAATAGACATCCCAAATTCAAGCAGATGAATCCACCCTCAAGCATGTACAAATCCTAAACAATCCTTTCTTTCTTTTTTTGTTTCCACTCACCCCTCCCTTTCTCCCTCTTCCCTCCTTATCTTATTCTCTCTCTACCGTGAGCTCCCACCATCAACCGTAATCAACAAATGTATCACCACCATTTCAGATGAAAGTTGAATGGAGATGTGATTGATTTACATGCACATGGATCAACTCAGTACATAATGATCATATTAACCAAATTCAATTCGACCATTTTAAGATTGAAAATTGGCTGATGCATTTCGTTGAACAATTGGCATGTATTAGACTATCCAGATCAGTTTCTTTGAGCCATATTCATGACCTTCAATCTGGACCTGCAGATGCTATTAAGTAGAAAAAAAAGTAATAATGCTACAAAAATACACATAAGATGTTGGTGCTGGTTTTGATGATGACAAAATTGTACCAAAGTCTGATGTGGTCAGACTTTCCCAAAATCTGAGGTGTTCAGACTTTCCTAAAGTCTGAAGTGGACAGACTTTTCCAAAGTCTAGGGAAGATAGACTTAAGTTATTATGGCTATAGATCTTATTGATCTTATTCTTTTCCCACGAAAATCTGATGCAGACATTATGGTTTGATATATCTTCAACAGCTTATGGATTGATTGGATTTGATTATTGCATTTATGGAAGCAATCAATTATTTGGAGCAAGTGCTTATTTTAGGAAACTGAAGATCCTGATTGAATGGGAGATCGGGATTGACGGATTCTCTATTGTTTCTATTTATAGCTTGAGATCTCCTGATTGATTCTGTCCAACGGATAGATTGGAAGAATTCCTTTGTAAAGTGCCAACGGTTATGAAGGCATGAAGGAGTATTTAAGGGAGACATTTCAAGTTGTGCGGTACGAACGTTAGAGAGAAATTCCTAAAGTCTAAATCACTAAGAGCTTTAATTGTACTCAAAGGAGTGTGACACACGAACTTTGTGAGAGTGAAGCTGAGAAGCTTAGACATTGAGATTGTAACTCTTTTGATTCATTGTGGACTCCAGCCAATAGGCTGTCACCGTGGGAGAGTGGACGTAGGCTTGATCTAAGCCGAACCACTATAACATCTTGTGTTCAATTCTCTTTTCTCTCTAACTCTATTTATTATTCTGAAGCTATATATTTCCGCATTAGCTTTTACGTACTTATTCACTGCACTAGCGCTTTCAAGTGGTATCAGAACCAGGTTGCTCTCTTTAGAAGTGTTTTACTTCTGAGCTAACGATCTATGGCAAGTGCTAGTGGTTCAGGTGTGGTGGAAGGACAACATTTTCTTGGACCTCCCTATTTTGATGGAAAAGATTACTGTGTCTGGAAGAATAAAATGAGAACTTTCTTGAAGTCAAAAGATCCTATGGAATGGGAAATAATCAAACAAAGAGTGATTCCTTCTACTAGTTTTGGAGAAACTAGAGTGATACCTCAAGCAGAAATTATCAAGAGACAACACACTGATTCCAGGGCTACTCATTCGCTTTATTGTGCTCTATCTCTTACTGAATATAATAGGATTTCTTCTTGTGAATCAGCCAAAGAAATTTGGGACAGACTCAATGATGAAGAGGAAATGGCTATTTTCATTAAGAAGTTCAAAAAGTTTAACAGAAATAGATCAAATTGGAAAGCATCCAATTCTTGGAGGAACTCGAATGCTCAAAGAGGACAATCTGATGAAAGAAATATTTATGCTGAGATTACCTGTTATAATTGTCAAAAGAAAGGACATATTAAGCCAGAATGTCATCTTCTCAAACAAAAGAATGGAGGTTCGAGAAGAACAAAAAGGCTCTAAAGGCTGAAACCTGGAGTGACACAGAATGTGAAGAAAGTGATGAGGAATTCACCAATATTTGCTTAATGACTCATTCTGATTCAGACTCTGACTCGGAGGATTTTGATAACCAGGTAAATAATTATAGAGTTCCTATTAAAATAGCTAATTATATAAATGAACTTTGTTCCAAATTAGATTCTTCTTTTAAAGAGATTGCTGAGCTAAAGAAAAAAAATCTGATTCTCAAACAACAAAAGGTTTCTTTAAAAGAAAAATTTGATAATGAAGTTTTGATTTCAAAGGATAAATATAGCTTTCTTGAAAAAGAAAATATGTTTAAAATCTGAAATTTCTTCTATTACAAAAAGTTCTCTCTTGGATCTGATAAATTAGAAAAAATTCTTTCAGTACAAAGACCTTATTTCAAAAAGGAAGGTTTGGGAATGTCTTTGGAGAAAGCACATTTGATTGATTTTCCAAAAGTTAAAGAAAGACTAGAAAAAATGCCTTCGAAAAGAGTTTACGAAAATCATTTTAGAAGAATGTTTATTAAACCTGTTGGAAGAGATTTTATTAAGTGCTTTAGTCATCTTGAAGGAGAATGTTCAAGGGAAATGAATTCTATAAGCAAGAGATGGAAAGCGCCCTTGTTTTATTCTAACCAAAAAGGACCCAAGATGATCTGGGTACCTAAAAAGATATAAATTCTTTTTCAGGAAATTCAATCAAAGTGGTACTTGGACAGTGGATGTTCGAGACATATGACAGGAGATTCAAGCTGTTTCATTAAATTGAAAAGTTTTGATGGAGGAAAGTAGCATTTGGAGGAGACGGCACAGGGAAAATTATTGGCCGAGGAACTGTAAAGATTGGAAAGCTTTCTATTAACAATGTCTCTTTGGTCAAAGGATTGAAGTATAATCTACTCAGCATCAGTCAACTCTGTGATACTGGTTATAAAATCCAATTTCAAGAAGGAATCTGTCTTGCCTCAAGTAAAGACAATTCTCAGACTTTCAGTGGAAGGAGACATGGTAATATATATTTATTGGATATGCATGTTGAAACTCCTAAGTGTCTTATATCTTTACAGAAAGAAGTAGAATTATGGCATAAAAGACTTGGTCATGCTCATATGAAACAAATTTCCAAGATCTCTTCAAAGCAACTTGTTCGAGGATTGCCATTCCTGAAATTTCGTAAAGATGAAGATTGTACATCTTGTACTCTAGGAAAATAGTTAAAGGATTCCTTCAAGTCTATAAATCATGTTGCTACTACAAGGGTGCTTCAGCTTCTTCATATGGATTTGTTTGGACCAAATCGAACAAAAAGCATTACTGGTAAGAGTTATTGTCTGTTCGACCAAAAAAAAAAGAGTTATTGTCTGGTAATAGTTGATGATTTTTCTAGATGTACTTGGGTATTTTTCTTAGCAAATAAGTCTGATGCTTTTGCATACTTTGCCAAGTTTGCTAAGAAAGTCCAAAATGAGAAAGGATATGTGATTCCAAGCATTCAATCTGATCATGGTGGTGAATTTGAGAATGCAGAGTTTGCTAAATTCTGTGATGATTTTGGGATACACCATATGTTTTCTTCTCCTTATTCACCACAGCAAAATGGTGTTGTAGAAAGGAAGAATAGATCCTTGCAAGAAATGGCCAGAACTTTGATGATTGACAGCAAAGTAAGCTCCAGATTTTGGGTAGAAGCTGTTTCTACAGCTTGTTATATTATCAACAAGGTGTTTCCAAGACCTTTGATGGACAAAACGTTCTATGAGATTTATAAAGACAAAAAGCCTAATGTCTCTTACTTTCATGTCTTTGGCTGTAAATGCTTTATTCTTAAGAACTCTGTTGACAAGATTGGGAAATTTGATAGTAGATCTGATGAAGGAATCTTTCTTGGATATTCTTCATTGAGTAAGGCATACAGAGTTTATAACAAGAGGACTTATAGTGTGGAAGAATCTATACATGTTCAATTTCATGAAGCAGACACAGATTCAAAGGTCACAAGACAAGCTGGTATTGAAGAAAACAGTGTTCCACTGAGAGTTGTTGAACCAATTGGAGATACTGATTCACAGAATCTTGATAGTGGAAATTCAAACTTAGGAAGTCAAAGGAAGTGGAAACACAAGTCGAGTCATTCTTTGGAAAATATTATTGGCAATATTGAGGATGGACGTCAAACCATATCAAAAGTAAGAATTTCTGTTATTCCTGAAGAACCAGAGGAATCCAGTGCAATTGCTTTAATTTCTGAAATTGAACCAAAGAAAGTAGAAGAAGCCTTAGCGGATGATAGCTGGATAGAAGCAATGCAGGATGAGCTGAGACAATTTGCTATAAATGATGTTTGGGAGCTAGTTCCAAGGCCGAAAGGAAAATTTATTATTGGAACAAAATGGGTGTTTAGAAACAAATTAGATGAAGAAGGATTGATTACAAGAAACAAAGCTCGAATGGTGGCTAAAGGATACACTCAAGAGGAAGGAATTGATTATGATGAAACTTATGCTCCTGTTGCCAGGTTAGAAGCTATCAGATTATTACTCGCCTTTACATGCTTTTATGATTTTAGGTTATATCAGATGGACGTCAAAAGTGCCTTTCTAAATGGAGTAATTCAAGAAGAAGTTTATGTTGAACAACCTCCTGTTTTTAAATCCTCATCATGTTTTTAAATTAAAGAAGGCTCTCTACAGCCTAAAGCAAGCTCCTCGAGCCTGGTATGAACGGTTGAGTTCCTTCCTTATTTATTGTGAATTTGAAAAAGGCAAAGTAGATACAACTCTCTTCATTAAAAAGACCAGTCACAATTTCTTATTGGTACAAATCTACGTTGATGATATTATTTTTGGATCCTCTGATGAAACTCTGTGCAAGAATTTTGCAAAGGATATGCAGCAGAAGTTTGAGATGAGTATGATGGGTGAATTAACCTTATTCCTTGGACTACAAGTGAAACAATCTTCTGAAGGTACCTTTGTTCATCAAGAGAAATATGCAAAGGATCTCGTCAAGAAGTTTGGAATGGAAAATTGCAAAAAGGTTGAAACTCCAATGGCAATAACCTCAAAACTTGAGAAAGATTCAGAAGGAGAAAAAGTTGATCAAAAACTTTACAGGAGCATGATTGGATCCTTACTATATCTCACTGCTTCTAGACCTGACATTTTGTTTAGTGTATGCTTGTGTGCAAGGTTTCAATCAGATCCAAGAGAATCGCATCCATCGGCTGTCAAACGAATTATCAAATATATTTCATCTACTACGAAGTTTGGGCTTTGGTATCCCAAGGAAAGCAATTTTATTCTATTAGGATACTCTGATGCTGACATGGGAGGATGTCGAGAGAACAGGAAAAGTACTACAAGAAACTATCAACTCCTTGGAAATATGTTGGTATCTTGGCTATCAAGGAAGCATTACACTATTGCAATGTCAACAGCAGAATATGAATACGTAGCCCTTGGGAGTTGTTGTTCACAAATTCTATCGATGCGTCAACAACTACAAGACTTTGGTATCAAGAAGTATTGTATTGAAATTCGGTGTGATAGCACAAGTGCCATGGATCTTACCAAGAATCCGATTTTACACTCTAGAGCAAAACATATTGAAATCCGACATCATTTTATTAGAGATCATGTTTAGAAGAAAGATGTAAAGATCACATTTGTTGATTCTCAAAATCAATTAGCTGATATATTTACAAAGCCTTTGGATAAATGGTCGTTTGAGTTCATTAGAAGCAAATTAAATATCCTCTCCTCCTGAGAATCAAACTCAGACTTAGACTTGGACTCAGACTTAGACTCAAACTCAGACTCAGACTCCGACTCAGACTCAGACTCAGACTCAGACTCAAACTGAGATTCAGACTCCGACTTAGTCTCACATTCTAACTCAGACTCTGAATAAAACTCAGACTTAGGGTTAGTTTCGGACTCAGGCTAAATCAAATTTGATTTATTTATGGTCAGTTTTCTAATATCCTGTTTCCCGCCAATCGACACTTCTGGTAATCTGTCAAAAGGTATGACTTCTGAACCATCGCATCTCCTTGATTATTTGTTTCCTTTTTTATTTACTGTTTGATTGATAGCTTTTAGGAAATTTTCGAAACTTCTATTTTTATTCACTAAGAACCTCGGTTAAAAGAATAGAATCTGTCTTCGTAAACCCTATGCCTCTTCATCTTCCTCAAAATTTTCTTATCTCTTGACGGAAAAACTCTCTCTAAGAACGTACAATGTTTGCCTCCCGAAAATCGTCTCGCCTAGCAAGCAAGCATTTTGGCACCAGTTCTGGACCTACTCACCTTGATCTTACTGAGGAAGAAGAACTGCATAATGAGTCGACAACCGTTTCTATGGAAACAAGGCATGGAGTTCAACAGGGTCTCACAGAACTAGTAAGTAGCGCTGCCCCTCTCAAAAAACGAAACCTCAAGTTTATTTACAAACTTGGACCGGACATTGGTGAACAGTGGTAGCGCTATGACTACTATTGATGAATTTATGAGAGATAGTGGATTCCCAAATCAGCCTGTCTTTTTGCAAGAGATGGAACGACTTTCTATCTCCTCCTGGAACAGCGGATGAAGCATAGAGAAGTTTTTCGATCGACCCACAGTTTGGTGTCTCTTACTCTCACGAACCTAGGGACGAAGATGAAAAAATGTTCTTACACTTTAAGCCAGTACAGGGGTTCGATGTCAGTCGCTCGGAGACAAATGATCCTCTCTTTTGCTCAAAGGAACATCACAATGCTTATAAAGGGTTGCTAAAACGTGGGGTCATGAATCCACGACATGTTGACTTTGAGTATTTAAACTCTATTAAGGTCCATCTTGGGGTCCACCTTAGTCGGCTGGGTATTGATAAGTTCTGTTCCTCCACGGTTCCAAGTTATGCGGAGTTAACTGCATATTTTTATTCAAATTTGTCTTTTCCTGATTGGCATACCTTGAGATTTTCTGTGTTCAACAAGAAATATACTCTTAATGTGGATATAATTGCTGATATCCTTGGAGTTTCACGGACTGGCTTTATTCCTATCACTGTAACTGATAGGGAAATAACTGCTGCCCTCTCCACCGATCAATCAAGTGAAGGTACACTCACATACTCTCGGCTATCCCCTCTGAACGCCATTCTGCACAAGATCATAATCAGTTGTTTGAAGCCTAAAGCGGCTTCTAAGACGGATCTTTCTAAATTTGAGGCACGTTTAATGTATGGCATCATTAGATCTCCAACTGTTTCTATGCCATATGTTATTATGTATCAGATGAACAGAGTGGTACATAATGGTAAATGTCAGTTACCATACGCCTCCTTGATAACCCAAATTTTCAATCATCTGAACATCCCAATCCCATCAATCCTGTGCGAAACTCTTATCATTCCTCTGACTATTGGGAAAAATATGATTGCCAAGATGAGATTGAAAAATTTACCCTCAGAAGCTAGTCCCTCAAAGTCAGTCTCATCTGGGGTAAAAAGAAAGGGAAAGGAGACTTCGCAGGAAACTCCTCAGACGTTGAAAAAGACGAAACGGTCTTTGATTCTCCAGGATGAAGAAGAAGATGTTGAGGAAGACGTGGCAGAAGAAGAGATTCACAAGGAGACAGAATATGAGAAAACAGAGTTTGATCAAGAGGAAGAAAAAGTGATTCCTAGTCCTCCAAGGGAAATTATGGCTCCTCTAGAAGATACATTTGTTGCCTCTCCTCCTCCACCACATGTTGTTTTTAAAACTCCTATAGCGACTGGCTTAGAGACAGGGGGAGTTGGTGCAGGACAACAAGAAGAGGGTGGACCATCCAGACCAATAGAGTCTATACCAACTGCTTCTGCTGATCGTTCTGCAGAAATTATTGCATTACTTACTGGTCTCCAATCACAATATTCTTCTCAAGAACGAAGTATTGAGCAGTTCAAGCAGTTAGTTAATCAACATATGGATCAAATGCCTACTAATGCTGTTATCAATCAATTGCAGCAAGACATAGTTCGGGTGGAGCAGACTGTGCGTTCTATGGATAATTTTCGAATTGTTTGTGTTCCCCGTTCTACTTAGCTTTTTGATTGATGACAAAAAGGGGGAGAAAGTGGCCTGGGAGGATTAGAGGATTTTGAAGATTTTGATAGTTTTGGTTGTTATTTGGTTATTTGGTTTGGATTTTTGATTGTTGGTTTGGATTTTGATTGAACTTTGGACTTTGGATGTGTTTCTGGTGGTCTACATTTTTTATTGTTGGTTTGGATTTTGTGACTCTATCTAATAATTGAGCTTTTTAAAGTTTCTCAATATCTTCATCTTGTTATGCTAACATATGATATCGAAAGTTGTTTTTGGTATAGCATACAATATGTTTGCAGGGAAGTTTTGTCATCATCAAAAAGGGAGAGATTGTTGGTGCTGGTTTTGACGATGGCAAAACTGTACCAAAGTCTGAGGTGTTCAGACTTTCCCAAAGTCTGAGGTGGTCAGACTTTCCCATAATCTAAGGTGTTCAGACTTTCCTAAAGTCTGAAGTGGACAGACTTTTCCAAAGTCTAGGGAAGATAGGCTTAAGTTATTATGGCTATAGATCTTATTGATCTTATTCTTTTCCCACGAAGATCTGATGCAGAAAGTATGGTTTGATTGGATTTGATTATTGCATTTATGGAAGCAATCAATTATTTGGAGCAAGTGCTTATTTTAGGAAACTGAAGATCCTGATTGAATGGGAGATCGGGATTGACGGATTCTCTATTGTTTCTATTTATAGCTTGAGATCTCCTGATTGATTCTGTCCAACGGATAGATTGGAAGAATTCCTTTGGAAAGTGCCAACAGTTATGAAGGCATGAAAGAGTATTTAAGGGAGACATTTCAAGTTGTGCGGTACGAACGTTAGAGAGAAATTCCTAAAGTCTGAATCACTAAGTGCTTTAATTGTACTCAAAGGAGTGTGACACACGAACTTTGTGAGAGTGAAGCTGAGAAGCTTAGACATTGAGATTGTAACTCTTTTGATTCATTGTGGACTCCAGCCAATAGGCTGTCACCGTGGGAGAGTGGACGTAGGCTTGATCTAAGCCGAACCACTATAACATCTTGTGTTCAATTCTCTTTTCTCTCTAACTCTATTTATTATTCTGAAGCTATATATTTCCGCATTAGCTTTTACGTACTTATTCACTGCACTAGCACTTTCATAAGAAACACAAATAGATCAATAAAAGATCAATAACTCACCAAATTGTACTTAAATTATTCATGGATTCAGCTGTTTCTGCAAGTATGGGTTTGAATCAAGAAAAGCCAGACGCGTGAACCGCCTAAATTCACACCCTTAATAACTTAAAGACTGTAAAGCAAAATTCACTCGGCCTCAATGAAATTAAGTAACATATGATTTCAAATGCTATAAATGTTCTGGGGAATGATCAACCACACACATCAGACCAAGCTCTACAACTAACTTATGCACATTCTCCATTCGGGCCTGCCTTGTACCAGAAGGCCCAATATGGATCGACTAGAGGCGCATGAGGTTTGAAGACTCTTGTCGGAATTTCAGCAGGCATCTATCAATCATATGATACCTATCGACATACTCTGAAAACATGTCAAACAGGAGGCCAAACGCGTGCGAACTTGAGTGGGGCTTTTTTGTCGAACAGATAACGGGCATAATGATCTAGAAACTTAAAACACAAAAACAAAATGAAAGATCACTTCCTAATGATCAATGCCCACAAAAAAAAAATCTCAGATCATTAGAAAAATTGTGAAATCAACATTTTCTCTCAAAAGCCACCATAGTTCTTAGTTTGAGTTTCGTGTGAGAGAAAACAAAAGCAGGACTAGAATTTCACTTTGGTGAAAAGCAAATACTGTAGATAAATCAAGACGTGAACGGATTTCTTTTTCTTTTGAAGTAGTGTCCTATATATTAGGAGATAGTGGCTATTCTGTTATTACTTCAAGTCCATCTTTAGAGTTTTTGAGTCAATGTTATTAACTTTTTTTTGGTTATTTGCTGATCGCGTGATTGAGTGAAAGTGTATGCAACATGGGTAGCTTTTATTTTAAACTTAAAAAGTTTTTCCAGAATTAATGAAGTAACAAAATTTTCCTTTCATTACTCTGTTCTTGTTGTGTACTCTGTTTTATGCTGCGCAAGACCAGTATCCAAATTGCAAAAACCTTCCTTATGTTTCATCAAAATACAATTAACAACGTTAGTATAAGAGTTTTCTTGATCTTAAGGGGCTATGAGTGACTTTTGAGATTGAGTGAGAGGTGCACATCTATTCACAAAAGCTTAAAGGCTAGATGGAGGCTGGTTCGAGTAGTTTCTTAGCAATGCCTCCACCAGTGTTTGATGGTGAAAACTATCAAGTTTGGATAGTTAGAATGTGAGCTTTTCTAGAGAGTTATGATTTTTGGGAAGCAGTGGAACAAGACTATGAAGTTAATCCCCTTCCTAACAATCCAACCATCGACTAAATCAAGTTTCACAATGAAAGCAAAAGCAAGGTCTTTTTATATGTAGCTGCTCACTTGCCATTTTTAGTAGAATTATGGCTTGTGAATCAGCAGAAGTTATATGGAATTTCCTCAAGGCTGAGTATCAAGGAGATGAGAAAATCATAAGCATAAAAGCACTGATCTGATCATAGAGTTTGAAAGGTTGAAGATGAACGAGTCTGAGACAATCAAGGAGTGTTTGGATAAACTGGTAAGCATTGCGAATTAGACAAGAATCACATGCACTGATATTTATGATAATAGATTGGTGTAGAATATTCTTATCACCTTGCTAGAGAGATTTGAGGCAATCATTACATCTCTTGAGAATACCAAGGATTTGTCTCAGATGAAGCTAATTGAATTGCTAAGTGCTTTACAAGCACAAGAGTAGAGGAAATTGATAAGGTTTGAGGGAAACACAGAAGGAGCTTTGCTAGCCAAAGAACATCACGATGTGGAAGGAAAGGTCAGGAAATGGAAAGGGAAGAAAGACCGTGACAGTAGTGGTTCAGAAATTGTTGTGGGAGAGAGCAACGCAAGCGATTCCAAGAATGTTTGGGGAAAGTATCTTCCATGTCAGCATTGTGGAAAAAAGAATCATCCACATTTTAGATGCAGAAAAAGACCAAACATAAGGTGCATTAAGTGTCAAAAACTAGGACACAATGAAAAGTTCTGTTAAAAAGGGGAGAAATAAACAATAAGATAAGGTACGAGTTGTTGTCCAGCAATAGATAGATCATCTATTTGTTGCCTTTTGTTTTTCCTTTAGTACTTCATGTGACAGTTGGCTAGTTAATAGTGGTTGCACAAACCACATGACTAGTGATAAAAAAAAACTCTTTATAGATCTTGACAAGTAATTGAAGTCAAGAGTGAGGATTGACAATGGGAAGTGTGTAGAAATGAAAGGTAAATGGACTGTAACAATAAAAAGTTGTACTAGAACTGAGCTAGTTTCTAATGTATTGTATATACTTGAGATTGATCAGAATTTGCTGAGTGTGGGGCAATTTGAAAAGAAGGGATTTAAGTTGATTTTTTACGAGGAGAAGTGCTTGATCATTGACTCCAGTGGTTAGGAACTGTTCAAGATAAATCTGTAAGATAAGAGTTTTTCTCTAGTGGCATTTAAGTGTAGAGACTGTTATCTATGATCTAAGTCTGAAAACCATCAAACTCTACGATTTGTGTTTGAAAACAATCAGACTCTACAATTTACATCTGAAAATTATCAAACTCTATAATCTGCATCTGAAAATTTTCAGACTCTACAATCTGCGTATGAAAATTGTAGGACTCAAGCCTCAAAGTCTGAAAACTACTAGACTTAGAAGGAATAGGTGGTACTCAAGTGTCAAGCTAGTGACTTAGAAATGTGGCACAAAAGATAGTGGAATTTTTATCACAAAGGCTTGCTGTTCATGCAAAGAAATGAAATGGTAATTGGGTTACTAAACCTCGAGGAACAGATCACAAGGTGCAAGGCTTGTTTGCTAAGTAAGCAGACTAAATTTCCTTTCAAGAAATTTACTTGGAGAGCTACAAAGAAATTGCAACTTATTCATACATACTTATTTGGTCCACAAGTGACACGGTAGAATGTACTTCATTATTTTTATTGATGATTATACCAGCATGTACTAGATTTATTTCATGAAGCAAAAGTCAGAAGTTGCTGAGGTATTTTTGAAGTTTAAGAGATAGGTTGAGAATCAAAGTGGACGTGATTCTAGTACAATCCAACTTACTGGTTAATGGTTTCACCTGATGGATTAGTTAACTTGCGAGTGATCAGCTCTGAGAAAAAGATCGTAAGCGCATTAGTGAAAAGCACATTTCATTTTACTTCGGACGGGGTCAAAATTCAGGATGTCACAGTATGAGTGCAAATGGGCTAGCAAGAAGGAGGGAAGATCGGCCAAGGAGAGAGAGAGAGAGAGAGAGAGAGAGAGAGAGAGAGAGAGAGAGAGAGAGAGAGAGAGAGAGAGAATCCAAGAGAATCTATCACAATCTTATAATATCTAGCAAAATCTTTGGAAAGTCCTAAGAAAATCTAAGCATTAATGAGAGTATTAAATACATAAATCTGATCTACTCCTAGTAGATTCACCAAATCTAACCATATCCTACAAAATCTAGGATTATCTTACTCAGAGAAAAATGATCAACACTGAGAATTAGATAACAACGATGTGTGGTCCATTTTTTAGAGAAGTGAGAGACCAAGAAATATTACTATCAAGGTACACAAAAGCATATTTGGGACTTTTTAGTGGTTTATCCTTGGCTTTTTGATGAACCCATGTAACCTAAGTCAAATGGGTCATTAATTGTCTTTTCGAATGAATGAAGTCCTTGATTTGATTTTGATATAAGGAACTCCACATAAGGGTAATCACAACCTAAGAAGCACCAATACTCTCTAGGACCCTTCGTGCCATGTCTGGCACTCGAACACGACATTTTGACCCTTCTATATTTTTCTTATCTATATATATTTTTTAAATTTGATAGTAGAATGTGGATTCTTGTTTTTTCCTGCAAGTTTTTATGGATTGTTACAATAAAATGTAGTTAAATTTGTCAAATTAAAATAATGAATAACAAATGTAGGATAAATGTTTTTAATATAGATTAATTCTAGGCTATTATACCTACCCATGGGTAGCCCAACTGGTTAGGGCGAACTTGGATTTTTTTGAGGTCTCGAGTTCGATTCCCCGGGGAAGCACCCGTGATTTAAGTGAGGGGCCATGGCGGTAGGTTGCTGTGCTAGTCTCTCCCGAGGAATAGTCGAGGTGCGCGTAAGCTGGCCCGAACATCTCGGTTACAAAAAAAAATTGTAGGCTATTATTGTTATTATTCTTTAGTTATTTATGCAATTATATATAAAAATATTTATTTAATATAACATGTCGGAACGTGTCAAAATTCTCTACTTTTTGAGAAATGGTGTGTCGGCATGTCGTCTCGTGTCATATTACGTGTTGCATGTCCGTGTTGGTACTACATAGATCCTAACAATAATGCCATCAAGGGAAAGCAATTGGAAAATATAGATATATAATAATTGACTTTATTCCATACTATTTTGTCTAGTCAAAATAATCTAGACTAACACATCTAGTGGCATGGTTTGTATCCATGTATATTCATAAAGCCATGTGTGGTTATTCCTGCTAAAGTAAAACCCATAATCTCGTATAGACCAAAAGCAATCCCCGCTTTCACATCTATGCTCAAACCAATATGCTCATAATGCAACAAAGTCTTTTAACCGCGCCTCCCATTTAACGGTGCAAATGAAGTAGGTCCTCCTAAAGAAATCGAGTCGAAAATGAATTACATGCTCCTTTTGGGTGGATGATTCGAGACCCAAGATCATCATCCTTAGATTTGCAATGATCAAACATGCCCCTAGGCAAGTTGTTGACAATGTGCACATCTAGCTTGTGATGGTGGAAGAGAGGGTAGGAAGGAAAGTGATAGTACATGGATAAGCAAGAATTAACTTAGAGATTTCATTACAATGAGGTATGATGATAACTAGTGAAGCCTAGCGAAGAACTTTTGAAGTATATTTATAATAAATACTCTCTGCTCATTGTGAACATTTATGAAAGCCCCATATAGAGTACTTCTCCACCTAGGGTGATTCGGTTCAGGGTGGGTAGGTTCCAGACCTCGACATTATACCCGACCTTGTTGTACTCATTTCACCCTTTTTTCCTATTCAATTTTAGGATTAACCCTTTTTATATTAGAACATGTTAATAAGCAAGAAAACAACATAATTCTTTTTATTTATATTAAAACATTTAGCACTTACCATTAATAAGTAAATAAATTTTTTGACTAAATAAAAAACTAAAGATCTACAAGACAAATTATCATAAACAAAATTATAAGGCAAAATAAAAGTCCAAACATTATGTATACATTAGTAATAAACAGAGATACAATATTAGTTACAGTTCCACAATACTCTATGGAACTTTTTATTTATCTAAAATGATTAACATATCTTTGGTGCAAGCATAACACCTCCAAAAGTGAAATTAGGCGAGCCAATCCACGTGGTACAAAATCTCTAACAAAAACCTAAAATTCATATATAAAGAAAAATCAATAAGTCAAATAATGAAGTTTATTTGCCAATGATCATGTCCTCAGTAAGACAATTCAAATGTTAACAAAAGAAAGAGATTAAATAAGGCATTCACTTAATAGATAGTTGACATGTTCTCAAACCGATTCTCAAACCAGTCCGATCGATCCGGTTCCTGAGTGGGTAATTCCTTGGAACCTATTCCTCGACCGGTTCAAGCATGTTCTCAACTTTGGGAACCAATTCTCGAACAGGTTTCAACGGGAACAGGTTCTCATCCCTATTTTCCAAGTGGGCCAGTCCAAGAGTCAGGTTTACCTGATTTGGTTGCATAACCCTATATGTACCTATTTGGTTTCTCATTATTGTTTGTTCTTACCTCTATGTGCATTATTAAGTTCACCTATACATTTGCCGCTTTTACCTTATAAGAAAACCAATTTAGGAACAACGTTCCACTTATAACACAACATTTTTTAGGAAATTTAGGATATTTCCTGATATCTCCCAATATTACTAGCCAATTCCACTAATTTATTTGAATATTACCCAATTTTATCAACTCCAACATTATAACAAAACTATTTTAGGGCATTTTATTTAAATAGTTTTATAATTGCTCCCACTTTAGAAATAAACTATTTTAGGAAATTAAATAATACATACTCTTACCAAAAGCTTCCACTTCATAAAAAACCATTTTGTTGAATTTTCGAATATTAGCTAATTTTACACACAACTCCTACTTTATAAGGAAACAATTTTGGGGAGCCTTATCTGAATAAAATACCCAATTTAACATCAATTCCCACTTTACAAGTAAACTATTCTACATAATTTTTAAACATTTTCCAATTTTACCTACAACTCCCACTTTCCAATAAAACTATTTTAGGGGGTTTATTTGATTATTACTCAATTTCATAGACAACTCTCAATTTACAAGGAAACTACTTTAGTGAATATTATTTAAAAGTTACCCAATTTTACCAAGGACTCCCACTTTATAAGAAAAGCATTTTAGGAAAATTTAGAATGTTATCCAATTTAACTAACAACTCCCACTTTTATGAAGAAAACTATCTTAAGAAAATTCTTAATTTTCCCTAATTTTACCATCAACTCTCTAAAAGTTTTGACTATATGAAGAAGCAAGATTATGATGCGGGTGTAAGACTTAGCAGAAGAAGAAAATAAATGAATTTTGAATTTGAAATAAATTGGTCTGTCTCTTATCCTATCAAATTTACTATTGGGATGATTTCAAAAATCATCTCTAATTCTTATTAAATATCAATTTGCATTTTCCAATAGACATCCCTTATGAAAGATGATGAATCCACCCTCAAGCACATAGAAACCCTAAACCCTCCTTTCTTTCTTTTCTTTCCACACACACTCTCTCTTACTATATAGTGAGCTCCTACCATTGACCATAATCAACAAATATACCGCTACTATGTCAGAAGAAAGTTGAACTTAAATGTGATTGATTTATATGCACATGGATCAATCTCATTTAATTACACAAAGAGGACAAAAGAAGTTTCCTATTCATGGGACGTGGTCCCAACATTGTCTTTCCAAAACATATACCTTGAGGTGCGCGACCTCAGACCTCAGACTTTTGTTTGGCCCTAAAATCATGAACTCGTACCATATACATTTGAAATAATTTCCTTTTCCATTCACCGAAGCCGATCGACGGGTTCAGTTTGGTTCGGTCCCTGGTCTAGAGATTGGGGACTAGTTTCATCGGTCAGGTTTTTGGTTCTGGGGAAGGACCAAACCGCTTTGTACATGGTCCACCCTTAACGGCAAATATATAAGTGAACTTAATAATGCACATAGAGGTAAGAATGAACAATAATGAGAAACCTAGTAAGTACAGAAGTATTGTGTATGGGGCTTCCATAAATATTCATAATGGACAACTAAAATTTATCATAAATGTAATTCAAAGATTCTTCACCAAACTTCACTAGTTATCATAATACTTCATAGTAATGAAATCGCTAAGTCGATTCACGCTTGTCTTTTTCCTATCACTTTCTATCTTGTCCTCTCTTCCACAATCATAGGCTACTCTGTTCACAATGTACCATGTCCATATTGTTAACAATTTCTTGAGAGACTTTGGTCTACATTGCGAATCCAAGTATGACAATCTTGAGGCCTGAACCCTCCACCCAAATGAGGAGCAATTAATCCATTTTCGGCTTCTACTCTTTAGTAGGACCCTCTTTTTCTACTTCATTTAATGAGAGGGGCGATTTAAGGACTTTGATGCATTCTGGGCACATCAAGATGAGAAAAGATGTGATGGAGGGGATTGCTATTGATCTGTGCGAGATGACTATTTTCACTTCATCAACAATAACATCACTTAGAAGCGTGAGCATACGTGGATATAAACCATGCCATCTGTTGTGTTAATCACGATTATTTTGATTACACAAAATAGTCTAAAATAAAGTTAATTCTTGTATAATTTCTATATTTTCCAATTGCTTTCCATTGTGAGATTAAATTCACAAAAAACCTAAGCATAAACCACTAAAAAGTCACATTGATGTTTTAGTACGTTCAAAGTAATATTTCTTGGTCTCTCAATCCTCTAAAAAAATGACCACAAATCTTTATTTTTCTGATTCTTATTATTGATTCTTTTTCTCCCAATGGGTAACTTTGATGACACTTAAAATCTAATAGGACCAGTTGTGAATCAGAAAAATTCAAAAAAATTTTGAGTTTCTTTACTTTCTTAAAAACATTATTTTGGTGAAGTAAAAACATTATTTTGGTGAAGATGGGTAAAAATTAAAACTTTAGAAATTTAAAATGAATTTTTTTACTTTTGTTTACTTTTTTATTTTTACTAAAATATAGAAAAAAATTGGTCAGGTGCGGTTCAATTTAGCTCTCCTAAGAATCGACAACTAGATCGCCTGAGCACCGGGAATCGAGGATCGGATTGACACTTTCTGTCTGGTCTGGTCTCGGCCGGTTCGGATCGATTTAGGCAGTTCTTGACTCAGGTGGTCCAAGTTGCTCACCCCTATTTGCCACTTCTACCTTATAAGAAAACTATTTTAGGAAGTTTTCAAATATGACCCAATTTAGAAACAAGTTTCACTTCCACTTTACAAGGAAATGATTTTAAGGGAAGGATATTTTCCATAGTTTTATTCGAATATTACCGAATTTTATCAACTACTCTCACTGTATAAGGAAACTATTTTACATAATTTTATTCAAGTCTTTTCACAACTGCTCCCACTTAAAAAAACTATTTTAGGTAATTTTATTAAAATATTACCTACTTCTTCCAAAAGCTTCCACTTTATAAAGTAAAATATAAAGTACCCAATTTTAACAACAAATCCCACTTTATAAGTAAAATATTGTACTGAATTTTTGAACGTTTTCTAATTTTACCAACAACTTCCACTTTCTGAGAACTATTTTAGGGAATATATTCAACAATACTCAATTTCATAAACAACTCTCACTTTACAATGAAACCAGTTTAGTGAATATTATTCAAAAATTACCCAATTTTAACAAAAACTCCCACTTCACAAGAAAATTATGTTAGGAGAATTCCAAATGTTACCCAATTTAACCAACCACTCTTGAAGAAAACTATCCTAAGGAACTTTCGACTGTTCCTAATTTTACCATTAACTCTATTAAAAGTTTGACTATAGGAAGAAGCAAGATCATGATTTTGACTATAGGAAGAAGCAAGATCTTGATGATAATACTTACCAAAAAAAATCATGATGATAATGTAAGACTTAGTAGGGGAATAAAATAAATGACTTTTGAATTTGGAATAAGTTGTTCTATCTCTCATGCCTATCCGATATAATGTCGGGATAATTTTAAAAATCCATCTCTAATTCTTATTCAATATCAATTTGCATTTGCCAATAGACATCCCAAATTTAAGAAGATTAATCCACCCTCAAGCATGTAGAAACCCTAAACCATCCTTTCTGTCTTGGCAACACATCATTTGTTTGATCTTTGCTTGCAGGCTCTCATTTTCGTTCAACAATGTCTTGGTCGCGTGCTGATATGGAGCAATATGGGGTGAAGTTGTGGAGAACAGCCACAGGAACCCAAGCACTCCCATGATGTGCCTGCCTCCATTGCGAATGGCCTTAACACTTCGATGTAATGAGGTCGGTCCTTCTAGGTTTAAGATCTACATCCGGTTTGAACTCAATCTTTGACAAAATGTTCATTAGGACTTTTCCTGATTTGGAGTCAGCGATCATGCTGTAATAATTAGGAAATTTCACTGAGTAAAAACGACCTCATTTGAGGAGATAAGTAACTAGTGAAGTGTAGATGACATCCATTGCTTCAGTTTGGTAGATTGTGGGTTAAATTTGACCATCGTTTGTTTGGGCGAAATCGTCCCGAGGCCCAGGTCCAGTTCAGAGTGGAACTGATTCTAAGGTCCTCAGGAATGGGTCTCGGGAAGGGGAAGATTAGGGGCCTTTAATGTAAAAATACGGAAAAGTGACGAATTACAGAGTTTAAAAGGACTTTCTGATCTTTGCAACAATGTATGATCCATAATTTTCTGGGTGAGGTTAAAATGTTCTTCAAAATATAACCTTTTCGCATGTACAGGTCTCAGGTAGTTCTGATCAGTTGGTTATTTTTTTAATTCATAAACATGCAGGATTAATTCGAAAAAAATAATAATAAACTAGATAGTTTTAGATGACTTCAAGAGGTTCCCAATCATACAAAATTCACATTCTTCTGAGTCGGTTTGATAGTTTAAGTAGATGTGCAAAGTATCGTTTAGGATTCGAGGGATAAAATTGACAGTCGGGGGAACTTTAATAATTTCAAGTTTTTGTGGAGCTAATCGTGAAAAGTTGTCAACTGATAAAGTAAAGTGGGCGCTCTAAGCTTTCTAACTTGAGGTGAATAATCAAAATTGAATAGAATGAGGTTGGGCTGATATTGACAGTTTAATCAGCAGATTTAGGGGATAGGGCCTTGAGTCCGAAGTTTTGGCTAAGTGTTTGATTGGTCCAAGTCTCCTTCGAGTTCT
Source organism: Melaleuca quinquenervia (assembly GCA_030064385.1). NCBI lineage: Eukaryota > Viridiplantae > Streptophyta > Magnoliopsida > Myrtales > Myrtaceae > Melaleuca > Melaleuca quinquenervia. Next base: position 9,116,362 of record CM057720.1, read on the forward strand.
TGCTGGGTTTGCATGATTCATCTTCTTTGAAACTTCTTGATGGTCAAACGTGGCGAGGTCTTAATTTCAATTAACAGTTCTTTTCATGATTTACAGGGATACATGAGAACGTCATCACAAGTGTATTGCTCACGGGAGTCCCATCCTTGGGCTCATAATAAGGCCATGTAATATTATTTGCCTGACACTGTGTAATGTTATTTTCTGCACTATATGTCTTATTTGCCTTGTTATTACTGCCTTTCATGTGTAGTTTCAAATCCTTTACATTACTATTATAATATGATATGCTTCTTTTCACTTGCCTAGTCTAATTTATTCTGGGGCGAGATCGATCGAACGACCAGGCGTGACATTTAGTAGAAAAGGACTTTAAGACTCATAATTTAACAAAAGGATCACATGAATTACGTAGTTGACAAATAATCAAGGAATGTAACAAAGGGCATTGGTTAGATGACAGGAAAATTGTCCAAAAAGTCCTAAAAGTATTGCACTTTTGCTATTTTAGTTGTAAACCTTTAAGTTTAATCAATTCAGTTATAAACTTTTTAAAATCTTACCAATTCAATCATTCTGGCAAAATGTCTCGAACATGTAAGTATTTTCTAAACATCTATGTAAGCATTTTTCAAGAAAAATTTGTCGAAAGGGCTGAATTGGTAAGGTTTTGAAAGGTTTATAACTGAATTGGTAAAAACTTAAAGATTTAGGACTAAATTGGTAAACGTGCAATAGGTTTAAGACTATTTGCACCATTTTCCCATTAGATGACTAGTGTAATCAAGTTATTAGATTGGTCCATTTCTAGTTTGTAGTTTAAGATGAACTCACACATCTTAGTTGGGTCCATAACTAGCCGATAATATAATATTTTTTCATAATCAATAGGGTCAATTCATGTCATAATAAGAAAGGCTTATAAGAGACCTCGAGAGGTTAGTGACACTCGTGTCCATAAAATTGGCAATATTTTTTTCTATTCACGGACCATGGTATCTTCCATTTTTGCTTCGTCATTATAGAATGCAACCCTAGGTTCAAATGTATGCTCATTAATGAAGCAAAATTAACAGATCAGGATACAATATAACAATCTCGTATGTAAATCTTCACTTAACAATCTCATACTGCTAGTTGAAATGACAAACTATCCTCACTAACAAAAATCCCAAAAAGGAAGAAAATACAACAAATAGGACAATCAGAAGTTTTCAGGGCGCCACTATCTTCCTGACCTGTGTCATCAAAATGAACGGCCACCATAAAGATATATTGAGGCATTCCCCTTGTGTGATCCAAGAAATTGCGTGTTGGCAAGAATTTTATATCTAATAAGCAATGGTGTCAATTTCCGATTTTGAGATTAATAACACATGTCAGACTTTTTGTTGTGCTCAATACTCTTTCCTAGATTTTGCGTGAAAAGAGATAGGACATACTCCAGCAACTTCTTGATATAAACAAGCTCATGGCCACTCGATGTATACTAAAAACAATTTTCTAAGTAAGCTTATAATATTCTCATTAATTGTAATTAGCAAATTAAAATAATCTTGGAAATTTCATGGGAATCTCTAACAGATATACACTTTCAACGCAACACTACGTGACTCACAAAGTTTTGAATCTTGTCATTTAAATATTGAATCTCTCTAGTATGTTATTCAAGTTCCGACTTAGAGACCTGAAAAGATTCCACTCAACCCCATTAATTAATGCTCTTACTAGGTTGTTGTCTCTTTTTTTTTTTGGTGGCTAGAACACAGGCCATTCCCTTTCATTTCCAAGCTTAACTAAGAACAGAGAACATTCATCTTATTAAGTAAAATTAATGTTATATTGAACTTATTCTCTCTCTCTCTATATATATATATAATATTGTTAATGGCTTGTGCATTTCATGTTACACTTTGGTTCAATTTGTTTAATGAAAAACCATTTTACGAAATTGTTGAACTTTTAAGCGTTCGGCTGTGGAAAATCAGTCAACCAACCAAAAACAATTTCCATCAATTGAAAATAAGGCTTAAATTAGGGAACATAACTTCTCCATTTAACAAAAAGGAAGTCATTTTCCCTGATTCATTACTTCTTATCTAATTGAGAAAAATATATCCCCCCCATGTTTATTTCATATCTCTCGTCGACCTTTTTCCTTTTTCCTTGACGATTCTCTTCAACTTTTTGCATTAATCTTTTGTACCATCTCCTGAATAAACTTCACCAACGCTGGTGATTTTCTTCATTCCTTAAACATAAGATCACATATAGTATCTTAAAAAATACGATATAATGAAGTATAATTATTTCTTTCCCTTTTTTTATAATTCATGAATTCTGTGGAGGTACAGAATAAACAAAGATAATGACTCCAATTTGTCAGTTACATGTGATTTTTAACAATACAATATGCCTTTAGTAGATTTTTCACTTGTTGTCGAATACCATAAGAACGATATTTTGATGGACAATGGTTCACTTTCTTTAAAATTGAATTTCCTAATAACATCTCTCGACATAGGAAATTTTAATGGATCCAACAGATCCTTCAATTCTTGTTAGATTGATGCAACTCTCCTAATCTAACTTTTAATTCTTAAAGAGTCTAGTTGGGTCAAATGTTTGATTTTGCGAGATTCAGTGTATTTAAACCATTTTCTTCACAGACAATATACAAAATTTCTTCCCATAATTTGTGCTTCTTTATAACTGCAATTTTACAAATATAACATTTTATAACCCGCGGTCTTTCTTTTAATATACCAGCAATCTTGGCCGGATCAAGTGATTATAATATCACAGTCAAGTCTCATTTTTTATGTTATATTCAGTTCATTTGGCGTGATTCTTGTTTGTCTTATTGTCCCGTTAAATTACTCCAGGCCCCGTTCTTTATGTTCGGTTTGCACATGACATATGATTCCACATGTACATAATCACCCGCCACCTCCATAAAAAGTAGTCAATCGTAACAAGTGTAATTATTTTCATGCCGTACATGGATATTTTGAAGTTCATCAAAAAAATTTATCACTTTCATGGGATTTATATGCATGACATATATAGTGGCATGTAAACATGATCAAACTCAGTGATCGGACGTAAATCCCACCGGTTTGCTACTGATGAAAGCAAACATATCAACATCAGGATACAATTCTCTCGAATCATGAACCTTTTCGTTGGTTTAAGTGAAATTAAAATCACAAAAAATTCAAACTATACCCATTATGATGCACATATCATAATTTTTTTTAAGTGTCACGTTAGATGAACATCTTATACGATTGATACAAAATAATGTAGTCTTGGAACCGTGCACGGACATTTCACTAGCTTACACTATAATTTTTTTAACTGGACAGGCACATAAAACAAGCGCTTGTGAATTGATTAAAAGTTTCTTATGGTGTGGAGCCCCATGAAATCAAACGGCCTAGAACATTGCCGTGAATTATGGGCCATGTGGCAGACAGGCACTGCATTCTTCTTTTTCAATTTGGACAAATCAGCCACATGGACAACGAAATGAAATGATTCCTTGCGTGAAAACCCAGAAAGTTTGAACTTTGTCATTGATCGGGCAAACCACGTAAATGTTGCTTGGACTCGGTATCCCCATTGAGCACAAAACAGATACGAAATTTCCGAGAAAGTTGCTCACCTTGGCTACCGCATGACTCGGACAATAAGTCCAATCAACAAATTTAAATGTCAAGTAATCGGGATAGAAGCCAATGGATGAGATTATATGATACATTGAGAATCGGTTAATGCCTCCATTAGCTACTTGGCTAATTTGTTTCAAAGTTGCTACTTGATCACATAATTAAGTACTTACCAATGTTGAATAATAATGTGAACAATATAATCCCTCGCAAGACGCAATGACTTGGTGCTTTTTGTATGCACAAAGTGAGTCAAGGGTAGAGAGAATTCACACTTCAATCATCAACCATCTCATTTAAGAAAACGACCGTAACCACCATGTGAAACCCATAAAGTTTGGGCCGCGACTAATATTCACCAAATCCATATCGACCATCATATAATGATCCTCCGACGAAACGTATGAATCAGGTAGTTGTAGTTTGGACTCAATTTTCTTGTTGATATCCATAAAAGATATAGATATTATGCGCCTTGTCCACCACATGATTCATATAGTGGGCCCACTCCATGAGTTCCCATGTCAAATAATTGGAATAGAATTCGATGGATGAGGTTGGATGGCACATTGAGAATAAGTGTGCCTCCATATATAATAAAGTAGATTGACCAGAGCTCACTTGTTTCAAAGTCAATTTTTCCAAATCATATAATTTCAATACTTACCAATAGCTCATAATAAGATAAACAATGTAATCCACAGCCAGAAGCAACGACTTGGTGCTTTCATATGCATCAAATGAATCAAGGGTAGAGATAATCCACACTCCCATCATTATCCATCAAATTAAAAAATGACCATATCTCTCCTCATAAACATCTCGAGAATCTTAATGCAATGGTTCTTATTTTAATTTCTTAGATGACCCTCATTGACGATTCATGTACTGACTTGTATCTAAAATCAAGAGGCCAGGTAGTTAGTTTTCACTAGATGAAGTTTTCGTTTTTCATAGTTTTTTTTTTACACAAAATAAATTAATAGCCAGGCCAATTTGATATGGAGATGTATTTAGTATACAAATATATACTTAAAATTTAATGATATTACACCCTAGCTTCCAACATAGCCGATAAATGGCTAAGGTCAGATGATTGCATCATAAAATGGTTTCAGACGTGTTCCTTAAGCTGGGTAGATGTGGAACAATGCAATTACCACTACGTGTATTCTAATATCGGGAAATACTCTAGTCAAAAGGTTCTGCTTCAAGGCACGAGTGGTAGCTTCTTGGAAACTCCCAAAAATCACTTTATATGCTGTAGAAAGCCAATTTTACTAATAATAGTACTTTGTTCCAATAGTAGTAAATGAGAACAACGAAAAGAAGAATAAAGTCGATCAACTATGGTTCTATATCTACTTTTTCACCTGCTTTCAAATTTTTCTAGGCGTTTATCTAAATCAAGGCCTCTACTCAATATAGGGTCATTCCTTTGACTTCAACTTGAGGAGAGTATTAAGTTAAAACAGAAAAAAAAAAACGGTAAATTCAAACCGAGATCAATTTTTACTAGTTGTTTGATCTATTGGTACGTAATCAATAGCCCACTTGACAACTTGAAGCAATTAGAATAGTGACCACCAGAAATATGTTATGGCTTAACGTACCTATCGAATCTATTGTAGGACTGTCCCTTTGGCACGCAATGACGGAATTCAAGCAAGTTTGCAGAGGTGGTTGAGGACTTACTGTGAGAGTTCTCACGTCGAATTGGTCAAGGTCAACGAGGTCGGACAAAGACAAATCTGCTCGTTTCATTTCAAATGTACCACTCCCGAAGACGAGGACCTTTGTCGATGTTCAGAAAAAATAAGAAAAAAAAAAAACAGTTCCTGGGGTTACCTGTAGGTGTCTGACATCTACATCTTCTTTTAAGCCCCTTAGAAAGTCGTTGCACAGGTTATATCTAACATGTTCTAATGTCATCTAATCCATTAATAGTTTAATCTTAACATAAGACCTACATGACCAATGATTTATATGAGCTCAATATGTATGTTTTATCTAAGTACGCAATATTTTTGTTTCGACTGAGAAGTTTTTATACGGTTTGAAGATCATATCCACCAATATCACCAAATCATTAATTATTCAAGCCATATCTTGGGATCAACATACCTAACGGTACAGATAGACTTGGTATGTACATATTCTTGCTAGCTATGTGAGACACAATTTAGCGGTTCTAACGCCAAAGCAGGTCGTAAGGATTTTTTTTAAGCATCCAAATTAGTAGAGATCATAATGACAAGCTCTGTAACTAGGCCAAAAATTATTTATTGAAAGGTTCCGCTGGGGCTGCAATGCTAATTGGGAGAACCTGTTAGATTTCGACATTGAATCTTATATCTTTTCCCAAATTCAATTGGTTTGGATTTATGTACTGATTTAATTTGTTATCTATTTAATTAAAGTTCTCAAGGAGTTCTGTAGTATAAATACTTATTTTACTGTAGAAATTGACAACTTTGTTGATTATTATTCAGAATAAAACTGAAAGGATTTTCTCTTAAATAGCGCAAATTCATTTGTTATAAATTCGCGTTAAATCTGGTCCAACCGTGCATAATACTCAAATGCCCCACTTTATTACTATCCCAACTAAATTCAAAGTTGGAGTTCCTGAATCTTGACCAACAAGAAGATGGTTAAACATGTATAGAAGCTTAGAGAGACATATCTTGATGTAGGGCAACGAGCAAGGGGGATCCACAAATCAAGAGAGATTGCATGATATTCGGGATTGCAATATTTACTTCGCACGTTTCCTTAATTTATGGGATGTCATAGATTTCAGATCTTTTGTAGATTTCCTAGTTTTCTTTCCATTTTATTAATATATTTTCCTTTATTGTTATTTGCCTTATAAATAGGTGTCTTAGTTATTGTAATGGGTACGCTTTGATTATTAAGAATAAACGTTATCTTTTGGAATTGTCTTCCAAGTATACTTCCCCTGCGTCATTTGCAATATTTGCTTCGCACGTTTCCTTAATTTATGGGATATCATAGATTTTGGATCTTTTGCAGATTTCCTAGTTTCCTACATCATATCTTGATGGTATCAAAGAGCACTAGGGCGCAGCGACCATGGTAGGTTGGAGCATCATTTGAAGTTCTAGCAAAAAAAATCCAGAAAAAAAGCACATATCTATACGAAAGGAATAAAAATATATTTACATTTCAAATGTAACAAGAAAATGTACTCTTCCTTGATGGACGACAATGACTACTATTATCATTTCCAACGAGGCTAAATAGCAGACAGCTTACATGATTCCCTTCTTATCATTGAAAAAGTGAAAAGGAAATGACATCAATGATTTTAAACTTAAAAGAAAAAGATTTTTTTTTATCAAAGACAAAAGACACACACACAAAAAAAGCAACAAAGTATCAAAATCTAGCAGCAAAAGCAAATGTCACAATTTCCTCCCCTCTATTCCTTTAACTTTACAGAGAGAAAGCATCGTGCAGATGCCAAGGGGCTCGCATCACAAGCATGTAATTCTCTTAGAAACCTTTGAAATTATGTCGATGTGGAACTCCAGCTCATGAATATAGACAGCTGTCCCTGATGGTTGGCTAAGCTTAAGGATGCTCTAATCCCTCAAAAATGATTCCTAAGGAATTGACAATATTGTACATGGGGTGCTTTTATTCTTGTCGGCCATTGCTTTTGGCCACAGTGATTGAGGAGGTTTTCCACGTTAAAATCGTATTGTGTTTGTAGATGCTTGATATCTTTATCGCTTTATATTGTTTCCTATTAGGTTCGCTCAAGAGGGGAGATAATTTTATTTCGATGCGTTAATCTAATATTGTCCGGATTGTCTTTGTTCTCCCATCAAAGTGGTATCAGAGCATTGGTTCTTACTTGATTTTTTTCTGCCTTGTGCGGAACAATGGAGACAAATATGAGCAAAATGGTTATTGAATCGTTCAAATGATCATATTTGGAAAGGAAAAATGAAAGACCTATTATATGTAAAGGATTATTATTTGCCCGTGTTTACTGATGAGAAACCTGAGAATAAATATAATGCTAAATGGACTATATTTCATCGTCAAGTGTGTGGTTACATCAGGCAATGGGTAGATGATAATGTTTTGAATCATATTATTGAGGAAACAAATGCACGCAGATTGTGGAGTAAACTCGAACAATTGTATGCTCAAAAGACTAGGAATAACAAATTATTTTTTATTAAACGGATGATGGCTTTAATATATCATGATGGTACTCCTCTAACTGATCATTTGAATTGTTTTTAATGAATTATAAATTAGTTGGCTATGATGGGAATCGAGTTTGATGATGAGAGCATTATGGTTGCTTGGTAGTTTGCCGGATTCCTGGGTGACGTTTCGAACGTCTTTGTCTAATTCAACCCCAGATGGTACAATTACCATGGATTTGGTCAAGAGCAATGTTTTGAATGAAGAGATGAGCAGAAAGACACATGGATCTGCCTCTTCACATTATGATGCTTTGGTTATTGAAAAAAGGGGAAGAAGCGACACTCGGGGTTGGAAAAATAGAGATAAAAGCCGAGATAAAAGCAGAGGCAAATTCAATAGATTTGCAAATGTTGAGTGCCATTATTGCCACTGGAAGGGACATATCCAACGGTATTGTCGTGATTTGAAAAAGAGATAAAAAGAGAAAAGTAAAGAAAAGAAAATTGATAATGATAGCAATGACAATCGTGTTGCTACGCTTTCAGAAGACTTTCTCATTGTCTTTGATACTGATGCAATGAATCTTGTATGTCATGAGACCAGCTGGGTAATTGAAGTGGTGCATCTATTCATGTTACATTTTGTAGGGATTTCTTTACATCTTACAAGTTAGGTGACTTTGGATCTGTGAAGATGGTAAACAATGGATTGACTAAAGTTATAGGCATCAGTGACGTATGCCTAGAGACTAGTAATGGCACAAGGTTAGTATTGAATGATGTTAAACATATACTTGATATTCGTTTGAATTTGAATACCACAGGCAAGCTGGATGATGAGGGGTATTGCAACACTTTCAGTGATGGTCAATGGAAGCTCACTAAAGGTTCTATGGTTATAGCTAGAGGCAAAAAATGTTCTTCGTTGTACATTATGCAAGCAAAGTTATCCATAGATAACATTAATGCAGTAGAAAACGAAGAGATAGTTGAATTATGACATCTAAGACTTAGTCACATTAGTGAGAGAGGTTTGTCAGTATTGGCTAAGAAGAAGCTCCTTTCAGAATTGAAAAGTTCAGCATTGAAAAAGTGTGCCCACTGTTTAGCTGGAAAATAGAGTGGAGTTACATTCAAAAGCTCTCCTTCTTTAAGGAAATCAAGTATACTTGATTTTATGCATTCTGATGTTTGTGATCCTATAAAAACAAACTCACTTGGTGGCTCTCTTTATTTTGTCACGTTCATATATGACCATTCAAGAAAGCTTTGGGCTTGTACATTGAAAACTAAAGATCAAGTATTATATGTTTTTAAGCAGTTTTAGGTTTCAATCGAGAGACAGACTGGAAAGAAGTTGAAATGCATCAAAACAGACAACGGGGGAGAATATACTGGACCTTTTGATGAATATTGTAAGCAATAGGGTATTCAACATCAAAGGACACCTCGGTTAAATAGCTTAGCTGAGAGAATGAACATTGGTTGAAAGGGTAAGATGTTTACTTTTACAATAAAAAATATCGAGATCATTTTAGGGTGAGGCTTTGAGTACAATTGCACATGTATTGAATCTTACTCCATGTGTTCCTTTAGAGTTTGATGTTCCTGACAAAGTTTGAATATGTAAAGATGTTTCTTATGATTATTTACGTGTCTTTGGGTGCAAGGTATTTGTGTACATTTCTAAAGACGAGAGATCCAATATAAAAACACAACGATGCACATTCATTGGCTATGGTTTGGCTATAAGTTTTATGATCCAGTTGAGAAGAAAATTGTAAGAAGCAGAGATGTTGTGTTTGTGGAAGATCGGATAATACATGATATTGAGAAATCAAATATGATTTCAGTGCCACAGGTTAGTGATGATTTGATTGACTTGGATTTAGTTCCTCATGCAGATGTTCCTACATAGGTTGATGAGGAACATTCGGAAGTGAATGTTCCTGATAATGCACATGTCCTAGAATATGTTGAAACAGATGATATAGTTCATGAACCTAAGGCTCCATTAAATGCTCCATTAGACATTCTAGTTTGGAGATCTATCAAAGACCGACAACCATCCGCTAGATATTCTACATATGAGTATGTATTATTGATTGGTACAGGTGAGCCAGAATGTTATGCTGAAGCAATGGAAGATGAGTACAAAAGTAAATGGCTTGATGCAATGCAGGATGAATTGTAGTCACTTTATGCTAATCATACTTTTGACTTGGTAAAGTTGCCTAAAGGTAAAAGAGCTTTGAAGAACAAGTGGGTATATAGGTTAAAGCAACAAGAACATTCTTCACAACCACAATACAAAGTTAGATTGGTTGTTAAGGGATTCGGTCAAAGAAAAGGTATTGATTTTAATGATATATTTTCTCTAGTTGTGAAAATGTCTTCTATTCATGTTATTCTAGGCTTAGCTAATAGCTTAGATTTGGAAAATGAGCAAATGGATGTCAAAATAGCGTTCCTATATGGTAACTTGGAGGAAGAGATATACATAGAGCAACCAGAGGGTTTCATAGTGAAAGGAAAAGAAGACTGTGTTCAAGTTGAAAAAGAGTCTTTATGGCTTAAAGCAAGCACCGAGACAGTGGTACAAAAAGTTTTTGTCAGTTATGGTGGAGCAGGGCTATAAGAAGACTTTATCATATAGTAGCATGCTTGTCCAAAAATTCTTTGATGACGACTTTATTATTCTTTTGCTTTTATGTTGATGATATGTTAATTATTGGTAGGAATGCTTCACGAATTGAATTATTGAAGAAGCAATTGAGCAAGTCTTTTTATATGAAAGACTTTGGCCCAGCGAAACATATTCTTAGCATTGAAATTACCCGAAGCAAAAATGCTAAGTAAGTTGTTCTTGTCGCAAAAGGTGTACATTGAACAAGTTCTTCAGAAATTTTACATGGGCAAAGCTCAAGTGGTGAGCACTCCTCTTGCTGCCCACTTTAAGTTGAATATGAAGCAAAGTCTTATGATTGATAAAGAGAAGACAGATACGAAAAACGTTCCATATGCCTCAGTCGTGGGAAGCTTGATGTATGCAATGATATGTACACGACCAAACTTAGCGCATGCAGTTGGTATTGTCAGTCGCTATTTGTCAAATCCAGGAAGAGAGCATTGGAATGCAGTGAAAATTGATCTTGAGGTATCTATAGGGTACATCTAGTTTGAAACTCAGTTTTGGGACCGGGAAACTTGAGTTAGTTGGATATACTGATTCCGATTGGGCTGGAGATATTGATACTCGTAAATCCACTTCTGATTATTTGATTTCTTTTGCAGGTGGGACTGTGTCGTGGAAATCAAAGTTGCAAAAATGTGTTGCACTTTCTACAACCGAAGTTGAATTTTACAGCGGTGACTAAGGCTAGTAAAGAGCTATTATGGCTAAAGAAGTTCTTGAAAGAACTTGGGCTTAAGCAAAAAAGACCAAAGTGCTATTCATCTCGGTAAGAATTCATCTTTTCATGCTAGATCTAAACATATTGATGTTAGATATCATTGGATAAGAGATGTTCTAGATGAGAAGTTATTGGAACTTGAGAAAATTCATACAGATCATAATGGTTCCGATATAATGACAAAGACTCTACCAAGGGAGAAGCTTGAATATTGTCAACTAATAGCAGGGATAGTGAATCCCTATACATCGAAGTGAGGGGGAGATTTGTTGGCTGGGTTTACTCATATGTGGAGAAAGCCCAATGAATTGCAAACCCATAGGCTTGAGCCCATATAATAATATATATGGAAAAACAGGGTTTCTCACTATCAGAAGAGAGTAACTGCAAAAAGAACGTTCGTTGATACTCAAATAGCAAGAAAAAAAGAAAGCATAAAATCTGAAGAAAGAACAGTATCTGTTTATCATCAAACTGGTGTCAAAGGTCGAAACGTGATTCAAGTGAGCTGATATTCTTGTCAGCGTGTTTGTGGACATCTTTCTCGAATCTGATCCGTTTGATTTTACTTAAAGCTCCCTACATTAGGTTTTTCGTAGATTAAATCGAATCTGCGATTTTGGTGAGATATATTCTTAATCTCTCGTGGTATTTATGTGTATTGCCAATATTGGTGTTCTTGATGTTGTTGCTACTATATACCTCTAGTATTTGCTAGAGAAGAACATTGTTCACTCAATTTTGATGACAGTGAAAATTTTTGAGTGGACTCCGATCCCGTGGTTTTCTATCTCCTTACATCGAGGAGGTTTTCCACGTTAAAATCGTCTTGTATTTGTGAGTGCTTGATATCTGTATCACTCTATATCGTTTCCTATTAGGTTTGCTCAAGTGGAAAGATAATTTTATTCTGTTGTGTTAATCCGATATTGTCCGGTTTGTCTTTGCTCTCCCATCAATTGCATCATTGTCTTCTCCTCATGGATCAAACCTGAACTCACGCTTGCATGCACAATGGAATTAATTCATTAATTAACTACTCTATGTTTTAGAAAAGAGATGCCAATGAGGCAACAATTTCTCGCGGCTATATGACATTAATAATATTGATTTATTCTTCAATTATGCAACAAAGAAGCAAGATGAGGGAAATGGGATTGATAAAGGACCAAAATGAAAATCTAGAATTACTATGTTAGACGTAGGCATGAACTTGAGTAATTTATGATATTAACTAAAATCCCAATGATCAGTTAATCTTAGAAATTGTGGATGTGATCTTAGAAGTTACAAAAATAATTACGAGACGATGCGTCACGCATATACCCATGTTTCTTAGTCCTAAACTCAAGCCGTTCCAGTACTACTTGCAAGTTTCATCATAGTTCTTTAGCACAAGATGGCAGTAGCAGGACAAAAATTGTAGAAACAATCCCGGGGTCAAAAGAATTTATAGGATTCTTAATCCAAAGAAAAGAAGCACGAGCCGTCAGAACCGTGAGAGGTCATATTATCATCGTATATGGTCGTTCCGGAAACCAAATGGGTCTCGTCCGAGAAAATATTAGGTGCAGCTCAGTAGGGGTGAGCAAAAATAGGGTGGGTAGGTTCCAAACATGGACCCTGTACCTGACCCTGTTATAACTGGTTCCCATTTTTTGGACCCTGTACCCTACCCACCCTGTTTTTCCGGTCCGGGAACAGGGTTAACCTTGTTTATTTTGGAACATGTTTTGCTCATTATATACAACTTCAAATTTTATATTAATATGCGAGAAAACAACATAATTCATCTAATTTATATTGTAACATTAATCACTTGTAATTAATAAATAAGTAAACTCTTTGATTAAACAAAACTTAAGGAACCACAAGACAAATTATCATAAACAAAATCATAAGATAAAGCCAAAATCATAACATTACATATATATTGGTAACAAACATTGATCTAATATTCTTCTCATTACCATAATATTACATGAAGCCTTTTATTTGTCTAAAATGGTTAACAAATTTATAGCGCAAGCATAAGTTCTCCAAAAGTGAAATCAACATAACTCATCATCTAAAAATGAAATTAGACGAGTCAATCCACGTGGTACAAAATCTCCAACAAAAACTAAAATTCATGTATAAAGAAACATCAACAAAAAACCATGTTCTAAAAAAATATACAAAAGTTATGATTTAATAAATTTATTTACTTATAAAATCGGAGTTTTTATTAAATAAAATTTATTTTATAATGATTAGAAACAGGGTCCAAGGTTCAGGGTAGGTTCTACACCTGGACCTTGTACCCGACCCTGTTTTAACCGGTTCCTCTTTTTTGGACTCTGTATTCGACCCTGTTTGCATTGGACCCTGTTTTTAGGGTGGGCCGGTCCGGGAACAGGGTTTACCCTGTCCGGTTGCACACCCCTACAGCTCAAGTGCCAGCGTGGCAATGCAGTTCACCATTCTACGCACACCACGTGGCACCAGTGTGGAGGAAAGAAGAACAGCCGGGTGGGGGAAAAGCCGAGCCGAGGAGGTTTGAAAATTTGGGGGGAAGGCTTCTCTCTCCTCTGCTCTTCTCTGACAAAAGGTGGCGTCCTCTACTCCGCTGCTTCGGGGGGTGAAATGCATTTGCTCTCTCTCTCTCTCTCTCCTTCCTCGTTCTTCAGCTTGAGCTTTACTGAATCTCTCCCATTTCTGAAGCTCTCTCTCCCCTTCCTCGTGAAAGAACTCCGGCAAAGCACTCCAGCAGCTGGACGAAGAGTCCCTCTGTCTAGAAGCGTCCACGCCGTCCACTGCCCCGCCACCCACAGCCCGCCATCCAGCAGCCGTTCGCTCTGTCCACGCCCCGCCGTCCAGCTGCCGTTCGCCGTCCACTTCGAGTTTGGCCGTTTCGAGTTTGGATTCGGGTGCCCCTGGGGCAAAGGAGTATGTTCACATCCGCATCCAGCAAAGGAATGGAAAGAAAAGCCTGACCACTGTGCAGGGGCTGAAGAAAGAATTCAGCTTCGAGAAGATCCTCAAGGATCTAAAAAAGGAGTTATGTTGTAATGGGAATGTTGTCCAGGACAAGGAGCTTGGAAAAATCATTCAACTGCAAGGCGATCGGCGGAGGAACGTCTCCCAGTTTCTGGTCTAGGTTGGCCTCGCGAAGAAAGACCAGACAAGAGTCATGGTTTCTAAGGGAGACCAGGGTTCATGACCAGTCACTGTGTTGTCTGTCTACTACTGTAATTACTGGAGGTGCTTGCTTTTATGTGGGTTCCATAGGATCCTCAATAATCGGGTGGCTTTGACTGCTGGAGAAGTTGTTAGGTTGTGTTTTTCCTCCTTTCGGTTTCTCGTCGACGCTGTCTAGACTTGTAATCTTCAATGGAATGTTATGTTCCTTTGTGGAGAATGGGATTTGGAAGTTCCATGTGTTGATATGCTTCTTGTGTTGATACGCTTATCTAATTTCCAAAACATCGTGTCGTGACTTAGAAGTCGAGAAACTTCCTAGATACGAAAAATTAAAAAATAGGCAAGGCTGATCTTATGGTGGCTTTGACCTGATGAATGCTTATCGTCTTCGTCCTCCCTCCTTCAATTGCCGTATAATGGTGGTTGGTGATTACACGAGAGTCCGATCAGCAGACATGGAAATTGCGTGTGCCGGCAATTAAAATAACCATGAGAAAAAAATGGCGGAGCAGCTTGTTGTGTCGGCTTTCCGTTTCAGCCATTCCAAAGTTCACGTGTGCTCCCACGGTTTGAGATGTCTAGGGAAGGGATTTCGATTCCCTGATTTTAGATCAGGTGATCTGAGGGAAAGGGAGGGTGGGGATTTTCCCCTTGCATGGGGGGCAGGACATGGTGGAGCTTTGGATGGTGGGGATGGGTAAAGCACCCATGCTTTCATAGCAGGGAATCCGTTCCCCTAGGGAAGATTCTCATCCTTTCTTAAGAACAGGTAGAATGTCTCCATTTAAAAAAAATTGCGATAAACTCCCTTAATTACTTCATTTATGGCAAAACCCTGAGCAAGATGACAACAATGCAAAACCGTCGATCAGAACCAGCAAAGTCGATGTTCCTCAGTACATGGGTCTGCCACTCAGGTTTCGGAGCCATGAAGGTTCCAAAGAGAGGAATTCACCACTATTTTACAATAGGTAAGAAGCAGCTTCTCAAGGCAGGCTGTGTCTTCAAATGTCATCTCCTCTCATTGTGATCTTCAAGACACTAACAATACAAAAATGGTCCACAGGAAAGGCCCCAAAAAAAATGGCATGAGACGATGCCAAATCTCGAAGTAATATTCACCATAATTTTACAATGGGTAAGAAGCAGCTTCTTAAGGCAGGCTTTCAAATTGTTGGAATTGTTTGTTTGTAAAACAAACTTGAGATACTTTCCTTATCTCACATGGAAAAGAAATGAAAGTTCTGTCACTTTATATATGAGTTGGATTTACTATTTTATTAGAAATAGTCTAGTGGGCTAGACCTCACTGTACCCGCGTAAAGAGGACGCCACCTTTTGTCAGAGAAGAGCAGAGGAGAGAAAAGCCTTCCCCCCAAATTTATCATTCTATTATAAATGCATCGTGTCGTCGTCGTCTCCTCTGGCTCTCTCTCTCTCTCTCTGCGCATAAACAAAGGCACACTTGCCTTTTCCCCAGACCCTTTTCAATGATTCCTCCAAGAATCTTGCTCGATACTGAAAAGCTCCTCAGTTTGGCTCTCTTCTTTTTCGCCATAATCACGGCCTTCATCGATGGCCCTCACATCGCAGTCGCGCAGAGCAGTAACAACGATGCTCTGCAAACTATCCCGGTGAACGTTGGGGTGGTTCTTAATCTGGAGACGTGGGCGGGTCAGATGGGACTGAGCTGCATTAACATGTCTCTCTCTGACTTCTATAGTTCAAACCCTTCCTACAAGACCAGGCTTGTCCTCAACGTTAGAGATTCCAAACGAGACGCGGTTGTTGCCGTTGCTGCAGGTTCTCTCTCTCTCTCTCTCTCTCTCTCTCTCTAGCGTACTCAAGAAAATAAAGTATTTTGTGCAGCTGTATGTCACCAATTTGTGCTCTGCGTCTTAGCCGCCTACCTCACGTATATTTGGCTTAGACAGATGGAATTCTTTTTTCAAGGGGTTTTTATCATTGTAAAAAAGAATTCGTTGTCATCTTCTAATAGAATCAAATATAACGTCAAGTGGGTACTTAAAGATTCCATTTGATCTCTCACACTGGGAATGAGGAGGGACTCGAAGTCAGAAATATCTCGATATTATCCCCAAGTCTTGCAGTCGTATGAGACTGTCGCTTTGACGCTTTGACGCTTAGCTAGAGAATCGAGAGGATTCATGGGTTTTGGTCATTTGACGCCACGCGGAGTTTCGTGACAAGACTAGTCTTTGAGCTTGACCGGAGAACCCTTCATTTATTTACAACACTAGATCCGGAGTGGCTGCCAGTCATCCATTTTTAAAAAAATAGCTGGCAGTTTTTGTAAAATAAAAATTAAAAAAGAAATCTGCCCTAAATCAGACGGTCCCATTATATGTCATACTCAAGTCACGGATCCCCAAGTTAGGGGATCCGGATTCCATCTATGGGGGTATCCAATTGAATAGCTTGATGGGAGTACTTATTTTACAGTCATGCCGGAGCATCTCTGATCTCTTAAACATTCTCTTGTGGCTTTGTTCTTTGTGGTTCAAGAAAGCAGCACCATTGAAATGATATCGTATTGGTGTCAGTCAACAATTGGTTTTTGAATTGAGAAGTCCACCTTCTGTATCATCTCGTATTTCACTGACATACATACGTATATAGATTTATGGACGCAAAGTTTCATCTTGAGAAAAACTTGTGCAAGGAGGACTTTTTTTTTTTTATGGTCTTGGATGAAAACATGTAGGAGGACTACTATCGTCTATTCTATTCTTTGAAGAATATATAGGTCTCAAGTGATTCTTATCCCACTATAAATATAGTAGATTCCGTCAAATTATGTCTACATGATGAACTGTGTTAGAAATCATCTCGCAAAAGGCACATGCTATGTAGTAGACCTCAAGGGGGAGGATTGATAGAGGCAATTTCAAATTCTTTTCTTTGGGAAAATATGTATGAACTACATGGTACATATCTGCACATAAGTTTACTGATTTTCTTTTTCTAGTTCAGCCAACTATCATGGTTAACCAGTTTGGTCGAGCTGAGCCAGTGATTAATTAATTCCACATAATTTTTGTGGTATTTTTGGTGAGATAAACCAACTCGTGTGCCAATTTCCACCAAATAATTGCCAATGCATGAAAGCAGATTAATGTGAATGCCGAGAGGCTTCATATATAGTATAGCATCACATAGGTCTCACCTTACAAAATCCTTGAGATAGAAATATGGGGCATGGATTCTAGAGTGGACTTTTCTGATGCCAGGAGATAAAGAAGTCAACTCAATGTTAAGAAGAAACAACTTGATCGTGTATGGGCCAATTTATCCACTCTTATTTTGTTCTTAATTTACCTCTATGAAAGAATTAGTTTCTGATTGCTATGCGATATCATGTGCCAAAGAATATCCAAGGCAACAACCGAATGCCTACAATCAGGTACATAGTTATATCCCAACTTCAAATTCCTATTTTTCTTTTTCTTCAACATTCTATTTCTGTAAGGCTGCATCTAAGTTTTAATGGGAATCTGATCAATACTATGCCTTCTCCAATAAGAATTTCCATCATCTGCCTTATTGTTGTTGTTCACCGTCTTTTCTGGTTCACATTGCAGCACTTGATTTAATAAAGAATAAGCAAGTCCAAGCCATAATAGGCCCTGAAATTTCACTTCAAGCAGACTTCATCATTGACCTTGGAACCAAATCTCATGTGCCCGTCATCTCTTTTTCTGCTACAAGTCCGTAACTCAGTTCGATTCGGAGTCCGTACTTCATTCGAGCCGCACAAAATGACTCATCTCAAGTGAATGCCATGAGTGCGATCGTGCAAGCTTTTGGCTGGAGAGAAGCTGTCCTCATATATGTGGACAACGAGTGCGGGGAAGGCGTCATACCTTCTCTTACCGATGCTTTGGAAGTGGTCAACGCCCGGGTGCTCTATAGGAGCCTCATTCCTCCTTCGGCCACAAACGATCAGATCCTAGAGGAACTCTACAAGTTAATGACGATGCAAACGAGGGTCTTCATCGTGCACATGTTACCCACCCTTGGTTCTCGGCTATTTGCCAAAGCAAAAGAGGCAGGAATGATGAACGAAGGTTATGTGTGGATCTTGACTAATGGAATCACTGACCAACTTAATTTGGTGGATTCATCTGTTGTCACTAGTTCGATGCAAGGAGTATTGGGCATCAAGACTTATGTCCCAGACACACATAAACTGGACAACTTCATGGTCCGGTGGAAGTTGAAATTCCAACGAGACAACGCATCCCTCCTTAAACCTACGTTGAACATTTTTGGATACTGGGCTTATGACGCTGCTTGGGCTCTGGCAATGGCTGTCGAGGAAATGGGTGCAGCGAATTTTACCTTCCAAATGTCGAATACTTCCTCGGACGCAACGGATCTACATACCATGGGGGTCTCTCAAAATGGTCAGAAACTTCTCCAAAAACTAGCCAAGACAACATTCGCGGGCCTCAGTGGAAAGTTTAGCCTCGTCAATGGGCAGCTACAGTCGTCAGCGTTCCAGATAATTAATATCAATGGAAACGCAGCAAGAGGCATTGGGTTTTGGACGCCAGAAAATGGGCTGCTAAGAGATTTGAGTTCGTTCAGCACAAGCAAATATTCCACTTCGAATAGTAATCTCAGACCTATAATATGGCCAGAAGATTCGACCTCTGCTCCTAAAGGATGGGAGATTCCAACGAATGGAAAGAAGTTAAAAATCTTAGTTCCTCTAAAAGACGATCAATTCGTGAAGGTGACTCGAGATCCAAGCACGAACAAGTATCAAGTCACTGGATATTGTATTGAGCTCTTTCGAGCCGTGATAGAAAAATTGCCTTAGCTGTGGCTTATGACCTTATTCCATTTGCCTTGCATAATGGAAGGCCCACCACCGCAAGTTACAATGACATGATCGATCAAGTATTTTACCGGGTGAGATAACGCATTGCAAGTACTTGATTTCATTGCATAGATGTTGAATAACACCCTGCTACCACGTGGTTAACAAAGAAAATTGTTCCCTTCTTTTTGTTGGAGCAGAAATATGATGCAGTGGTGGGGGATATGGCGATCATTGCGAACCGATCACTGTATGTGGATTTCACCTTACCATACACTAAATCCGGGGTTTCAATGCTCGTGCCATACAAAGACAACAAGAGGAAGGATGCTTGGGTCTTCTTGAAGCCACTCACTTGGGACCTTTGGCTAACAACCGGATGCTTCTTTGTGTTTATAGCATTGGTCGTGTGGGTTCTTGAGCATCAGATCAACGAAGATTTCAGGGGTCCAGCTGCACATCAAGTTGGCACAAGCTTCTGGTTTTCGTTTTCAACCATGGTCTTCGCACAAAGTAATCGCCCTTCACTTTCATAGATCAATTGAACATCACAATTGTTATATTATTCTTGGAGAATTTATGTGCTTACCCAAAATTTGAACTGCAGGGGAGAGTGTATTAAGCAACCTATCAAGATTTGTTGTGATTGTGTGGGGTTTTGTGTTACTTATACTAACACAAAGTTATACGGCAAGCTTGAGCTCTCTCTTGGTGGTGCAAAATCTTCAACCAACTGTTACTGATGTGGATCAGCTTCTAAAGAGTGGAGAAAAAGTGGGATACCCATATGGCTCTTTTGTTTATGGAATGCTAAAGCAAATGAAATTTGATGATTCCAGACTAATATATTATAAGTCTCCTGAAGAATGTGATGCGCTTCTTTCCAAAGGAAGTGCAAAGGACGGGATTGCAGCAGCATTTGATGAAGTGTCCTACTTTAAATTGTTCTTTCTCGATATTGCAACAAATATACCATGATACCGACATTTAAAGATGCTGGATATGGCTTCGTAAGTCCTCAAATCTCTTAAGTTTAGCCAAGACAGAAATCCATCTAAATTTTCAATTGCTAGGATTATTCATTATTTCTTTGATTGAAAAATCTCGTCCTGCTTCTTTTGTTTCACAGGTTTTCCCCAAAGGGTCTCCACTAGTATTGGATATTTCACGAGCAATCCTCAACATAGCTGAAGGGCCCAAAATGACAGAAATTGAAAACACGTGGGTTACACCAAAAACTGACTGTCCGGATTCAATTAACTCAGTTTCTTCCAACAGCTTGGGTCTTGAAAGTTTCTGGGGCCTATTCTTGATTGCTGGAGCTGCTGCTCTTCTAGCTCTCCTCATTTTTATGGTCATGTTCATCAAAAGAAATTGGCATGTCGTTACAAGTTCTTCAGATTCATCGCGGGAGAAATTTGCTGTATTGGGAAGAACATTTTACCAAAGAGACCTCAACTCCCAAACTTTTGGGAAAGCTAGATTGAGAGATAGAGATATTGAAGGTGGTGCCAATAAGACTGCAGCTGTTGAAATTATAGAACACGCTAAGTTCCCTCCGAGTCCGTCAAGGGACACCAGCCAAATCATGTTGTCTTAACCAATGAGCCAGGGACACCATCTGCATGGCAAGGACTTCCTAATCATACAGTTGAAGGGTGCCCGAGATAGCGATAACCATTGAGCATGCCGATGTAAATGAAGAGGTATAAAAGCCTCAAGATCCTTAGATACCATACTTTAATCCTTAACTAGTTGAACTCCGGTAATATTAGATGACAATATCTTCCCCCTGATTTTCTTCCCATGTAAGGAATGCCATTCACACTACTTATTCACCACAGGCTTGACTCAAATAATTGGTTGCTTGAGGAAAGGCAGTACTAGTTCATGCAACAAAACATAAAAAAGAACACATGGGCTTATCAATAGTTATTGACTAGACGGTGCATCTAATCTTAAAGATATTTTGTTCTTCAATCCGATAAGTTCACATCTTAAGGTTAAGCGATGTACAGCCAAAATCCTGCTAGCAATAAATCTGAAATTTACCATATTGTCCGATTACAATTTTTAGTAGTAGATCGATTTATAATAATTTCCTGTAGAGGTCCCAATACACAGGAAAAAAAAATTCTAAAGTGGTCAAATTCTGATAGATGATGCAACTCAAGCTTTTAGTAGGTGAAACATTTCGTGGTCAAGATTGGAACACCGATTGCAGTGGAGCCAGAATAACCTGTCTAACGAATTTAAGATACTAACATAAAATAGATCAGTCGGGACCAAAACTAAAGGCCGACCGTTGGTGCCGGGATAGGAAAAACAAGTCGACAATTTCTATTGCTAATATAAGATATGCAAGAAATAAACTTCTCAGGCCAAAGATTGTTCCAAACTGATATCTAGCACAAGACTTATCGTTCCTGATATGCTACGTCGATTTAGCTATCCTATCAAAGTGGTTATCTGCATGTAAGATTCTGCTAGATTTATACAACCCTGGTGTCTTTTCAAAGACAGAACACAAGATTGAGTGCAGAGTCCACGAGCATGAAGCGATGACCAATTGACTGCTACTTGGAGTCTCCAAATCCATCTTGGTCTTTGAGTTTTGAGAGGGTCGGTGACAGACCTTCTTGTTTTCAAGTACTTTTGTTCTCGGCGATGAGCTCCAACCTTCGGGGAGCTTCTATGACCTGCCACGATAATAGCATTCATTTTGTCGTAATTCTAATGCAAATTGCGGTGACAAATAAAAACTTAAATGGTTTATAATCAAAGTAGGAGACTTACTCATATTCTCATATAATGACCTCGAACTCGAGCACTAAACGGAAACCCGCCAACTTTTGTGGGAAAATAAAACAACTTTTTAAAGTCAAAATATTTCCTTTGTATAATGTCGGTTATGATAGTATAAAATTTCTCGTACAGTTAATCCTAGAGTTTAGATAACAGTAGGCTACACGTACAAGCACAATGTTGCTAAATCCGAAAACTCACTTTATCAATGAAGCAAGAACTACAAGCGTAACACATGGAATATATGACAAGGACCTTTGTACTTCCTCCAATTAAAGTTTATAAGACATTGTTCTTGTATCACCAGTGTCGCGACCCTCACTGACATGGGTCGTTGGGAAAAGGACTTGTAAATAGCCCGCTTCCGACCCCTTTTTTGAGGTTTATTTGTGCGATTTTATGGGTTAAGTTAGTGACCCGTTGGTCTCGAGAGTCCTTGAAACTAAACCTCTAAAAGTTTGGGGTAATTCCGGACTTTCAGAAATCTCATTTTAACCTCCTGAATTTTAGTTATTTGTGTTTTGGCCCAAAAAAAATGAATTTTGGGCCCATGGGCATTTTTGAAATTTTTTTCCCATGTTTGACTTTTGGTCAACGGTCAACTCTAACACGCGAGGGAAACCCACTATAACGGCCCGCTTCTAACTCCATTTTTTGAGGTTCAATTGTGTGAATTTTTAGGTTTAGTTAGTGCTCGTCGGCCTTGGAAGTGCCCCAAACAAAATCACAAATTTTCGTTTTAGACGATTCCGGACTTTTGGAAATCTCGTTTTGGTCCCTCAATTTTAGATATTTGCAATTTGGCCGTTGAAGATTTGAATTATGACCTAAGGGCACTTTAGTAACTTCCACCGCCCTTTATTCCTCTCTCTCTCTCTCTCTCTCTCTCTCTCCCATTCTCTCTCACACCTGACTCTCTCTTTCTCTCTCTTTCTCTCTCTTTTCTGGCCGCTTGTTCTTCCTCCTCTGACCATTGTTTGGCACGCCGTCGGTGGCATTAACTTCCTAGAAGCACCACCTTTTAGCCTCAACCCGTCATGATTTCTGTCAACACCTTAATCATCGTCGGGCGCCATTGTTACTGGTTTCCCAAAGCTAATGTGTGCTCACCAATGACACCTTGGCCACCACTTCTTGTGAGTCCTCAAGCATATCCTCAACCCCGCCAATGCCGTCGCTTCTGTCAGTTTGCCTCCCAAGTCACCGATTCCTCCTCGACTCCCCTTGTTTTCTGCATGAGGGACTATTCACGGTCGTCATGCTCTCTCTGACAAGACCCAGCCACTGCTACTACCTCCGATCGGTAGCTAGATGTTCCACGAGCACAATGGCATTGGTCTTGGCCATCGTTGTTGCATCATTTGGGAGAAATCATCCTCGAAGCATAGCCATCTTTCCCTGGAAACCCTAGCCTTGATCTCTACCTTCAGCAAGCTTGCTCAATGCTCCGACCACCTAAACTGCTACCACCGGTCGGAAAAGACTTGTGGGAATCTCCTCTTGAAAGTCCAACCGGTTGGCTCTTTGAGTCGGAAAAGACTTGTAGTGTATGACTTGGATCAATTAGGTGGCCAATAGGCTATAATTGGTGAAGTGGGTCGAGTGCGCCTATTGGGGCATCGACCGTGGACTTTCATTGCTAGATCGGGGAAATGAGAGAGTTTCTCGACTAGTTGACCCGTCGTGCATAATATTAATTATGTGGTGATTAGTGGAATCAATCAAATGGCCAATGGGCCCTGATCAGATAAGAAGGTCAACTGAGTCCCGTGGGGTGTCAACTGGTCGCAAGGATCACTGGGTGATTGCTTGGGCGACTGAAATGGTCAATAGTACCAGACCATCTCAGAAGGAGTGTTGTGTACCAGTGGACTGGATATATGATTCAAATGAGTTGTGGTCTGCCTTATTTTAACATCTCAAGGTTAAGCAATGAGACGGGATGTACGATGGTATGGCTTTGAGCTTAGTCTCGATCATAGACTAATAGACTGATAGGCAGTAGCTCAATGAGATAGACGAGCGGTGTGTGTGTACCTTGTACCCTGAGGTCTGACACGCTTGTTAGCCACGCCAAGTGAAGGGTTGCTAAGGGTCCCACGTAATAGCCAAATGACGTGAAAGGTTGAATAATAGAGACGAGTAGGGCCAAAAACCACGTGAGGCATTGGCCAAGACTCAGTCATAGACTAATTGTCCATAGGGAAAGGGCTAGTAACTGTGCGAAAGTGATGTGAGACACGATAGTCAAGCCGGAAAGCTCCAATGGTTGAACGGTGTGCCAGTTAGGCTAGAAGACCCAATGACTAAGATTTCTACTAGTCAAGTCAGAGAGCCCCCCGAACTGGGCAGTATGCCAATCAGGCTTGAAAGGTTGTCTTGTCGTCGGTATGGCAAGAGTGCGTGGTATCCAAAGTGATAGCTAACATGTGCACTATAATCGATGACGTAGTGAGGTATCAACAGTAAACTCAAGTGAGTTGAGTATGCTTGTGAGAGGTTGAAGGACAGACTATGGACCCTAAGGCGATTGCGTTCCTAATCTGGGTTTAAGGTTAGACTCACTAGGATATTCCAATAACTTAACCCACCACCCTAAACCCCTTTTCGGGACTTGAATATGGACTCCGAGGAGAAGCCAATAGAGGAGGAACCTGTAGAGGTGGAGCCAATGGGAGATGAGTTGACGGAGGAGGTGGGGGAGATGGTATAGATCACCTCCCAAAGTTGTCAAGGTGGAGGTTCGTGCTTTGGGTTGCATTGAAAGCAAGCGATCTACCTAAGACGTCGCTACTCATTGGCTAAAGTTAAGGAAGATAATTAGGGATTGCCGCGCGCTTGGAAAAGGGGCGTGACAGCCCCTTGTCAAAATATAGTATCAAAGCGAGGAACCTCGGTTTAGAGCTTGGAGTAATATCTTGTGTGGGTTGTCCATATGATCTGGGTGGCGAGTTGATCTTTATTGCTGATTTGTTGTCTAGATATCTTGTGTTGGTGGTTTTGGATCCAATTCTTATATCTACAAGATCAATGGGACGGCAAATATCAATGCAATTAGAGCTGCTTCAGAGCAAGGTGTGTAGATTTGCCTACTTTCCTCTTGGCATTTCTCGTGACTACTTGCGTGCGTTTTTTTTTTCAGTATTTTATGAATATAGTGCTACATTCCCTCAAACTGTTATCTGGCTTTTCCATAGTAATTTGAACTAGGTGCATTGTGTAAATTTATAGATATAATTTTTTTTCACATTTTTTGATGTAAAAGGATTCATTTAACCAAAAGTATCATAGTTAAAGGTTTGTACTGTTGAGGTTAAACTCCTTGATGCATTCAACTTCCTTGGATATTGGCAGATTCTTGATACAATTAATGTTAAATAAGTGTGCCTGGACTTTTTCTGTTGCGTGCAGTGCTTGATGTTGTCTTTTCTGAAGTTCCAGATTAGTTTGACTTTCTTTTTACGTATGTCCTGTCTGATAATAGGTACCGCTTTCTCCTATCTTGTTATGGCCCTCTTATAGTTTTTCGTTTTATATGTGATTATAATTGTCTATCTGTCGTAATAGCAAGGGATCATTCATGTATCTGCCTATACAGGTATGATTAGAGTTTATGAGGTATCAATGATCATATTATAATTGATTCCTCATAAACTGTAGTTGAACTTGCTTTTGATATCATGCTAGAGAGATAAGATGAAAGTGTTAGGTGAAGCCATGGTTTAAAATTTAAATACTATGCATCTCTTGGGTCTTTTATCACTTCCGTGCTTCTAGTGTTTCCTTGGAATTTCTCTCTTCTTGGTACCTTAAGTCTCCAGGATATTTTTGTTAGTTCCATATAAGTGGTATTAAGAATTGTGCTTACAGAGAGCTGAAAATTACGAGTATTCATTTTCTCCTCTTTGGACTCTTGTAACATGTGTTTGAAGGAAGGACTTGGACTATTGGAAGAATAAGACTGCTCTTACTCTCCATCTAGGCATTCTTAGACGTCATTATGAACAAACTACTCTTTTGCAGTCTGCTGCTTTTATCCTAGAAGTATACTAATTTTATAGTTAGCTCAGCTTTGAGATTTCTGTCCAGCAGCATTTAGTGGTGTTGGTTCTTTTTTTGTGTTTTGGTTTCCAGTGCTAAGTCTTGTGAATGCTGGGTTTCCATTTGTGCTTCTGTTGACTTGGGTTGTGTTTTGAGTGTAGTCCAGAAGATTTATCTGTTGATCAAAACTGCTAGCTAAAAGTAGTTTCTTGTATTGTCCCAGCAAGGTAACCATTCTCTGGGTGCGTTTGGTAATGGTTCTAGTTCTTGGTTTCTCGTCCCCAGACGAGTTTGGGACGAGAAACCTGTTTGGCAAATGCCTTTAAAATTTCTGTTTCCGGGATTATAAAAGGCTGGGGATGGGTTTTGGATGGGAAATTAGAACAAAATTTTTTTTGGTTTTCTGTTTCTCGGACGAAAATACACAATACGAGAAAGAGAAAACCGATTTCTTCCTCAATCTTTACTCTCGTACCAAATGAGAAAGAGAAAATCGATTTTACCAAACACGTTTCTCTTTTCAAAAATTTATTTGAGAATCATTTTTAAAAAAACTCATTCTAAAAAAAATCTTGTTTCTGGGACAAGAACGGTAACCAAACACACCCTTTGTCTCATTGATTTTAAACTGTTACCACAAATTGCGATTTTCTAGGTGTATACCGCAGCCATTGCTCAAAATACTGATTTTAAAGCGTTTGCTGTGAACTATTGTTATATATACCATTTCATTTTCTGTGAACTGTTTGCATTGACAGGTTCTTTCATGATATTCCTTCAGGGAACTCTATCTGTATAGAATGGTATCGCTGGAAATTTGTGTGACTTGTATCTATTGCAGGTGTAAAAAGATTTGTATACATTTCTGCAGCTGACTTTGGTATAGTGAATTCTTTACTCCGAGGATATTATGAGGGAAAGGTATTGTCTTTAAACTTGAAGTCTGTCAATTGTATAGAATTTAATAATTAAAGCTTCAATTATTGGGAGGCCCTATTTGTGATCCATAAATTGCTCTAGCCTTTTTGTTGGTGCAAGTTTAAGCAGATTATGGATTAATACATTTTGAATGCAATGTCAAATCTATAAACTGAATTCATCTGCTCAATACATAGACGACGTATGCTTCACCTCAACTTGAAGCATAAGGAGTGTTATTTTATATTTCGAATCTTTATAATTTCTCTTTCATTTGTTTTGGCTGCAGAGAGCTGCAGAAACAGAGCTGCTGACAAAGTTCCCTTATGGAGGTGATATAACTGTTTTCCTTTACTTTTCAATAGGCCGAATTAGGAATCTGCAACTAAAAGGGATAGTGATTTACTACGGGTGCCTTGCATCCTGTACCTGAATGGATTTGTATAGAATAGGGCCTGAATGGTGGGATCGAACCAAAGCTTGTATTGTTGGATTTAGCTTGATGTGCTTATGCAGGCCGTATGGTTTTTAAGTGTATGAATGGTAGAAGTCTTGAAAGACAGAGAAACACTGTTTCTCCATTCCATCATTCAAGAATTATGACAGCACCAATGCCTAATTGCTGTTTAGTAGCCTACGATAATTGACAGTTGGATGTTGTATGATAATCAGTCAGGAGCATTGTTATGCAATCTGCATTACGTGATGGCTTTTATTACCACAAGAAATACTAACCTGTTCATATATTCAGGAGTGATTTTGAGGCCCGGGTTCATACACGGGACTCGCCGAGTTGGGAGCATGAAGATACCCCTAGGAGTGATTGGATATCCTTTGGAGATGGTAAGTTGACCTGTTCCTCGGTATTAACTGCTCTTCTGCAGCTACTCAATTTTTGGAAACTTCCCATATGATTAATTTAATCGTGAGTTTTCAACTAGACTCTCGTTGACATTCTTGTTTTCTAGTTGCTTAAATTTACATCATGAATTCCTAAATTGGTAGCCTGCATTCGCAAATGGATAGAATTATTTGCTTCTGCTTTTGGTTCCGTTTGCCAGAACAGCCTGAACTATTCAATTGCTTACTATTGTTGTCTGCATCACTAGCAACTGGCTTTCCCCGCTTGGAATAGTAGAAGTCCTCCTTTTACTCTTTTTAGTGAATATGGTCTTATTTTTTTGGCTATTTGTTTTCCTTTTTTCTCCTCCTGTTTGGGATATTGGAAAAAAAATCCGCCATATTGCAAATATGGAGAAGATGCAAACAGTATGAGGATTGTGTTTGTATCAACCGTTGGAAAGAAGTACAAAGGGATCTGACTGCATAGGCGACAAGACCAGTAGTTAGACGATGCAGCTATGGCATATCGTTCTGTCAACCCCTTACCTTTCAGTTTCTCTTTGGGGGTAGTGGATCCTCTCACTGATTGTATAGATTAGGTGAAGAATATTTAGCAAAAGAACCTTTCTGAGAGGTTATATTCTTTGTTTTGGGAAATGATCGAAAATTTTGATTTCCGGCTCTGAAACTCTGCCTTATTGCAGTAAACATTGTTCTAAAAATGCGGGAACTTCTGCTTTCGTGCTTGAGGCATGCCTAATTCCTCATACGAGCAATCTAGTAGAAACAGGCCATTTTGTCACCAACAAGGACACTTCTGATGAAACAAACATTAGATGCTCCCACCTCTAACGGCCAAGTCAAAACTTTCTGAAAGTGGACCAAAAGCAATTTCATCTGTTCTCCAGTGAACGTGGCATGCTTTTCACACTTAAATCTGTGTGAGGTCGTACACTAAATGGTCTTTGCTTTGCCTTAATTATGTTGTTCAAAGTCTTGATGTCTATAATCATGGCCTGTATTTTACTGCCCTCATTATTTTGGGATCGCTGAGAATATTTGCTAGTTTCTTGCATAAGTTGACCCAGAACTTAGAAGTTGCCAACCTACCTTATTTATGCCTAATTAATCTCTTCTGAAGAGCGACTTCTTTGTGTCTCAATGTTTGCAGATCTTTCAACACGCAAAGCCACTCAACCAACTGCCACTTGTCGGCCCCATCTTCACACCTCCTGTGAATGTCACTGCGGTGGCGAAGGTGGCTGTTCGAGCAGCTACAGATCCTGTCTTCCCTCCAGGCATCGTAGATGTCCATGGAATACTCCGATATAGCAAACAAAAGTTGAAGTGGAAAAGGCCCGACACCTATCCACTTGATTGATTCAATTTTATAGAGCTGTTAGTAACATGACCGTTTGGATCTCGTTTTCAAATCAAAGGGCTTTTTTTCTTTGGTCCTTTTGGAGTCAGCAGAAGCCTGTAGGACCAAGAGATGGATTGTCAATTCAAACCTCGAAAGCAATAAATGCGCCTGGATGCGCTATATCCTTTGTATATTGTGGTTTCGCATCTTTGAGTCCCTGATAATGATCCCTGAAGTTAAAGTGCAATTGTCTCTTCGAGGATAATTATGTTGCGCAGAGAATAAAATAACACTGCATTATTTTCACCCTCAATTTGATAATTTTTGTCCAGACTTATTCACTTTTGGTGCAGGATCGAACAACATATTGAGCTGGAAAAATTGAGAGGATTTGCTAGAATTGAAGGCCATGCAAGAGCACTTTGATTGATCATACATTCCAGTGGATCAGCTTCTTCTTCCTCTCATTTTTACAGGCTTTGTGTTTTTTTTTTTTTTTGGGTCATGAATATCACGAAGTACGTTCTGGATCCACATAAGGACACAGTATCATAGAAAGAGATGAATTTGTGTGTATCATGTTCGACCTCTGGAAGTTGTGAGCCTAGCTTAAGATTCATCCGACCTAAGCTCCGGTTGTAGGTTTCTCAAAGTTGGCTTTTAAGATAACAAAGTGTTTAAGATTGAATTGGAAAGATTTTAAAAGGTTTAGGATTGAATTGGTAAAATTTAAAGATTAATGACTTTTTAGATAATTTTCCCAAGAAGTCTCTTTCTTGTGGGTATGACTACAAAATACCAAGAAGAGAAAGCACAACTTGTCTCGATGAACTGGTATTATCTGTTCGTATGTCCTTTGGTTCAAGTTATTCATCATGATGGATCTTACACTAGCTACTAAAACTACAAGTCAATTTTTCCATATCGAAAGGACCCATCCCTAATAATATCAGTTGGTTCCTAATTTATGATAGATGGAAACTTTGTAGAAACGAGTCAGGGAGGTTTACTGTCGCGAATACATGCAGTGAACTTGTTATTAAAGTCCCGTTTCACTATACCAAATGGTATATGGACCTAAGATCCTAATTGTAATAATTCGACATAGACGATTGTTCGATGTATCACTTGCCCAAATTGTGCTGATCCGCAAGCACAATGTTTTTTTTTTTTTTGGTCGAAGCAAGCACAATGTTGACTTGGCTGAAATTTGTGAATGTTTGACGAGTCTTATGGATGTTGAAAAAGAATAAGAAGGAACTGACTCGTGAACTCAACATACACAGTGATGGGTTAAATTACGTAATTTTGATACGCGAAATTGACTCCAATATCTTAATGATGTTAGATAGAAGTGTCTATTTATTTTACATACTAGTCAATCCACGTCATCTTTCTTTAATCCTGTACTTGTTTTATCCTGTTTGTCTTGGAATTATATCTGACTAGCGTGGGAAACTGTGCAAAAGCTTGAGTGTAATAATTGGTAGGGTTAATATCACGAAAAACCCCAAACTTTACCCACTGTGACACATTTACCCCAAACTTTTTTTTAGATACCAAAAACCTCCAACTTTACCATTGTGACACTTATATATATAGCGAGCCCCGTGAAGCCCTCGCCGGCTGCAGGCGAGGGCAGCGGGTGCTGGGCGGCTGGTGACAGTAGCCTCACCCAGATCTGGGCGAGGGTGGCCCTCGCCTGCAACGGGCAAGGACCGCGGGGGCGAAGTTTGGGCAGGGTAGGCCACGTCTGGCCCTCGCTGGCCGCGGGCGAGGGCCATGGGGGCTAGCGGCCCTCCCCCGCAACTGGCGAGGGTGGCCTCGGCCTCGCCTAGATCTGGGCGAGGCTGCCTTGGGCCGCGCCCATATCTTGGCGATGCCGCCCTGGGCCGTAGTGGCCTCCCTAGCGCTCGCCACCCTCGCTCGCGGCTGGCGAGGGCTTCGTCGCCCTTCGGCGAGCTTCGGCAAGGCGGGGCTTGTTGGTGTAATTTTTTTAAAACAAAAGAGAAAAAAAAAAGATTTGGGATAAATGTGTCACAATGACAAAGTTGGAGGTTTTTGGTGTCACAAAATTGTTTTTAGGATAAATGTGTCGCATGTGGCAAAGTTGGGGGTTTTTCGTGTCATAATAAAAAGTTTGGGGTTCATGTGTCATAATGGGCAAAGTTTGTGGTTTTTCGTGGTATTAAACCTAATTGGTAAAACGATTTGCTTCACAGACCAAAAAAAAAAAACTTCCCGTAAATTGTGTTTCTTAATTACCATAATTCTGCAAATATAATAAATTGTATCAACTGCGGTCTTGATAATTTTTTTTATACGTGATATTTGTCAATCAAGAGAAATTAATATTATATTCAGGTCTTGATTTATGTCTTATTTAGCAGTACATTTTGCGTTTAATTCTTGTTTGTCTTATTCTCCATATAATACTTCGAGGCCCCCTTCTTCGTATTCCTTTGGCACATGAGAAGGCTTGATTAAAGATTTTACATAGATGTAGTCATTCTCCACCCAACATTATTAGAATGACCCATGATTACATAAAAAAAAATTATAAGATAACTAGATAAATCTGTCAAGGTCACATGACTTCACATATTTGACAAATAAGTATAATACTTCTTGGGGAAAATTTCAAATAAGGACCAAAAGTAACAAAATTTTCTCAGATAATGACCCGAAGTAGACACTGTTTTAAAGAAGGACATGAAGTGCTCTTATTGTTTGGAATAAGGATCTCAAATAAACATCGTTTCAAATAAATACCTGAAGTGAATCAATCAATCTCAAAATATGACTTGACTGCACATACTATTGAGGGTATTTTCGTTTTTTGATTTTTTCCATTTTTTCTCTTCAAAAATCGAAAAGAGATTAAAAATTTTGAAAAAGAAAAAGAAAATAAAGGGGGAGGGCTTCCCGCTTGCGGCTGTCGCCCCATCTCCTGTGGCGTGGCGGCCATGACTAGCGGGGTCACCAACCCCTCGGCGAGACAGAAGGGAGACGACGAACCAAAGAGAAGAGGAGAAAGTAGTCGCTCGCTGGAAGCATCTCCTTCACAATCTCGCTGTCCATGGCCGTGTCCACATAAGTTCCTCTCGCTCGCTTGTCTGAGCAACTCTCAGTCTCGTCCATGCTTTGTTAGGTGCTGTACTAGTGAGGAGCTGGCGACCCCGCCAGTCATGGCCACCACCCCACCGGTGATGGGGCGGCAGCTGCAGGTAGGAGGGCTCTAGCCCTCCCCTGTATTTTCTTTTTTTAATCTTTTTTAAATTTAAATTAATTAAAATTTAAGTTAAAATTATTTTGACGAAAATAGCCTTGGCCGGCTGGAATATTAGAGTTGCCAGCAAACCGGCAAGGCGAAGTCTTTATTTGAAACAATAATAATCACTTCAAGTCTTTATTTAAAACAATATTCATTTCAGATCCTTATTTGAGAAAACCCCATCACTTTGGGTCATTATTTGGAATTTTCCCTACTTCTTGAGATTAAATGCGCGACGATGCCTAATTCCTATCAATAGAACCGAGGCTAATCTTGATATTCATAAATTTTTTTAAATCTTTACACATTATTAAAGGTTCAGATAGTGTATAATTCTAATAACCTTACGTTTAATGAGAATAAAATCCTTAGTATTCAACAATTCTAGTAGATAAGTATCATGCATTATTCTTATCCCCGAGAGTGAGGTTCATCTAAATTCTTTTATGGTTTCAATATTTATATATAATTAAATTAATGATACAAGTGTATATTTGATTAATAATGACTTTACATCCATTGAACTTAATTCTTGTCACTTTCATAAGTGTTAAGAACTGATGTTGAACCAAAGATTATTATAAGTTGTTCAGCGACTTTTTGAAGAGTCCAGTACTATGCGAAATTTCATGAACATTAGAAAATTGATTAAAAGCTACATTAGCAAAATCTATAGTGAAAAAGATTTATACTCAATAAAAAATATGTTATCTAATGACATCATCAAATATTTTCATTTTCTTCAGAGAGTGAATTGATCATGTAACAAAAATTCAATGATTGCACTGAACAAATTGAAGTTTAGGGGTTATATTGCACATTTTGTAAAAATTTATGGATTGTTGATGTCCTTTTTCCTTTTAAGTTATTATACTAAAATGCGGTATAAATAATGAGAAAGTCTATTAAAATAGGCTTAAATGATTACGCTACGTGTTAGAATCATGAGTATTTGCTTTCTTATTAAACCACTCTATTCAACAATAGAAATCCGGCGACACCTAAAATTTTTAGACAAATTCAAATTGAATTTCATTTTTTTAATTATATAAAGACGACGACGATGATGATAAGAAAAGGAGAGGACAAAATAATACAATAAAGCTAACACATATAATAAATAATATGTAAAGCACCAAACACCGCTTGCACCGCAAGTGCAGCCCATAAAAAGTCACCCCAAGCCCATAAAATGTTTAGTCCTAATCGGAGTGAATTCAGTTCCTCCCAGAGTCCAAGCCCACGAGAAAGAAACAGTTCAATTCAGCCCATCACTCTCCAGCCCGTTCATAAAACCAAGTCCAATTCCGTCATCTAGCCTTGGAAGTCTAGGCCTCAGCCCACCAGCCCGCTCTTGTAGCCACCCCAGTCGGCGTCCTTCACCTCCGCCGCTGCCCCAAGCCTGCTCTGCTCGCCCCTATTTCCCGAACCAGTCTGCCCAGAAAGCTAAACTCTCGTCTGTTATTCCTTCATCGACCCTGATCTTCGACATCGATACTTTTAGAGCCTCTACTCATCAACATGATCGTCCACCGGAGCTAGAAACTCCCTTTCCTCAAGGTGAATTTCTCATACTTTGTTTCCGTTAATGAGGATCCATGAACTGTTGATTCAGCTGATGTAAAAACCAATCCTGTCTGACGCCGCTCCTACTGAGGCTAACAAAGTAACCTAGAAAAGGGAATAAGCTGTTTGCGAAACCCATACAATAATTCTCGTGGAAGATGACGAGGTGCAATTTGACGGTATTATAAACTAAGTTGCAAGTATTAATTAAGTTTCTGTAGCTATCAAACATATATAAATGATAATGAGCAGATAGCAAATAGCTCACTTATAGTTATAGTGATCCAGTTTAATTCTCAAGCCTACCTTTATTCTCTCGAGTAATTTTGAGACGCGGGTTGACGTAAATTAGTAATTTTCAAGAGAAGTTATGGTCAACATGTACAGCTTCCATTTTTTAGAGCTCACACTATCAAAATGCAAGTACTATTATGACTCCTCTTAACGCTAATTACAAGATTGCAAGAACTCTACATAGGAATGTTAATCAGGTAGTAGCACAATTTGCTTAATAAAGAGATGATGATAGCGCAACAAGCTTTCTCTATTTCCCATTCAACCCTTTTCAACTATATTGAATCTTTTTTTCATAGACATCATCAATTCATTCTTTGGAGATGCTTAGGAAGAATTAGGAGTTATTGGGAGTCGATTGGTGCTATCTCTGAGGTCTAGACAACCTTTTCTTCAGACAATAGCATAGTTTTCCAAAATGAAGTCTACTACTACTGTTACGTTACCGTTCCCTAACTATTTACTCTCAAAATTGTCAAAGTTGCTCGGACTCATATCGGGCTTTCCTGATATGAAGTCTCAGCTTGTCAACAATATGCAATTCATTCATTTGATGTTCGTAGATGCACTCATTCGTAAGCACTTTCTAAGACTTGATATAACACGAATCAATACTACTATCACTTGATAGTAGCACATGCTCCTTATCACCACCAGTCTATCGGTGTTGTCCACAGTCAAACCATGTGGAGCAACTCGAGATCAATCTTCCAATAACTATACTAAGCATGTCAGCTTCCAAAAACTATACATTGATGACTGATTGATCATGGTACTTCTAAGTCCTTAGGAAAGCTTCGTCATTCGGACTTATTTTCCTCCTAATCCTTGTAACTCGCTATATTGATCTCATGGAGACCATCGATATTGTCATAGTTTTTTTTTTGAAATTTACACCACATCGTTGCTACGGACATCTACATTTATCATAAAAGATATTAAACTAATTATATTTTTGGAATCACCAAAATCCCATAAGAATATTTCATGACAATTCTAAGGATCTCCTACGTGCTGCAATGTCGTTCATATCATTAGCTTATTAATTTGATTTGTTCAATATAGTTGCACTCAAACTCCTCAACTTTATGATGTCGGAACATGGTAAAAAATTGGTTAAACATAAATTAAAATTGATATTAACAAGTTGTTCTCTCAAGTGTGATTATCAAGATCAATGTATCAAAAGTCTAATGATATTAGGAATAATCTAATGATATTAGGAAACCTAGTTACATAAGGAAACCTAGTTAAAATAAAAAACTTACTCATAATAGGAAATCTAATGATATTAGAAAACCTAGTTACAGTAGGAAACCTAATTAGAATAGGAAACCTAGTTACAATAGAAAATCTAATTATAATAGGAAACTAAATTTCAGTTTATTCTAAGTACGCCGATCTTGAGTGTATCATCCTCCCCAGCTAGAAAAAGATTCACCCTCGAATCTGATTTGTCATCGATATCAATCCCTTTAGATTCTTCCTCATCAGCATGATAAGGTGAAAGATCTATTACATTAAAAGTCCCGGACGCATTGTATTCACCAGGCAACTTGATCTTATAAGCATTGTTATTGATTCGCTCAAGAACTCTGAATGGTCCATAAGTTTTAGGTTGTAATTTCCTAAACCTGCCAGCTGTAAAATGTTCTTCTCTGAGGTGAATCTACACTAGATCATCCTTTTTGAAAACAACCCTCTTTTGGTGTGCATCCATTCGCTGCTTATACTTCATGTTCTTATTATTGATATGGTCATCAATCTGTAAAATGCAATTCTTTGATTTGCTTAGCATGCTCATATGCATCAAAACTAAATTGCTTGTGGATTGGCAATGTCGTGAGATCTAAAGGATTAATTGGATTATGCCCATAGACTATTTCAAAAGGACTATTTCTTGTAGCTTGATTTGGCAACCTGTATAGGCAAATCTCGAAATCCTAAAATCCATTTTATATGGTGTTAAAATAAAAAACCTAGTCTTAATAGGAAATCTAATAGTAGTAGAAAACCTAGTTTCAATAGTAAACCTAATTAGAATAGGAACTACAATAAGAAACCTAATTATAATAGGAAACTAAATTTTAGTTTATTCCAAGTACGATGATACTGAGTCCATCACTTTCCGAACCAAAAAAGAAAAACTTTTAGATGGAAACACTTGATATATATTTGATGAAATTCCCGAATTGCATTAGTGAATGTCTAAATTCAGATTTGATCAAGATTATCTCCTTTGTTGGACTTGTTTGTTTGTATATCACATAAGCTTTACTTGAAGTTCTACATTCCTTCATTAAGACTGAAACCAGAAGTCATTCCTTTCAAAATTCACTGCTGAGTTTGGTAGTTGCTCCTGGTGTTCACATGGAACATATTTGATTATGTGTATCTCTGGATGGTGTGAGAATCACTCGTATGAAACTAATTTGGTCTTGTAATAGTTCGCTTCCGGCCCCATTTTCGAGGTCAAATTGTGTGAATTTTAGAGTTTAGTTAGTGGCCTATTGACCCTGGACTAAACATCAAATTTCCGTTTTAGGCGATTTCGGACTTTCGAAAATTGCATTTTGGTCCCCTGACTTTTAGATATTTGCATTGTGGCTCCAAAAGAAGTGTATTTTGAGCCTAGGGGTAGTTTTGGAAGAATTTGAAAAAAAGTTGACTTTTGGTTAATGGTCAACTCTGACCGGTGAGGCCCGGTCAGTCTCGCGAATGACTAGGTTGGATCCGCGAAGACCCTGCCCAACCGTGCACTTGCGAGAGCAATCCCATTTGCGAGCTGTGGCCGAACAACAACAGGTTAGGCTTGCCAGACGCAGTAGTCGTCTCGTCCACATATGCCTTGCCACTTGCCCCTAGTCGTGCCTTGTTTCCCCTCGACTGCGACCTCTCCTTGTTTTCCACTCGAGCGAACAACCTCCCTTCTAGCCGCTCATTCTCCCTCCTCCGACCTCTATTCCGCACACCTTCGGTGGTGCTGGCTCTCCTGTGACACCACCTTCCAGTCCCGACCGACCACCGCCCCTGTAGTCGTCGTCGCCGGGAGCCCTCGAAAGAAGGCTTCCCGACACTGTTCACTCTGTTTTCCAGATTTTGGAGTTTGAGACGTTCTGGTGATGCCTAGGCCTAACTGCTACTTCTTAGCTGTCCCTAGGAGTTCTTTTGGCCCCGTGGTGGTTGTCATTGTCGTTGATTTGGTCTAGAAGTTGTCGGATGACCCCTGAAGCTCGGTGAACCCTAGTTCTCGTCGGCGTTATTGTGCGTGGCCATCGCACGCATTCTGGTGAGACCTAGTCACTGCCACCACCTCCAATCCACAGTTGAGAGTCTAGAGAGCATAGATCTACTAGCTATTGTCGCCGGCATCAAGTCGGTCGCCGGAATTTGGCCCCGAAGCGCTACCCATCCCCTAGAAACCTTAGCCATGAGCCACCATCTTCTCCGAGCTATTTCTCCCTCTTCCAGCCACCTCAGCCTTTGCCACCAAAGTGAATTGACTTGTAGAGGAGTCGTCTTCAAATCCCAGTCGTTCACCACCGTTGATTTGGCTTAGGGAGCCCGAATCAAGCTTCGACTCGACTTGACCCCCTATCAACCCAGTTCGGTATCTGGTTTGGGAAACCTGGTTTGTTTGCCGGAAATCAAAGTGATCCCAACTGTTTTGTGGTTGATGACCACCACCCACGAGCTTGCCCAGCCTCTCACAGCCAAGGGCCGTTGCCGAAGGGCTCACTGGAAGTTTGTCGGAGCCTCGTTGGAGATGTGTCGAAGCTGCCTTGGAGATGGCAAGGCACCCTCCCTCGTTGAAGATGTCTTGAAGGTGTAAGTATTTTTGAAGCCATCATCTTGATTTTTTCTATCAAACTACTATGGTCTCCCCAATAGAATATGACATGCATCCATTGGGATTACATTACACCACACTTTATCTTTGTAAGTTTTCCCAATTGAAAAACTGCACAAGAAACCTCATGCTTACCTTCACATCATTCTCCTTCTGAAGCCACGATAACTGGTATGGTTGGCCCTAACTTCTCCACCATAGTAGTGGACATTATGTTCCTGCAGCCTCCTCTATCAATTACCATGGGGAGAAAGACACTACAAGTGCCATCGCATGTGTACGATATTCATTTTAGTGTCAAAACTTTCCGTTGGATACTTAAGTGCTAAATTAGAGAAAAAAAGACCACTTAAGAGAAATGATATGGCTTGCCGGAAGTGCCTAATTAGCATTTATAATAATAAAAATAAAAATTCTATTCCACATGGCATTTTTATTAAAAAAATCTATTCAATGATGTTACTTAAAAAAATCTATTCCACATGGTTTTTAATTTATTTTTTATGTGATATAACTTTTTAATTTATTAAAATTAAATTAAAAATTATTTATATTTCATTAAAAAATCAAAAGGGAGGGTGCCTTGCCATCATCCCACCCTCATTGACAACGGTCGTGGCCGCCAGCCACACTGACATGGTTCAGCGAGGGCCCATGCAAGCCCTCGCCCATATCTTGGCTAGGTTCATGGCCCTCCTCGAGTAGGGTGAGGGTTTCTGGCTTATGGCCTAATTGCCACTGTCGTTGCTTAAGGCGACGTCGCCCATGGGACTTATGTGTAGGTGTAGGTGCTTTGTCGACGGCCTTGTGTGGGCCACCGATGATCAATCCCTTGAGTGGGCCTTCAGCTAATACGGGGAGATTCTCGAATTGAAGGTCCATTTGCCGCAGTAGAGGATCGAGATTTGATTGTGATCTAAACTGAATCCAGATCTGTTCCAATCTGATTTGATCTTATACTATGTTCTCACTATGTTACTCTGGCAAAAAAGGGTTTTTTTTTGTCATTGTTCACCCAAATCAATATGTTCATCTCATCCTCTTCACCAGGGATGAGAAGATCAACTGATACATAGTTGTTTTTTTTTTTATCCTTCTTTGGTGGATTTTGGTTTGGATTTGATGTATCCCGTGGGCGATGTCACCTTGAGCGATGACGACTTGGCATAGGCCAACGACCCTCGCTGGCCATCAGTGAGGGTTGAGCCGGCAACCACTACCAACTGTCGTTACCCTTGCTGGCAAGGGTAACGGGCGGTGGCGAGGGCTTGTCGCCTTTCCCATTAGACCCCTTTTTAATTTTTATGGGAATTTTAATTTTTTTTATTATTGTAAATGATGAATGGACTTCTGGTGAGCCACATTAGATTTTTAGCTAAAGATTTTGAAGTTAGCACTGAAGTGATTGTTTTCTTTTTGAAAAACTGACATTTAAGTGATTTAGATAAAACTTTTGGCACTAAAATGAGCGTTGTATACAAGTTACGGTTGCATACTTTGTCTCTACTAGTGCACTTAGTATGAAAAATATTATTTATAAGCCACGGCTCATCATCTGCCACCTCAACATTCAAAATGTTTTGAATGACTAAGAACTTACCAGAATAAGCATAAATAATCTTTTCTTGTTATGGATCTATATCCTTTTCTTTGACTTTGCTTTCATCATAGACTGGTTATTCATCATAGACGAGATTATCAACAAGCGTCACAATATGTCGGTTCGAATAATTAGAAGCAAAATGCTTGAGTCCCTAACACTTGAAACATCACTTCCTTACAGCTTCTCCCCTGGTAGTTCCAGTACTGCTATACCCTTCCTTAGATGTAGATTTAGAACTTGTACCCTTAGTTATAGCTAGCATAGTATTGGTGAAGATACCCTAGCTTTTCCTCGGGATTCTCTGCCTGATCATTAATTCTAGGATTTGGAATTGATGTTCTTCCTTTTACATTGACCTTCCACTTTCAAAGCCAACTTGCATGCATCTTCATATGTCCAACATTGTTGTTATCCAACTATTAGAAATTTCATACTCTAGCCCTGTTAAATATCAAGCAATTGTTTGCTTGTCTTCCTCATTCACACCATAACACATCCGTAATTGATTAAACTCCTCAGTGTACTACTCGACTGTTAAATTTCATTGCTTAACATTGTGATATTCAATAAAAGCCTCATGCCTAAATAAGTACGCAAGAATATATTTTGCAACAAATTCTTTATTTTATCCCAGCATTTTACTATCAATTTTTCCTCTCCAGCACGTCGCTTTTGAACATACTCCCACCATATCAAGGCATGTTTTCGTAGCCTAATAGCTATTAATTTAACTTTTTGATCTTTAGTCTTCAATATCAATGATTCGTTCTACTATGAGTGACCAATCAATAAGCTCATCAAGATGAGTCTTACTATGAAACTCATGAATCTCGATCTTCAACCCAGGATTCTGCGAAGTGGGTTGATTTCCAAGATGTACTCCTCAATTCTGTTTTTGATCCATAACCTTAAAAGGATTGAAATCCTACTCTTCTTCTTTATCATTGGATGGATTACATATTTCGCTTCTTCTTGAGATTAAATGTCTAACCTTGCCTTCGCAAGTTGTCACTCCAACTCTTATATTCACCTTCTCTATTTTTCAATTTATATCTCGTAGGTCTCTCAAACGTGTGTCACGAACTGACATATTCCATAGTAAAAAAGGCCCGTGCGGCGCCTGGGAGGGTCGAGGCCTCTAAGCCAGCCTTCTCTCATGTAGTTGTTCTAAGGAACAATATGGCGAATAGCAACATCGTATGGGATCATGGCATGTTCAGCCTAATGCAAGATATTCTCTCGTAACGGGACACGCAGCATCCTTCTAGCACAATAACTGGTTTTGGCCTGCTATGGCCTCATTAGGAGAGTAGTATCAGTCTCCGACCAGTTTGTACACGGGAGGCCAAACCCGCCTTTAGAGCTCTGAGGGATATAATCTATCTATCCATGAACTCCAGTTACAAATCACCATGATACTACTCCCACGAACCAATTGTATCTTCCCTACTGTAACTTTATCCCATCACGATAGCACCTTCAGTTCCGCTCACAAAGGTACATGAGTATAGGAAAATATCGTGTTGTGACATTCTCCCCCACTCATTTCTGCAACGCCCTTGTTATGGGTTATTCTGTTGCTTCCTTGCGTTCCCAACTATCACTGTCGTACCCCTGGGACAAGTGAATGGCCACACTTGCCCAACAGAATAAACCAACCCCTATTGGCTGTTGTCCAACCCAGAAGCTGTTCCAATCCCCATGCGTACTAGGCTTTGTGGACACAACACACCAATGAGATTCCCCCTTATTGAAAATGTGGCAATAACCCTCTTGAGATTCATCTACTGGATCCAAGAATCTTCTCCCCATTCAATGATGAATCAATTCTTCCCTGTGCCCCCATTGCCATCCTAAAAGCTAGTCGAGAGCTGTACATTGTACGAGCCCCTTGGCTCCGGTGATCACTCTCCACCCTTGTAGGACCGGGAAGACCACAGGTTTTCCCCCGACTCACTCACTTACTAGAGGGATCCCTGCTCCAATACCATTTGTCACAGACCGACAAATTCCATAGTCAAAAAGGCCCGTGCAGCGTTTGGGAGGGTCGAGGCCTCCAGGCTAGCCTTCTTTTATGTAGTTGTTCTAAGGAACAATATGGTGAATAGCAACCTCGTATTGGATCATGGCACGTTCAGCCTAACACAAGGGATTCTCTCGTAACGGGATACGCAGCATTCTTCTGGCATAACAATTGGTTTCGGCCTTCTATGACCTCATCATGAGATCAGCATAAGCTCCCGACCAGTTTGTACACGAGAGGCCAAACCCGCCTTTAGAGCTCTTAGAGGTATAATCTATCTATCCATGAACTCATAGTACAAACCACCATGATGCTACTCCCACGAACCAATCGTATCTTCCCTACTGCAACTCTATCCCATCACGATAGCACATTCAGTTCTGCTCACAAAGGTACATGAGTATATGAAAACATCGGGTCGTGACACGTGGCTGTTTATTTGCTTCAGGAACAACTCCAAGTCCCCAACCTCCATGAACTCTCCATCCATGACCGTCACGATTCTGTTCAGCCATTGATTCAAACAATTTGTGCTTTGATACCAACTAATGTTGGAACATTGTAGACAATTGGTTAAATAGGATTAGAATTGATAGAGGAATAAATCGTTCTTTCAAGTGTGACTATCAAAATTAATGTATCAAAAGTCTAAATAATATACCTCTAGAAACCCTAAAACACTTGTGTTTAAATAAGAAATCTAGTCATAATAAGAAATCTAATAATAGTAGGAAACCTAATTATAAGAGGAAACTTAATTTTAAAAGGAAACTAAATTTCAGTTTATTTTGAGTACACCAATCTTGAGTGCATCTCTTTCCAACCAAAAAAAGAAAAACTTTTAGGTGGAAACACTTGCTATGTGTTTGATGAAATTCCCGAATTGCATCGGTGAATGTCTAAATTCAGATTTGACCGAGATTGTCTCCTTTGTCGGATTTGTTCATTTATATATTACATAAGCTTCACTTAAAGTTTTGCATTCCTTCATTAAGTGTGGAACCAGAAGTCATTCCTTTCAAAATTCACCGCCAAGTTTGGTAGTTGCTCTTGACATTCAAATGGAACAAATTTGTTTTGCATATCTCTGGATGGCATGAGAATCACTCGTATGAAACTAATTTGATCATGATGCATTTGTTCTAAGTTCAAGTGAAATCGAGTTGATTTCAATGTTCTTATGATTATTTCTGAATCGTTTAGGTCTCGATATAGATGGATTGCTCTTGATTTTCTGGTTAGAATTGCTGGATTTATGTTGGGTTTTGAAGGCGAGAATACATGAGTGCGTGTTTCGGTAAACTGGAATGATTTGATCTGGAATGTGTATATTAAAGAAAAGAAGGCTGTTTGGCAGTGAATAAAAAAGAAGGAAGAAGATGAAGCTAAATACTAAGGTTAGCATTCTGAGCAGCAAGGGAGTAAAATCTTGTAACTCTTCGAGTAGCTGAAAAAGGGAAGTAAAAATAATAATAAAAGATATATAATAAAAATTAATGAATAAAAAGTATGATAGATGTCATAAAAAATTAAAATTAATTAATTAATGAGAAAGGAAAATAAAAAATGATAGGAAAATGTGATACTTAGCTGAATAGTTGCATCCTGCATAACCCAACCCGACCCACCCATTTAATGCCCATACTTGGAGTGGTGCCACTTTTAATTGATTGTCTGTTGTTCAGCATGTCATTTATTGATTGTGGATGTTTTGTATTTTTGTATTGTCTTCATGCACATGATTACACCAAATACCACAGCAGTGAAGATGTTTTCGATAATTTTTGTGTTTGTGGCGGTTCATATTTAGCGATATATTGCTATTAGCAATGGTTCTTTGTTGCAAGAGAGTTACTTGTAAAGGGCGGCACAAATTGAGAGCTGAAAGAAGTATTCGGGAGAATCATGCTTAATCGATTTGAAAAAGGAGAGGATGAGGATAAGGATGGCAATGACGATCTTACCATCGGCCATGAGGAGGATGAACACGATTTTGAAGTATTTGGGTCTGGCAAAAGAAAAGGAAAGAGAAAGTGTCAAAATTGAAGAAGTGACCTCACACCATCAAGTTACTGAATAAGTTGGATTGTATTGATGATGATGCTGAATTGGCGGGAAGGTCATTGTGCTCCTTTGGGAGTATGACACATTAGCACATGAGACATTCCATCACAATACGAGACTAATATTGTTCAAATCCAATCATGTATGTCACTTTGATGGTCAATTCCCAATTAAAATGTTGAAACTCTCTTATACCAGTCATATAAATTGTATGTCTCATATTTATCATATGCATAAATTTTAGACTTGAAGATAGGGGTGTTTGTTACTAAAATTACATGCCATACTAATTATATTGTTCTATTGATTGATACATGTTAAATCTTATTCATGCAATCAAGGAATCATACTCTATATATCCTTATGTGATCATGTACATGCAAGCTTACATCTATATTTCAAGAAAAAATCATAGAAAAATTCATGTATGTATGCGAAATAACCTAAAAAGTACATTTACGTAGAGTTCTATATGCATTTTTAAATCTTTGAAAGTATACATGCAAATAAATTGACTAAAATGTAGAACACTCTTATATGAACACAATGCTGCTGAGAATGCTCCAATCTAA
The DNA here is from genome assembly GCA_030064385.1 of Melaleuca quinquenervia. Classification (NCBI taxonomy): domain Eukaryota; kingdom Viridiplantae; phylum Streptophyta; class Magnoliopsida; order Myrtales; family Myrtaceae; genus Melaleuca; species Melaleuca quinquenervia. The sequence goes on from CM057720.1 coordinate 9,160,878, forward strand.
GCAGGGACGCGCTGCAAGAATGTGTGCCGCAAGAGTGTGCGACGCTTAAGGAGGCTTAAAACCAGTTGAATTGGTCCGGTTCGATTTGGTTGGACTTGGTCAGATCGCTAGATCGGTTGGTCAACGGACTAGTCGTGGTCAATGGGTTGAACCTAGGTTGAGTTAATGGTTTAGGTTGCGGTTGCTGTTACCATGTATGATTGAAATGACGTCATCCCTAGGTGGTGCTGCCTTGCGCATGGGGACACGTGGCAATTGCTGGTAGGTACGTTCGCACGTATGGCCTCGTCGGCTCGTTGCACTGCCTTTGAGGTGCATGCATATGATGCTTGGGAGGCCGTTTGGTCTCCTCCAGTAGCCTGCCACCCTTCAAAATGTTTTTATCGAAGAGCACAAGCCGTTTAGGCATTCAAAATCAATTTTCATTGGTTAAAATTTTCAAAATGACTGTAAAAATTGAACTAAACTATGACAGCTCTAATACCACTTGTTAGCCTCGACTATGACTTTCCCTAAGATCCCATAGTTATAATCCAGAACAAATAATTGAGAAGAGTTGATTTAGTTACTTGATTTGGAATCTATTGTTCTTGATGCTGAATATGATGATCCACAACTCAAGTGCTTCTCCTCTCCAACCCATTACTAGCTTAATGAGGTGACCCCTTATGACACTTGTTATATGATTGTGGAATGTTACAGCTATTTATAGAACTTGAGCGCTATTTATTGAGTTTTCGTTTAGGTCCTCTTATTATGGATCGTGCTTAACTTGACCCATAATAGCCAGAGTCATATTAGATTGATTATGAATCTTTATATCTAATTAATTACAATATCAATTAATTTTGTCCATGTTAGAAAGAAATCTTACATAGGCTTCAACAACGAAGAGATTCCAGAGTTGATGATACACTATTGAGTATAGAGAAAACAACCGGCGTTGCTGGAAATCTATAGGTGATCGCTAGGAGGACCTCCGAGACTGCGGGGTGATGATGTTACCGATGATGTCACGGTGGGGAGGCTCAACGAAAAGATAAGAAAACCAGGAGGAGGTTGAGAAACTCACTAACTAGTACTTGCTAAAGATGGCTAAATAAGGGTGCCGGTGGAAACTTGGAGCTGCTGTGCACACTAAGAACTCTAGGAACCTGCAGGAATAAGCCAAATTGCTAGATCTCATCGACGGTGGATGCTAGATTGTAGCTAATGGGCGGTGTTACCAGAGCAAGCAAAATGGATAAAAAGGCAAATGGAAACTGGGCGTGGCTGAATAGAGAGAGTGACTTACTAGTTGCGCTGGAGGCGTGGGATTACTCTACTCGGACTTGCTAGTATTGATGGCCTGGTGCATGAAGACGAAGGCGGAAGGACTGGCCACAGTGCAAACGCGAGGAGTGTGTTGGAACAAAGGTGAGACGATGTTTCCCTTTTGTTTCTTTTTTCTTTTTTCATATCTCTGTTCTCTCATTCTTTTTTACTTTTACTGGTCTCCCGATTGCCCTTCCATTGTCTTTATCAACCCCTTCTTGCACTGCTTTCTTTGTGTCCCATGCAAACAACTCATTTGTAGTATATTCGGTGATATTGAGTTTCCTTTTCTTCAAGCAAACATCTTCTTTGATTGATCGAATGCTACCTATACCCAATCTTCTTTTAAATCACTTCACCATGTTTAAATCTTGCAGTATTGATTTTCTTTCTTTGATTTAATTGCTCTCCAAGATAAATCCATCCTATTAATTCGGGAACCTACCTAATGAATATTGGCCATAAGAATTTATTGACAAGTCCATCAATTAAGCTAAGAACGATTCACTTGAGCCCATCTGTAGCTAGCTGATTTAATGAAATTAAATGTTTAATTTAGGTACTGGGATCGATCACTAATTTTTCTATGCAATTAAAGATTAAATGATATTGCAAGATTTAGGTGTCAACATATCTACTTGCAATTTAATTAATTTTTTGTTTGGGATTCAATCTCAAAATTTTGCTATACAATGAAAGCCTAAGGGTCTTTAAATTTTAGGTATCAATTGTGGATGAATAGCTATAGTGTCATAATCTCCAATAAGCTTAGAAAGATTAGAAGATCCAATTGTGATCAAGTGCAGTGTTATTGATTATCGGAGAAGCATATGGTTGGTAATTGTAGTTCTTTTCAAATTATGTGGATAATTATGATATTATTATTACCTAACGGTGGGTAGTTGTATTGGTTGAGAGCTTCTCCCTCATCGTTGAGGTCGATGGTTCAAAACCCGCAGTTGCTAGTGTCTCAAATGTGATGCTATGGTGTTGGGGTCTTGTACTAGTTTCCCTCGAGGTATAGGGGCTCAGCTCTTTGGTGTTGTTCAGGTAAGGGGGATGCGTGGTGGATTCCTCGGTCATAAAAAAAAATATGATATTATTGATGTTCTAGAGAGTTTAGCGAATATATTAGGAATTAGCAGTAATGTTAATGTCTTGGATGGTCTTTGGATACTAATAAGCCATTCCATGAAGACTAAGAGTCCGCGGGTGTATTAATGCTCCTAGAAGTCTTATGTGGTTGGTTTTTGTTAATCAAGATAGTGGAGGAGTCAGCAGGTGTGGAGATGTCCATGGATATCTTTGGAAGCTAATGAAGCCAAGGATCCAAAGAGAAGATGTGTACAAAAGATATATATAGCAACAAGAAGAAGGAAAAGGATTGAACTAATGATGCGAAGGACCCAAATAGAAGATGTGTATGAACGATGTATGTAGTAACAAGAAGAAGGAAAATGATTATATAGAGGAACTCTTGAACATTTGGAGACCTCAGATGGGTAAGCTTTTCCAGACATTTGTAATTCATGGGCTAATTAAGCAACATCTTGTTTCGAACATCAAAGTTGCTAAAAGTAAAATTCGGAAAAAGGAGCCCATTGTATGGGAAATAATGCAAGAAGTTATGCAGGAGAATCTTGTATTGTTGAATAGAGTGCCTACTTTGCATAGATTAGGCATACATGCATTTTAATCAATTTTAGTGAAATGACGTGCTATTTGTTTGCATACATTAGTTCGTAAGGGATTCAATATAGACTTCGATGGGATCAAATGAATGTTCATGTACTTTTATATTTGGACACTCTTATGATTGCATTTAAACCATTTTGTTTATTCGAATTGCCATGGTGCAAAGGTAACATAGGCTTGAGTGAGATATTGATATCTCCCTACCATGAATACCCACATGAGATCTCCAAATTTTCGAGAGTTCGTCTATTCAATCATTTCCTTTCTTCTTGTTGCTACATATATCAACATAAATATCGAATTTTTGAAAGTGTTGTATGCATGCTCATTTGATTAGAACCGTAACAACACCAATATAGCTATTGGGAAGGCTTGGAATCTGTGAAAGGTGCAACGGAATTGATCAAGAGCAATATTAACAATACCGAGTAGAAAACAAACTCTATGAAAAGCAGACCTTTTACAAAAATTACCACAGTCAAATAGCTTTACTGACACTAGTGAGCAACGGAGAGACATTATGCTTTTGATGATGGTGGAACCGACAGCTACTTAGGGGATTCAAGTTGGAAATTGCCATCTTAGGATGGATGGCTATGTGTTCAATCTTGTCGTGATCTTCCCAAAAGTTGATCACCTAGGATTCGACTAATGGAATACTAAGCCTTACTTAGCTCGCTCTCCCAAGCTCATACCAATTCGCGACTTCAGTTTCAGTTCTTAACATGCAAAATTGATTTCAAAGAAGATGCCACTAATTTATTTATGGTGGGTCGATTAAAAACCCATGTAAAATACCGGGAGTTATACGTTACCCCTACGAACCATAGATTCTAAGTACGGAGACTTGATTACGCTAGACTAATCCAACGCCCTTTCGATATATTTTCATTTATTTAAAAAAAAAAGTAGACAGTTTGAATTGATTTTAAATTAACTCTTTAAAATGTAAATTGATCACGCGGGTGCGCAGACATTTATGCAAATGCATAATTAAACAAAAACATCAAACAAAGATGATCTCATAAAGCAAGTCAAATGTTTTTTTTTCACTATTATTATTGGAAATTCGAAATTAAATAAATGCTTAAATTAAACATGCACTCTAGTCTAATCATGCAACTTAATCTAACATGCCATATGATTAATGTGCCTAATTCTATATGACATGTAATTTTGATAAGGCAAACCTAATGTGCATGCTATATGACATGCACATGAAAATGAGATATGAAATGGCTTATGCTATTGAAATGCATGACTTTTTTTTGTATTTAAAATTCGTAATTAAATATACTTAAAATTAAACTCCTTGATAAAGATATTTTCAAACTAAACTTAGGAGATAGCTTAAGTTAAATCCTATTCTTGTTTGGAAAATATTTAATTAGATGTGTATGAATATGCAATATTTTCTAAATAAATATGCTAATCTAACATGCGATGCAATTTAAATATACAATGCTATCTTAGAATGTTGTAATTTATCTACATGCAATCTTTTTTTATTTTTTTAACTAAGGAAAGAAATCAAAACAAATCATTCTAACACATTGAATCAATTCAAATATGGAAATCAAAATTTCAAGACCACCAAATCTGGAAAAAAAGAATCAACGGATCATATCTCGAGCATGAGATCGGATTTGTTGATTTTTTGTGTGGTCGCGAGTTGTATATCGAGCATGAGATCGGACTATCGACGAATGCACATTATGGACTGTGATTTCTTAATCTAGCAAAACACCTCAAAAGAATCAAATCATATAACAATTTATCAAAACATTTCAATTGATTTCAGATGGGATTTGTTACTTAATTTTGTGGGATCGCTTCTAAACTTGAATAAAAGGATATGGATCATGAATACGGCTATGGTGCTTGACAAGAGGAAAGAACGGGTCACTGTTGTTGCTTCAGTTGAACACGTTGGTGACGGTTTAGCTACGCATGATGCTCATGCGTTGATAATGGACACCTAAAAGGAACCAACTGCAAGTAAGGGTCCGTTCGTTTGGCGGAAAATATTCATCCGGAAAATATTTTTCGAAAACTGGGCTGTTCGGGGGCGGAAAACATTTTCCTAATTTAATTTTGATATAAGGAACTCCACAAATGGGTAATCATAGCAACAATGCCAACAAAGAAAAGCAATAAAAAAAGATAGAAATTATATAAGAATTGACTTTATTCCACACTATTTTGTACTATCAAAATAATCTCAACTGACACCTCTGATGGCATGGTTCATGTCCACGTATATTCATGGAAATATGAGATGTTGTCTTTGCTAAAGTAAAACCCGTCATCTCGTACGGACCAATAGCAATGCCCTCCTGCACATCTGTCCTCATCCAGATATGTGTCAAATGCATTGAAATGCTTAAACTGCCCCTTTGATTGGGTGAAGCAAAAGAATGGGGTCTTCCTAAAGAATTGGAGCTTAAAACAGATTGCTTGCTCCTCATTTCGATGGAGGGTTCGGGCCCCGAGATTGTGATCCTTGGATTGACAATGCAGACCAATGTCCCCGAGCAAGTTGTTGACAATGTGGACATGGTACGTTACCTCAAATCAGCTTGTGATGGCGGAAGAGAGGATAGGAAAGAAAATGACAGGACAGGAAAGAAAATGACAGGACAAGGACAAGTATGAATTGACTTAGAAATTCCATTATTATGAAATATTATGATAACTAGAGAAGTTTTGTGAATAACTTTTGAAGTATATTTACAATAAATACTCTCTATCCATTATGAACATTTATGGAAGCTCCGTAAATACTGGTGTACTTACTTGGTTTCTCATTATTGTTTGTCCTTATCCCTATATGCATTATTAAGTTTACTTATATATTTGCCACTTATGTAGAAATCTTTTTAAGGGAATTTTATGATATTTCCCAATATTACTCACCCTTTCCACATTTTTGTTCGAATAATACCCAATTTTATCAACTACTTCCACTTTATAAGAAAACTATTTTAGGTAATTTAATTCAAATATTTACACAATTTCTCCCACCTTGGAAAGAAACTAGTTCAGGGAATTAAAATATTACTTGCCTTTACCAAAACCTTCCACTTCGTAAGAAAACCATTATATGTTAATTCCGGATGTGAGCTAATTTTCCAAATATTACTTGCCTTTACCCAATTTTGGAATAACTTTCACTGCCACTTATAAGGAAACCTTTTTAAGGGAATTTTATGATATTTCCCAATATTGCCCACCCTTTCCACATTTTTGTTCGAATAATACCCAATTTTATCAACTGCTCCCACTTTATAAGAAAACTATTTTAGGGTAATTTAATTCAAATATTTACACAATTGCTCCTACTTGGGAAAGAAACTAGTTTAGGGAATTAAAATATTACTTGCCTTTACCAAAACCTTCCACTTCGTACGAAAACCATTATATGCTAATTCCGGATATGAGCTAATTTTCCACTTTACGAGGAAACTGTTTTGGGGAATTTTCCACTAAACACAACTCCCACTTTATAATTAAACTATTCTATGGAATTTTTTAATATACTCCGATGTTATCTACAACTCGTAACTTTGTGAGAAAACTATTTTAGGGGATTTATTCCAACGTTACGCAATTTATTAAACAACTCTCACTTTACAAGGATGCTTGTTTAATGAATATTATTTGAAAGTTACCAAATTTTACCAATTACTCCCATTTTATAAGAAAAGTATTTTACAAACAGCTCCCACTTTAAAGAAAGCGATCTTAGGGTATTTTCTAATATTCCCTAATTTTACCATTAACTTTATTAAAGTTTTGACTATGGGAAGAAGCAAGATCATGATGAGGGTGTAAGACGTAGTAGCAGAAGAAAATAAATTACTTTTGAATTTGGATTAAATTGGTCCATCTCTTATACATATTAGATATACTATTGGGAAAATTTTAAAAATCATCCCTAATTCTTATCAAATATCAATTTGCATTTGCCAACATATATCCCAAATTCAATATGAAGAATCCACTCTCGAGCACATCGAAATCGTAAACCCTCATCTCTCTCTCTCTCTCTCTCTCTCTCTCTCTCTCTCACTCTACCATGAGCTCCCACCATTGATCGTAATCAACAAATATACAGCCGCAATTTGAGATGGAAGTTGAATATAAATGTGATTGATTTACATGCACATGGATCATTCTCATTTAATTACGCAAAGGGGATATGATAAGTTTCCTATTCAAGTTAATTGGTTGTATATGATGGGAAATGGTCCCCACATTGTCTTTCCAAAACATACAGCTTGAGGTGCGTGGTTTCAGACCTTTGACTTTTGTTTGGCCCTAACATCATCAACAAGTATCTTATACATTGATATAATTACCTTTTTCATTTTAAGTGCAGTCGATGCAAACCATTGGGAGAAAAAGGATGGATACTGAGAACCACAAAAATAAAGATGTGCGGTCCACTTTTTAGAGGATTGAGAGACCAATAAATATTAATCTGAAGGTACTCTAAAACATATCTCCGACTTTTTAGTGCCTTATGCTTGGGTTTTTTTTTTTAAATCTAATTTGACGTAAGTCATATGGGTCTTTGATTGTCCTTTCAAGTGAATTCAATCCCTGAACAACAAATGGTTAATTTTGATATAAGGAACTCCACAAATGGTTAATCACAGCAACGATGCCAACAACAGAAAGCAATCGAAAAAGATAGAAATTATATAAGAATTGACTTTATTCCATACTATTTTGTGCAATCAAAATAATATCGACTGACACATCGGATGGCATGGTTGATATCCACGTATATTCAAGGAAATATGAGATGTTGTCTTTGCTAAAGTAAAACCTACAATCTCGTACAGACCAATAACAATCCCCTCCTTCACATCTTCTCTCATCTCGATGCGTGTCTAATGAATCGAAATGGTTAAACTGCCCCTTTCGATTGGGCGGAGCAAAAGAATATGGTCCTCCTATAGAATTGAATCTTAAAATGGATTACTTGCTCCTCATTTGGATGGAGGGTTTGGGCCCCGAGATCATCATCCTTGGATTGGCAATACAGACCAATGTCCCCCGACGAGTTGTCGACAATGTGGACATGGTATGTTTCGTCAAATCAGCTTGTGATGGTGGAAGAGAGGATAGGAAAGAAAACGACAGGACAAGGACAAGCATGAATTGACTTAAAGATTTCATTATTGTAAAGTATTATGATAACTAGTGAAGATTTGTGAATACGTTTTGAAGTGTATTTATAATAAATACTCTATGTCCATTATGAACATTTATGGAAGCTCCAAACATCGTACTTTTGTACTTATTTGGTTTCTCATGATTGTTTGTCCTTACCTCTATGTGCATTATTAAGTTTACTTATATATTTGCCGCTTTTACATATATGAAAACTAATTTAGTAAAGTCTAAAAGTTTATCCAATTTAGGAATAACTTTTGCTGCCACTTATAAGGAAACCTTTTTAAGGGAATTTTATGATATTTCCCAATATTACTCACCGTCTCAGCATTTTTGTTCGAATAATACCCAATTTTATCAACTACTCCCACTTTATAAGAAAACTATTTTAGGTAATTTAATTCAAATATTTACACAATTGCTCCCACGTTAGACAGAAACTATTGTAGGGAATTAAAATATTACCTGCTTTTACCAAAACCTTGCACTTCGTAAGAAAACCACTATATGGAAATTCCGGATAATAGCTAATTTTAGAAATAACTGCCACTTTACGAGGAAACTATTTTGGGAAATTTTATTTGAATAAAATACCCAAATTTAAGAAAGACTCCCACTGTATAAGTAAACTATTCTGCGGAATTTTCTAATATTTTTCGATTTTACCCACAACTCCCACTTTGTAAGAAAACTATTTTAGGGGATTTATTCGAACATTACTTAATTTCTTAAACAACGACCACTTTACAAGGAAACTAGTTTAATGAATAGTATTTGAAAGTTCCAATTTTACCAGTGACTCCCACTTTATAAGAAAAGTATTTCAGGAAATTTTTGAAAGTTACCCAATTTTACAAATTGCACCTAATTTAAAGAAAAATATCTTAAGGTATTTTTTAATATTCCCTAAACTTACCATTAACTCTATTAAAATTTTGACTATGGAAAGAAGCAAGATCATGATGAGGGTGTAAGACATAGCAGCATAAGAAAATAAATTACTTTTGAATTTGGATTAAATCGGTCCATCTCTTATGCCTATCATATATACTATTGGGAAAATTTTAAAAATCATCTCTAATCCTTATTAAATATAAATTTGAATTTGCCAACAGATATATCAAATTCAAGATGATAAATCCACCCTCAAGCACATGGAAACCGTAAACCCTCCTTTCTTTCTTTTCTTTCCACTTACCGCTCTCTCTCTCTCTCTCTCTCATACTGTACCGTGAACTCCCACCATTGACCGTAATCAACAAATGTACCGCCACTATTTCATACGGAAGTTGAACTTAAATGTGATTGATTTACACGCACATGGATCAATCTCATTTAATTGCACAAAGACGACAAAAGAAGTTTCCTATTCTTGTTAATTGTCTATATCTGACGGGATGTGGTCCCAATACTGTCTTTCCAAAATTTATAACTTGTGGTGTGTGACCTCAGACCTCAGACTTTTGTTTGGCCCTAACATCTTGAAAAAGTAACATATAAATTCGAAGTAATTTCATTTTTCATTTTAAGTGTAGTCGAAGTTACCCATTGGGAGAAAAAGGATTGATACTATGAATCACAAAAATAAAGATTTGTGGTCCTCTTTTTAGAGGATTGAGAGACCAAGAAATACTACTCTAAGCAGCACTAAAAACATATTAATTGCTCCTCATTTGGGTGTGGAGGGTTCGGGCCTCAAGATTTTCATCCTTGGATTTGCAATGCAGACCAAAGTCCCCCGGCAAGTTGCTGACAATATGGATGTCGCGACCTCCCCGAAGGCGCACCACCTAAGGGTTCGGCTAATGGTTTACTAAGCCTAACTTAGCTCGAGCTCTCCCAAGCCCATACCAATTCACGACTTTGGTTTCACTTTCTTTAAACATGCAAGATATTCAATTTGGAGCCGCCACTAACCTATTTATGGTGGGTTGGTTAGAAACCCATGTAAGGCATCGGGAGTCACGCCTTACCCCTACGAACCAGAGATCTAGGACTCGGGGACTTGGTTACGCTAAATTGCTCTAACGCCCTTTCGGTACCTTTTCATTATTTTCAAAACTCCGCAGGCAGTTTGGATTCATTTTAATTCTATTCCTAACATGCAATGGTGGCCACTCATAAAATCAACATAAATAAAAATTCAAGAAAGGAAAGCAATAATAAAACAAATCAAATCATCTAAACAAAATCAAACCAAAATCAAATCACATCTAATTAAATCAAAATCAAACCAAAATCAAATCACATCTAATTAAATCAAAATCAAATCACATCAAAAATCAAAATAAAAATCTAACAAAATCAAATAAAATCTAATCTAATCTAGTATCAAATAAAATCTAATCTAGCAAAATTAAATAAAAATCTAACAAAATCGAATGAAATCTAACAAAATCAAATAAAATCTAAGTAAAATCTAATAGACTAAAATAAGATATGCATGAAAATTAACAAATCTAATGCAATATGTGAAATGCAATTTTTTTGGAATTTTTATGATTTAATTAGCCTAATTATCCATAGCTAAATATTACCTAATCCAAATTAGGACACCAAATATGCCAATTCCTAATTTAGATTAAATCTTATCCAACCAAAGATAGTGTCCTATAATGCAATCTAGCTAAAAATATCCTACCAAAAATACCTAATATGCAATTTAAACTAATTATGCCAATTTTACCTAATCATGCAATTAATTTAAACATGCAATTATTTAAATAAACGTGCAATTCTAACTCTAAAAATGCAATTTCCAATTTAAACATGAAATTAATCTAAAGATGCAATTTTAAACCTAAACATGCCATTAATCTAATCATGCAACTAACCTAAATATGTAATTAATCTATTATGCGTGCAATGCAACAAAATTAATTTAAATATGAAAAATTAACTAAACATGCATAAAAAGCAAACTAAACAGAAAACAATAAATCAAGCACCCCAAAACTTAAATTCTAAAAAAATGATTTTTTTTATTTTTTTATAAAAAACGAAAATAATAAAATTAAAATTAAAAGAAAAAGAAATCGGGTCAGAACCGAACCGGGCTAGTTCGGATCCAGCCCGAGCGCCTGAAAACGGGCGAGTCCGCCTCCACGCGAACGGGCCAGACTCGGCCTATGGCCCGATTCCTTAGCAGCCCACAACCAAAACAAACTAGAAATAGTCCGCGGCCCATCCCTGCGCGAAAATAAACCCAAAAGCAACCCGCAGCCCATATACGAGTTTATCCAGAAACAAATAAAGCCCGTCCCCTGCACAAACAAAAGTCGTCCAGCCCACAGAGAGAAAAGAAAGAAAAGTCAGCCCCCAAGACCAACTTTGACCCAGTCTCAAACAAAGTTAGCCTCTTTCACGTGCAGATTCTTCCTTGCGCGGATGAATGCCCAGCAACCTGCAACCAACCACCGTGGATTTCTTCTTCTCCCCAAGACCACAACGGGCAACGCCGTGGGAAGCGGAAAACCACCGGCCCTCCGGTGACTCCCCAGCATCAACAATTCACGCAAACCAGCAGCAAAATTTGACCAAACGAACTCAAATCCAAGCAAACTCACTCAGGAAAGTCATCCAGACAAATAAAATGCAGCAAAAGGGCATGTTAGCTAGGGCAGGATAGCGAAAAATCTGAGCCAAATAATGTAAAAAAAAACGTCCAGAAAGGAGCACGCCACCGAATCAACAATGCCACGCACGGGGTTGTCTAACACAATTAACATGAAGAAATCACAAGTAAATCTCTTCCCTACACGATATGAGAGCAACGGAGAACCGGCCTGCTCGGACAGAGTCGAGCTTGGCCATGGCTCGTCCGCGACGTCTCTCGTTCGTGATCCTCGGGAAAACTTTAAACAAAAATCGAGATCCACCGGTGTCGCGAAGGAAGATCTTGATGCGCCGCTGTTCTTCTCAATTCCTCTCTCCCTCTCCCTCTGTGCGTGTGCGACCTTTATTTATTTATTTATTTATTCTTTTTTCACTGCCCCTCCTCCTCCCAGAAAAAAAAGTCTCCCCCTCTTTCACGCCTTTTTTCACTTTCTCTCTCTCTTTTCCTTCCGTTTTTTCCCCTGCACCCAAAAGAAAGACCCCTCTTTTGTTCGGTCAAAGCTTCCTCACGTTTACTATGCAAAAAAAAATCAAAAGCCCACACTCTTCCTCAAAAAAAAATTCTCCAAAAATTCTCTCTTTTCTCCTCTCCCCCTGCCTTTTTTTTTCTCTGTAAAAGCCACCCCCTTTCCAATTGACCGAGGAATCCTATATATAGAAGTCTTTATTTTTTTTTTCAAAATCTCAGCACCTTAGCAACTAGGATAAATCTTGGTGTAAAAAAAAACGCTGGGTCTTTATCCAATCAATTCGAAAATTTATCTTAATGGTTAGATAATGACCAAATAAAAACCAAAGATTAAATCCTTATCAAGAGAATTTGAATATGAAATTTAAACATCTTCTAGACGCACTCCTCAATCACACGTGTGATTTGATTTAAATGTCATGCAAAAAATAGAAATTATGCAAATTATGCAAATAATGATTTTTATTTAGGGGTCGGACCAACCCCTAATTTTTATGCAATGATTTTATATGAATTCGGCAAAATTTAGGTGTCAACAGCTGCCCCTCTTTGAAGGTGAGCTCGCAGAGGTTGCATTCAAAGACCAACACGAGACCTAAATTTTGGCTATGCAAATGCTATGAAATGAAAAGAATTTTTTTTTTTGAAAAAAAAAAAAGTTAATCTTATTCAAAATGCAATGCCATGCAAATGCATGATGCGAGAAAAGAAAACATACCTGTAATCACTTACCTGGCTTGCTTGCTTGGGGCCCGAACTTCAATCGGTCACAACAGAGGCAAACGAGGACTTACACTTCTGATTGAGGTCCAAATTCCTGTACATCGCCACAGGGATCTGGGATGAGATATCGATACATCGCCATCGATACTCGCTAGTGAGACACCTGTACATCGCCACAGGCTCTCGAGATGAGACAAAATACCGATACATCGCCATCGGCACTTCGAAGTGAGATACCTATACATCGCCATAGGTACTCAGGGTGAGATACCGATACATCGCCATCGGTACTCGAGGTAAGATACCAATACATCTCCATTGGCACTTAGAAGTGAGATTCCTATGCATCGCCATAGGAACTCAAGGTGAGATACCGATACATCGCCATCGGTACTCGAAACATAATACTTGGGCTACGAAAGCACGCCAAGTTAGTGAAAAGAGACCACGGGCTACGAAAGCACGCCGTGTCAATTGAGAAATACTTGAAAGTGAGCTACCTATACATCTCCATAGGCACTTGAAATGAGATACTTGGGCTACGAAAGCACGCCAAGTTAAGAGACTCCGGGCTACGGGAAGCACGCCGTGTCGATGAAGAGACTACGGGCTACGAAAGCACGCCGCGTCATAGGAACTCAAGGTGAGATACCGATACATCGCCATTGGTACTTGAAACATAATACTTGGGCTACGAAAGCACGCCAAGTTAGTGAAAAGAGACCACGGGCTACGAAAGCACGCCGTGTCAATTGAGAAATACTTGAAAGTGAGCTACCTATACATCTCCATAGGCACTCGAAATGAGATACTTGGGCTACAAAAGCACGCCAAGTTAAGAGACTCCGGGCTATGGGAAGCACGCCGTGTCGATGAATAGACTACGGGCTACGGAAGCACGCCGCGTCGATGAAGAGACTACGGGCTACGGAAGCACGCCGCGTCGATGAAGAGACTATAGGCTACGGAAGCACGCCGCGTCGATGAAGAATGACTCCGAGCTAAGGAAGCATGCCGTGTCGATGAAGAGACTACGGGCTACGGAAGCACGCCGCGTCGATGAAGAATGACTCCGAGCTAAGGAAGCACGTCGTGTCGATGAAGAGACTACGGGCTACGAAAGCACGCCGCATCGATGAAGATGACTCCGGGCTACAGAAGCACGCCGTGTCGATGAAAGGACTCCGGACTACAGAAGCACGCCGTGTCGATGAAGAGTGACTCTGGGCTACAGAAGCACATCGGATTGATTATCTGCAAGAAGAAAGCTCGAGAATATTCCATAAATACTCAAAGCTTCAGAAAACAATTTGATTGTCATAAACTCTTTGGTTCTCAGAAGAAAAACTATCATTAGGAGAGATCAGCATAGACAAATTTCAAATTTCAAAATCATGCACATTGATTTTGCATCAAGTTTTCAACAAGATGATTTCCATTCAATAGTGTGAATTTCTCAAGAATGTCAAATGAGATGTAGTTAGAAAGGACTTTCACTCGCTCTCATTGGAAGGCTTTTGTCCCGCCCATTAATACGGGAAAAACTGCATCACTCAATCTCATCATCATCATGTCAACAAGGGTCCGAGTATTCTCGCAAGCGGTACAAATTTACCAATCAGAGAAGTCTTTAATAGGATCGCAATTTGGGCTTAGTCAACGGCTGAGCAAAAGGGACTCTTTGAGTCAAGCTTTAGAAAGAATGTCTTCTCAATAAATGTATTCAACAAATGTCACCAGGTTTACAAGTCAAGAACCTAGCAAATGCAATAGAAATAGTCTTGCTCACACTTCTTCGAGCTAAGCTGAAAACATTAGAAACCTCATATCGACTCAAGTGCCCTAATCAGAAGAGACTTTAAAGGGATGTAATGTAGGCTTGGCTCAAGGGTGATAAATAAATGGATAAGTAGGCTCAAAAATGTGTATGAAAATTGGTGATCAATCACCGGGAAATCTTCTCAGGCTCAAATTTCGAGCTTCAAATATTATTCACTGGGGATGACATATGATTTTCTGCAAAATTGCCTTATTCAACACTTTTTGGAAAGCCCGACCACCATGAGGGCTGACTTTTACGGATTTGAGCCTTTGGCTCTGACTTCTATGGGCATCGACCTTGCTTTTACCAGGCACACTGCTTTTTCTTGCCCCTAAGTCTTTTCACTTTCTCTTTTGAACTTGGGCTTTGGCCTTGCTTTTACTAGGCACACTGCTTTTTCTGCCCCATTTTCACTTTTTTCACTACTAGATTTGACTGACAAATATGAGTAGTATGATATCTTTGGCTCAAGTCCCATGATGTGACTCTTGCACTTTGCTATTTCGAACAGCTTTGAACTTTGTCATGCCCCAGTGTAAGTTTTGATCACCACCAATGCGGGATTAATTTGAAATAAAGATCATAGGCTCAAAGTGGCTAACAAAGGATAAGAGTGTTTAGGATAGAGAAATGAATGCTCTTCGTCATCCTAAGGCACTTGATTTGACATTTGATTTCACATGTAATAGCAACACTCAAAGATTGATGCAAGTGAAAGCGAGAAAGTTTCTACCCATTTCACACCTTTCAACACCAATAATACAAATGTACCTCCAATTTGCCCCAGTGTGGGGTGGTTCTTGACAGGGGTAACATGAAATGAAACTTCACAAGTGTTTAGGCTCAAATTGGGTAATCAATGGATCAATAAAGTGTTTGGGATAGAAAAATGAACTGCCTCTCATCACTTCGGTCATTGTACTTTTCGCGAGAGAACTCTTTACCCTGTAGACATCGAATTTAATACATTCATCTCACGTGTGTATAAGCATAGGACTGTGTATGGATATGGCTTGCCTTTCGTCATCCCAACATATCTCATTAACATTCTCAATCAACTCAGCATTACTTTTCAGTGGATTCAAAACCATCATGCAAAATCATTTTATCAAATGTGAGCACTTTGAGCCTATTTCCAACAATTCATCTTTCAAAAATAACATCCCAGCAGAAAAAGTGATCAGAAATGAAAGTCCATTGGTTGCTTTTGGGTGTGAACACATAGATCATCGCCATGGAAACTCAGTCTTTGACGCCGCATTTTTTTGTTCTTGCCCCCTGCATCAAAAGAACGTGCATGAATATGGTTCTAAAATTGGAGAAATTTTCATCACCCATCAATGCAGTGTTTCCGCCAAATTGGAAAATGCCCCACGGTTTTGCATGTTAATCTTTGCAAATTACTTTCCTTGGAAAATGCCAATCCTCAATTGGACAAGATGAGTTAGGATCTGACACATGAAGTAAATAGGTTAGAAAAACAAACAAAAGTTTAGCTAACATGTGCCATTTTTTTTTGAATTTTTGAATTTCTCTTTTTTTGAAAATTTTTTTTGACGAGAAAACATGAAGAAACCCAGCCCTCAAAATTCTCCTTAGATGATTTTTTCAATTGTTGGATATCATCACTGGGCTGGTTTGGTGTATTTCCACATGTCCTCAAAATAAACTTGTAATTTCATTAATCAAATGAATTACATTATTGGAATGAAAATGCAACTGCTCAAATCAAAATAATCAAAACTCAAACAAAAATTAAAATTCTAGAAAGCAAAAAAAATACTAGTAAGCAACAAAAGACTCCACAGAGGAGTACATGAAATTCTTTACTCAGTGACCTCATTTGCACTTCCATCATGGTCGGGTAAGGGATTACGCTGGACATTTGGTTGACCAGTGTTGAAAGAAAGTGCCTTCGTGTCCAAAAGATCCTGTACTTTATGCTTCAGAGCATAGCAATCATCAGTAGAGTGACCAACTTCTCCCATATGGTAATCACATTTCTTGGACGGATCAAAGTTGGAGAACTTCTCGGCATTAGGTCGCTTTGGTTCATGGGAAAGCAAACCTTTCTTCTGGAGGACCGGTAAAACCTTAGACAAAGGTGCAGGGAGAGACGTGAATTGCCTTCTACCACGTCGTTGATGGCTTGGACCTTTTTGCATGCCAACATGCTGTGCACTGGTCATGTTAACTTCAGCTTCAAGCTCTTTTTCCTTTCTCCCATTAAACTTTCTAGTTGGCTCATTGAACCATCCTTCCTTCAACCCGATTTCAATTTGTTCACCGACCGGAATGAGCTGATAAAAGGTCTCAGCAGTTGTGGTTACCATCCGAGTGCGGTATTCATGGGGGAGCGTTCTGATGAACATCTTCCTCAACTCTACATCAGTTGGCTCGGGATCAACCTGGGCAGCTAGATTCCTCCACCGAATGGCATACTCCTTAAACGACTCAGTTCTTTTCTTCTCAGCACGTTCGAGGTCATCACGAGAAGGAGTAATGTCCATTATGTACTTGTACTGCTTCAGAAAAGCCTCGCATACTTCATCCCAGGTTTCGAAGAGGTTGACACCTTTCGCGATATACCACCTCAGAGCAGGACCAGTCAGACTAGCTTGGAATGATTGGACCATCAAAGGAACATTATCGACATACGGGGTCATCCGCACCAAGTACATTTGTAGGTGAGCCCTTGGACATGTTGTGCCATCATACTTCTCAAACTCAGGCATCTTGAATTTCTTCGGCAATTTCACCTTGGAATAGACAGAGAGATCTGTCGCTGACGGGTTTTGGGAACCCTGTAGTTGCCTCAGCTTCTCCTCCAACTTCTCGAGACGTTTCTCCTGCTCTGTCTTGTGCATGTCATCAGCATTGATTTTTCTCTCATGAGTAGTAATGGGATCATCTTCCAAGGGAGGAATTTTCTCATCAAACTCCACAACAATGTTATCTCCCTCCTTCTGTTTTGATGCTACCGAGGTTGAGCCTAATCGGGCTGCCTTGAGTTCAGCTGTCATCTCTTGCATCATAGTGAAAAATTGTTTCATTTGCTCTTCCATGCTAGTGACACGGTCACAAAGTTTAATTTGATCGGCCATCTTAGCTTTTGACCGCGTGCGGATCGGTGAACGAGGACGCTCCGTGATCACCTAAACAGAAAAGAAATGATAGATAAGCATAATGCACAAAGAAAGAGGAGACGGTCCATGACTCAATTTGGCTAACACTTTTTTTTTAACTTTTTTCTTCTTCTTTAATGAAAGATTGCCTTGCTGGAGAAAATGGTGACATGTGACCCACTTAAAAATAAAAGAAAATAAATTGAGCTTTTTTTTTAACTTGATGAAAAGAATTATTTCTACTCAAAAAGCATCAGAAGACATTACTGACCTAAATTTATCATGGACCGACTCAAAGCATGAAATTCAAAGAATATGGATAAAAAGCTTACTTGCAAGTAGATCAGGGGCAATCACATAGACATGCACATGAAAAGTGCAGCTCGATTTCTATTCTAAAGGCTTAGCAAAGTGGAGCCACGAGGGTGGGATGACTAGTCGCAGCCTCGCATACTAAGTCAAGTCCTCATGGCTCCGGCTCAGTCAAGAATGATACCCCGATGCGACGCTAACTCGCGGGCAGAGGCAAACACTCTTGACACCAAGAAAGAAAGTTTTCGGGATTAAGTTTGGGCAACCTCTACTACGCAGCCTCGCGGTCGAAGTTGTATCCAAACTTAATACCATCCTAAGTGATCCTATGCGGCCCAGGTCCGGCGGCGGGTTGTGTGTGCAAATGTGTAGTGCTAAAACAATTAAAGCATGCACAACAATTTAAATCAAGCAGCATCTCAAGTAAAAGCATTCAAACAACCCTGCAAAAACATTCAACCATGAGTTAGGGACTAACCTGGAATCCTTGCTGCCAAACAAAATTTTGAAAATAAATGAAAATTGGCCTAAGTCCTCTAAAAGTTTTCAAGTCCCCAGCGGAGTCGCCAAGCTGTCGCGACCTCCCCGAAGGCGCACCACCTAAGGGTTCGGCTAATGGTTTACTAAGCCTAACTTAGCTCGAGCTCTCCCAAGCCCATACCAATTCACGACTTTGGTTTCACTTTCTTTAAACATGCAAGATATTCAATTTGGAGCCGCCACTAACCTATTTATGGTGGGTTGGTTAAAAACCCATGTAAGGCATCGGGAGTCACGCCTTACCCCTACGAACCAGAGATCTAGGACTCGGGGACTTGGTTACGCTAAATTGCTCTAACGCCCTTTCGGTACCTTTTCATTATTTTCAAAACTCCGCAGGCAGTTTGGATTCATTTTAATTCTATTCCTAACATGCAATGGTGGCCACTCATAAAATCAACATAAATAAAAATTCAAGAAAGGAAAGCAATAATAAAACAAATCAAATCATCTAAACAAAATCAAACCAAAATCAAATCACATCTAATTAAATCAAAATCAAACCAAAATCAAATCACATCTAATTAAATCAAAATCAAATCACATCAAAAATCAAAATAAAAATCTAACAAAATCAAATAAAATCTAATCTAATCTAGTATCAAATAAAATCTAATCTAGCAAAATTAAATAAAAATCTAACAAAATCGAATGAAATCTAACAAAATCAAATAAAATCTAAGTAAAATCTAATAGACTAAAATAAGATATGCATGAAAATTAACAAATCTAATGCAATATGTGAAATGCAATTTTTTTGGAATTTTTATGATTTAATTAGCCTAATTATCCATAGCTAAATATTACCTAATCCAAATTAGGACACCAAATATGCCAATTCCTAATTTAGATTAAATCTTATCCAACCAAAGATAGTGTCCTATAATGCAATCTAGCTAAAAATATCCTACCAAAAATACCTAATATACAATTTAAACTAATTATGCCAATTTTACCTAATCATGCAATTAATTTAAACATGCAATTATTTAAATAAACGTGCAATTCTAACTCTAAAAATGCAATTTCCAATTTAAACATGAAATTAATCTAAAGATGCAATTTTAAACCTAAACATGCCATTAATCTAATCATGCAACTAACCTAAATATGTAATTAATCTATTATGCGTGCAATGCAACAAAATTAATTTAAATATGAAAAATTAACTAAACATGCATAAAAAGCAAACTAAACAGAAAACAATAAATCAAGCACCCCAAAACTTAAATTCTAAAAAAATGATTTTTTTTTATTTTTTTTATAAAAAACGAAAATAATAAAATTAAAATTAAAAGAAAAAGAAATCGGGTCAGAACCGAACCGGGCTAGTTCGGATCCAGCCCGAGCGCCTGAAAACGGGCGAGTCCGCCTCCACGCGAACGGGCCAGACTCGGCCTATGGCCCGATTCCTTAGCAGCCCACAACCAAAACAAACTAGAAATAGTCCGCGGCCCATCCCTGCGCGAAAATAAACCCAAAAGCAACCCGCAGCCCATATACGAGTTTATCCAGAAACAAATAAAGCCCGTCCCCTGCACAAACAAAAGTCGTCCAGCCCACAGAGAGAAAAGAAAGAAAAGTCAGCCCCCAAGACCAACTTTGACCCAGTCTCAAACAAAGTTAGCCTCTTTCACGTGCAGATTCTTCCTTGCGCGGATGAATGCCCAGCAACCTGCAACCAACCACCGTGGATTTCTTCTTCTCCCCAAGACCACAACGGGCAACGCCGTGGGAAGCGGAAAACCACCGGCCCTCCGGTGACTCCCCAGCATCAACAATTCACGCAAACCAGCAGCAAAATTTGACCAAACGAACTCAAATCCAAGCAAACTCACTCAGGAAAGTCATCCAGACAAATAAAATGCAGCAAAAGGGCATGTTAGCTAGGGCAGGATAGCGAAAAATCTGAGCCAAATAATGTAAAAAAAAACGTCCAGAAAGGAGCACGCCACCGAATCAACAATGCCACGCACGGGGTTGTCTAACACAATTAACATGAAGAAATCACAAGTAAATCTCTTCCCTACACGATATGAGAGCAACGGAGAACCGGCCTGCTCGGACAGAGTCGAGCTTGGCCATGGCTCGTCCGCGACGTCTCTCGTTCGTGATCCTCGGGAAAACTTTAAACAAAAATCGAGACCCACCGGTGTCGCGAAGGAAGATCTTGATGCGCCGCTGTTCTTCTCAATTCCTCTCTCCCTCTCCCTCTGTGCGTGTGCGACCTTTATTTATTTATTTATTTATTCTTTTTTCACTGCCCCTCCTCCTCCCAGAAAAAAAAGTCTCCCCCTCTTTCACGCCTTTTTTCACTTTCTCTCTCTCTTTTCCTTCCGTTTTTTCCCCTGCACCCAAAAGAAAGACCCCTCTTTTGTTCGGTCAAAGCTTCCTCACGTTTACTATGCAAAAAAAAATCAAAAGCCCACACTCTTCCTCAAAAAAAAATTCTCCAAAAATTCTCTCTTTTCTCCTCTCCCCCTGCCTTTTTTTTTCTCTGTAAAAGCCACCCCCTTTCCAATTGACCGAGGAATCCTATATATAGAAGTCTTTATTTTTTTTTTCAAAATCTCAGCACCTTAGCAACTAGGATAAATCTTGGTGTAAAAAAAAACGCTGGGTCTTTATCCAATCAATTCGAAAATTTATCTTAATGGTTAGATAATGACCAAATAAAAACCAAAGATTAAATCCTTATCAAGAGAATTTGAATATGAAATTTAAACATCTTCTAGACGCACTCCTCAATCACACGTGTGATTTGATTTAAATGTCATGCAAAAAATAGAAATTATGCAAATTATGCAAATAATGATTTTTATTTAGGGGTCGGACCAACCCCTAATTTTTATGCAATGATTTTATATGAATTCGGCAAAATTTAGGTGTCAACAATGGACATGTTACGTTGTGAACAGAGTAGCCTATGATGGTGGAAGAGAGGACACGATAGAAAGTGACACGAGAAAGACAAACATGAATCGACTTAGAGATTTCATTACTGTGAAGTATTATAATAACTAGTGAAGTTTGGTGAAGAATTTTTGAAGCACATTTATAACAGATATTATTTGTCCATCATGAATATAAGCCCCATACATAATACTTTTATACCTACTAGGTTTCTTATTATTGTTAAATCTTACCTCTATGTGCATTATTAAGTTCACTTCTATATTTCCCGTTTCTCTGGAATCGAGAATCGGATCAATGTGACTGATCCTCGAACTCAAGGACTAGGGACCAGACTGGATTGGGCCGATCGATCAGGTTCAATTCCTAGGAAATATAAAGGGACCGGTTGGGAATTGAGATAATTCTAAAAATTTTGAGTTTCTTTACTTTCTTAAAAAAATATTTTGGTAAAGATGGGTAAAAATTTAACTTTAGAAATATAAATTGAGTTTTTACATTTTTTTATATTTTTACTAAAATATATAAAAAAATCGGTCTGGTTCGGCCCTGAGACTAAATCACTCAAGCATTGGTTCACTTTTGGGAACCGGAGATTGGATCAAACTTCCAGTCTAGTCTGGTCCTCGGCCGGTTCAAGTCAGTCTAGGCAATTCCGGGTTCGTGTGGTCCAAGTGTCATTTCCACTTTATAAGGAAACGATTTTAAAGGAATTTTAGGATATTTTCAAATATTACTAACCATTTCCATAATTTTTATTCGAATACTACCCAATTTTATCAACCACTCCCACTTTATAAGGAAACTATTTTAGGGCATTTTATTCAAGTATTTTCACAACTGCTCCCAATTTAGAAATAAATTTTTTAGGGATTTTTATTAAAATATTACCTACTTCTGCCGAAAGCTTCCACTTTAGGGATTTTCCAATATTAGTTAATTTTATAAGCAACTCCAACTTTATAAAGAAACTATTTTGGGGAATTTTATTTGAGTAAAATACCCAATTTTAACAACAAATACCACTTTATAAGTTAACTTTCTATGGAATTTTTTAACGTTTTCTAATTTTACCAACAACTCACACTTTATGAGGGAACTATTTTAGGGGATTTATTCAAATATTACTCAATTTCATAAACAACTCTCACTTTACAAGGAAACTACTTTAGTGAATATTATTTGAAAATTACCCAAATTTAACAAAGTCTCTCACTTCACAATAAAATTATGTTAGGAGAATTCCATATGTCACCCAATTTAACCAACAACTCCCACTCTTGAAGAAAACTATCGTAAGGAATTTTCAAATGTTCCCTAATTTTACCATCAACTCTATAGGAAGAAGCAAGATCATGATGATAATGTAAGACCTAGTTGGGAAAGAAAAAAAATGAATTTGGAATTTGGAATAAATTGTTCTATCTCTTGTGCCTATCATATATAATATCAGGATAATTTCAAAATACTATCTCTAATTCTTATTAAATATCAATTTGCATTTACCAATAAACATCCCAAATTCAAGAAGATGAATCCACCCTCAAGAATGTAGAAACCCTAAACCATCCTTTCTTTCTTTTTTTGTTTCCACTCACACCCCCCCCCTCCTCCCTCTTCCCTCCTCTTATTCTCTCTCTACCGTGAGCTCTCACCATCGACTGTAATCAACAAATGCATCACCACCATTTCAGATGAAAGTTGAATTGATTGATTTATATGCACTTGGATAAACTCAGTACATATGATCATGCTAAACAAACTTAATTCAACCATTTTAAGATCGAAAATTGGCTGATGCATTTCGTCGAACAGTTGGTGTGTATTAGACTGCCCAGATCAGTTTCTTCGAGCCGTATTCATGGCCTTCAATCTGGACCTGCGGATGCCATTGAATCGAAAAAAAGTAATAATGCTACAAAAATACACATAAGGAACACAAAGAGATCAATAAAAGATCACAAACTCACCAAACTGTACTTAAATTGCCCTTCAAATTCGTGGATCCGGCTGTTTCTGCAAGTGTGGGTTTGAAACAAGAAAAGCCAGACGAGTGAACCGCCTAATTTCACACCCTTGCATCTAATGACTTAAAGACTTCAAAGAAAAATTCAATCGGCCCCAATGGAATTAAGTAACATACTTCAAATGCTACAAACGTTTCGCGGAATGATCGACCACGCACGTCAGACCAAGCTCTACAACTAACCTACGCACATTCTCCATTCTGGCCTGCCATGCACCAGAAGGCCCAGCATGGATCGGCTAGAGGCGCATGAGGTTTGAAGAGTCTTGCCGGAATTTCAGTAGGCATCTATCGACCATGTGATACCTATCAACATACTCTCAAAAAATGTCAAACAGGAGACCAAACTCGCGCGGACTTGAGTTGGCATTTTGTCGAACATATAATGGGCATAATGGTCAATAAACTTAAACAAAAAAAAATAAATGAATGATCACTTCCGGATGATCATGCCCCCCCCCCCCCCCCCCCCCCCCCCAAAAAAAATCTCAGATCATTAGAAAAATTGTGAAATCAGCCTTTTTTCTCTTAAAAGCCACCATAGTTCTCGGTTTGAGTTTCGTGTGAGAGAAACCGAAAGCAGCACTAGAATTTTCACTTTGGCAAAGAGCAATTACCTCTGACTATTAATTGTTCAGGATGAGGAGATATCATGGGATGTCTGTGTTTACGATCGATACTGACGAAGAAGGACCTAGCGGGCTTGAAGCACATCAAGTTTCTCAGCCGGAAAACAGAGCGGAAGAGGGCGGGGCAGAGTATTGAAGGCACAGCACCGGAAAACTGAGAAATGGCAGCGACGGAAAGGCACGGAGAAGTAAAGGGAAGAGCGGCCCATAGGAGTTACATAGCCGAAGGTCAGGCTCGACGGGATTGGCTGGAGCTGGCGTGGCAACTGACAAGATGCAGCGACGTTGCGAGGACAAGCTGTAGCTTTGGGAGGAGGGCGGGAGCTCGCGGTGGGTATACAGTGGAGAATGATGGCTTGAAGGTGCGGTCGTGGCTAAGAAATTCGAAGCAGTGATGGAGGATGATGCGTCGATCCATGGTGGCCAGCAATGGAGACGTGTTGGTCAGGACGATGAATGACAAATGTTGCGCAGCAGGTGGTGGCGTCGCTTGAGAAGAGGGGTTTCTAATATAAACTATTCAATCTCATCTTGTGTGTGCTGGACTATCAGGGGTGATCGGTTCCCGGGCGGTTCCGGTTCCCCTAGGAACCGGAACCGGAAACCGGACCGGTGGAACCGGTTCCCTATTATGGAGAACCAGGAACCGGACCGAACAAGATTGGGCGGTTCCGGTCCGGTTCTTGCCGGTCCGGTCCGGTTCCCGGGCGGTTCCCGGTTCCAATTAACGCGAAAAAAAAATTCTAAAACAAAAAATAATTGCACGTCCATGGTTCACTCGTCGCATTTTCTGGACGTCCATGATCCATTCATCTACTCGTCCACGTCCAGCGTTGGACGTCCAGCAAGTGGACGCTGGACGTCCAGCAATGGACGTCCAGTGCACGTCTAGAAATTTGGACGTCTAGTTTATGAACGTGTCTAAAAAATGCATCTCAAAATTAAAATTCATAATAGAAAATGCAAAAATTCGTGTACAAACTTCACAAACTCACAAATATAAATTTTAGAAATTTTTTTTTTGAATAGTACCGGTCCGGTTCTGGGCGGGCGGTTCCACTTGCTCACCCCTATGGACTATCTAGAAATGGCTGGTCGGATGTGAGACTGGTGTCCTTTGTTGTTTTAGCTCTCAGTACTCTTACTTGGGGTGTCATGTGTGTTAACTTGGCATATAAGGAACAAGTTGTCTCGATGCCAGTTCAGGATTTTGTATTAGACATAACTCTGTCTTGTCCGGTTTGTACTTCTGTTGTGTGGGGTTCTTTGGGAAAAATGAGGTTGAAGAGAACCTCCTTGAAGAGCCCCTTCTTATTGTAGTTATTTGCCCTAGTTATTAAGGTATATTTTGACCTGCATACAAATTTTATTATGGAGTCTAGCATTATTCATTCTTTGCTGCACTTAGTGGATGTGTTTGCTATGTTTGCTGAGACGTAGTCAGATCTATTAGCTATGCAAAGATCTTTTAATAGGTGATAAATTCTCAAGCTTGGAAATATGGTTTTCAGTTTATGAGACATCTTAGACATTGTTTAAGGAATAATATTTTATAATAATTAGATGATCGCACTACCCCGGGAGGAAAAGAGAAGCTTCTAAATTTGCTCGGGTGACTTTGTTTTGGAGCAGATTCCATGATTAACGAAAATTAGTTATGAGTATAACAAATTATTAAGGAGATTTGTAATATTTAAGGACAATGTATTCATTTCCTTAAAATTTATGCGACTCATGTTTGTTATAATGAAATGACTTTTCTTTAATTAAAAAGATCGCATTTAATGCGAATTTTTTATTTATAAATTTGTTAATTGCCTCTTTAACATTACAGAATTGTAAAAATAAAAATATTAATGTCATTATTTTTATTTTCAATTTCAAACATATTAAAGTTAAAAAAGAACTTAAAATTGGTTACACCAAATAACTTTCTAAATATATGTTTATCAAATAGCATTTATTCAAAGTTGCATCTCAAGGCACTTTTCAGTTGCAATTTATCAAACATCATTTGTATCTCACCAAATATTTTCTTAATGATTTTCCTCAAATGCTAAACCAAACGCATCGAAAGTACTCTTGAAGTATCGCATCTCGTGGATGATGAAATATTTTTATATCATTATTATTCAATATGTAACAATGGTGCACATAAATATGTCAAAGATCAATATAAGAAATCACGTCATTTCACTTAATCATCACATAATACAAATAACGAGACTTCTCATCCATTACTTACATAATTAACAAAACCCAATTACCTATTTTTCATTATGATATATCAATATTATACTAATGATCACCTTAGGATGGATATCATACACATATCAGAACAACAATATTTTCCTTTTAAACTCGTCAACTTTCGATTCAACAATTCCAAAATCAGTAACTTTGAAAATCAGCAACTTCTTATTGAATTTGACAACTTTCCGCGGATTCAACAACTTCATTATTATGACCTGGAACCTTCAAAAAAGTTCATTTAATTTGTTTTCAACACTCCCAATTCAACAATTCATCCATTTTCGCAATTTTTTTTCATTACATATGCTATCAATTCTGGTGGAACACATTGGACCACTTCCACAACATACAAGAATTCATCAAGTCAAATCAAACAAACTCAGTCTTTCAACACCCAATCATTAGAGCCTCTTAAACTAAAAAGACAACCATCACCCAACCTTCATTTTTACTTGTGAAGATTGAAAGCATGAGTTAAATCTCAACAATTCTATATCACCATAACAAGAATGAAGAAATGAGATAAATGGATCTCAGCGATTCTGTATCACCATAGCGGGAATGAGGAAATGAGATAAATAAATATGGTCATGGTTAATCAATGCCCATAGCATAAAATTATTATTATAATATATCTCGAGTTTGAGCTCAAAGTAAAATTTCGAAATTAAAGAGGAGCGCGCAATTATCTCAGCTACAGAGTCGAAGTCGGCCAAGGAAAAAGGAAAGTTGACCATGGATTTTGCTGACTTGAATTGACCGAATTTAAGTGGATGTCGTGCCAGGATATCTCTATAAGTGAGATTCTCTTTCCATGGATTTGCCAAGACTTATATTTAGTTTCCTTCTCCAAATATATTATACAAATATATGGTTATGAACTTTGAATAGTGCTCTCTGTACGAGAAGGGACCCGGATCAGCAGACGTCAAGTCACTGACGTCTGCTGATCCAGGCCCTTAAATGAGGGCGAACCTTTTCATTGGGGGGAGGACGTCCTGGATATTTTGAATGCTTGAGTGCGAAGAAGTGCAGTGGGAGTACGTGATCATTCTTACAACCCATTCCAAGTGTCGGAAGCTGAAATTAAATGAGAGCTAAACATTATGGGTTATTTGATATAGTTTGGAGTTTAGGAAATACCGAGAATATTTTAGTGACTCAAGTATAGTTGTAATATTAATTATATTGCTTGATCTATAGTGGAATTTGTTACTGTATTCCCCATGGGTTAAGTCACTTTGACTTAATCACATAAATTTGATATTTGATTTATTTTTTTATTCAGTCTATTTTATTAATCGATCATCTGCATTTTGCAACAATTGTTAAGCCTAAGATAAAGAGGTATCTTGGCTCAACAAGACAAGTCACAAGAGGAGATATTTGAGAAGACTTCTTCTCTATTTGGCAAGTGGGAGTATAATTCATCAACTTCATCAATGGACTAAGGTTGAGTTAGATGATGCAAGGCATTATGACGTGGCCTTGGCTAAGCATAATGTCACCAAGGGATGTGGAATTAATCAAAGAAAGACAAATGGCTCAGAACTTAAGTTTCCAAAGTAGGTATTTAATAAATTGACAAAACATTAGATAAATTGGTATGAAAATAATAAAATCAATGTCCATTTTAAACATTGATGTCTCAAGAAAATATTTTGGCCCACCAAATGTTTAGCAAAACTTGGTAACTCTCAATTCCTTGATTCTCGCCAAAAGAGAAAACCTTCATAATTTCCAATTACTAGGATTTGTAGTTATTTATTTGATTGAAAAATCTCGTGACCTACTTAATTTTGTTCACAAGTTTTCCCCAAAGGGTCTCCACTAGTACCAGATATCTTGAGAGCAATCCTCAACGTAAGTGAAGGGCATAAAATGACAGATTGAAAACAAGTAGCTTACATCGAAAACCAATACTGCCTGAATTCAAATTCCTCGGTTTCTTCCAACAGCTTGGGTCTTGACTGTTTCTGGGGCTTATTCTTGATTGCTGGAGTTGTTACAATTTTTGCTCCCGATTCATGGTCACGTTCGTAAAAAAATGGCATGAAGTAAACGTCCTTCAGGTTCTTTGTGAGAGAAAATTGTTGCATTAGGAAGAAGAATTTACCAAAGAGATGTCAATTCCCATACTTTTAGGAAAGAAGATTTTCAGATAGAAGTATGGATGACGGTGGCAATGAGATTGCAGCTGTTGAAACTTCAGAAAACTCTTACTCCCTCTCGCGTCTATCAAGCAACTCCAGCCAAATCAACAACCTTTTACCTAATGAGCAAGGCACACCATCTGTAGAACAAGTAATTTCTAATCGTGTAGACAACGAGTGCCCTAAGATAACGATGAACATCAAGCTTACCAATGTATGTTTAGAGAGGCACATGCCTCAATAAGCTTAAGTACTAAACTTCAATCCTTAACTAGTTGAAGTTTGTACTTTTAGATACAATACCTTCCTCCTCATTCTCTTCGCATGTAATGACTGCCATTGATACTACTTATGCGATGGCTTCAGTGGTTGTATCACATGTCAAAATCCTATGTATTCTCATCTTTTATGCAAATAGACATGATCAGTTGACCCATGTGACAGGTAAAAAGCTCATAGGACTTTGCTTTATCGTTAAAGCTTTTTATTTACTAAATGGGAGCATGATGACAAGTAAAAGAGACTAGTCAATTAGTTATGACAAAAATCTTAAGCATCTAGTTAATTAGCTTCCTAATGAGAAAAAGTCCAAATTTTTTTTATTTATTTCATTCCTTACTCAAGTGCTTTTTTTAAACGATATGCAAAACAAGATTGATCCGTGCAATAATGGAAGATTTCACAATTCACAATTAATAGTTAAATATTCGATGAACAACAAAAAATTATAGGGAGCAGACAAATTAGATATCCTGAAACATGAAAGTTCATGTAACATGAATTCATTTTTTCAATATAACTGCTACCCTTGAAAAAAGAAATTATAAACAAAAATCCATGCTAATCTAATTAGTATTGAAATTAGCGAGCTCTCACGGGCAACCGTGCGTTAATTTTATGACATCAATAAATACAGAATCTTGTTAATAATCCAACACTCAATTGATAAAATAAAGATAAATTAAAATAATTGATTTGTTGCGATACTCGTATTTATGGTTTTACAGAAGAATCTTAAATTATTGAAACATCTAAATGGACACAACTTTATTTGAAGGTATACATACATACATTATCTAGAAAAGTTTTCATTGTTTGAGTACTATATATATTTTAATATGTGTAGATTATTAGTTTACAAGACGTGTCGAATTATAATTGGACATTGAAGTTGATGAATCATATTCAATATTTTACAAGAGCATTTCATATTATTTTATAAGTTGACATTAATCGCTAGGATTTGTATCTCAAGCACTATTCGCATGAAAACTAGGATTTATATGCTTCTATGCTTATTTTAGAACTTCTCTTTAGGATGAGGAGATGTCTCTCACTTTAAATGTTACGCTAATTATTTTCTCCACTTGGAGAGCTTGCCCATAAATTCTCCTCATCATCTCTGATAAGAAGTATTAATTTTTTTATTCTACTTAATTAAGTTGGAAAAAAGCTTAATCAGGCAACTTATGGATCTATCCTTTTAGCTCACGAAAATCTTAATATAGAAAAGTCATTTCAACTATATCAAAGTAGCAATTACTTAATTTAATCATTTCACTAATGTATCATATAATTCTTACCCAAGAGCTTTTTAAAGGGTCAAACTACAATTGGACTTGTGTTAGCAATTAGACTAGTATAGGAGACAATTTGATTATCATAAACGGAGCTGATCATTGAGTAAATGCTTAGATCATCGTTCACTGTTTTCCTTCTGCTTTCACACCCATAAAGTTAAGCTTTTCAATTGTCCCTCGTGTAAATATAACTAGACAATAAGTATGCCCAGTTATATATATATATAATCAACGCATAAAATCTAATAATACAATAATTGCACGACAGACACAAAGATAAACACAACTTACGAACTATATCCATATTATCAACCCACAAAGTCTAGAGTCCTACCTAACATGACAATTATCTTTATCCAGTGGTCTTGTCATCTCTCTTTCCTATCTTTTCTTAGGAACTATATATTTTCCATACTGGTCATATCTTAGATTAACTCAATCATATTGCACAACAGGAAAATCTATACACAACCCTAATTCTCTATACATGTCAAGTTATAATTATATTTATTTGACTAATTGATAACTTTATGTTATTGCATAATTTACCTTGCTTTAGGCAGAGGCCCAAAGACATTTGGGAAAAAAAATGCGATCAAGCCTGGACTTGTTCAACATATGCCTTGCACTTGAGTATAGATTGTGGAATACCATAGACCTTAAAAATCCAAATTAAGGGTATGCAGTAGGAACCGAGCATACTGGGAATCACCTGAATCGGATCGGACTAATTGGATATAGGTAGTTCCTAAGGATACTGATTTGGTTCTTGATTCTAAGATGGGAGCCAGACCACTTTCTCTATCATCGATACCCTCGAACTCTCTTTTGTATCTTTCTCACTAGTCACCCATCAGCACTCCCCCCCCCCCCAGCTTTAACCTAGCACAACTATCTTACCAAACAACAAATGGTAGGACTATCTAGGAGTGAGCTCAAGAGCTCAGGTCTAGTATGAACCTTCGTCTTGGTCACTTTCAGTAATCAAAATAACAAACACAAGTGGGTTCAATCGGTACATGACGGAGTCAATAGAGCTAACAGAGAGTTCATAAAATCATATATTTAGTAGCAATGTATCACAGAACCATCCAATACTCCAGAATCATTTCGCCATTAAAAAGGGTTAAGTCAAATGAACCATTGATTGTCCTTTCGAGTTAATTAAGTCATTGATTTGATTATGATATAAGCAACTCCACGAAAGGGTAATCACAACAATAATGCCATCATTGGAAAGCAATTGGATAGAATTCACTTTATTTTAGACTATTTTGTGTAATCAAAATAATCTAGACAGACTTGTCTAATGGCATGGTTTATGTCCATGTATACTCGCGATCCCATGTGATGTTATCATTGCTAAAGTAAAACCCGTCATCTCGCACAGACCAATAACAATCCCCTTCGTCACATCTTTTCTCATCCCGATGCGCCCAGAATGCATCAAAGTGCTTAAACCGGCCCTCCCATTGGGCGGAGCAGAAGAAGAGGGTCCTCCTAAAGAAATGGAGCTTAAAACGGATAACTTGCTCCTCATTTGGGTGGAGGGTTCGGACCCCGAGATCATCATCCTTGGATTTGCAATGGAGACCCATGTCCCCGGGCAGGTTGTTGACAATGTGGACATGGTACCTTGTGAATAGAGTAGCTTGTGAAGGTGGAAGAGAGGATATGAAGGAAAATGATAGGACAAGAACAAGTATAAATTGACTAAGCGATTTCATTGCTATGAAGTATTACGATAACTAGTGAAGTTTAGTGTAGAATTTTTGAAGCATATTTATAGTAAATACTATGTTATGAACATTTATGGAAGCCCAAACAAGGTACTTATGTACCTACTTGGTTTCCCATTCTTTTTTGTTCTTACCTCTATGTGCATTATTAAGTTCACCTATATATTTGCCACTTTTACCTTATAAGAAGATCAATTTAGGAAATTTGCAAATATTACCCAATTTATGAACAACCTTCCACTTATAAGGCAACCTTTTTAAGGGAATTTTAGGAAATTTCCCAATATTACTAACCATTCCACTATTTAATTCGAATATTACCCAATTTTATCAACTCTCACTTTATAAGAAATATATTTTAGAGCATCTTGTTCAAATATGTTACAAAGAAACTATTTTAGGAAATTAAATATTACCTCCACTTACCAAAAAGCTTCCACTTCATAGAAAACCATTTTAGGGACATTTCTAATATTAGCTAATATTAGAAACAAATCCCACTTTATAAGTAAACTATTCTACATAATTTTTGACTATTTTCCAATTTTATCTGCAACTCACACTTCCTGAGAAAACTATTTTAAGGGATTTATTCGAATATTACTCAAATCATAAACAACTCTCACTTTATATGGAAACTACTTTAGTGAATATTATTTGAAAGTTACCCAATTTACCAAGGAAAGCAAAGTATTTTAGGAAAATTTCGAATATTAGCCAATTAAGTCAACAACTCCCAATTTTGAAAAAAAGTATCTCAAGGAAATTTTTATATTCCCCAATTTTACCATCAACTCTATTAAAGTTTTGACTATAGGAAGAAGCAAGATCATGATGAGGGTGTAAGACTTAGTAGCAGAAGAAATAAATGACTTGAATTTGGAATATATTGGTCTATCTATTATGCCTGTCAGATATACTATTGGGATAATTTCAAAAATCATCTCTAATTCTTGTTAAATATTAATTTTCATTTTCCAATAGACATCCTAAATTCAAGATGATGACATAGAAACCCCAATCCCTCCTTTCTTTCTTTTCTTTCCACACACTCTCTCTCTTACTATACCGTGAGCTCCCACCATTGACTGTAATCAACAAATGTACTGCCACTATTTCATATTGAACTTGAACTTAAATGTGATTGATTTACATGTACATGGATCAATCTCATTTAATTACACAAAGAGTACTGAAGACATTTCCTATTCATGTTAATTGGCTGTATTGTTTTTCCAAAACATATAGCTTGTGGCGCGTGGCCTCAGACTTTGACTTTTTCTTTGGTCCTAACATCATGAACAAGTACCATATACATTTGAAATAATTTCCTTTTTATTTTAAGTGTAGTCGAAGTTACCTATTGGGAGAAAAATGATCGACACTGAGAATCACAAAAATAAAAGATGTGTGGTCCTCTTTTTAGAGGATCGAGAGACCAAGAAATGTTACCTGGGAGGTACACTAAAACATATTTGAATCTAATCCAACCTAAGTCAAATGGGTCTTTTATGAATCTAATCCGACCTAAGTCAAGTGGGTCTTTGATTGTCCTCTCGAATGAATTCAGTCCTTGATTTGATATTGATATAAGGAATTCCACAAATGGGTAATCACAATAATAATGACATCAATGGAAAGCAATTGAAAAAATATATATAAGAATTGACTTCATTCTAGATTATTGTGTGTAATCAAAATAATTTCGACTGACACATTAGATGGCATGGTTTATGTCCATGTATGCCCATAATTCCATGTGATGTTATCGTTGTTGAAGTAAAGCCCGTCATCTCACATAGACCAATAGCAATCCCCTCCATCACATCTTTTCTCATCCCGTCGTGCCTAGAATGCATCAAAGTGCCTAAATCGCCCCTCCCATTGGGCAGAGTAGAAGAAGAGGGTCCTCCAGAAGAATTGAAGCCGAAAATAGATTAATTGCTTCTCATTTGGGTGGAGGGTTCAGTCCCCGAGATCATCATCCTTGGATTTGCAAAGCAGACCAAAGTCCCGAAACAAGTTGTTGACAATGTGGACATGGTACATTGTGAAACACAATAGCCTACGATGGTGGAGGAGAGCATATGAAAGAAAGTGGCAGGACAAGGACAAGCGTGAATTGATGTAGAGATTTCATTAATATGATATATTATGATAAGCAGTCAAGTTTGGTTAAGAGTTTTTAAAGTACATTTATAATAAATATTCTATATACCCTATGAACATTTATGGAAACCCCATACAAATAGTTTTGCACTGGCTAGGTTTCTTATTATTGTTTGTTTTTAAATGCATTATTAAGTTCACTTAAAAATTTGCCGCTTCTACCTTATAAGAAAACTATTTTAGGAATTTTTCAAATATTACCCTATTTAGCATCAAGTTTCACTTCCACTTTATAAGGAAACCTTTTTAAGGGAACTTTAGGATATTAACCAATATGACTCTTGATTTGGAATAAATTGTTCTATCTCTCGTGCCTATCAAATATACTATATGGATAATTTCAAAATCTATTTCTAATATATATTCAATATCAATTTGCATTTGCCAATAGATATCCCAAATTCAAGAAGATGAATCCACCCTCAAGCATGTAGAAACCCTAAACCCTCCTTTCTTTATTTTTTACCTTGCATTCCCCTTCCCCCTAAATCTCTCTCTACTATGAGCTCCCTATAATCATCAAATGTATTACCACCATTTAAAATGGAAGTTGAACTCAAATGTGATTGATTTACATGCACATAGATCAGCTCAGCATGTAATGATCATGTTAACCAAACTCAAATCATTTAGGATTGAAAATTGGCTAATGCATTTCGTCAAACAATTGGTGTGTATTAGACTGCCCAGATCAATTTCTTCAAGCCATATTTATGGCCTTCAATATGGAGCTGCAGATGATGTTAAATAGAAAAAAGTCATAATGCTCTACAAATACACATGAAGAACACAGATAGATCAATAAAAGACCACAAAACTCACCAAATTGTACTTAAATTGCCCTTCAAATTCATGGATCTGGTTGTTTCTGCAAGTATGGTTTGAACCGAGAAAAGCCAGACACGTGAACTGCCTAAATTCACGCCCTTGCATCTAATAACTTAAAGATTTCAAAGCAAAATTCACTTAGCCCCGACGAAATTAAGTAACATATGATTTCAAATGCTACAAATGTTTCAGGGAATGATCAACCACACACATCAGATCAACCTCGACAACTACCTTACGCACATTCTCCATTCTGGCTTGCCATGTACCAAAAGGCCCAGCATGAATCGGCTAGAGGCGCACGAGGTTTTAAGACTCTCGTGGGAATTTCAATAGGCGTCGATGGATCATATGAGACCAATCGACATACTCTCAAACCATGTCAAACAAGAAGCAAAACACATGCGGCCTTGAGTGGGCATTTTGTCGAATGGATAATGGGCATAATGATCAAGAAACTCAAACATAAAAACAAAATGAAAGTATCACTTCCGGATGATCATGGCCCACATAAATACAAATGTGATATCATCAGAAGAATTGTGAAATTAGCCTTTTTTCTCTCAAAAGCCTCCATAGTTCACAGTTTCAGTTTCGAGTGAGCAACACCGAAAGTAAAAATAGAACTTCCACTTTGGCAAACAGCACTTACCTGTGACTATTGGTTGTTCAGCTGATGAGGAGATATCCCAGGGTGTCTGTGTTTATGATTGACATAGATGAAGAAGGACCTAGTAGGCTTGAAGCACATCAAGTTTCTTAGCCGGAAAATAGAGCACAAAAGGGGTGGGCAGAGTATTGAAGGCACAACTTCGGAAAATTGAGAAATGGGAGCGATGTCCTGGAGCTACCGTGGAGCTAGACCGTCCCTCCTGTGGTGTCGGATCAAAGATTGGAAAGCTGTACCAAGCCTGAGCACGACTGGAAGTGTGGGAAGTACGTCGTTGTTAGCCATTATGCTTGGCATGCACAGACAATGGTGAGTGGACTCTAAACCTCTATTAGTCGTGCTATTACTTTAGTAGATTTTATTAAGAATGAATAGATGAGTTGGATGAATTAGTTGGATGGCATGACTGCATATTTAGATGAATAGGACCAAGTATGGCCGAGTATAGACTTTTGGTGATAAGGCGACATAGTGATCGATTAAGAGGTCAGTGAGCCTAATTGGAAAATTTTTGGATGGCCTAGTTGTGTGATTAGACGATTAGGGTCATTCAGGGCTTCGTACTATTATTTTGTCTGTGGTAATTGGAAAGGATCGAATAGGTGGCCTGTGAGCCTAAATCATTGATTGGAGATTAATAGGATTCAATGGGTGCATTTATAGTGTGAACAGACGATGGGGCGAACTATGGCCAGGTACACGTTATTAACGAAGTAGCAAGACTTGATTAGAAATCATCAATTAGATTGATGATTTAGGCCAATTGTGGCTCGGATTAGTGTGTCATGAATTTGATGTCTGAACGGATCGGTATATGAGATGATTAGTATGTTATTGATTTGGTAACTGATTATATTGATACTATGGCCGATGAGCCAATTTGCTAGTAAAACGACGATAGGAAATAATTGAACGTAAGAAACGATGATGAGCCGAAAAGGTTAGTTAGGGCGGTTGTTGGATAGCCTTAAGCTTTTAATTACGCAGTTTATTTACTTAATGATGCATTATTTAATTATTATGTAATTTATTTATTTATTTAAATATTCTTTTACATATTTAATTGAATGTATGATGATTACGATTGATTGACATGTTGGGCTTAGTGCCAAGTGCCGATCACGAGTCGGTTGACTAATAGTTAGCTAATAGTGATTGAGAATGGTGAAAGTTTATGATTCATTAGAAAGATTAGAAATGGTTAAACTCTCAGCAAGAGTTAGGCGATGGAAGTGTAATTGAGACGATCATTGAAGGGTGAGACGCGATAGGGATCCTAGGGCAGTTGTGTTCCTAGTTTTGGGTTAGGGTTTCCTCATTAAGATATCATCGTAACTTTAGCCCTCCACAAATCCAATTGTAGGATTCAAGTGTCAAGCCAGAGGAGGAGTCGATCGAGCAAGAACAGGTCGAGAGGACTAATAGAGGAAGAATTGATGAGAGTCGTGACCCCTCCTTGGCTTGTACTAAGGTCCTTTGGAGTTAGTTTTATATAGTTGTACATAAACTAGTGGTTATATATATTGAGGTATATTTGTGTGAGAAGTGCCAATGTTGATAGTATGGTAAAGGTAGGTGATGTTTTATGGTATGATTTAAATGGTTGCAAGTGTTGATTTTTATATCGCTTTCATGTAGCATAGCAACTCTGATGTTTAAGAAGGCCAGCGACCTACATGGGATGTTGCAAATAAATTGGCCAGAAGAGAAAGAAATCAAGGACTGTCGCGTGCCAAAGGGTCGGGCGGGGCGTGGCGGATCTTGACAACTTGGTATCAGAGTATGGTTAGGACCTATGGAAGATTAGATTCATGGAGTGATAAGGATGATAGGAATGATAAGTATGGGTTTAGTTATATGATTAGATCATTTATTGGATGGTTAAGCCCCAGACAGAGCTTGGAGTGTTAAGGTTGAGCTGCGCCCTCTGGGAGAACAAGTTGGAGACTTGTTTTACGAATTGTTGATATTGAAAGAAAAGTTAAGGATCGTAGGTCAAGATCTAGAGATCAAATTTTATCAATGAACCCTATGATTGGTGTCATCTATTTAACCGCGTTGGTATGGAATGGGACGTGTGCAACAATGCTGGACATTTTACTAGAGACTGTTAGGAGTCTTTGTTTAGCCAAGCTAGCATGGAATTTGATATATGCAGCAAGGCTAAGCATGGATTGATGACTATGGTCTTGTTAGCTGAGTTGGCACGAAATGGGATGTGTGCAACAAAGCTGACAATTGTCTAGAAGGCTTGTTGAGTTTTCACTTGCCTAAGGCTTATGCCTTGAATCAAGACATGTAGAAGTATTCACACACAAGTTCGTAGAAGTATTCTTATGCCTTGAATTAAGATGTGTAGAAGTATTCGCACGTAGGCTTGTGGAGTATTTGCATGCCTTAAATAAAGACATGTATAAGTATTCGAATGCAGGCGCCTTGAATGAAGATGTGTAGAAGTATTCACACGCATGCTTGTAAAAGTATTTGAATGCTTTGAACGAAGACGTGTAGAAGTATTAGTAGGCTTGTAGAAGTATTCGATTAGCACGTTTGTGCTCGTGAGAGTGTGTGGTGCCATCTGGCGGCCAGTCACATTGCCTTTGAGGCATGTGCAGTGCATGAGAGGTCGTCTAGTCTTGTCTAGTGGCCCGCCGCCCCTTAAAATGCTTGTATCGGGGAGCACATGTTTTTTACGCATTCAAAATTAACTTTCATAGGTTAAAATTTTCAAAATGACTGTAAAAATCGAACATTTTAGATTTAAACTATAGTGACTTTGATACCACTTGTTGGTCTCGTTAAGCCACTTGTTGGTCACGTTAATGGCTTTCTCTAAGATCATCATAGCTTGAATCTAGAACATAACAGTCGAGAATAGTTGATTTACTTAATTTAGAATGCATCGTTCTTGATACGAAATATGACGATCCATAGCTCAAGTGCTTCTCCTCTATAACCCATTGGATAAAAAACGCTTGTACCTTATGCGCTCCTCATGATGCTTGTACCTTAAGGTGATTGTGAATGTTAAGGTTATAGAAGATACTTGAGCATAATTCATAAAGTTTCCCGTTGGCTTTCTCATTTTGGGATGGGCTCAACTCGGTCTGCACTAGCCAGACCCATATTAGATTGATTAAATCAAACCCGACTGGTAATTACAATCACATTAATTTAGCCTAGGCTTTAATATTGAAGAGATTCTAGAGTTAACAATATACTGCTGAATACAGGGAAAACAGCCGGCATTGATGGAAATCTATAGGTGTCGCTGGGAGAACCTATGAGATTGCGGGGCTGGCGATGTTACTGGTAGGTGGACGAGTGTTGCAACCTCTCTGAAGGTGCACCACATAGGGTTCGGCTAATAGAGTATTAAGGTTAAACCTAACTCGAGCTCTCCCAAACTTATACCAATTCACGATTTAAATTACACTTCTTAACATGCAAGATCAATTCAAAAAGGAGTCGCCACTAATCAATTTTTGGTGGGTCGATTAGCCATTAATGTAAAGTATCGGGAGTTATGCTTTACTCCTACGAAACAGAGATTTTAAGTACGGGGACTTGATTACGCTAGATTAATCTAACTCCCTTTCGGTACCATTTCATTTATTTCAAAAATATTTGGCAAGCAACTTGGATAAATTTTAAAATTCTTTCCCTAACATGCAAAGATGACCATGCAAGTGCGCAAACATTAATTTAAAACACTTAAGCAAAGAAAGAAATAAAAATAAAATAAAAGAAATAACAAAAACAAATATGAAATAACAAGGCAAGTCAAAGATTAATTTTTTGGAATTTTCATTATAATATGCAATGCATGCTATGAAAATTAAATTCTAAATGCCACTATCTTAATGCAATTTTAAAACTACATGGAATGCATTTTTTTTTATGAATTTTTATGAGTTTTCATGAATTAAAGAAAACCTAATTAATTATATAAAATTAAGTGACAACTAATTTAAACTAATCTAAGTTAATCTTTAATATAAACTAGAATCCTATTTCTACCAAAATTATAAACCTAGAATGCAAAAACCTAATTATAATTATTTGAAACTAATCAACATTACCTAATATGCAAGCTAATTTAACTATGCAAATTAATTAAACATGCAAATTATTTTAAATATGCAAATTAACCTAAACATGTGACTTCTAATTTAAATATGTAACTTTTCCTAAACGTGTGACTTCTAAATATGCAATTAATCTAAACATGAAATTTTAATTTAAACATGCAATTCCTAAAAAATAATAATAACTAAAATAGAAAAAAAACTAAAAAAAAACAAACAAACGAAACGGAAGAAGACCAATGCCAAGTCATGCAAGCATATCGTCGAACAGGTGGGGTGCATTGGACAACATGCAAACGTGGGATCAAAAAGGACAAATTCAAGACCTATAATGCACGGGGATCCAACAACTAGCACGCACGAGCCAAAATCAATCCTTGAAAGCTTTAAAATCGGCCAAAACAGCCATGACCTGTCCTAAACCGAGAAACTCAGCGAGTCAAAAAGGGTGAAGAGGAGGTTGTGAACGACAATTTGACCAAGACCCACCTATGAGTGAGGAAAGGAACGAGGAGGGGAGGTTGTGGACGTGTCGCCAGAGCCCGAAGCTTGAATGAGGTGTCGCGGAAGGATGGCATTGAAGACTTTGGACGCTCACTTCCTCTCTTTTTCCTTCGTGCGTTCTCGGCTGCCCCACGTGTGTCCAAAAAGAAAAGTCTCTTCTTTTTGCTCGGTCAAAGCTCCTGCGTGTATGTTTGTGTGTCTCCGTAAAAAAAATCAGGAAAGCTCCCTCACGTTCTCTGTGTTGAAAAAAAATTCCAGAAAAAGTCAAAAGCCCACAATTTTTCTCAAAAGAATTCGGTCCAGAGTTCTCCTTTACTCTCAAAAATTCACCCCAAAAATTCTCCCCTTTACCTTTTGACCGAGAAGTCCTATTTATAGAAGTCCTTATTTTTCAAAATCTCAGCACCTTGGCAACTAGGATAAATCATGGTGTCAAAAAGTCTGCTGGGTCTTTATCCAATCAATTCAAAAGTTTATCTCAATGGTTAGATAATGACCAAATAACAACCAAAGATTAAATCCTTATCAAGAGAAATTTGAGTGCAGAATTTAAACATCTTCTAGAAACTCTTCTCAATCACACGTGTGACGGTGTATGGGCCATGATTTAAATATGATGCAAAAAATAGAAATAATGCAAATTATGTAAATAATAATTTTTTTGTTTAGGGGTCGGACCAACCCCTAATTTTTATGCAATGATTTTATATGAATTCGCCAAAATTTAGGTGTCAACAACGAGGTTGATCCTAACGGTGGGGAGGTTCAACGAAAAGCTGGGAAAAGTAGTAGGAAGCTGAGAAACTCACCGGTACTCGCTAAAGATGGCTAAATAAGGGTGCCGGTGGAAACTTAGAGTTGTCGTGCACAATGAGAACTCTGGGAACCTGCAGGAATCAGCCAAATCGATGGATCTTGTCGATGATGGATACTGGATTTTAGCTGATGGGCAGTGTCAACTGAGCAAGCAAAATAGATAAAACGGCAACTAGATGCTAGCCGTGGTTGCACAGAGAGAGCAACTTACCAGTCGCACTGCCGGCGCGGGATTACTCTACCCAGACTCGCCAATATTGATGGCCTGCTGCATGAAGAAGAAGGCAGAAGGATTGGCCACAGTGTAAACGCGAGAAGTGTGCAGGGACTTTCTTTTTTCTGTTCTCTTATCTTTGTTCTCTCATTTTATTTTTTTCCTTTTTCAAGTCTCGCAACTGCCCTTGGATTGTCTATATCAACCCCTTCTTGCAATTACTTCTTTGCGTCCCATGCGTATAGCTCATTCATTGTCTACTCAGTGATATTGACTTTCCTTTTCTTCAAGCAAACATCTTCTTTGATTGACCAAATGCTGCTTGTATCCAATCTTCTTTTAAATTAGGGAAAATTCTAAATAAGGGCTAGAAGTGGCAGAGTTTTCTCAAATAAGGACTCAAAGTGGATACTGTTTCAAATAAAGAATTGAAGTGCCTTTATTATTTCAAATATAGACCTCAAGTAAATCACTCGGCCACAATTCTGTTCCAATCTTGCAGGATTGATCTTCTTTCTTTGATTTAATTACTCCCTAAGATAAATCCATCCATTAATTCAGCAACCTACCCAATGAATATTGGCCA
Source organism: Melaleuca quinquenervia (assembly GCA_030064385.1). NCBI lineage: Eukaryota > Viridiplantae > Streptophyta > Magnoliopsida > Myrtales > Myrtaceae > Melaleuca > Melaleuca quinquenervia. The sequence goes on from CM057720.1 coordinate 9,202,845, forward strand.
TGAGAATTAATGGACTTGACCGGTTTATTATGAGGTTTAATGATAACTAGCGAAGCCTAGCAAAGAATTTTTGAAGTATATTTATAATAAATACTCTCTGCCCATTCTGAACATTTATGGAAGACCTATATAGAGTACTTATGTACTTAGGGGTGATCCGGTCCAGGGTGGGTAGGTTCCTGTACCTGACCCTATATCCTGTTATAATTGATTCCCCTTTTTTGGACCACGCTATACCCAATCTACCCTGTTTTTCCAATCCAATTCTAGGATTAACCCTCTTTATGTTAGAACCTATTTTGTATCCGCCCATCCTACATGACTTTGAATTTTATATCAATAAGCAAGAAAACAACATGATTCTTTTAATTTATATTAAAACATTAAGCAATTGTAATTAATAAGCAAATAAACTTTTTGACTAAATAAAAAAACTAAGGATCCATAAGGCAAATTATCATAAACAAAATCATAAGACAACGCAAAAGTCCTAATATTACGTATACATTATCAACAAATATGGATCCAATATTAATCTCATTATCATAATACTACATGAAACTTTTAATTAGTCTAAAATGATTAACAAATCTTTGGCGCAAGCATAACTCCTCCCAAAGTAAAATCAGGCGAGCCAATCCATGTGGTACAAAATCTTTGACAAAAACTTAAAATTCATATATAAAGAAAAATCAACAAGAAACTAGGGGTGAGCAAGTGGAACCGCCCGCCCGGAACCGGACTGGTACTTTTCAAAAAAAAAATCTTCCAGAAACTTAGATGCCCAGAACTGCCCGCCAAAAACTTGGACACCCACTGGACGTCTAAGTGGACGTCCACTGGACGTCCACTGGACATCCAGTTCTGGGACTCCAGTGTTCTGGACGTCCAGTGCTGGACATCCATCTGGATGTCACTGGACGTCTAGTAGTGGATCGTGGCGTGGACGAGTGGATGTTTAGAAAATGCGACGAGTGGACCGTGGATGTGCAATTATTTTGTGTTAATTGGAACCGGGAACCGCCTGGGAACTGGACCGGACCGGAACTGCCCAATCTTGTTCGGTCCGGTTCTCGGTTCTCCATAATAGGAAACCGGTTCCACCGGTCCGGTTCCCGGTTCCTAGGGGAATCGGGAACCGCCCGGGAACCGATCACCCCTACAAGAAACCGTATTATAGAGATATATGTAAAAGTTATGATTTAATAAAGTATATTTACTTACCACAAAATCGGAGTTTCCACAAAAGAAGTCTATTTTCCAATGATAATGTCCTTGGTAAGACAATCCAAATCTAAAACGGGATTAAGAGCATGGAATTCTAAACAGGATTTCTAAATATGATAGGTTTTGATATGATAGAATAAGAAATCCATAAATTTCTTCATATTCCATCAACTGTTTGGTGAACTTCGCATTTAAAGTTGGATATACTCATATCCTATACAATCTACTGTTTGGTAAACCATGAATTTAAAATCAGATATCATCATATTTTATCAAATTTGTCATTTGGTGAACTACTAATTTCAATTCAGTTATTTTAAAACAATAATAGTAGGTAAGTACAAATTTACAAGTTTAATATTCAAAAAATCATCAAAACAATTTTTTTTAAATTAACAGATTCTCATTAAATTTCATGATTAGGCATTGTTCTTTTCCATTCATTTGAAATAATATTTTAATTACCCCGACGTTCAACATCAAATGTTTATAAGGATGCTACTCCCAAAAGCTTCCACTTCATAGAAAACCATTTTATCGAAATTTCTAATATTAGCTAATATAAGAAACTACTTCCACTTTATAAGTAAACTATTCTACATAATTTTTAAATATTTTCCAATTTTACCTACAACTCCCACTTCCTAAGAAAGCCACTTTAGGAGATTTATTAGAATATTACTCAAAGCATAAACAGCTCTCACTTTATAAGGAAACTAATTTAGTGAATATTATTTGATAGTTACCCAATTTACCAAGGAAAGCAAAGTATTTTAGGAAAATTTCGAATATTACCCAATTTAGCCAACAACTCCTAATTTTGACAAAAAAAATGTCTCAAGGAAATTTTTCTATTCCCTAATTTTACCATCAACTCTATTAAAGTTTTGACTATAGGAAGAAGCAAGATCATGATGAGGGTGCAACACTTAGTAGCAGAAGAAATAAATGACTTGAATTTGGAATATATTGGTCCATCTCTTATGCTTGTTAGATATACTATTGGGATGATTTCAAAAATCATATCTAATTCTTGTTAAATATTAATTTGCATTTTCCAATAGACATCCAAAATTCGTGATGATGAATCCACCCTCAAGCACATAGAAACCCTAATCCCTCCTTTCTTTCTTTTCTTTCCACACACTCTCTCTCTTATTGTGCCGTGAGCTCCCACCATTGACCGTAATCAACAAATATACTGCCACTATTTCATATTGAAGTTGAACTTAAATGTGATTGATTTACATGCACATGGATCAATCTCATTTAATTACACAAAGAGGACAGAAGACATTTCCTATTCATGTTAATTAGCTTTATATGATGGATGTGGTCCCAACATTGACTTTCCAAAACATATAGCTCGTGGCGTGTGGCCTCAGACCTTTCAGTTTTGTTTGGCCCTAACATCATGAACAAGTACCATATACATTTGAAATAATTTCCTTTTCATTTTAAGTGTAGTCGAAGTTACCCATTGGGAGAAAAACAACTGATACTGAGAATCACAAAAATAAAGATGTGTGGCCCTCTTTTTAGAGGATCGAGAGACCAAGAAATATTACTCTGAAGGTACACTAAAACATATTTGAATCTAATCCAACCTAAGTCAAATAGGTTTTTTATGAATCTAATCCGACCTAAGTCAAATGGGTCTTTAATTGTCCTTTCGAATGAATTCAGTCCTTGATTTGATTTTCATATAACGAATTCCACAAATGGGTAATCACAATAATAATGACTTCAATGGAAAGCAATTGGAAAATGTATAAATTATGTAAGAATTGACTTTATTCCAGCTTATTATGTGTAATCAAAATAATTTCGACTGACACATCGGATGGCATGGTTTACATCCACGTATACTCAGTTTCATGTGATGTTATCACTGCTGAAGTAAAACCCATCATCTCATATAGACCAATAGCAATCCCCTCCATCACATCTTTTCTCATCCCATTGTGCCTAGAATGCATTGAAGTGCTTAAATCGCCCCTCCCATTGGGTAGAGCAAAAGATGTGTCAATCCTGAAGAATTGAAGCCAAAAATAGATCAATTGCTCCTCATTTGGGTGGAGGGTTCGGTCCCCGAGATCGTCATCCTTGGATTTGCAAAGCAGACCAAAATCCCCAAGCAAGTTGTTGACAATGTTGACATGGTGCGTTGTGAATAAAATAGCCTACGATGGTAAAAGCCTACGATGGTGGAAGAGAGGACATGAAAAAAAGTGATAGGACAAGGACAAGCGTGAATTGACTTAGAGATTTTATTAATATGATGTATTAAGATAAGTAGTGAAGTTTGGTTAAGAGTTTTTAAAGTACATTTATAATAAATATTATGTATACCTATAGACATTTATGGAAACCCCATACAAATACTTTTGTACTTGCTAGGTTTCTCATTATTGTTTGTTCTTACCTCTAAGTGCATTATTAACTTCATTAAAAATTTGTCGCTTCTACCTTATAAGAAAACTACTTTGGGAAGTTTTCAAATATTACCCTATTTAGCAACAAGTTTCACTTTCACTTTATAAGGAAACCTTTTTAAGGGAACTTTAGGATATTTGCCAATATGAACAACCATTTTCAATATTTTATTCAAATATCACCTAATTTTAACAACTACTTCCTCTCTATAGGAAAACTATTTTAGGGCATCTTTATTCAAATACTTTCAAAATTGCTCCCACTTTAGAAAGAAAATATTTGAGGGAATTTTATTAAAGTATAACCTACTTTCACCAAAAGCTTCCACTTTAGAAGAAAACCCTTTTAGGGAATTTTCAAATGTTAGCTAATTTTACAAACAACTCCAACTATATAAAGAAACTATTTTGGGGGAATTTTATTTGAATAAAATACCCAACTTTAACATCAAATCCCACTTTATAAGTAAACTATCCTACGGAATTTTTGAATGCTTTCTAGCTTTACCAACAACTCCCACTTTCTAAGGAAACTATTTTAAGGGATTTATTTGAATATTACTCAATTTTATAGGCAACTCCCACTTTACAAGGAAACTACTTTAGTGAATATTACTTGACAATCACCCAATTTAACAAAGACTCCCACTTCGCAAGAAAATTATTTTAGGATAATTTCAGATGTTACCCAATTTAACCAACAACACCCACTCTTGAAGAAAACTATCTTAGAAAACTTTCGAATAATACCTAGCTTTACCATCGACTCTATTAAAAGTTTGACTATAGAAAGGAGCAAGATCATGATGATAATGTAAGACTTAGTATGGCAAGAAAATAAATGACTCTTGATTTGGAATAAATTGTTCTATCTCTTGTGCCTGTCAAATACACTATATGGACAATTTCAAAATCTATTTCTAATTTTTATTTAATATCAATTTGCATTTGCCAATAGATATCCCAAATTCAAGAAGATGAATCCACCCTTGAGCATGTAGAAACCCTAAACCCTGCTTTTTTTTTTTTTTACTTTGCACTCCCCCGCCCTTCTCTACTGTGAGCACCCTCCATCGACCGTAATTATCAAATGAATCACCACCATTTCAAATGGAAGTTGAACTCAAATGTGATTGATTTACATGCACATGGATCAACTCGGCATATAATGATCATGTTAACCAAACTCAAATCATTTAGGATTGAAAATTGGCTGATGCATTTCATCGAACAACTGGTGTGTATTAGACTACGCAGATCAGTTTCTTCAAGCCATGTTCATGGCCTTCAATCTGGAGCTGCAGATGATATTAAAGAGAAAAAATGTCAATTATGCAAGTATGGTTTGAGCCGAGAAAAGCCAAACACGTGAACTGCCTAAATTCACGCCCTTGCATCTAATAACTTAAAGACTTCAAAGCAAAATTCACTCGGCCCAATGAAATTAAGTAACATATGATTTCAAATGCTACAAACGTTTCAGGGAATGATCAACCACACACATCAGACCAACCTTGACAACTACCTTACGTACATTCTCCATTCTGGCCTGCCATGTACCAGAAGGCCCAGCATGAATCGGCTAGAGGCGCATGAGGTTTGAAGATTCTCGCCGGAATTTCAGCTGGCGGATATGAGACCAATCAACATACTCTCAAAACATGTCAAACAAGAGGCCAAATGTGTGCGGCCTTCAGTGGGGCATTTTGTCGAACGGATAATGGGTGTAATGATCAAGAAACTTAAACATAAAAACAAAATGAAAGTATCGCTTCCGGATGAGCATGGCCCACGTAAACACAAATCTCATATCATCAGAAGAGTTGTGAAATCAGCCTTTTTTCTCTCAAAATCCACCATAGTTCTCGGTTTCAGTTTCGTGTGAGCGACACCAAAAGCAGAAATAGAATTTTCACTTTGGCGAATAGCAATTACCTTTGACTATTGGTTGTTCAGTTGATGAGGAGATATCCTGAGGTGTCTGTGTTTACGATCTACCGAGACGAAGAAGGACCAAGTGGGCTTGAAGCACATCAAGTTTCTCAGCCGGAAAACAGAGCGCAAGAGGGGAGGGCAGAGTATTGAAGGCACAGCTCCGGAAAACTGAGAAATGGCAGCGACGGCAAGGCACAGAGAAGTAAAGGGACAAGCAGGCGACGGGAGTTACTTAGCCGTCATCAGGCTCCGCGCGATTGGCTGGAGGTCGCGTGGCAACTGACAAGACGCAGCGACTTGGCGAGGACAAGGCGTAGCTTTGGCAGGAGGGCGGGAGCTCGCGGTGGGTATACGGTGGAGAATGATGGCTTGAAGTGAGGTCGTGGCTAAGAAATTCGAAGCAGTGAGGGAGGATGAAGCGTGGATTTATGGTGGCCAGAAATGGAGACGTATTGGTACAGGACGATGAATGACAAACGGTGCGCATAATTTGAGATGATGATGCAAGTGGGAGTATAATTCATCAACTTCATCAATGGACTAAGGTTGATTTAGGTGATGCAAGGCATCATGACATGGCCTTGGCTAAGCATAATGTCACCAAGGGCATGTGGTATTAATCAAAGAAAGACAAATGGCTCAAATCTTAAGTTTCCAAACTAGGTATTTAATAAATTGACAAGACATAGGTATGAAAATAATAATATCAATGTCCATTTTAGACGTTGATGTCTCAAGAAACTATTTTGACCCACCAAAATGTTTAGCAAAACTTCGTGACAGCAAAGATATATTTATCTCAGTAGATTCCTAATCTATCACTTGATCGATATGAAAACTCAAAAGAGTATTAGTCTCCGTTAATAATTAACATGGTGTTGTAAGCTTTACCACCACTTTAGGAAATTAATTTGATATCAAATAATAATTCGATCATTATAAAATCATAAGTCGAAAACTAAGAGCACAATCACTATTCCTATATCAATCACTTTTTTTTTTGGTCAGAACTATATCAATCACTTGAATGTAATTTTCATGTGTGAAATTGATTGAGACTAAGGGTCCGTTTGTTTCGCGGAAAATATTCTTCTGGAAATTGTGGTGTTCAAGGGAATAAAATATTTTCCAATCAAGGAGAAGTTTCCTTCTAAAATTAAGGAAAATGTTAACCCAAATCAATCAATTTAACATGCTAGATATTACTCACAGGTGTCCACAAATCAAGCGAAGCCAATGACGTACAGTGGGTGTCATCGGAACGGCGAGATTGCCCGTCCTAGGGCTTCAGCGGTCAATGAGGAATTAATCAATATCTGGCTAAAACTAGGCCAAATCAATCTAATTGACGATCATAATTAGGAGTGTCTAGCAACCAATTGAAGGTAGTAACACTAGCTCTAGATCATCGGATTGAGAGAGTTTGCTCGTTGGGGCTCCGGGTGACTCTAGAAAAACAGAGCAGCATCGAGTTGTGGGGCTGCCTTTCGAGGGCTTGCAACGACGTTCCAGGAAGGTAGGGCGGCGACGGTCCGACTCAATTTGCAAATAGGGTTGAGGACGTCAGGGTGGTACTCGAGACGTGTCTCACCATGGCCCGGAGGTAAAACAGGGGGAGGTCATGAACGGGAAAGGAAAAAGTGCAGTTGGGCAGGTGGCAAACACTCCTCTGCCCCGGTGTCACCTCATCGACCCACCTGGAAGGCACGGGGCACGTGGCCCGCGGCTGGGTGCCAGCTAACAGCGGCAACATCCATGTTTCCGTCTGTGCTTGACAGGTGTTCTCCATAATGCCTGAGAGAGAGAGAGAGAGAGAGAGAGAGAGAGAGAGAGAGAGAGAACCGGTTACACGTGAGTCGATGGGCATGTGACGAGTCGGACCGGTTCACTCGTGGTTTGACTGGCCTTTCCGCGACGCAAACCGGTCTCTGGCCTTAACTCGTTGACCGTTGACTGGTCAACGCTGACAGTTGACCAATCAACGATTTGTTTTTTAAATATACAGAACACTAATTCCCAAATTTGAATATTTATAGGGATTTGTTTTCTAAGAGACTGAAATGTGACCGTTACAAATTTCTCGACCATAAGGATAGAAGTAAGATGACCTTGCGCCAACACAAGTTGACGCGCGACTATTTAGGAACGGATTTGTCAAATAATTACGGACAACTCAAGAGTTTTTCAAGTGGTAATAATTAATCCCGAACTAGCCCTACAACTATCGACACGATCTCGTGACTAGGCAAATCATTCTGCTCGATTACATGACAACCGAGAATTCTATCAAGATCGGCGAGGCTCAACACGGATTGATTCAATAAATGACCCCAGGATTTGCAAGTGATACACTATTGATCGTCTCCTCGAAAAAGCTATTTTTAGGGCACTAGGTGATACTTAATTAGATGTGGCAAAATGAGTCAAAAATGAATATTTTAATTCTTAGTAGATAATGTGGGTCATAAATGTGTTACTTAATTAATTTTAATTTTTATTAATAAATCATTTTAATTGTTATTACGAAGTCATTTTTAGACTATGAAAATTCTAATATTTTAATTTTTTTTAATTTTTTAAAATCAAATCGATTATTTATTCTTTTTATTTTTATTTTTTTGTTTTCTCATTTTTCCCTCTTTCTAAGTTGGTCGCCGGCCAAGAGGCAAGGGTATGAGCTCGCTAAACTCCGGCGACTAGAAGAGGAAAAGCAAAAAAAAAAAATTAAAATTAAAATTTCAAAAAAAGTAAAAAAAAATTATCAAATAAATCATATTGTATAAATTATTTTAACAATACATTTTAAAAAATCATGAAATAAATTTTTCTAGGCTTGGTTGAATATGGAAGTGTTTTAACAATATGGATTAGGTCGGATATAAGTCAAGTCAAGTATGTGTTGCCAAATTGTATTGTATGAAATCGGGTCAAAATGTGTTAAATGGGGTCAATAAGAGTTGGACCATTTTTTTACCTGACCTAAACCCCATCTACTGAATTGACACTCCTACACTTAACCATACTTAATTACACAATTTGCGAAAACCCAATCCAATTTTTGGAAAGTTTTTTTTTTTGGTAAATAATTTGGGAAAGTTTGGCCCAACCAATTCCAAAGTCCATTTCTTTAGCCCCATGCTGACCCAAGCCCACCTCTTGTTTGACCGCACGTCTAGCCCAAGGAGAAAAGAAGACCAATTATTATTTTGTAGACTGTACATCAAGAACATGTGATGAAATATGAGACAATCTAGATTAAAGCCATTAAAGAAGTCTAAGGAAGCAAGATTGACCTAGCTAGATTTACCTAGGCTTGATATTAAATGAGTACACATGGGCTAGCAAGGAGGGAAGATTGGCCAAGAAGAGAGAAAGAATCTAAGAAAATCTTATAATATCTTACAATATCTTTGAAAAATCCTAGGACAATCTAAGCATTAATGAGAGCATTAAATGTGTAGATTTGATCTTGAAAGACATGATCTCCTAGTAGATTCACCAAATCTAGCCATATCCTACAAAATCTCAGAGTATCATATTTAGAAAAAAAGGATCAATACTGAGAATTATAACAATAATGATGTGTGGTCCATTTTTTAGAGAATTGAGAGACCAAGAAATATCACTTTGAAGGTACACAAAAACATATTGAGGACTTTTTAGTGGTTTATCTTTGGCTTTTGATGAATCTCATCTAACCTAAGTCAAATGGGTCATTGATTGTACTTTCAAGTGAATTAAGTCCTTAATTTGATTTTGATATAAGGAACTCCATAAAAAAATAATCACAACAATAATGCCATCAAGGGAAAGCGATTGGAAAAGATAGATATATAAAAATTGACTTTATTCCAGACTATTTTGTGCAATCAAAATAGTTTCAACTGATACATCTAATGGTATGGTTCATGTCCACATATATTCACGGAAATATGAGATGTTGTATTTGCTAAAGTAAAACCCATCATCTCGTATAGACCAATAGCAATCCCCTCCTTCACATATTCTCTCATCCCGATGCGTGTCGAATGCATCGAAATGCTTAAATCGCCCCTCTGATTGGGCGGAGCAAAAGAATAGGGTCTTCCTAAAGAAATGGAGCTTAAAACGGATTACTTGCTCCTCATTTGGATGGAGGGTTCGGGCCCCGAGATCGTCATCCTTGGATTGGCAATGCATACCAATGTCCCTGGACAAGTTGTTGACAATGTGGACATGGTACGTTACCGTCAAATCAGCCTGTGATGGTGGAAGAGAGGATAGGAAAGAAAATGAAAGGACAAGAACAAGCATGAATTGACTTAGAGATTCCATTACTATGAAATATTATGATAACTAGTGAAGTTTGGCGAATAATTTTTTAAGTTTATTTATAATAAATAGTCTATGTCCCTTATGAACATTTATGGAAGCCCCATACATAGTACTTTTGTACCTACTAGGTTTATCACTATTGTTTGTTCTTACCTCTATGTGTATTATTAAGTTTACTTATATATTTGCCGCTTTTACCTTATAAGAAAACCAATTTAGGAAATTCTCAAATATTACCGAGTTTTAGGAACAACTTTCACTGCCACTTGTAAGGATATTTAGGATATTTCCCAATATTACTAGCTATTTCCACATTTTATTAAAATATTACCTACTTCTACCAAAAGCATCCACTTTATAAGAAAACGCATTTAAAGAATTGTCGAATATTAGCTAATTTTATAAACAATTCCAACTTTATAAAGAAACTATTTTGGGAAATTTTATTTGAATAAAATACCCAAATTTAACAACAAATACCACTTTATAAGTTAACTATTCTATGGAATTTTTAAATTTTTTCAAATTTTACCACCTACTCACAATTTTTCAGGAAACTATTTTAGGAGATTTAGTCGAATGTTACTCAATTTCATAAACAACTCTCAATTTACAAGGAAACTACTTTAGTGAATATTATTTGAAAATTACCCAATTTTGACAAAGACTCTGACTTCACAAGAAATTTATGTTAGGAGAATTCCAAATGTTACCCAATTTAACCAACAACTCCCACTCTTGAAGAAAAACCATCAACTCTATTAAAAGTTTGACTATAGGAAGAAGCAAAATCATGATGATAATGTAAGACTTAATAGGGGAAGAAAATAAATGACTTTTGAATTTGGAATAAGTTGTTCTATCTTTCGTGCCTATCATATATACTACTGGGATAATTTCAAAAATCTATCTCCAGTTCTTATTAAATATCAATTTGCATTTGCCAATAGACATCCCAAATTCAAGCAGATGAATCCACCCTCAAGCATGTAGAAACCCTAAACAATCCTTTCTTTCTTTTTTTGTTTCCACTCACCCGTTCCTTTTTCCCTCTTCCCTCCTTATCTTATTCTCTCTCTACCGTGAGCTCCCACCATCAACCGTAATCAACAAATGTATCACCACCATTTCGGATGAAAGTTGAATGGAGATGTGATTGATTTACATGCACATGGATCAACTCAGTACATAATGATCATATTAACCAAATTCAATTCGATCATTTTAAGTTTGAAAATTGGCTGATGCATTTCGTTGAACAATTGGCGTGTATTAGACTACCCATATCAGTTTCTTTGAGCCATATTCATGGCCTTCAATCTGGACCTGCAGATGCTATTAAGTAGAAAAAAAAGTAATAATGCTACAAAAATACGCCTAAGGAACACAGATAGATCAATAAAAGATCAATAACTCACCAAATTGTACTTAAATTATTCATGGATTCGGCTGTTTCTGCAAGTATGGGTTTGAATCAAGAAAAGCCAGACGCGTGAACCGCTTAAATTCACACCCTTGCATCTAATAACTTAAGGACTTCAAAGCCAAATTCACTCGGCCTCAATGAAATTAAGTAACATATGATTTCAAATGCTATAAACGTTTTGGGGAATGATCAACCACACACATCAGACCAAGCTCTACAATTAACCTATGCACATTCTCCATTCCGGCCTGCCTTGTACCAGAAGGCCCAATATGGATCGGCTAGAGGCGCATGAGGTTTGAAGACTCTTGTCGGAATTTCAGCAGGCATCTATCAATCATATGATACCTATCCACATACTCTGAAAACATGTCAAATAGGAGGCCAAACGCGTGCGGACTTGAGTGGGGCTTTTTTGTCGAATAGATAATGGGCATAATGATCAAGAAACTTAAACACAAAAACAAAATGAAAGATCACTTCTGGATGATCAATGCCCACAAAAAAAAATCTCAGCTCATTAGAAAAATAGTGAAATCAACATTTTTTCTCTCAAAAACCACCATAGTTCTCAGTTTGAGTCTCGTGTGAGAGAAACCAAAAGTAGGACTAGAATTTCACTTTGGTGAAAAGCAAATACCGTAGATGAATCAAGACATGAATCAGTTTATTTTTCTGTTGAAGTCGTGTCCTATATATTATGAGATGGTGACTGTTCTGTTTTTTGGTCCATCTTTAGAGTTTTTGAGTCAATGTTTTTATTAACTGTTTTTTGGTTATTTGCTGATCGTGCGATTGAGCAAAAGTGTATGCAACATGGGTAGCTTTTATTTTATACTTAAAAAGTTTTTCCAGAATTAATGAAGTAACAAATTTTTCCTTCCATTACTCTGTTCTTGCTGTGCACTCTATTTTATGCTGTGCAAGACCAGTATCCAAATTGCAAAAACCTTCCTTTGGATTGCAAAAACCTTCCTTATGTTTCATCAAAATACAATTAACAACATTAGTTTATAGCTTTCTTGATCTTAAGGGGCTATGAGTGACTTTTGAGATTAAGTGAGAGGTGTGCGTCCATTCACAAAAGCTTAAAGGTTAGATGGAGGCTGGTTCAAGTAGTTTCTCAGCAATGACTCCACCAGTATTTAATGGTGAAAACTATCAAGCTTGGATAGCTAGAATGTGAGCTTTTCTAGAGAGTTATGATTTTTGGGAAGCAGTGAAACAAGACTATAAAGTTGATCCTCTTCCTGACAATCCAACCATCAACTAAATTAAGTTTCACAATGAAAAGACAACAAGGAAGGCAAAAGTAAAGTCTTGTTTATATGCAGCTGTCTCACTTGCCATTTTTAGCAGAATTATGGCTTGTGAATCAGTAGAAGTTATATGGAATTTCCTCAAGGCTGAGTATCAAGGAGATGAGAAAATCATAAGCATGAAAGCACTAATTTGATCACAGAGTTTGAAAGGCTGAAGATGAACAAGTCTGAGACAATCAATGAGTGTTTGGATAAGCTAGTAAGCATTGCGAATTAGACAAGGATCTCAAGCACTGATATTTATGATAATATATTGGTGCAGAATATTCTTATCACCTTGTTAGAGAAATTGAGGCAATCATTACATCTTTGGAGAATACCAAGGATCTGTCTCAGATGAAGCTAACTGAATTGCTAAGTGCTTTACAAGCACAAGAGTAGAGAAATTGATGAGGTTTGAGGGAAACATAGAAGGAGCTTTGCTAGCCAAAGAACATCACGACGTGGAAGGAAAGGTCAGGAAATGGAAAGGGAAGAAAGAGCATGACAGCAGTGGTTCAGAAATTATTGTGGGAGAGAGCAATGCAAGCGATTCTAAGAATGCTTAGGGAAAGTATCCTCCATGTCAGCATTGTGGAAAAAAGAACCATCCACATTTTAGATGCTGAAAAAGACCAAACATAAGTTGCATTAAGTGTCAAAAACTAGGACACATTGAAAAGTTATGTCAAAAAGGGGAGAAATAAACAACAAGGTAAGGTACTAGTTGCTATCTAGCAAGAGATAAATCATATATTCGTTGCCTTTTGTTTTTCCTTTAGTACTTATGTGACAGTTGGCTAATTAATAATGGTTGCACAAATCACATGACTAGTGATAAAAAAAACTCTTTATAGATCTTACAAGTAATTGAAGTCAAGAGTGAGGATTGTCAATGGGGAGTGTGTAGAAATTAAAGGTAAATGGACTGTAGCAATAGAAAGTTGTACTAAAACTAAGCTAGTTTATGATGTATCGTACATGCTTGAGATTGATCAGAAGGGATTTAAGTTGATTTTTTACGAGGAGAAGTGTTTGATCATTGACTCCAGTGGTCAGGATCTGTTCAAACTCTACGATTTGCGTTTGAAAACCATCAAACTCTACAATCTACATCTGAAAATTATCAAACTCTATAATCTGCATCTGAAAATTTTCAGACTCTACAATCTGAGTATGAAAACTGTAGGACTCAAGCCTCAAAGTCTGAAAATTGCCAGACACAAAAGGAATAGGTGGTACTCAAGTATCAAGCTAGTGACTTAGAAATGTGGCACAAAAGATTGTGAAATTTTTATCACAAAGGCTTGCTGTTCATGCAGAGGAATGAAATGGTAATTTGGTTACCAAAAATGGAGGAACATATCACAAGGTGCAAGGCTTGTTTGCTAAGTAAACAGACTAAATTTCCTTTCAAGAAATTTACTTGGAGAGCTACAAAGAAATTGCAACTTATTCATACATATTTGTCTGGTCCACAAGTAACATGACATCATGTACTTCATTATTTTTATTGATAATTATACTAGCATGTGCTAAATTTATTTCATGAAGCAAAAGTCAGAAGTTGCTGAGGTATTTTTGAAGTTTAAGAGATGGGTTGAGAATCAAAGTGGGCGCGATTCTAGTACAATCCAACTTACTGGTTAACGGTTTCACCTGATGGATTAGTTAACTTGCAAGTGATCAGCTTCGAGAAAAAGACTGTAGGCGCGTTAGTGAAATGCACATTTCATTTTACTTCGGATGGGGTCAAAATTCAGGATGTCACAAAATGAGTGCAAATGGGCTAGCAAGAAGGAGGGAAGATCGGCCAAGGAGAGAGAGAGAGAGAGAGAGAGAGAGAGAGAGAGAGAGAGAGAGAGAGAGAGAGAGAGAGAATCCATGAGAATCTATCACAATCTTATAATATCTAGCAAAATCTTTGAAAGTCCTAAGAAAATTTAAGCATTAATGAGAGCATTAAATACGTAAATTAGATCTACTCCTAGTAGATTCACCAAATCTAGCCATATCCTACAAAATCTAGGATTATCTTACTTAGAGAAAAAGGATCAATACTGAGAATTAGATAACAACGATGTGTGGTCCATTTTTTAGAGAAGTGAGAGACCAAGAAATATTATTATCAAGGTACACAAGAACATATTTGGGACTTTTTAGTAGTTTATCCTTGGCTTTTTGATGAATCTCATGTAACCTAAGTCAAATGGGTCATTGATTGTCTTTTCGAATGAATGAAGTCTTTGATTTGATTTTGATATAAGGAACTCCACATAAGGGTAATCACAACCTAAGAAGCACCGATATTCTCTAGGACCCTTCTTGCCATGTTCGACACTTGAACATGACACTTCGACCCTTCTATATTTTTCTTATCTATATATATATATATTCTTTTAAATTTAATAGTACAATGTGGATTACTTGTTTTTTCCTCCAAGTTTTTATGGATTGTTACAATAAAATGTAATTAATTTGTCAAATTAAAATAATGAATGATATTAACAAATGTAGCATAAATGTTTTTAGTATAGATTAATTCTAGGCAATTATTATTATTATTATTATTATTATCTAGTTATTTATGCATTTATATATAAAAATATTTATTTAATATATAACAAATCGAAACGTGTCAGAATTCTCTACTTTTTGAGAAATGATGTGTCGGCGTGTCGTGTCGTGTCGTGTCATATTACATGTTGCGTGTCCGTGTCGGTACTACATAGATCCTAATAATAATGCCATCAATGGAAAGCAATTGGAAAAGATAGATATATAATAATTGACTTTATTCCATACTATTTGTCTAGTCAAAATAATCTATACTAACACATCTAATGGCATGGTTTGTATCCATGTATATTCACGAAGCCATGTGTGGTTATTCCTGCTAAAGTAAAACCCGTCATCTTGTATAGACCAAAAGCAATCCCTACTTTCACATCTATGCTCATCCCGATATGCCTAGAATGCAACGAAGACTTTTAACCGTGCCTCCCATTTAACGGTGCAAATGAAGTAGGTCCTCCTAAAGAGATTGAGCCGAAAACGAATTACATGCTCCATATTTGGGTGGATGATTCGAGACCCAAGATCATTATCCTTAGATTTGCAATAATCAAACATGTCCCTGGGCAAGTTGTTGACAATGTGTACATCTAGCTTGTTATGGTGGAAGAGAGGATAGGAAGGAAAGTTATAGTACATGGACAAGCATGAATTGACTTAGAGATTTCATTACAATGAGGCATGATGATAACTAGTGAAGCCTAGCGAAGAACTTTTGAAGTATATTTATAATAAATACTCTCTGCTCATTGTGAACATTTATGATAGCCCCATATAGAGTACTTCTCTACCTAGGGTGATTGGGTCCAGGGTGGGTAGGTTTCAGACCTCGACCTTATACCCGACCCTGTTATAATCGGTTCCCCTTTTTTTACCATGCTGTACTCATTCCACCCTTTTTTCCTATTCAATTTTAGGATTAACCCTTTTTATATTAGAACCTATTAATAAGCAAGAAAACAATATAATTTTGTTAATTTATATTAAAACATTTAGCACTTGCAATTAATAAGTAAATAAATTTTTTGACTAAATAAAAAAACTAAGAATCTACAAGACAAATTATCATAAACAAAATCATAAGGCAAAACAAAAGTCTCAACATTATATATATATATATATATATAGTAATAAACATAGATACAATATTAGTTATATTCCCACAATATTACATGAAACTTTTTATTTGTCTAAAATGATTAACATATCTTTGGCGCAAGCATAACTCCTCTAAAAGTAAAATTAAATAACTCATTCTCTAAAAGTGAAATTAGACGAGCCAATCCACGTGGTATAAAATCTCTGATAAAAACCTAAAATTCATATATAAAGAAAAATCAATAAGGCAAATAATGAAGTTTATTTTCTAATGATCATGTCCTCGGTAAGACAATCCAAATCCTAATAAAAAAAAGATTAAATAAGGCATTCACTTAATAGATAGTTGACTTGTTCTCAAACCGATTCTCGAACTAGTTCGGTCGATCCGATTCCCGAGTGGGTAATTCCTTGGAACCTATTCCTTGATCGGTCCAAGCAGGTTCTAAATTTTGGGAACCAGTTCTCGAACAAGTTTCAATGGGAATAGGTTCTCAACCCTATTTTCTAGGTGGGCCAGTTCAAGAACCGGGTTTACCTGATTTGGTTGCATAACCCTATCTGTACCTATTTGGTTTCTCATTATTGTTTGTTCTTACCTATATGTGCATTATCAAGTTCACCTATACATTTGCCGCTTTTACCTTATAAGAAAACCAATTTAGGAACAACGTTCAACTTATAACACAACATTTTTTAGGAAATATTAGGATATTTCCCGATATCTCCCAATATTACTAGCCAATTCCACTAATTTATTTGAATATTACCCAATTTTATCAACTCCAACTTTATAAGAAAACTATTTTAGGGCATTTTATTTAAATATTTTCATAATTGCTCCCACTTTAGAAATAAACTATTTTAGGAAATTAAATAATACCTACTCTTACCAAAAGCTTCCACTTCATAAAAAACCATTTTGTTAAATTTTCGAATATTAGCTAATTTTACACACAACTCCTACTTTATAAGGAAACAATTTTGGGGAGTTTTATCTGAATAAATACCCAATTTAACAACAACTCCCACTTTACAAGTAAACTATTCTACATAATTTTTAAACATTTTCCAATTTTAACTACAATTCCCACTTTCCAATAAAACTATTTTAAGGGATTTATTTGATTATTACTCAATTTCATAGACAACTCTCAATTTACAAGGAAACTACTTTAGTGAATAATATTTAACAGTTACCCAATTTTACCAAGGACTCCCACTTTATAAGAAAAGCATTTTAGGAAAATTTAGAATGTTATCCAATTTAACTAACAACTCCCACTTTTTTGAAGAAAACTATCTTAAGGAAATTCTTAATATTCCCTAATTTTACCATCAACTCTCTAAAAGTTTTGACTATATGAAGAAGCAAGATTATGATGCGGGTGTAAGACTTATCAGGGGAAGAAAATAAATGAATTTTGAATTTGAAATAAATTGGTCCGTCTCTTATCCTATCAAATTTACTATTGGGATGATTTCAAAAATCATCTCTAATTCTTATTAAATACTAATTTGCATTTTCCAATAGACATTCCATATTAAAGATGATGAATCCACCCTCAAGCACATAGAAACCCTAAACCCTCCTTTCTTTCTTTTCTTTCCACACACTCTCTCTCTCTTACTATATAGTGAGCTCCTACCATTGACCATAATCAACAAATATACCGCTACTATGTTAGACGAAAGTTGAACTTAAATGTGATTTATTTATATGCACATGGATCAATCTCATTTAATTACACAAAGAGGACAAAAGAAGTTTCCTATTCATGGGACGTGGCCCCAACATTGTCTTTCCAAAACATATAGCTTGAGTTGTGCGACCTCAGACCTCAGACTTTTGTTTGGCCCTAAAATCATGAACTCGTACCATATACATTTGAAATAATTTCCTTTTCCATTTACCGAGGCTGACCGACGGGTTCAATTTGGTTTGGTCCCTGGTCTAGAGTTTGGGGACCAGTTCCATCGGTCAGGTTTTTAGTTCTAGGGAGGAACCAGACCGCCTTGTACATGGTCCACCCCTAACGGCAGATATATAAGTGAACTTAATAATGCACATACAGGTAAGAATGGACAATAATGAGAAACCTAGTAAGTATAGAAGTATTGTGTATGGGGCTTCCATAAATATTCACAATGGACAACTAACATTTATCATAAATGTAATTCAAAGATTCTTCACCAAACTTCACTAGTTATCATAATACTTCATAGGAATGAAATCGCTAAGTCGATTCACACATGTCTTTTTCCTATCACTTTCTATCTTGTCCTCTCTTCTGCAATCATAGGCTACTCTGTTCACAATGTACCATGTCCATATTGTTAACAACTTCTCGAGAGACTTTGGTCTGCATTGTGAATCCAAGGATGACAATCTTGAGGCCCTACCTCCACCCAAATGAGGAGCAATTAATCCATTTTCGGCTTCTACTCTTTAGGAGGACCCTCTTTTTCTGCTTCACCTAATGAGAGGTGCAATTTAAGGACTTTGATGTATTCTGGGCACATCGAGATGAGAAAAGATGTGATGGAGGGGATTGCTATTGATCTGTGTGAGATGACAGTTTTCACTTCATCAACAATAACATCACTTAGAAGTGTGAATATACGTGGATATAAACCATGCCATCTATTGTGTCAATCGAGATTATTTTGATTACACAAAATAGTCTAAACTAAAGTTAATTCTTGTATAATTTCTATATTTCCCAATTGCTTTCCATTGATGGCATTATTGATGTGATTACCCTTTTGTGGAGTTCCTTATATTAAAATCAAAACAAGGACTAAATTTACTAGAAAGGACTATCAAAGACCCATTTGACTTTAGTCAGATTAGATTCACAAAGAACCTAAGCATAAACCACTAAAAAGTCACATTGACGTTTTAGTGTACGTTCAAAGTAATATTTCTTGGTCTCTCAATCCTCTAAGAAGATGACCACAAATCTTTATTTTTTTTATTCTTATTATCGATTCTTTTTCTCCCAATGGGTAACTTTGACGACACTTAAAATCTAATAGGACCAGTTGTGAATCAAAAAAATTCAAAAAATTGAGTTTCTTTACTTTCTTAAAAACATTATTTTGGTGAAGATGGGTAAAAATTATAACTTTGGAAATTTAAAATGAGTTCTTTCACTTTTTTTTTACTTTTTTATTTTTACTAAAATATAAAAAAATTGGGTTGGTGCAATTCGATTTAGCCTTCCTAAGAACCAAGAACTAGAGCCTAAGCACCAGGAACCGAGGATCGAATCGACACTTTCGGTTTGATCTAGTTCCCGATCGGTTCGGATTGATTTAGGTAGTTCTTGACTTGGGTGGTCCAAGTTGCTCACCCCTATTTGCCACTTCTACCTTATAAGTAAACTATTTTAGGAAGTTTTCAAATATTACCCAATTTAGCAACAAGTTTCACTTCCACTTTATAAGGAAATGATTTTAAGGGCAGGATATTTTCCATAGTTTTATTCGAATATTACCAATTTATCAACTACTCCCACTTTATAAGGAAACAATTTTAGATAATTTTATTCAAGTCTTTTCACAACTGCTCCCACTTTTAAAAAACTATTTTAGGTAATTTTATTAAAATATCACCTACTTCTTGCAAAAGCTTCCACTTTATAAGAAAACGCTTTTAAAAAATTTTCGAATATTAGCTAATTTTACAAACAACTCCAACTTTATAAATAAACTATTTTGGGGAATTTAATATAAATGAAGTACCCAATTTTGACAACAAATCCCACTTTATAAGTAAAATATTCTACTGAATTTTTGAACGTTTTCTAATTTTACCAACAACTTCCACTTTCTGAGAACTATTTTAGGGAATATATTCAATAATACTCAATTTCATAAACAACTCTTACTTTACAATGAAACCACTTTAGTGAATATTATTCAAAAATTACCCAATTTTAACAAAAACTCCCACTTCACAAGAAAATTATGTTAGGAGAATTCCAAATGTTACCCAATTTAACCAACCACTCTTGAAGAAAACTATCCTGAGGAACTTTCGACTGTTCCTAATTTTACCATCAACTCTATTAGAAGTTTGACTATAGGAAGAAGCAAGATCATGATGATAATACTTACCAAAAAAAAAAAAGATCATGATGATAATGTAAGACATAGCAGGGGAAGAAAATAAATGACTTTTGAATTTGGAATAAGTTGTTCTATCTCTCATGCCTATCCGATATAATGTCGGGATAATTTTAAAAATCTGTCTCTAATTCTTATTCAATATCAATTTGCATTTGCCAATAGACATCCCAAATTCAAGAAGATTAATCCACCCTCAAGCATGGAGAAACCCTAAACCATCCTTTCTGTCTTGGCAACACATCATTTGTTTGATCTTTGCTTGCAGGCTCTCATTTTCGTTCAACAATGTCTTGGTCGCGTGCTGATATGGAGCAAAATGGGGTGAAGTTGTGGAGAACAGCCACAGGAACCCAAGCACTCCCACGATGTGCCTGCCTCCATTGCGAATGACCTTAACACTAAATGAAGAGTAGGGCCGGAGTCTGCCTCTTCCGATGTAATGAGGACGGTCCTTCTAGGTTTAAGATCTACATCCGGTTTGAACTCAATGTTTGACAAAATGTTCATTAGGACTTTTCCTGATTCGGAGTCAGCGATCATGCTGTAATAATTAGGAAATTTCACTAAGTAAAAACGACCTCATTTGAGGAGATAAGTAACTAGTAAGTGTAGATGACATCCATAGCTTCAGTTTGGTAGGTTGTGGGTTAAATTTGACCATCGTTTGTTTGGGCGAAATCGTCCCGAGGCCCAGGTCCAGTTCAGAGTGGAACTGATTCTAAGGTCCTCAGTAATGGGTCTCGGGAAGGGGAAGATAAGGGGCCTTTAATGTAAAAATACGGAAAAGTGATGAATTACAGAGTTTAAAAGGACTTTCTGATATTTGCAACAAGGTATGATCCATAATTTTCTGGGTGAGGTTAAAATGTTCTTCAAAATATAACCTTTTCGCATGTACAGGTCTCAGGTAGTTCTGATCAGTTGGTTATTTTTTTAATTCATAAATATGCAGGCTTAATTCGAAAAAAAAAATAAACTAGATGGTTTTAGATGACTTCAAGAGCTTCCCAATCATACACTGTCAATTTTGTATGAGTCGGTTTGATAGTTTAAATAGATGTGCAAAGTATCGTTATGGATTCGAGGGATAAAATTGACAGTCGGGGGAACTTTAATAATTTCAAGTTTTTGTGGAGCTAATCGTGAAAAGTTGTCAACTGGTAAAGTAAACTGGGAAGCTTTCTAACTTGAGGTGAATCATCAAAATTGAATAGAATGAGGTTGGGCTGATATTGACAGTTTAATCAGCAGATTTAGGGGATAGGGCCTTGAGTCCGAAGTTTTGGTTAAGTGTTTGATTGGTCCAAGTCTCCTTCGAGTTCTTGCTGGGTTTGCTTGATTCATCTTCTTTGACACTTCTTGATGGTCAAACGTGACGAGGTCTTAATTTCAATTAACAGTTCTTTTCATGATTTACAGGGATACATGAGAACGTCATCACAAGTGTATTGCTCACGGGAGTCCCATCCTTGGGCTCATAATAAGGCCATGTAATATTATTTGCCTGACACTGTGTAATGCTATTTTCTGCACTCTATGTCTTATTTGCCTTGTTATTACTGCCTTTCATGTGTAGTTTCAAATCCTTTACATTACTATTATAATATGATATGCTTCTTTTCACTTGCCTAGTCTAATTTATTCTGGGGCGAGATCGATCGAACGACCAGGCGTGACATTTAGTAGAAAAGGACTTTAAGACTCATAATTTAACAAAAGGATCACATGAATTACGTAGTTGACAAATAATCAAGGAATGTAACAAAGGGCATTGGTTAGATGACAGGAAAATTGTCTAAAAAGTCCTAAAAATATTGTACTTTTGCTATTTTAGTTGTAAACCTTTAAGTTTAATCAATTTAGTTATAAACTTTTTAAAACCTTACCAATTCAATCATTCTGGCAAAATGTCTCTGTCGCGACCTCCCCGAAGGTGCACCACCTAGGGTTCGGCTAATGGATTGCTAAAATTAAACCTAGCTCGAGCTCTCCCAAGCCCATACCAATTCGCGATTTAGGTTTCACTTTTTAACATCAAAGCATTTTCAAAGGAGTCGCCACTAATCTATTTTTGGTGGGTCGATTAGAAACCCATGTAAAGCATCGGGAGCTATGCTTTACTCTTACGAACTAGAGATCTAGGATTCGGGGACTTGGTTATGCTAGATTAATCTAACACCCTTTCGGTACCCTTTCATTATTTTCAAAAATGGCAGGCAGGTTGGATTAATTTTAACTCTATCCCTAACATGCAATAGTGATCACACGTATACTCAAATAAAAATTCAAGAATGGAATGAAATAATAAAACAAATCAAATCAAATCAAATCAAACCAAAATCGAATAAAATAAAATAAAATCAAACAAAATCAAATCACATCTAATCAAATCTAATCTAAAAAAAATCAAATAAAATCTAATCTAACAAAATCAGATAAAATGTAATCTAATAAAATACCAAATAAAATCTAATCTAACAAAATCAAATAAAATCTAATCTAATAAAGTTGAATAAAATCTAATCTAACAAAATCAAATCCAAATAAAATCTAACTTCTAATCTAACGAAATCAAATAAAAATCTAATCTAATAAAATATCAAAGAATCTAATAAAATCTAACAAAACGAAATAAGATATGCATGAAAATCAACAAATCTAATGCAATATATGAAATGCAATTTTTTTTGGAATTTTTATGATTTAATTAGCCTAATTATCTATAGCTAAATATTACCTAATCTAAATTAGGAAGCCAAATATATCAATTCCTAATTTAAACTAAATCTTATTCAACCAAAAATAACATCCTATAATGCAATCTAGCTAAAAAATATCCTAACAAAAATATCTAATATGCAATTTAAACTAATTATGCCAATTTTACCTAATCGTGCAATTAATCTAAACATGTGATTATTTAAATAAACGTGCAATTCTAAATCTAAAAATGCAATTCCCAATTTAAACATGAAATTAATCTAAAGATGCAATTTTAAACCTAAACATGCCATTAATCTAATTATGCAACTAACCTAAATATGCAATTAATCTAATATGCATGCAATGCAACAAAATTAATTCAAATATGCAAAATTAACTAAACTTGTATAAAAAGCAAATTA
The DNA here is from genome assembly GCA_030064385.1 of Melaleuca quinquenervia. NCBI lineage: Eukaryota > Viridiplantae > Streptophyta > Magnoliopsida > Myrtales > Myrtaceae > Melaleuca > Melaleuca quinquenervia. Next base: position 9,226,414 of record CM057720.1, read on the forward strand.
AACATAAAACAAGAAATCAAGCACCCCAAAAGTTAAATTCTAAAAAAATGATTTTTATTTATTTTTTTTTTATTTTAAAAAAAACGAAAATCACAAAAAAAAATAAAATAAAAAAGAAAATAAATGAAACCGGGTCAGTTCGAACCCGCCCCATGTGCAAGGATGCTGGCCCGAGTTGAAATGCAGAAAACACCCGAGAGAGTTTTCTTCTATTTGGTGGCATGATCGCCAACCAAAGTCACAAACGAATGGAGCCACCACTTCCTTTGACGTCACAGCTTGGAAAGAGAACCTCACAAACCAAAAACACGTCAAACTATACCAAGGAAACGTCCACATATCAAAGGGAACAATGGAACCAACTCAAATATACGAGCTAAGCAACAAAAATTACGCGAAGCAGAATAAAAGCATGGCAAGTTCACTCGAGCAAATCAACGTAATGAGGGACAATCACTCGTAAGGTCAAAGGGATGTGAAATCTAGACCTATTATGCAAGCAAGACGAACAAGAAAGGACTTAGAGATAAATATAATCACCATAGAGGCATAAAAACCACACAAACCAACCGACACCTCTTTTGATTTGAATACCACAATAAGCCTGAACACTGGAAAATCACGAGAAACGACAAAGAACAAATTCCCCTACATGATTCGAGAACGACGGAGAATGAGTGCGCTCAAGCGAACTCGAGGCAAATTGTTGCTCACGCGTAAAGTGTTCTCGACCACGATCCTCGGGAAACCATGGATGAAGAGATTGTGACCGAAACTCACCGATAAAAAAAAAAAACAAAAGAGACCGTAGATGGGTTCACCGGAGAAAACAATTCCACGGTCGGTTCGCCGAAGTTGGAGGACGATCTCCCTCGCGTTCTCTCTCTCGCCTCTCTCCCTCTGTGTTCTTTTCTCTGTGCGTGCGTCTTTTTTTTCTTTGAATTCTTTTTTTTTTGAACGAGAAGACATGAAGAAATCCAGCCCTCAGAATTCTCCTTGGATGATATTTTTTCAATTGTTGGATATCGTCACCGGGCTAGTTTGGTGTCTTCCAACATGCCCTCAAAATAAAGAAAAACTTGTAACTTCATTGAATCAAAATGAATTACATTTTATTGGAATGGAAAGCAAATACTCAAACCCTAGTAATCAAAGTTCAAATAATAACTGGAATTCAGAAAGCAAGAAATCCTAAAAAGCAACAAAAGACTCCTTCGCAGAGGAGTACGAAAATTCTTCTACTTGGTGTCCCCTTTAGCTCTTTCAGCATGGTTGGGCAGGGGATTGTGCTGAACATTTGGTTGACCAGTGGTGAAAGAGAGTGTCTTTGTATCCAAGAGGTCTTGAACTTTGTGCTTCAACACGTAACAATCATCAGTGGAATGTCCAGCCTCGCCCATGTGATAATCACATTTCTTGGATGGGTCATAATTTTTGAACCTCTCAGGTTTCAGACGCTTTGGTTCATTTGAAAGTAATCCTTTCTTTTGGAGGACGAGCAAAACCTTGGATAATGGCCCAGGCAAAGGTGTGAAGTTCCTCCTAGCACCTTGTGGTCGACTGGTGAATTGGCATCCTCCACCTTGGTGTTTGGCTGTGTCACGAGCTGGTTGAGAAAATGCCACATTCACCTCAGATGCAAACTCTTTATCTTTCTTGAAAGTAAATTTCTTTGCAGAGGTAGTCTGCTCCATAGCCCAACCATCGCGCAAAGCAATCTCAATGCGTTCCCCTACGGGAATCAACTCAGCCAAGGATTCGAAACGAGATCCCAACACTCGATTGCAGTACTCAAATGGCAAAGACTTCATAAACATGTCCAGCATTTCCCTTTCGGTCAGCTCAGGGATAATTTGCGCAGCCACAGCTCTCCACCTCGTGGCATAAGCCTTGAAAGTCTCAGTTTTCTTTTTCTCAAAGCCAATCAAATCCTCACGTGACGGGGCCACGTCCATGTTGAATTTATATTGATGAATGAAAGCATCAGATAACTCCTCCCACGTCTCAAGCAGATTAATCTTCTTCACAATGAACCATTGTAGAGCAGGTCCGGTTAAGCTATCTTGGAAAGTGTGGATCATGAGCGGCACGTTGTCAGCATACGGTGCCATCCTCATAGTGTAGTACTGCAAGTGGACCTTAGGACATGAAAGGCCTTCATACTTGTTGAACTCAGGTGCTTTGAACTTCTTAGGGACTTGGACCTTAGCAATATGAGCAAGGCCTCGTGGAAACTGATCTTGAAATCCTTGCATTTGACGAATTTGCTCCTCTAGCTTAGCAATGCGCTTAGCCTCATCACTCATTGGCATTTCAGAAGATGCCCCGGCCTTATCAATCAAGGTCAGAGGAACATTATCAATCGAGATTGCTCCATTCTTGGTCGAGGAAGTGCCGATGCTAGCATTCTTGCCTTTGTCTTTTACCTCAGTTGGAGCAGGGTCATTGGGCAGTACAACTTCAACTATTGGTTGAGCAGACACGGCCAAAGCAGAAATGCTTGTGTTTAGAGAAACAACTTGCTTCGAGAGGTTTTTGAGGACATTCAGGACTGTCTTCATCTCTGTTTCAAGAGCAGCAACACGAGTTTGCTCGTTTTGGTCAGCCATTGTTGCTTTTGCTCTTGATCTTGTGATAATGGGTGAACGTGGACGGTCCGTGATCACCTGTGCATGGACTCCTCTTTCCGATTATTTCTCCACCGATCTATTTTGGCTCTTTGACTAATTGCTGTCTCTTGACCACTGCTTGTCTCCTCACTGGTCAAGAAGTCCACCTCTCCACAGCTTTCTTTTGCTTTGACTATCGTTAATTTCTATCGCGGCAGAGATGGGCTCGGGAACTCGGCGAACAGAAGCTCTATGATGGCATAGTGCGGCGATTGTCTTGACAAGCAACAACCTGCAAAATGGAAAAATTATGCTAGTTTATTTTGAAGACGGCACGGCGCAGCTCGACTGAGATGTCGATAGGTTTGAGATCGTGGCTTCGGTGAAGGGGGTTGGACTTGTCAAGAACCGCCTTGGATTGGACTGCGCAATCGCGTCTGGAGAGAGCTGTGGTGGCGGGTCAATGCGGAGCGGGGGCACGGCACCAAGAAGAATGCGTCCACTCTCTCTCTCCCTCTTTTCTGCCTGTCTCTTTTGCGTCTCCTTTTCGTAGAAGAAGTCCCCCTTTCTTGGACGTATGTCATGCAGGAACAAAAAGATTCGGTCAAATCTTCATAAGATTTGACCGAAAATTCATCTAAAAAAACGACCCCCCTTCTTTTTGATCAGCAGAGGTCTCCCTGCATGTATATCTCTTGGGCGTCCTTATTTGGGTAAAGAAATATTTGGTTCGATCTTTTAACCGAACATCTTTATCTTTAAAGATCATCCCCATGTCACAAAGCCCAAAAAACAAACATTCAGCCAAATCTCTTAAAGATTTAACAGAACTTTGCATATCCCCAATCACGTTCTTAAGGCAATGAGATACAAAAAATTCAATCAAATCTTTTTTAAAAGATTTGACTAAATATTGTTATTGATTATCCAAAATTTTCCTTTTCCATGGGTACACCAATCAAATCCAAACCCAAATCTATTTCCCAATTCTCTATGCATCAAATTTTCGATCACATATCTGTTCGATAAACTTCCAATTTATGAGCTTGTCTTAATTATTCCACCAAGGGTCTCACCTAAAATGCAAAAATGGTCCTACTAACTATATGCACATTATGTATTTTTTTCAGGGATTAAAGTAAACCCTTATTTTCTATGCAACAAAATGAGGCGCCAAAATTTAGGTGTCAACAGTCTCGAACATGTAAGTATTTTCTAAACATCTACGTAAGCATTTTTCAAGAAAAATTTGTCGAAAGGGCTGAATTGGTAAGGTTTTGAAAGGTTTGTAACTGAACTGGCAAAAACTTAAAGATTTAGGACTAAATTGGCAAACGTGCAATAGGTTTAAGACTGTTTGCACCATTTTCCCATTAGATGACTAGTGTAATCAAGTTATTAGATTGGTCCATCTCTAGTTTGCAGTTTAAGATGAACTCACACATCTTAGTTGGGTCCATAACTAGCCGATAATAGAATATTTTTTTCATAATCAATAGGGTCAATTCATGTCATAATAAGAAAGGCTTATAAGAGACCTCGAGAGGTTAGTGACACTCGTGTCCATAAAATTGGCAATATTTTTTTTCTATTCACGGACCATGGTATCTTCTATTTTTGCTTCGTCATTATAGAATGCAACCCTAGGTTCAAATGTATGCTCATTAATGAAGCAAAATTAACAGATCAGGAAATAATATAACAATCTCGTATGTAAATCTTCACTTAACAATCTCATATTGCTAGTTGAAATGACAAACTATCCTCACTAACAAAAATCCCAAAAAGGAAGAAAATACAACAAATAGGACAATCAGAAGTTTTCAGGGCGCCACTATCTTCCTAACCTGTGTCATCAAAATGAACGGCCACCATAAAGATATATTGGGGCATTCCCCTTGTGTGATCCAAGAAATTGCGTGTTGGCAAGAATTTTGTATCTAATAAGCAATGGTGTCAATTTCCGATTTTGAGATTAATAACACATGTCAGACTTTTTGCTGCGCTCAATACTCTTTCCTAGATTTTGCGTGAAAAGAGATAGGACATACTCCAGCAACTTCTTGATATAAACAAGCTCATGGCCACTCGATGTATACTAAAAACAATTTTCTAAGTAAGCTTATAATATTCTCATTGGTTGTAATTAGCAAATTAAAATAATCTTGGAAATTTCATGAGAATCTCTAACAGACATACACTTTCAACGCAACACTACATGACTCACAAAGTTTTGAATATTGTCATTTAAGTAGTGAATCTCTATAGTATGTTATTCAAGTTCCGACTTAGAGACCTGAAAAGATTCCACTCAACCCCATTAATTAATGCTCTTACTAGGTTGTTGTCTCTTTTTTTTTTTGGTGGCTAGAACACAGGCCATTCCCTTTCATTTCCACGCTTAACCAAGAACATAGAACATTCATCTTATTAAGTATAATTAATGTTATATTGAACTTATTCTCTCTCTCTCTCTCTATATATATATATATATATATATTATTGTTAATGGCTTGTGCATTTCATGTTACACTTTGGTTCAATTTGTTTAATGAAAAACCATTTTACAAAATTGTTGAACTTTTAAGCGTTCGGCTGTGGAAAATCAGTCAAGCAACCAAAAACATTTTCCATCAATTGAAAAAAAGGCTTAAATTAGGGAACATAACTTCTCCATTTAACAAAAAGGAAGTCATTTTCCCTGATTCATTACTTCTTATCTAATTGAGAAAAATATATTCCCCCCATGTTTATTTCATATCTCTCATCGACCTTTTTCCTTTTTCCTTGACGATTCTCTTCTACTTTTTGCATTAATCTTTTGTACCATCTCCTGAATAAACTTCACCAACGCTCGTGATTTTCTTCATTCCTTAAACATAAGATCACATATAGTATCTTAAAAAATACGATATAATGAAGTATAATTATTTCTTTCCCTTTTTTTATAATTCATGAATTCTGTGGAGGTACAGAATAAACAAAGATAATGACTCCAATTTGTCAGTTACATGTGATTTTTAACAATACAATATGCCTTTAGTAGATTTTTCACTTGTTGTCGAATACCATAAGAACGATATTTTGACGGACAATGGTTCACTTTCTTTAAAATTGAATTTCCTAATAACATCTCTCGACATAGGAAATTTTAATGGATCCAACAGATCCTTCAATTCTTGTTAGATTGATGCAACTCCCCTAATCTAACTTTTAATTCTTAAAGAGTCTAATTGGGTCAAGTGTTTGATTTTGCGAGATTCAGTGTATTTAAACCATTTTCTTCACAGACAATATACAAAATTTCTTCCCATCATTTGTGCTTTTTTATAACTGCAATTTTACAAATATAACATTTTATAAACCGCGGTCTTTCTTTTAATATACCAGCAATCTTGGCCGGATCAAGTGATTATAATATCACAGTCAAGTCTCATTTTTTATGTTATATTCAGTTCATTTGGCGTGATTCTTGTTTGTCTTATTGTCCCGTTAAATTACTCCAGGCCCCGTTCTTTATGTTCGGTTTGCACATGACATATGATTCCACATGTACATAATCACCCGCCACCTCCATAAAAAGTAGTCAATCGTAACAAGTGTAATTATTTTCATGCCGTACATGGATATTTTGAAGTTCATCAAAAAAATTTATCACTTTCATGGGATTTATATGCATGACATATATAGTGGCATGTAAACATGATCAAACTCAGTGATCGGATGCAAATCCCACTGGTTTGCTACTGATGAAAGCAAACATATCAACATCAGGATACAATTCTCTCAAATCATGAACCTTTTCGTTGGTTTAAGTGAAATTAAAACCACAAAAAATTCAAACTATACCCATTATGATGCACATATCATATTTTTTTTAAGTGTCACGAAAGATGAACATCTTATACGATTGATACAAAATAATGTAGTCTTGGAACCGTGCACGGACATTTCACTAGCTTACACTATAATTTTTTTAACTGGACAGGCACATAAAACAAGCGCTTGTGAATTGATTAAAAGTTTCTTATGGTGTGGAGCCCCATGAAATCAAACGGCCTAGAACATTGCCGTGAATTATGGGCCATGTGGCAGACAGGCACTGCATTCTTCTTTTTCAATTTGGACAAATCAGCCACATGGACAACGAAATGAAATGATTCCTTGCGTGAAAACCCAGAAAGTTTGAACTTTGTCATTGATCGGGTAAACCACGTAAATGTTGCTTGGACTCGGTATCCCCATTGAGCACAAAACAGATACGAAATTTCCGAGAAAGTTGCTCACCTTGGCTACCGCATGACTCGGACAATACGTCCAATCAACAAATTTAAATGTCAAGTAATCGGGATAGAAGCCAATGGATGAGATTATATGATACATTGAGAATCGGTTAATGCCTCCATTAGCTAATTGGCTAGAGCTAATTTATTTCAAAGTTGTTACTTGATCACATAATTAAGTACTTACCAATGTTGAATAATAATGTGAACAATATAATCCCTCGCAAGACGCAATGACTTGGTGCTTTTCGTATGCACAAAGTGAGTCAAGGGTAGTGAGAATTCACACTTCAATCATCAACCATCTCATTTAAGAAAACGACCGTAACCACCGTGTGAAACCCATAAAGTTTGGGCTGCGACTAATATTCACCAACTCCATATCGACCATCATATAATGATCCTCCGACGAAACGTATGAATCGGGTAATTGTAGTTTGGACTCAATTTTCTTGTTGATATCCATAAAAGATATAGATATTATGCGCCTTGTCCACCACATGATTCATATAGTGGGCCCACTCCATGAATTCCCATGTCAAATAATTGGAATAGAATTCGATGGATGAGATTGGATGGCACATTGAGAATAAGTGTGCCTCCATATATAATAAAGTAGATTGACCAGAGCTCACTTGTTTCAAAGTCAATTTTTCCAAATCATATAATTTCAATACTTACCCTTAGCTCATAATAAGATAAACAATGTAATCCACGGCCAGAAGCAACGACTTGGTGCTTTCACATGCATCAAATGAATCAAGGGTAGAGATAATCCACACTCCCATCATTATCTATCAAATTTAAAAACTACCATATCTCTCCTCATAAACATCTCGAGAATCTTAATGCTATGGTTCTTATTTTAATTTCTTAGATGACCCTCATTGACGATTCATGTACTGACTTGCATCTAAAATCAAGAGGCCAGCTAGTTAGTTTTCACTAGATGAAGTTTTCGTTTTTCATAGTTTTTTTTTTGACACAAAATAAATGAATAGCCGGGCCAATTTGATATGGAGATGTATTTAGTATACACATATATACTTAAAATTTAATGATATTACACCCTAGCTTCCAACATAGCCGATAATGGCTAAGGTCAGATGATTGCATCATAAAATGGTTCCAGACGTGTTCCTTAAGCTGGGTAGATGTGGAACAATGCAATTACCACTACGTGTATTCTAAGTAAATTCAAACCGAGACCAATTTTTACTAGTTTTTTGATCTATTGGTACTAATCAATAGCTCACTTGGCAACTTGAAGCAATTAGAATAGTGACCACCAGAAATATGTTATGGCTTAACGTCCCTATCGAATCTATTGTAGGACTGTCCCTTTGGCACGCAATGACGGAATTCAAGCAAGTTTGCAGAGGTGGTTGAGGACTTACTGTGAGAGTTCTCACGTCGAATTGGTCAAGGTCAACGAGATTGGGCAAAGACAAATCTGCTCGTTTCATTTCAAATTTACCACTCCCGAAGACGAGGACCTTTGTCGATATTCAGAAAAAATAAGAAAGAAAAAATAATTTTATGGGGTTACCTGTAGGTGTCTGACATCTACATCTTCTTTTAAGCCCCTTAGAAAAGTTGTTGCACGGTTTATATTTAATATGTTATAATGTCATCTAATCCATTAATAGTTTAACCTTAACATAAGACCTACATGACCAATGATTTAGATGAGCTCAATTTGTATGTTTTATCTAAGCACGCAATATTTTTGTTTTAATGAGAAGTTTTTGTATGATTTGAAGATCATTCCACCAATATCATTGAATCATTAATTATTCGGGCCATACATTGGGATCAACATAACTAACTGTAAATTTATTATAAATTCGCGTTAAATCTGTCCAACCGTGCATAATACTGAAATGACCCACTTTATTGCCACACCAACTAAATTCAAAGTTGGAATTCTTGACCTCTGTTTTTCGGCAGAAAGGGGATGCCAATGAGGCAACAATTTCTCGTGGCTATATGACATTAGTAACAGATGCTTATTCTTCGCTCATGCAACAAAGAAGCAAGATAAGGGAAATGAGATTGATAAAGGACCAAAAAGAAAATCTAGAATTACTATGTTAGACGTAGGCATGGACCTAAGTAATTTATGATCTGAACTAAAATCCCAGTGAGTTAATCTTAAATATTGTGGATGTGATCCTAGAAGTTACAAAATAATTAAGAGATGATGCGTCACACATATATTAATTTGGTGACCCCACATTTCTTAGTCCTAAACTCGAGCCGTTCCAGCACTACTTGCAAGTTTCATCATAGCTCTTTTACACAAGATGGCAGTAGCACGACAAAATTTGAAGAAACAATCTCGTGGTTAAAGAACTTATAGGATTCTTAATCCAAAGAAAAGAAGCATGAACCGTCGGTACCGTGAGGGGTCATCTTATCATCGTTAATGGTCGTTCCGGAAGCCAAATGGCCAATGGGTCCCGTCCACGTTGAGCAATCCTTTGACTGAAGATTTCCATGCCTCGTCTTACCTTTCAAAGCTTTTCCCCATTCTCATTCTATTATAAATGCATCGTGTCGTCGTCGTCGTCGTCGTCCTCGTATCCTCCGGCTCTCTCTCTCTCTCTCTCTCTCTCTCTCTAATCTCTCGCAGAAACAAAGGTACAATTGCCTTTTCCCCAGACCCTTTTCAATGATTCCCCCAAGAATCTTGTTCGATACTGAAAAGCTCCTCAGTTTGGCTTTCTCCTTTTTAGCCCTAATCACGGCCTTCATCGATGGCCCTCACATCGCAGTCGCGCAGAGCAGTAACAACGACAATGCCCTGCAAACTATCCCGGTGAACGTTGGGGTGGTTCTTGATCTGGAGACGTGGCCGGGTCAGATGGGACTGAGCTGCATTAACATGTCACTCTTTGACTTTTATAGTTCAAACCCTTCCTACAAGACCAGGCTCGTCCTCAACGTTAGAGACTCCAAACGAGACGAGGTTGCTGCCGCTGCTGCAGGTTCTCCCTGTCCCGCTCTCTCTCTCTCTCTCTCTCTCTCTCTCTCTCTCTATAGCGTGCTCAAGAGGATAAAGTACTTTATGCAGCTGCTTGTCTAATGCAAGAGAAATCTGACTATTGTTCATAATAAGTGTATCTGCCAATCTTCTGAAAAATTTTCAGCTTTTGAATTTTCAAGGACACGACCATTTAATGAGATATGCATTCTCGTCCTAGCGATTCCCAGAGCCCCAATAATAGAGCTCAAAGACGAAACGAACAAAGTCAATTTCACCAAAAAGTAAGGAAAGACCGATATTTTGGCTCATCCTCAAGAACTGTATGTCACCAATCTGTGCTCAGTGTCTTAGCCGCCTAGCTCACGTATATTTGGCTTAGACAGATGGAATTTTTTTTTTCAAGGGGTTTTTATCATTATAAAAAAGAATTCGTTGTCATCTTCTATTAGAATCAAAAACAACATCAAGCGGGTACTTAAAGATTCCATTTGATCTCTTTCACATTGGAAACCCCCCAAAGTCTTGCAGTCGTATGAGACTGTCACTTTGACGCTTTGACGCTTAGGTAGAGAGTTGAGAGGATTCGTGGGTTTTGGTCATTTGACGCCAGACGGAGTTTCGTGACAAGACTGGTCTTTAAGCTTGACCGTGGAACCCTTCATTCATCTATTTTTACTTCTTAGAAAGCAATATTGAGAAATGACGTTGCGAGATACCATCTACGGGGGGTTTCCAATTGAATCGTTTGATGGGAGTACTTATTTCACAGTCATGCCAAACGGAGATCTCTGATCTCCTTAACATTCTTTTGTGGCTTTGTTCTTTGTGTTTCGAGGGTGCATCACCATTAAAATGATATCGTATTGGTGTCAGTCAACAATTGGTTTTTGAATTGAGAAGTCCACCTTCTGTATCATCTCGTATTTTACTGACATACATACGTATATAGATTTATGGACGCAAAGTTTCATCTTGAGAAAAACTTGTGCAAGGAGGATTTTTTCTTTCTTTTTTTATGGTCTTGGATGAAATCATGTAGGAGGACTACTATCGTCTATTCTATTCTTAAAAGAATATATAGGTCTCATGTGATTCTTATCCCACTATAAATGTAGTAGATTCCGTCAAATTATGTCTACATGATGAACCGTGTTAGAAATCATCTCGCAAAAGACAAATGCTATGTAGTAAACCTCAACGGGGAAGATTGATAGAGGCAATTTCAAATTCTTTTCATTGGGAAAATATGTATGAACTACACGGTACATATCTGCACATAATTTACTGATTTTCTTTCTCTAGTTCAGCCAAATATCATGGTTAACAAGTTTGGTCGAGCTGAGCCAGTGATTAATTATTTCCACAGAATTTTTGTGGTATTTTTGGTGAGATAAACCAACTCATGTGCCAATTTCCACCAAATAATTGCCAATGCATGAAAGCAGATTAATGTGAATGCCGAGAGGCTTCATATATAATATAGCATCACATAGGTCTCACCTCACAAAATCCTTGAGATAGAAATATGGGGCATGGATTCTAGAGTGGACTTTTCTGATGCCAGGAGATAAAGAAGTCAACTCAATGGTAAAGAAGAAACAACTTGATCGTGTATAGGCCAATTTATCCACTCTTATTTTGTTCTTAATTCACTTCTATGAAAGAATTAGTTTTTGATTGGTATGCAATATCATATGCCAAAGAATATCAAAGGCAACAACCGAATGCCTACAATCAGGTACATAGTTATATACCAACTTCAAACTCCTATTTTTCCTTTTCTTCAACATTCTATTTCTGTAACGCTGCGTCTAAGTTTTAATGGGAATCTGATCAATACTATGCCTTCTCCAATAAGAATTTCCATCATCTGCCTTATTGTTGTTGTTCACCGTCTTTTCTGGTTCACATTGCAGCACTTGATTTAATAAAGAATAAGCAAGTCCAAGCCATAATAGGCCCTGAAATTTCACTTCAAGCAGACTTCATCATTGACCTTGGAACCAAATCTCATGTTCCTGTCATCTCTTTTTCTGCTACAAGTCCGTCCCTCAGTTCGATTCGGAGTCCGTACTTCATTCGAGCCGCACAAAATGACTCATCTCAAGTGAATGCCATAAGTGCGATCGTGCAAGCTTTTGGCTGGAGAGAAGCTGTCCTCATATATGTGGACAACGAGTGCGGGGAAGGCGTCATACCTTCTCTTACCGATGCTTTGGAAGAGGTCAATGCCCGGGTGCTCTATAGGAGTCTCATTCCTCCTTCGGCCACGGACGATCAGATCCTAGAGGAACTCTACAAGTTAATGACGATGCAAACGAGGGTCTTCATCGTGCACATGTTACCTACCCTCGGTTCTCGGCTATTTGCCAAAGCAAAAGAGGCAGGAATGATGAACGAAGGTTATGTGTGGATCTTGACTAATGGAATCACTGACCAACTTAATTTGGTGGATTCATCTGTTGTCACTAGTTCGATGCAAGGAGTATTGGGCATCAAGACTTATGTCCCAGACACACATAAGCTAGACAACTTCATGTTCCGGTGGAAGTTGAAATTCCAACGAGACAACCCATCCCTCCTTAAACCTACGTTGAACATTTTTGGATACTGGGCTTATGACGCTGCTTGGGCTCTGGCAATGGCTGTCGAGGAAATGGGTGCAGCGAATTTTACCTTCCAAATGTCGAAGACTTCCTCGGACGCAACGGATCTACATACCATGGGGGTCTCTCAAAATGGTCAGAAACTTCTCCAGAAACTAGCCAAGACGACATTCGCGGGCCTCAGTGGAAAGTTTAGCCTCGTCAATGGGCAGCTACAGTCATCAGCGTTCTAGATAATTAATATCAATGGAAACGCAGCAAGAGGCATTGGGTTTTGGACACCAGAAAATGGGCTGCTAAGATATTTGAGTTCGTTCAGCACAAGCAAATATTCCACTTCGAACAGTAATCTCAGACCTATAATATGGCCAGGAGATTCGACCTCTGCTCCTAAAGGATGGGAGATTCCAACGAATGGAAAGAAGTTAAAGATCTTAGTTCCTGTAAAAGACGGTTTCGATCAATTCGTGAAGGTGACTCGAGATCCAAGCACGAACAAGTATCAAGTCACTGGATATTGTATTGAGCTCTTTCGAGCTGTGATAGAAAAATTACCTTATGCTGTGGCTTATGACCTTATTCCATTTGCCTCGCATAATGGAAGGCACACCACCGAAAGTTACAATGACATGATCGATCAAGTATATTACCGGGTGAGATAACGCATTGCAAGTACTTGATTTCATTGCATAGATGTTGAATAACACCCTGCTACCACGTGGTTAACAAAGAAAATTGTTCCCTTCTTTTTGTTGGAGCAGAATTATGATGCAGTGGTGGGGGATATGACGATCATTGCGAACCGATCACTGTATGTGGATTTCACCTTACCATACACTGAATCCGGGGTTTCAATGCTCGTGCCATACAAGGACAACAAGAGGAAGGATGCTTGGGTCTTCTTGAAGCCACTCACTTGGGACCTTTGGCTAACAACCGGATGCTTCTTTGTGTTTATAGCATTGGTCGTGTGGGTTCTTGAGCATCAGATCAACGAAGATTTCAGGGGTCCAGCTGCGCATCAAGTTGGCACAAGCTTCTGGTTTTCATTTTCAACCATGGTCTTCGCACAAAGTAATCGCCCTTCACTTTCATAGATCAATTGAACATCAAAATTGTTATATTATTCTTGGAGAATTTATGTGCTTACCCAAAATTTGAACTGCAGGGGAGAGTGTATTAAGCAACCTATCGAGATTTGTTGTGATTGTGTGGGTTTTTGTGTTACTTATACTAACACAAAGTTATACGGCAAGCTTGAGCTCTCTCTTGGTTGTGCAAAATCTTCAACCAACTGTTACTGATGTGGATCAGCTTCTAAAGAGTGGAGAAAAAGTGGGATACCTGTACGGCTCTTTTGTTTATGGAATGCTAAAGCAAATGAAATTTGATGATTCCAGACTAATATATTATAAGTCTCCTGAAGAATGTGATGCGCTTCTTTCCAAAGGAAGTGCAAAGGACGGGATTGCAGCAGCATTTGATGAAGTGCCCTACATTAAACTTGTTCTTTCTCGATATTGCAACAAATATACCATGATACCGACATTTAAAGCTGCTGGATTTGGCTTCGTAAGTCCTCAAATCTCTTAAGTTTAGCCAAGATAGAAACCCATCTAAATTTTCAATTGCTAGGATTATTCATTATCTCTTTGATTGAAAAATCTCGTCCTGCTTCTTTTGTTTCACAGGTTTTCCCCAAAGGGTCTCCACTAGTACCGGATATTTCACGAGCAATCCTCAACATAACTGAAGGGCCCAAAATGACAGAAATTGAAAACACGTGGCTTACACCACAAACTGACTGCCTGGATTCCATTAACTCAGTTTCTTCCAACAGCTTGGGTCTTGAAAGTTTCTGGGGCCTATTCTTGATTGCTGGAGCTGCTGCTCTTCTAGCTCTCCTCATTTTTATGGTCATGTTCATCAAAAGAAATTGGCATGTCCTTACAAGTTCTTCAGGTTCATCGCGGGAGAAATTTGCTGTTTTGGGAAGAACATTTTACCAAAGAGACCTCAACTCCCATACTTTTGGGAAAGCCAGATTGAGAGGTAGAGATATTGAAGGTGGTGCCAATAAGACTGCAGCTGTTGAAATTATAGAACACGCTAAGTTCCCTCCGAGTCCGTCAAGCGACACCAGCCAAATCATGTTGTCTTAACCAATGAGCCAGGGACACCATCTGCATGGCAAGGACTTCCTAATCATACAGTTGAAGGGTGCCCGAGATAGCGATAACCATTGAGCATGCCGATGTAAATGAAGAGGTATAAAAGCCTCAAGATCCTTAGATACCATACTTTAATCCTTAACTAGTTGAACTCCGGTAATATTAGATGACAATATCTTCCCTCTAATTATCTTCCCATGTAAGGAATGTCATTCACACTGCTTATTCACCACAGGCTTGACTCAAATAATTGGTTGCTTGAGGAAAGGCAGTACTAGTTCATGCAACAAAACTTAAAAAAGAACACATGGGCTTATCAATAGTTATTGACTAGACGGTGCATCTAATCTTAAAGATATTTTGTTCTTCAATCTGATTAGTTCACATCTTAAGGTTAAGCGATGTACAACCGAAATCCTGCTAGCAATAAATCCGATATTTACAATATATTATCCTATTATGATTTTTAGTAGTAGATCGATTTATAATAATTTCCGGTAGAGGTCCCAATACACAGGAAAAAAAATTCTAAAGTGGTCAAATTCTGATAGATGATGCAACTCGAGCTTTTTACGGTTTGTTTGTTTGGCCAAAAATATTCTTCCGAAAAATATTTTTCGGAATTTCCTAAGGAAAATGTTTTTCAATCAACCAAAAATTTTCTTCTAAAACTAAGGAAAATGTTTTCCGTTTTTGAAAAGTTGAAAACATTTTCCGGATCTTCTTTCTTTCTCTCTCGTCGTGAGTCTACGAGTAATTTAATAGCCAGCTATCATCGTCGCCATTGCCGCCCACCCGCCCGCCTGCCCGCCTGCCCACCCGCCCGCCGCCGCCAGTCACTGGATAATTTCTCAAAAAAAATTCGAAAATTTTTTAAATTTCAAACGAACTCCGGAAAATGTGCCATTTTCCGGAAGTGCTTTATTTTCTGCCAAACGAACGGACCCTTGGTAGGTGAAACATTTCGTGGTCAAGATTGGGAACACCGATTGCAGTGGAGCCACAATAACCTGTCTAATGAATTTAAGATACTAACATAAAATAGATCAGTCGGGACCAAAACTAAAGGCCGACCGTTGGTGCCAGGATAGGAAAAACAAGTCGACAATTTCTATTGCTAATATAAGATATGCAATAATTGAACTTCTCAGGCCAAAAATTGTTCCAAAGTGATATCTAGCACAAGACTTATCGTTCCTGATATACTACGTCGATTTAGCTATCCTATCAAAGTGGTTATCTGCATTCTTCATGCTATTTGCACCTAAACATGTAAGATTCTGCTAGATTTATACAACACTGGTGTCTTTGAAAAGACAGAACACAAGATTGAGTGCAGAGCCCACGAGCATGAAGCGATGACCAATTGATTGCTTCTTGGAGTCTCCAAATCCATCTTGGTCTTTGAGTTTTGAGAGGGTCGGTGACAGACCTTGTTTTCAAGTACGTTTGTTCTCGGCGATGAGCTCCAACCTTCGGGGAGCTTCCATGACCTGCCACAATAATAGCATTCATTTTGTCGTAATTCTAATGCAAATTGCGGTGACAAATAAAAACTTCAATGGTTTATAATCAAAGTGGGAGACTTACTCATATTCTCATATAATGACCTCGAACTCGAGCACTAAACGGAAACCCGCCAACTTTTGTGGGAATATAAAAGAACATTTTAGAGTCAAAACATTTCCTTTGTATAATGTCGGTTATGATAGTGTAAAATTTCTCGTACAGTTAATCCTAGAGTTTAGATAACAGTAGGCTACACGTACAAGCACAATGTTGCTAAATCCGAAAACTCATTTTATCAATGAAGCAAGAACGACAAGCGGAACATATGGAATATATGACAAGGACCTTTGTACTTCCTCCAATTAAAGTTTATATGATATTGTTCTTGTATCACCAGTGTCGTGACCCTCACTGACATGGGTCGTTGGGGAAAGGACTTGTAAATAGCCCGCTTTTGATCCCTTTTTTGAGGTTTATTTGTGCGATTTTATGGGTTAAGTTAGTGACCCGTTAGTCTCGGGAGTCCTTGGAACTAAACCTCTGAAATTTGTTTGGGGCAATTCCAGACTTTCAAAAATCGCGTTTTAACCTCCCGAATTTTAGTTATTTGTGTCTTGGCCCAAAAAAAAAAATGAAATTTCAGCCCATGGGCATTTTTAGAAAATTTTTTCCCATGTTTGACTTTTGATCAACGGTCAACTCTAACACGGGAGGGAAACCCACTATAACGGCCCGCTTCCGACTCCATTTTTCGAGATTTATTTGTGTGAATTTTTAGGTTTAGTTAGTGGCCCGTCAGCCTTGGAAGTGCCCCAAACAAATCACAAATTTTCGTTTCAAACGATTCTAGATTTTCGAAAATCTCGTTTTGGTCCCCCAATTCTAGATATTTTCAATTTGGCCCTTGAAGATTTGAATTATGACCTAAGGGCACTTTAGTAACTTCCACCGCCCCTTTTTCCTCTCTCCTCTCTCTCTTTTTCCATTCCACATACAACATCCAATCTCTCTCTCTCTCTCTCTCTCTCTCTCTCTCTCTCTCTCTCTCTCTCTCTCTCTCTCTCTCTCTCCCATTCTCTCTCGCACCTGACTCTCTCTTTCTCTCTCTTTTCTGGCCACTTGTTCTTCCTCCTTTGACCATCGTTTGGCACGCCGTCGGTGGCATTAGCTTCCTAGAAGCACCACCTTTTAGCCTCGACCCATCGTCGTCCCTATCACCACCTTAATCGCCGTCGGGAGCTGCCCTATGTTCACACGCCATTGTTACTGGTTTCTCGAAGCTAATGCGTGCTCGCCAATGACACCCTGGCCACCACTTCCTGTGAGTCCTCAAGCATATCCTCAACCCCTCCAATGCTGTCGCTTCTATCAGTTTGCCCCCCAAGTCACCGATTCCTCCCCGACTCCCCTTGTTTTATGCACGAGGGACTATTCACGGTCGTCGTGCTCTCTTCGGCAAGACCCAGCCACCGCTGCTGCGTCCGATCGGTAGCTAGACATTCCATGAGCACAATAGCACTGGTCTTGGCCACCATTGTTGCGTTGTTTGAAAGAAATCACCCCCGAAGCATAGCCATCTTTCCCTAGAAACCCTAGCCTTGATCTCCGCCTTTAGCGAGCTTGCCCAATGCTCTGACCACCTAAACTGCTGCCACCGGTGGAAAAAGACTAATGGGAATCTCCTCTTCAAAGTCTAACCGGTCGGCTCTGTGGGTCAAAAAAGACTCGTAGTGTATGACTTGGACCAATTAGGTGGCCAATAGGCTATAATTGGTGAAGTGGGTCGAGTGCGCCTATTGGGGCATCGACTGTGGACTTTCATTGCTAGATCGGGGAAATGAGAGAGTTTCTCGACTAGGCGATTCGCAGTGGAACCGACCAAATGGCTTGTCAGGACCCGCCATGCCCCGCCCTTAGGCACGCGACAGCCCCTAATTTCCTTCCTTCACTTTGGTCATGAAGTAGCGACGTCCCGGGACTTGTCACTGACCTTCAATTCTTCAATGGAAGTGTGGGTCTTCTCTCACTATACTCACCCCCAAATCCATCTTTAACCATGCACCTGAAAATGGTTAATAACAATAGGATGAGATATAAACATCTCAGTGAGTTTATCCCCATACCAAAATTAGAAACATTATCGCCCTAGGGTCCCTACTCATTGCTCAACCTCCAAATATCATTTTCCTCAAATGCAACTATCATCTATTCTTTCTTTCCTGGAGATCAATCAATTCCCTATTTCTTAAATCCTTCATAATAACCATGAAGTTCTTTTTCGCTATCTCTAACTAACTCCATTCTTAGCCTCGAATTTAAACCCACATTCTCGAATCAATCACACTAGTGAGCTAGATTCGTCAGTCTATCGGTCCTCGACCGGGACTCGGCCCAAAGCAGTTCAACAACGTCACACATCATGACCACAATCAGTAAATATCCTCAAATCGGCATCTAGTGCCACCATTGCCACTGACTCCTCAATTGAGTTAACTTCCAATAGAGTAGACTAACTAAATACTCCTAATTCATTTACCAATCACGTTTTTTTTATCACCTAGCCCGTCACAAGCCTCTCTCTCTTTGCTAACCAATCTATTTATGAGTCAATCGATCTGTGACCGAGACTTGGCACTAAGCCACATACTTGTCAGTCCAATTAACCCCAATAATATCATACATTCGCTTGAACAATTTAAGGGAATAAAATAAATAAATAAATAAATTTTAAATGAATAAATTGCAGAATAATGAAATAATGCATTATTAAATAAATAAATTGCGTAATTAAAAGCTTAAGGTCGTCCACAACCAACCTAAGACCCTAATTAAGTCTTCTCGGCTCGTTGTCGTTTTCCACGTCCAATGATCCCCATTGTCGTCTTACCATCAAATTGGCTTATTGGCCTAAACATTCATTCATATACCGTCGCTAAGTCCATGACACGTTATTATCCCTTCTATCGGTTTGTTCAACCCGCTAAGTCCATGACACTATTTAAAGCCATAATTAAGACTCACATTTACTCAATTGATGTCAAATCCATAGCGCCCTATGTCAAGCCACACTTAGCCTAAATCATCAATCACCAAATCCATGGCACGTTGTCATCCCATCAATCGATGACTGGGGCTGACTGCCCTAATTCCTCGATGAAAAGCCAAAATCAAAGTGAATCTAGGTCAATGACCACTTCGATCGTCTTACGAAATCAAATCGGTTCAACATAGCCCTGTGGACACTCAATCGGGTCTCAACGACTTCCAATTTAAATATCCAATTGACCATTAAGGGTCATTAGCCACCTCAATCCATCCAATCACCTAATCAGGCCTCCCAATAAATTCTATAAACCTCAAATCAGTTTTAAGGGTTCACAAGCCACCTAATCGGTCCTTCTGATTACCACTAACAAATAATAATATGGGGCCTTTAATGGACCAAATTGTCTAATCACAACTTGACCATCCAAATGGTCCTAATAAATCTCCTCGTCCAATAATCACACTATTCAACCATTCAATTCTTTCAATCAAGCTCACTGGCCTCCCAATCGATCTCCATGTTGCCACTCCGACATACTTGGCTCCATTCTTCCAAATACACAATCCAGTCATTCAAATAAATCCAATAATTCTACTAAAGCGATAAATGCGTCTAATTGAAGTATAGAGAGTCCACTCACTTTGTTTTTCTCGTGAACCGGCAGTCTGCGGCAATGCGATCCTTGCACTTCCGATATCGTTCGGGCTTGGTGTGGCTTTCTAATCCTAGATCCGACACCACGGGAGGGATGGTCCAGCTTCACGGCAGCTCCGATACGTCTCCGGTGAGCTCCGATGGCCCTCCGGCGAGGCCTCTGGCGGTTGGTCATGGTCCCGGGAGACTAATCGGGCTCGCCGACGATCTTGGCCGGTGCTGAAACAGCTCCAAACGGGCTAAACGGCGGCGAACAAACTCGATTGGGTCAGTCGGGTTGGAAATCGGGTCAGTGAGGTCTGGCCGGGTCGGGGCCCGTTCTCTCTCCTCAGGTCGAATCGGACCTCGCGACTTGTCGGATCTGGAAGCCACCTTCCCCACAAGTCCAATGGCACTAGCGGCGAGGGCAACGATGGCCGGAGGTGGGCGGAGCACGGCCACGAAATGGGATGACCGGCAGCTAGAATCCGAGAAAGGGGGAGGAAGAAATTGAGCTCAAATCATGAGTCCTAGGCCAAATCGATCGAAACTAACAGTAGATCTAAGTTCAAGGGACATATAGGACCGATTGGTGCCATCAATTTTGAATGGGTGACTAGAATGGCCGGAATCCCAAATCTAGGGTTCTAGGGCTCGGTTTGGGGCAAATTAATTTCAAACTCAAAAATCAACCAACCAAGGCTAAATCGACTCGATTAAAGATTATAGATCGATTCTAGGAACTCCCAACAACCGATCCCATGCAGTGATTCAAGCCCTAGATGGACGAATCGAAGAAAAACACGAGGAGGGGGCTTGGCCAACTTACTGGGTTGTAGGAGCGTCATTGGCCATGGGGCTCCCTTTCGGGGGCTGCCGACGGTGAGCAAGACGGCGTCGGTGGTGACAGTGGGTCGCAGTGTCAAGAGAAAGCCAAGCAGATTCCAATGGCTCTTGAGGGAGGGAGATTAGTGGTCTAAGAGAAGAGAGAGAGGCCATTGTAGGAGGCTCTCGGGTCAGCTCGGGGGAGGGGAAGGATGGATTGCTCTAGCTTGTTGGGGTGTCACCATCGCCGATCCAACGGCCCCGACAGCTTTGGGGGAGAGTCCTGCAGCCTCTGCCTGTGAGTAAGTGGCCGTAGGCTGGCCTATGGGATGGTTGGGCACGCGCGTTCCACGTGCTCGACAAGTTGCTCAAATGGTCGGAGGGGAGGAAGAAGGAAGAAGAGAGAGCCGAGTCTCTCACGCGGGCTGGGCTGAACTGGGGCGTGGGTTGTCTCGTGTGGGTTGGCCTGGGTCTTCTAGTATCTGGGCCGGATTCTTGAGTCGACCCGGTCGTATTTGAAATAATAAAAATTAATAATTAAATAATAAATAATAAATAATTCTAGAAAAATTCCTAAAATTCAGAAAAGCTTCCCAAAAATAGAATTAAGAATTTTTGGGCCACGGAGCTTTAAATAAATTTTTAGTAAGGCCGAAACTAATTTTTACTAATTTCCACATCCAAATGGGAATTATAGAAAAATCATCAGGAAAATTTCCGAGGCCCTTAGGCTTCGATCCAAGCTCTCCTGATTAAATTATAAATCCCAAAGGAGGTCGGAACTCGGCTGTTACATGGCTAATGGGCCGTGATTAGATAAGAAGGTCAATTGAGTCCCGTGGGGTGTCGACTGGTCGCAAGGATCACTAGGTGATCACTTGGGCGACTGAAACGATCAATAATACCAGACCACCTCAGAAGGAGTGTTGTGTACCAGTAGACTGGATATATGATTCAAACGAGTTGTAGACTGTCTTATTTTAACATCTCAACGTTAAGCAATGAGACGGGATGTACGATGGTATGGCTTTGAGCTTAGTCTCGATCATAGACTAATAGACTGATAGGCAGTAGCTCAATGAGATAGACGAGAGGTGCGTGTGTACCTCGTACCCTGAGGTTTGACACGCTTGTTAGCCACACCAAGTGAAGGGTCGCTAAGGGTCCCATGTAAGAGCCAAATGACGTGAAAGGTTGGCCAATAGATACGAGTAGAGCCAAAAACCGCATGAGGCGTTGGCCAAGACTCAGTCATAGACTAATTATCCGTGGGGAAAGGGCTAGTAACTGTACGAAAGTGATGTGAGACATGATAGTCAAGCTAGAAAGCTCTGATGGTTGAACGGTATGCCAGTTAGGCTAGTAGTCTCGTTGACTAAGATTTTTACTAGTGAAGTCAGAAAGCCCCCTGAACTAGGCAATATGCCAATCTGGCTTGAGATGTCATCTTGTCCTCAGTATGGCAAGAGTGCGTGGCATCTAGAGCGGTAGCTAACATGTGCACTATAATCGATGACATAGCGAGGTATCAACAGTAAACCCAAGTGAGTTGAGTATGCTTGTGAGAGGTTGAAGGACAGACTGTGGACCCTAAGGCGATTGCGTTCCTAATCTGGGTTTAGGATTAGACTCACTGGGATATTCGAATATCTTACCCCCACCACCCTAAACCCCTTTTCAGGACTTGAATATGGACCCTGAGGAGAAGCCGATAGAGGAGGACCTCGTAGAGGTGGAGCCAATAGGAGATGAGTTGATGGAGGAGGTGGGGGAGATGGTATAGATCACCTCCCAAAGTTGTCAAGGTGGAGGTTCGTGCTTTGGGTTGCACTGAAGGCCAGCGACCTACCTAAGACGTCACTACTCACTGGCCGAAGTTAAGGAAGATAATCAGGGATTGCCACATGCTTGGAAAAGGGGCGTGATAGCCCCTTGTCAAAATTTAGTATCAAAGCGAGGAACCTCGGTTTAGAGCTTGGAGTGAATTTTTTTTGTATGGCTAAATTGGAGTGATAAAGTTGAATTGCTCTTTCTAGGAGAGTAAATTAGGAACTTGCTTCGCTATTTGCGTATTGGAGGAATAGTTGAGCATAGTAGGCATATCTCAATTATACATGGTATGCGATGTGTATAATTTAGACATGAATGAGTGTTAGAATTGAGATACATGGGATTAGGTGGTCCTATATTTAGCCGTGTTGGTGCGGTATGAGCCGTGTGCAGTAAGGCCAGACATTTGAACCTATTGATGTTGAGATGGTTAGTGTAATGGATCCCAAAAAAAAAAAAGGTAGAGACGACCAAAAGGAAGAACGAAGAAAATACAACAAATAGTACTTGTCAATATGCCACTTTCTCCTTGACTTGTCTGATTTCAATGAACGCTGGAAAGAATTTATTTAATTTGTCCAATGTTATTGGGTATTTATTATTCAATAGTGTCATTTTCTAATGCTGTGATTGACGACATATATCGAATTTTTTTATAAGATTATCAAGTAAAGAAGATAAAACAACCTATTTCCTAGAATTTGCATGTGAAATACACAAAAAAAGCTCTGACAAATATTTGATATGACCCTTCAAGTATAACGCACACCTTACAAATCCATGACATTTCGATGTATACCAAAAATAATTATTATTGAATTAATAATATATCTATTGCTTGTAATTAGCAATTAAATTAATCGAGGAAATTTCACTGTAGTTTGTAGCAAGCATGCACCGTCAATATGACATGGCGTGACTCATACGCTTCTAAGCTTATCGCTTAAGTCTTGGATCTCTAACAAAAATAAATTGATGTTTCAAGTCAGAGTCTTGGAAAGATTCTAGATAGTTGCAGCTGATCAAGATCCCGACCACCGATGCGTAGAATTTCAACCTTTCAATTTCGCATTTAATTGAGAAATGAAAAAATTCAACTTCTTTAATAAGGAATATTTTACTGAACATATTACAAATTTAAGATCTTATTCATGTCTTTTACGTTTCACGTCACACTTTGACTCTCGTTGAACTCATGATAACTCTCCTGAATTAATTTTAGTTGGACAAGAGTTTAAACTCCAACTGTCAAATGCTTGATTTCTGCATGATTCAGACTTTTGAAATCATCTACTTTGTTTATAAACGTGCTCATCTTGATATTAGGAAAATTTCACAAGTTTGAAAGTCAAGTTGAGAGCATTGTTCACTGAAAGAGTCATAAGTTCCTTTTATCATTATTTAAAAAAATTCATAGATGATCATAATATAATATTCATATAGAAGATACACATTATATAATTCCAAAGAAATATAGTCAATTCACATCATCTTTCTTTACTTCGGGTTTTTTCTTCTTCTTGTGCTGGAGATATCTCTCCTCTTTGTAATTTGCATGATTTGGCTGAAATTATATCCAAGTCAGTTCAATTTTCTAAATATCAGAAAAAATTATACAGAAGATCGAGTGTAATTAGCAAAACTATCTTCTCAGAAGACAAAAAAGAAAATTTCTTTTCATAAAGTGTGCTACTTAGTCATAATAGTTCTGAAAATGTTTTGTTTTGTCTCAACTGTGGTCTGGACAATATTTTTCCTACTTTTGTGATATTTTCAATCTTGAGCTCGACCAAGGGACATTAATATCGATTCTCATTTCTATGTCCTATGCAGTTTATCATTTTGCGTCCAATTCTTGCTTGTCATACTCTCCAGTAATTCATTCTAGGGCCCGCTCTTCATGTTCGATTCACTCATGAGAGGCTTTGTTTACAAGTTCACTCAGGATCTTCTAGTTATGGAGTCACCCTCCACTTAATATCGTTCAAGGTTTAACATATACATAAATAAATAAAAAGTAACCCATGATAACCAAAAAGTTTATATTATTTCGTACATCTTTATCTCAATAAAGCATAATAGATACTCGCAATCTCCAGCATAAGATTATATTTACAGGACTATATAAATGACATAAAAAGTGGCATCTAAAGATGATTAAATTCAAGATCCTATTTAAATCCGATCAGTTTTTTATTTATGAAAGAAAATATAATAAGATGAGGATATAATATTCTAATGTCATGAATCTTTTATGGGTCTAAATAAATGAATTTTTGAGAAAAGAACATCTCACATGATTTTCCGAAGGAAGCAAGTTTGTATTCTTTGATCCGTACGAGGACATTTCACCAGTATTTACGATAATCTCGAACTGGATAGACACGTACCCCTAAATCAAATGGCCTAGAACGTTCCCGTGAATCATGGGCAGAGAAATGAAAAGGACAACTTCAAGCTCATGGACAGCGAAGTGAAAAGGACTCTTGTGAATACCAGAAAGTTTGAATTGGTCATTTAATAACCATCATATGACGTTGACTAATCACATGAACCAGATAATTGTTGTTCGGTCTAGATTTCCTTGTTGAGCTCCACAAAAGATACAAATTTTCCTTATTCACTTTGTCAGCACATGACTTGTGTACCTAGTTGGTTCGACGAATTTTCCTATCATGTAATCAGGATATGATCTAATGGATGAGATCAAATGGTACGCTGTGAAACAGTTAATGCCCACTTATTTGAATGGATCTAATTGACTAGAGCTAATTAGTTTCAAAGTTTAATACTTACCAATAGCTTATGGTAATAAAAAAATTGTACTCCCACCTGAGAAACAATGGGCCAGTGCTTACATATGCATCAAATGAGACAAGGTTAGAGAGAATCCGCTCCTACCATCATTTATCCCATACAAACATGATCAAATCCCTCATATCCATCATTTATCATAGGCAGGGGATCCAACGGTGGTTGGGAGGAGGAGAGAGGGGGTGGGGTTTCCCATACAATGGGGTAGGCATTTTGGGTGGTTGGGATCTCTCATATTACTCCTCAAAAACATATCAAGAATCATATTGTTAGGGTTCTTAGTTCCTTTTCTAATTTCTTGGACGACCTCATCGAGGGTTGATGTATTGACTCATAGCTAAAAATCCAACACTCAATGGTCCAGGCACTTAGTTTCTCCTAAATCAAGTTTTCCCTTCTTTTCGTTCTTATTTATTTCATTGACGACTTGCAAATTAAATGCCGGGTGAATTTTAAAGAGATATGTAGTTAATACACATAATATATTTATATAATGTTTTAGCTTACTGTGTACACAATCAATGGCTGAGATCCGAGACGGTTGCATTTTGGTCATAAGCGGTTCCCGATGTGTTCCCTTCAAGCTAGGTAGATATGGAACAGTGCAGTCCTCACTGCAGCCATTTCAAAACTGGAACAAATTCAAGTCAAAAGGCAGGCACAGCTTCTTGGAAATTCACAAATAGCACTCAATCGATACGTATAGAAAGCCAACTTTACTAATGATAAATAATAAAGTTATTGTTATTATTGTCATGATTATCATCATAATAGCAGTAGATAACAAGACAAGAATAATAACAATAATATGGTGATCGACAAGTTTGGTTTATTATCAACTTTGTTATCTATACTTTTTCCTAAAATTGAGGGCTCTACTCAATGCTGTAATATCCAGGTCATCACTTTGGCATCAACTTGAGGGCAGTGTTAAGTTACAACATACGTATATATCTCACCGAAACCTTTTTTTATTAGAAAAAGAACTAATTGTGAGGATTCGTGGGTTGATGATTGCCTTGTGTGTGGTTATCATGTTGAATTGGTCAAGGTAAATGAGGCGGGACGAAGACAAATTTCTATTTTCAATTAGAGATGTCCAAAACACGTAGATAAAGACCCTTTCCTGACGGTCGGACAACACGTAGATAAAGACCGTCTAGTGTGGAATTCTGAGGTTTACCTAAGGTGTACGAAATCTCACATTTTTTTTAATCTGCCAAGATAAAGAGGAGTTATTGCACGGCTCGCAATTTAATTTGTTTTAATCATTTGAGTCTCAGAATGAAACTCAAATGACCGATGTTCAGATGAGCTTGGTTGCATGTTCTATTTGACCATGCGATATTTTTGTTTCTATGTTTTCAACAGAGAACACACCTTTAATTTTATTCTAAATTCGTGTTCAACAAGGACCCACTTTATTACCATTCTAAGTATTAGAGCTTTATTCCTCGGCTTATCCAACAAAGAGCAAGACGATGGAAATTACATTAACAAAGGACCAAAAAGAAACTCTAGAAGGACCATGTTAGACATAAACTCTAGAAGTACCAGTAATCTATGATATTAACAAAAAAATTTGTGAATTAATATCTGGTATGGTGGACGTAGTTTATAAGAAGATAAAAAAAAACTAGACGTGTCACGTATTTATTAGATTCGAGATCACACAAATCATAATCTTAAATTCGAGTAGTCCCTCGAGCCATTCCAGCACTCGAACCAAGTTTCATCATCAGCTATTTAAAACAAGATGGAAGTAGCAGGAAAGAAATTGAAAAAATAAACAATACTGGAATTCAAAGGAAAAAAAAGTCAATTGTCGGCACTCTCGGACAAAACAGATCCTAATACTTTCAAGGGCAGAGGTACCATGAATGCAATGCAGTTGTCCAATTCAAGATTAGACAGCTGCTTTTTCCAAAAAAATAAAAAGAAAAACCTAAAAATCCTTTACTTTATTAACATAGGAGCAGTCCGATCAAAATCGAACTACTTTCATTTAAAGTCACATTTGACTGGATCCTGCCCAATCATAGGATTCGGATTCATTGTGGGAGGTGATATTATCATTATGCATAGTGGATGAGTATCTTCCCACTCATTCTCATCTTCTCATGTAAGGGATGTCATCGGAACAGCTTATTATCTAATCTTAGACAGTATGGACGAAAGATAGATGGATGCTTTTCATTCAATAGAGCCCAAGTAGATGCTTGTCATGCAGCGAGCCTGAGACATGCTAACTTAGATATATCTAAATCAATTTGCATATGCTTAGTCTAATAAAATCTACATAGACTTAGCATTACTTCAATTGATGAATGATTAGTGTAGTCTAGTTTAGGCTTGACATGAGATTTGCTCATGCAATTTGATCACCTCAAACCAATCCAACAAATATCAAGTCATGCGCCGAGCCTAGTCATACATCTAAATATTCACGTGTGAAGTTAAATAAGATACATAATCAGGCTAGAAAGCGTTGGCAACCAAAAGCACTTAGTTGTCCATCAAAGACTACTTTCTTCGATTTTTCAAAGAAATTGGTGTTAATTAATAAGAAATCTATTCTAATGTTAGAATTCAATTTTTAAAGCAGGGCTGACTTTATTAAATATAACTTTAACTTTTAATTTTCGAAATTTTAAATAAGAAATGTCATTTTGTTATTTTATGATTAAAAATATTATACAGTATAAAATTTGGAAAAAAGGACCCGGGTCAGGCTCCGAATCCAGCCCGAATTCTTGGCTAGGTTTTCTAAGACGAAATAGTACAATTTGGAATATTCCCATGCCTTGTCCTACTTTTCAGAGCTCTTCCTCATTATAAATACATCGTCCTCATCATCATATCGTCCAAGTCTCTCTCTCCCTTTCCCGCAACCTTTTTTCAATGATTCCTCAAAGAATCTCGATCGATGCTCGAAAGCTCCTCCTCTTTGTAGCTCTTTCCTTTTTTGCAATCTTCGCGACTTTCAGCAATGGCCCTTGCATCGCAGTGGCGCAGACCAGTAACAACAACAACCATGCCCAAACGATCCCGGTGAACATTGGGGTGGTTCTTGATCTGGAGACGTGGGTGGGTCGGATGGGATTGAGCTGCATTAAAATGTCTCTCTCTGACTTCTATAGTTCAAACCCTTCATACAAGACCAGGCTCGTCCTCAACGTAAGAGACTCCAAAGGAGATGAGGTTGCTGCTGCTGCTGCAGGTTCTCTCTCTCTCTCTCTCTCTCTCTCTCTCTCTCTCTCTCTCTCTCTATAGCGTACTAACTGGTCATAGAAGATAAAGCACTACATGGAGCTGTTTGTGTGATGCCTGATAAATATAATTATCGCTTATAATGAGGTATTCGCCAATCTTATGGAAATGTCAGCTTCAATATATTTGAAATTTGAGAAGAATTCCTGGTTAAATTTTGAAGGGCACAACGAAATAATGTGTGTGAGTTCCATTCAAAGCAATACGCATTCTCCCGGCAAAGATCCACAAAGCCCCAATAATAGAGCTCCAAGAAAAAACGACGAGGTTGTATTTACCAAAAAATAAGGAGAGATAGATATTTTGGCTCCCATCCACAAGAACTGTCTATCACCAATCTATGCTCACTATCTGGCACGCATACGGGCAAGAAGAAGAGTGATGTCAAAGCATAAAACGACATCGTTTTGATATCCGTTAACCACATCAACTCTGGCAACCTACCAGTTCGGCCAACTGTGCTAATTAGACATCCATGTAGGTATTATCCGAGGACTAAATTAGCTAAATAAAAATATTTAGGAATGAATTGGCAAAAATACAATAGGTTTAAGACTTTTTAGATAATTATCCCTTGTGCAAATGAAGTCGTTGTCATCTTCTAATAGAATCAAAGATAATTGATTTCTTTCCGGCTGGGAATGAGGAGGATCTCGAAGAACCCCCCCCCCCCCCCCCCCCCAACCAAAAGTCTTGCGGTTGTGTAAGACTGACGGTTTGACGCTTAGCTTGAGAGCTGATGAGGGTTCGCGGATTGTGGTCAGGCCACGCCATGCGGTGCTTCATAACATGACTCGTCTTTGAGCGTAACATTTGACTGTAGAACCTTCTCACGATATTTCACGGTCATCCAAACCGAACATCTCTAACCTGCTGAACGTTTCTTTGTGGTGTCGTTTTCTGTGGTTTAAGGGTGCAGCACCGTTGCAATAGTATTGGTGTTGGTCAAAAATTGATATTTGAAATGAAAAGTCCGCCTTCTTTATTTTCTCGTATTTCAACAACATACATACATACATAAATATATAGATAGAGTTTTATCTTGAGAAAAATGTTTGCATGGAGTACTATGGTAGGACTACTATTGTCTATTGTATTCTTTGAAGAATATATACTTATATAGGTCTCCTGTGACTCTCGTCCCATTATAAACATAGTAAAATTCTATCAAATAATGTCTGCATAATGAACCTGGTTAGAAATCGTACGCAAAAGACACATGCTAAATAGCATAAAAGTCATTTCAGAGAGGAAGTTTGATAGACAATTTTAAATTCTTTTCTTTGGGAAAGTATGTAAACTCGGTATATCTCTACATAATTTGGCTGATTTTCAATTTAGTTGAGCTAAACATCTTGGTTAACAAGTTTGGTCAAGTTAAGCAAGTGAATAATTATTTCCATGGAAGTTGCCTGGTACTAATGGTCAAGTGGAAAAACTAATATTTCTACATTGGGGCTTGACCTCACAAGATCCATACAATTGAAAATGGGGCTTGGATTCTGGAGTGGAATTTTCTGGCGCCACAAGAAAAAAGAAGTCAACTTAACGAAGAAGAAGAATCGAATTGATCATGTGTAGGCCAAGTTATCGAATTAATTTCTGATTGTTTGCAATATCATATGCCAAACAATGTCAAAGACAACAACCAAATGCCTGCCATGTGGTAATTAATTATATCTTTAGATAATATTAAGTAATTCCAACTTCAAAATCCTATTTTACTTTTTCTCAAACATTCTATTGTTATGATATTGCATCAAGTTTTAATCGGCTTTTGATCAGTACTACTGTACTATGCCTTTTCCAAAAAGAATTTCGATTGTCTGCCATGCTGTTATCGTTTCACCGTCTTCTCCGATTCACCTCTGCAGCACTTGATTTGATGAAGAATAAGAAAGTCCAAGCCATAATAGGCCCTGAAGATTCAGCACAAGCAGAATTCATCATTGAACTTGGGAACAAATCTCATGTGCCCATCATCTCTTTTTCCGCTACTAGTCCGTCCCTCAGTTCGATTCGGAGCCCATACTTCATTCGAGCCGCACAAAATGACTCGTCCCAGGTGAATGCCCTAAGTGCGGTCGTGCAGGCTTTTGGCTGGAAAGAAGCTGTCCTTGTATATGTGGACGATGAGTTCGGAGAAGGCGTCATACCTTCTCTTACCGATGCTTTGGAAGAGGTCGACACGCGAGTCCCCTATAGGAGCCTCATTCCTCCTTCGGCCACGGACAGTCAAATCCTACAGGAACTCTACAAGTTAACGACGATGCAAACGAGGGTTTTCATCGTGCACATGTTACCTACCCTTGGTTCTCGGCTATTTGCCAAAGCAAAAGAGGTAGGAATGGTGAGCGAAGGTTATGTGTGGATCTTGACTAATGGAATCACTGACCAATTGAATTCAGTGGATTCATCTGTCATTGCTAGTTCAATGCAAGGAGTACTGGGCATCAAGACTTACGTCCCGGCCACACACAACCTAGACAACTTCACGCTCCGATGGAAGGTGAAATTTCAACAAGATAACCCATCTGTCCTTAATCCTACGTTGAACATTTTCGCATTTAGGGCTTTTGACGCTGCTCAGGCTCTGGCAATGGCTGTCGAGGAAATGGGTGCGATGAATTTTACCTTCCAGATGCTGAATGCTTCAACAAATGCTACAGATCTCGACACCATTGGGGTCTCTCAAAATGGTCAGAAACTTCTCCAAGAATTAGCCAATACGAAATTCCCGGGCCTCACTGGAAATTTTAGACTTATCGATGGGCAGCTAGAGTCATCAGTGTTCCACATTGTTAATATCAATGGAAATGCAGCAAGAGGAATTGGGTTTTGGACTCCAGAAAATGGGCTGTTAAGACATTTGAATTCATTCAACACAAGCAAATACTCCACTTCGAAGAGTAATCTCAGATCAATAATATGGCCAGGAGATTTGACCTCTTTTCCTAAGGGATGGGAGATTCCAACGGAAGGGAAGAGGTTAAAAATCTTAGTTCCTGTAAAGGAAGGTTTCACTCAATTCGTGAAGGTGACTCAAGATTCTAGCATGAACACATACCAAGTCACTGGATACTGTATCGACATATTTAAAGCCGTGATAGAAGAACTACCTTATGCTGTGGCTTATGACCTTATTCCGTTTGCCTTGCCTAATGGAAGTAGCGCTGGCAATTACAACGACATGATCGATCAAGTATATTACCAGGTGCAATCGATTGATTTCATTGTGTTTAGATGTTGAAACTAACTATGCAATCATGGGGTTGGCAAAGAAAATATTTCTCTTCCTTTTGTTTGAGCAGAAATATGATGCAGTGGTGGGGGATACGACGATCATTGCGAACAGATCATTGTACGTGGATTTCACCTTACCATACACCGAATCCGGGGGGTCGATGCTTGTGCCATACAAGGACAACAAGAGCAAGAATGCTTGGGTTTTCTTGAAGCCACTCACTTGGGACCTTTGGCTGACAACCGGATGCTTCTTTGTGTTTATAGCATTCGTCGTCTGGATTCTTGAGCATCGGATCAACGAAGATTTCAGGGGTCCAGCCTCGCATCAAGTTGGCACAAGCTTCTGGTTTTCCTTTTCAACGATGGTTTTCGCACAAAGTAATCATCCTTGACTTTCATAGATTAATCGAACGTTGCAATTGAAGAATTATGTGTTTCCCTTAATTTGGATTGCAGGGGAGAGAGTATTAAGCAACCTAGCGAGATTTGTCGTGATTGTGTGGGTTTTTGTGTTACTTATACTAACACAAAGTTATACGGCAAGCTTGAGCTCTCTCTTGGTGGTGCAAAATCTTCAACCAACTGTAACTGATGTGGATCAGCTCCTAAAGAGTGGAGAAAAAGTGGGATACCTGGAGGGCTCTTTTGTTTATGAAATGCTAAAGCAATGGAAGTTTGACGATTTCAGACTAATATCTTATGACTCCCCTGAAGAATGCGCTGCGCTTCTTTCCAAGGGAAGTGCAAAGGGCGGGATCGCAGCAGCATTTGACGAAGTACCCTACATTAAAATTATTCTTTCTAAATATTGCAATAAATATACCATGATCCCGATATTTAAAACTGCTGGGTTTGGTTTCGTAAGTCCTCAATCTCTCAAGTTTTACCCTAAAGTTTTTCAATTACTAGGATTATTCGTTATTTCTTAAATTGAAAAATATCATGTCCTACGTCTTTGGGTTTACAGGTGTTCCCCAAAGGGTCTCCATTGGTGCCAGATATTTCGCGAGCAATCCTCAACATAACTGAAGGGCCTAAAATGACGGAAATTGAGAATGCATGGCTTCCATCAAAATCCAATTGCCTAGATTCGACTGACTCAATTTCTTCCAACAGCTTGGGTCTTGACAGTTTCTGGGGCCTATTCTTGGTTGCTGGAGCTGCTGCTATCTTAGCTCTCCTCATTTTCATGGTCAAGTTCGTCAAAGGAAATTGGCATGTCGTTACAAGTTCTTCAGGTTCGTCGTCGGAGAAATTTGTTGCATTGGGAAGAAGATTTTACCAAAGAGACCTCGACTCTCATACTTTTAGGACGACCACATTTAGAGATAAAAATATGGAAGACGGTGCCAATGAGATTGCGGCAGTTGAAATTATAGAATACGCTAGCTTTCCCCCAAGTCCGTCAAGCGACTCTAGCCAGATCGACGTTGTCTTAACCAATCAGCAAGGGTCACCATCTGCAGAGCAATGACTTCCTAATCATGAAGCCGAATGGAGCCCCGAGATAGCGACAGATGTCTAGAAACTTAGATACTATACTTTAATGCTTGACTAGTTGAACACCGTTTTTCAGATGACAGTATCTTCCCACTCATTCTCGTCTTCTCATGTAAGGGATGCCATCGGAATAACTTATTATCTAATCTCAGATAGTATGGACGAAAGATAGATGGATGCTTTTCATTTAGTAGAGCCCGAGTAGATGCTTGTCATGCAGCGAGCCTGAGACATGCTAACTTAGATATACCTTAATCAATTTGCATATGCTTAGTCAAATAAAATCTACATAGACTTAGCATTACTTTCTTTGGTGAATGATTAGTGTAGTCTAGTTTAGGCTTGACATGAAATTTGCTCATGCAATTTGATCACCTCAAATCAATCCAACAAACATCTAGTCATGCGCCGAGCCTAGTCATACATCTATTCATGTGCGAAGTTAAATAAGACACATAATCAGGCTAGAAAGTATTGGCAACCGAAAACACTTAGTTGTCCATCAAAGACTACTTTCTTTGATTTTTCAAAGAAATTGGTGTTAATTAATAAAAAAATCTCTTCTAATGTTAGAATTTGATTTTTAAAGCAGGGCCAGGGCTGGCTTTCTTAAATATAACTTTAATGTTTTAATTTTCGAAATTTTTAATAAGAAATGTTGTTTTATTATTTTATTATTAAAATTATTATATATTATAAAATTTTGAAAAAGAGAGAGAGAGAGCGCGGAGTCAGGCTCAGAATCCGGCTCGAGTTCTTGGATAGGTTCTCTAAGAGGAAATAATAATTTTTAATTAAAAATACTTATTAATAAAATAAAAATACTATAGTATTTGATAAATAACCGGGCCGGGCTCCAGACCGCGTCAGGTTCAGGCCTGCCCCGATCGGACCTTCTGTGTGGGCCTTTGAGCTAAGGCCTCTAGCCAGACTCCAAGGATTGGGCTCGAACTCTCGGCTCAATCCTCTGTTTTTTCTCTCTCTTTTTTTACGCCGGTCCATCCCCATTAGACCAACCCTAAAGCCCAGCTTCGCTCGTGTACTTGGATGTACACGATAACAAGCCCATATCGACCTAAACCCTAACCTTCGGCCCTAAAACTATTAAAAACTAAAACAAGCCCAATTTTCCTAAAACTAAGATCAGCCCATGGGCCAAACAAGTGTCTCCTCAGCCGGCCCGGTCTCCATCGGATCGCCTCCTCTCTTCTTTGCCGAATTCGAACGCCCGACCCTGCTGGCGACCAAATTACATTGGTCGAACCGCGTCGTCACTCTTGACCGGATCACACAACCAAACATCCGCAGCGCGTAATGTTCGCCAATGAATCAAACAAAGATGTGGTAACAAACCAACAAATCCCGGACTCGACCCGAACGGGAATTAATTCAAAGACCAGGAAAACCTATGTAGTTGAACTTGCATTCGGTCTAATGACAAGAAGCAATGAGCGAAGATAGATCATTCGGGGACTCGAACATGTATTCCAGTGGAAAATGATCAACAAGTAAGGATAAAACGCTGTGTGGTTGAAAACAAGATACTCTCTCTCTCTCTTCCCCTCACTCTACTCGAGCTCCTGCTTTTTTCTCCTCTTTCACCGAACCTCCCCTACTTTTTCTCCTCTCCTTTGACTTTTCTTCTTTTTTGTCATTCTTATCTACCCTTATATTTCTCTTTCTTTCCCAAGATTTTGTCCTCCCCCCGCCATCGTAAGTAAATATTAGGTGAGCTTGGCCCAAAGCGCCCGGCCCACTAGGAGGGGGTCACCTGATGAATGGGCCCCACGTGCTATCTCATAGCAAGCGGGGCCTACCCGCCAGGTGGTGCCCCATCAATGTCCGAGCGCACTACGCCAGGACCACTAAATATCCCCCCTCTTTTATTGTCCTTTCTGCCGTTTTTTCTTTTCCCATCTTCTCCAAAAAAAAAAGTATATGGTAGTTGCAAACCTCATCTCAATCACTAATGTAGTGCAGATTTTTTTACCCATGCCAATAATAAGTCGACATGTGTCAAGTGAGGTGGGATGAAAAATATAAAAAATATTTTTTATTGGCAATATTTCAAAATTTTTAGGACTGAATTGGCAAAAAAAAAAGAAGGGTATAGGACTGAATCAGCAAAGTTGCAAATAATTTAGGATTTAATTGGCCAAAAATAAAGAGTTTAGGACTGAATCAACAAAGTTGCAAAAAATTACTCTTTCAACAATTGCCCCCAATAAAATAGAGTAAAAAGTATCACGAAAAACATTTTGACATAAATGATAATAGTAACATAAATAAATAAATAAATAAATAACGTGTACAAACGCACTTTTGATATCTTTAAGATAACAAAGAGGGATTCTGTAAAATAAAAAAAGATTGTCATTTTCAATACAGGCTCTCTACTGTTACGTGCATCATTGCATTGGAAATAAAAATCTATTCTTATATTTAAGGATAACTTATTAACAACCGGCTTTTCCAGTATAAGAAATTTCTTGGCTCTTTCTATAAACAATCGACCAATATCTTAGCTAAGTACGCAACTATCTTTATGTATAGAGATTTCTTGGCCCCCCACAAAAGAGAAAACTCCACATAGCTTCGTTTTCTTCGGCTCTGGTCACGGGATGCAAAAGGACAATTGCAATCCGTTTTTCCAAACGGAAGATAATCCTTGCATTGACCAGTTTTCGGAGTATTGGCTAAGTGCTTGACAAAGAAAAGAGACGTTTAGTCTAGCGGCTTTTGAGGGGTCAAGAGGCAAAACCTCATTCAAGACTAGATCAAGATGGAAAGAGAAATTGAGTTACCGTCACTGACCTTTTTTGTCCATTGTGATTGTATTGCTAATGGTAGTTTTTTTTTTTGGCAATCCGAGCCTGTCCCTAATCTTTATGTGACGAGTAGCTTAATGGAAAAATCAAAATTTAAGCTCCAACAATTCTTTGCAGCGTAAAGGTTATTTTTGGGTTTTCCATTGTCGCCTAGGATTGGCAAGGTATCTATTTGGTCTTTTTTATGTATCAGAATGTAGAGATTTCTCTCTGCAGGTGGCCTGTGAGGTTGCGTGCTTCCGAATATCCAAATCCGTGTTTATCTACTTATTGTCGCATCAATTGGTATTGGAGTTGACAAGATCACTAAAGCACTAGTATCGATGGCAATGGAAAAAACTATCAGGGTACACAGGTCTTGTTCATGACTTTTTGTTGTCTCAAGACATCTCTATTAAGAAATAGAAATTGCATGTCAATTCTAGGAAAATAACAAGAGCAAACAATCTATCCAGACATATTATAATAATAAAGGAAATAAAATATGAAGAACACACCATTTATTTGTTATTGAAGTTTATCCAAACTTGAAATATGTCTATGCATAGGGGCACTTTAAGAATTTACTAGATTTCGAAGAAAGTTGAAATACAACGACTGTCTTCTCTCAAGATTGAGCACAAATAGATTTTAAAATCACATTTATCTTTACTCTTTCTCTTTTCTCTCTATTTTCTTTTTCATCATGTTAACGGCTAGCATCTAAATATTACTAATATAAAGGTGCAACTTTTAACCTAAAAGCAAATCTATTAAAAAGACAAAAAAAAAATATCCTTACAAAATGTTTGGCTTCATCTACCAACAATCTCCCACTTGAAGACAAACATACCTAATGCACAAAGCAACTTTGTAACCATCTTTTTGAAAAGCTAGTAACTAAAATTTGTACATCTACGATACTCTTTATTAATTAACATGGAGTAATACTAAGGGTAGTAGCACAAAAAATGTTTTTTTTTTCTATATCTATTACATTGGTTAACATGTCAACCGGCTTCTTTGAGTCATCAATCTTTTATAGTTTCAACTCATTATCTTTCAATACTGACATGATAAATTGATAACACTTCTTGATATCTCTCATCTTTAAGTGACAAGCTAAGTACACTGTACTTTGACTATCACTCCATAATATGCCTACTAGCAACTTTCAATGTAGCTCCTTCATGTAATTTTGTAAGCACATGATTTCCTTGAAGGCTTTTGTGATGGTCACATACTTCGCTTCTATCATTAATAGAGCCATTATTTTCTGTAGTTGAGATATTCAACTAATTGTTGTACCTATAACTATAAAGATATATCTAGTAATTCCAAAGACGTACCACCATAACAAAGATGGTAATTTAATGAACTTATTACATATCTCAATATCTATACATTGTTGTTTCGTTCTTACCATAGCATACATCAAACTTCCCACTACTAATGCATATGTAATTATCGCTATCTCATCTTTTAAAGCTTGAGTACTTGAACACATATCCTTGAAAAGTTTGAAGTGACTTGCTAGAAGAGTCGCAATTGATCTTGTATTATCCATGTTAAATCTCTTTAATCTCTTTAACACCTTGTACACATAGTCTTCATATGATAACCATAATTTCTTATTTTTCATGTCCCCAATTATTTTCATGCCTAAGATATTCTTGTTTAAAAAGTCCTAAACATATTGCACTTTTGCTAATTTAGTCATAAATCTTTAAGTTTAAACTTTTGGCAAATTGTCTCAAACATGTAAGTATTTTCTGGACATCTCATGTTTTAAGAAAAATTTGTTGAAAGGACTGAATTGGTAAAGTTTTGAAAGGTTTAGAAATAAATTGGCAAAACTTAAAGATTTAGGACTAAAATGACAAACGTGCAATAGATTTAGGACTATTTGTACCATTTTCCCGTTAGATGACTAGTGTAATCAAGTTTTTAGATGGTCCATCTCTAGTTTGCAAGTTTAAGACAAACTCAAACATCTTAGTTGGGTCCATAACTAGCCTATAATAGATTAGTGACAACTCATAATAAAAAAAAATATATGTTTTCATAATCAATAGGGTCAATTCATGTCATACTAAAAAAGGCTCATAAGAGACCTTGAGAGGTTAGTGACACTTGTGTCCGTAAAATTTGCAATTTTTTTTGTCTATTCACGAACAATGGTATCTTCCGTTTTTGCTTCATTGTTATCGAATGCAACCCTAGGTTCAAATGTATGCTCATTAATGAAGCAACATTAACAGATCAGGAAACAATATAACAATCTTGTATGTAAATCTTCACTTAACAATCTCATATTGCTAGTTAAAATGGATCCGGATTGCCTGCTCTGCTCCCTCAGTAGAGCAAGTGATTTATGAGGGGGGGTGGGCCTCCTTTAATAGCGGGGCCCACCCCTTTTTACTTTTTTCTTTTAGGAAAAATGCAGCTGTCCGATACTTTGGTAGAGCAGTCTACTCTGCTCCCCCAGCAGAGCAGGTAATTCGGTTCCAATTATAATGACAAACTCCCAAAAAGGAAGAAAATACAACAAATAGGAGAATCAGAAGTTTTCAGGACGCCACTATCTTCCTGACCAATGTCATCAAAATGAACGGCCACCATAAAGATATATTGGGTTATTCCCCTTGTGTGATCCAAGAAATTGCGTGTTAGAAAGAATTTTGTATCTAATAAGCAATAGTGTCAATTTCCGATTTTGGGATTAATAACACATGTCAGACTTCAGACTTTTTGCTGTGCTCAATACTCTTTCCTAGAATTTGCGTGAAAAAGAGATGGGACATACTCCAAACTTCTTGATATAAACAAGCTCATGGCCACTCGATGTATACTAAAAACAATTTTCTGAGTAAGCTAATAATATTCTCGTTGGTTGTAATTAGCAAATTAAAATAAGCTTGAAAATTTCATGGGAATCTCTAATGGATATACATATACACTTTCAACGCAACACTGCGTGACTCACAAAACTTTGAAACTTGTCATTTAAGTATTGAATCTCTATAGTATGTTATTCAAGTTCTGACTTAAAGACTTGAAAAGATTACCGTCAACCCCCATTAATTAATGCTCTTACTAGGTTGTTGCCTTTACTTTTTTTTTTTGGGCTAGAACACAGGCCATTCCCTTTCATTTCCACGCTTAACTAAGAATAGAGAACATTCATCTTATTAAGTACAAGTAATGTTATATTGAGCTTATTATCTCTCTCTCTCTCTCTCTCTCTCTCTCTCTCTCTCCCTATATATATAATCTTGTTCTTGGCTTGTGCATTTCATGTTACACTTCGGTTCAATTTGTTTAATGAAAAACCATTTTAGGAAATTGTTGAACTTTTAAGCATTCGGATGTGGAAAATCAGTCAAGCAACCAAAAACGTTTTCCATAAATTGAAAATAAGGCTTAAATTAGGGAACATGACTTCTCCATTTAACAAAACGGAAGTCATTTTCGCTGATTCATTACTTCCCATCCAATTGAGAAAAGTATATCCCCCCATGTTTATTTCATATCGACTTTTTTCCTTTTTCCTTGACGATTCTCTTCTACTTTTTGCATTAATCTTTTGTACCATCTGTAAGAGCCCAAGCCCACGAGCAAAAAAAAAAGGAGGGTTCAAAAGTCAACAAGTTGAGGCGGTGAGGCGGTGGAGTGCTGCTGAATAAAAGGAGGGAGGAACGATCCAGAAGGGGGAAAAGTAGAACGAAAAAGAGAAGGAAAAAGGGAAAGAGGAGAGAAAGAAGAGGGAAAGAGAAACGGGCAGGAGAAAAAAAGAAAATGAGAAGGAAGCCGTGCTTCCGAAATGTCGCCAAGCTGATCTAGCTTCGAGTTGCAACACCCAGTAAGTATTCACGCCCCTCGTCTATTTAATCGGAATAGATTTTAGATTTTCGGCTAAAATTCGGAATTTTGGCATAATGGAGCCGCAGAGTCTGATTTCCGAGTTAATTGGGTGAAAGATTACGTGAGTGTCGTTGCTTAAGGTGTCAAGAAGCCATAGCAACTGACGGAATTCGATTTGGACTCACGGTTTGTCCGAAACGTAATTTTGAACTTACACGCAACCGCATGAGAACAGTAGTTTTGTGGCCCATTTTCATCAGTTTTTGGTCGGATTTTGGGTGGGGTCAATTCATGAATGTTGTAGAACGTCGCAAGGGCTTTTTATGGACTGTAAGATCGTTAGAAACAGAGTTTTATGGAGAAAATTATGGCATAAATAGATTATTGCTCAAGTTGTGCACAAAGAAAAATAGTTATTTTTGTTATGGGCGAGCTTTTTAATTGGCTTATAAGTGTAATTTCATTGACAACGGGCATGATTAGTCAAGTGAGTCATTAGAGTATTATTTTATTCGATTATAATATCGATTATCATTTACTTGATAGGATTATGAGTTCCGAACGTTTGTCGTGGAATCGTTGGAATTGCCAGGTGAATAGTG
The DNA here is from genome assembly GCA_030064385.1 of Melaleuca quinquenervia. Taxonomy (NCBI): domain Eukaryota; kingdom Viridiplantae; phylum Streptophyta; class Magnoliopsida; order Myrtales; family Myrtaceae; genus Melaleuca; species Melaleuca quinquenervia. Next base: position 9,267,018 of record CM057720.1, read on the forward strand.
TCATCTTTTCTTTGTGTTTGCAAACTCATATTTCGAAAAGTGATTGTGAAGAAGTAGCATTTTTATTGCATAAAAATCTAGATCGAACATTTATTACTTTTTGATATTTGTGAGTGATTTGGTAATAGTTTTCTGAAAAGTGTTTAAATTGGATTTATACATGTGTGAACTTATGAACTGATATATAAAAAGGTCCTGAAAAATATTTGAGAAAATGCATTTCTAGTGGATGAGCCGCATTGTGAAGAATTATATGTTTGATTTGTGAAATTATTTTGTGAATGTGTTTCGAATTGTCTTGTGAATGATGAAGATCGTGTGTTGGGTTTGTGCTCGATATTTCCGTGAGCCAATTGTGAGGCTTTGTGGGTATGCACATATTATTTTAGGATATCCTTGTGGACTGAGCCACCGGCATTGTAGGTGGAGACCTAACCAAGGGGAGAATCTTGGTCGCCTAATCATGGGGTGCTATTCATGACCACGGCTAGACATTTGAGTAAGAGTTTGGTCAATGGATGGATCATTGACGTGTGATGTGAGTTTAGTCAATGGAATATGCCATTGATGTGTGATTTGAGATTGCCTAATGAGATGGACCATTGGCATATGATTTTGATGAGATTGATTAATGGACTTGATCGTTAATGTTTGTTATGATATCATTGAATTTTCGTGATAATATTACTGATTTTAACGAGTATTATTTTTGTATGTGTTAAAGGTTATTTTATATGTGTTGATGTACAATTGAGATGAAAGAGTTATGATATTATTTTGTAAAATGCATAGTGAGTGCTTGATCTGCTTAGAAGAAATGCACTACTCACTAGGATGTGGTTGCTCATCCCGTCTTTTCCCCAAACATTTTAGGTTCCATATCAGTGCAAAAGGACTATCGGTGGGGACTTTTAGGAGTTTAATTTCTTTTAGGCATGGTTTAAGGCTGCGTCCTTTAAAGGAAGAGAAGGACGGTCGTGTCACCGCCCTTATTCCTATGGGATTTGGGGTGTGACACCATCTCCTGAATAAACTTCACTAACGCTCGTGCTCTTTTACATTCCTTAAACATAAGATCACATATAGTATCTTAAAAGTACGATATAATTACGTATAATATTTCTTTCCCCTTTTTATAATTCATGTTAGTCTGTGGACTACAGAATAAACAAAGATAATGACTCCAACATGTCAGTTACATGAGATTTTTAACGATACAAGATGCCTTTAGTAGATTTTTCACCTGCTGTCAAATACCATAAGAACGATATTTCCACGGACAATGGTTCACTTTCTCTAATCTAACTTTTAATTCTTATAGAGTCCATTGGATCAAGTGTTTGATTTTGCGAGATTCAGTGTATTTAAACCATTTTCTTCACAGACAATATACAAAATTTCTTCCGTTTGAGCTTCTTAATCACCACGATTTTACAAATATAACATTTGTATTAACCGCGGTCTTTCTTTTAATATATCAGCAATATTGACTGGATCAAGTGAACATAATATCTCAGTCAAGTCTCATTTTTTATGTTATATTCAGCTCTTCATTTGGCGTGATTCTTGTTTGTCTTATTGTCCCGTTAATTTACTCCAAGGCCCGTTCTTTATGTTCGGCTTGCACATGACATATGATTCCACATGTACATAATCACCCGCCACCTCCATAAAAAGTAGTCAATCATAACAATTGTAATTATTTTCATGCCGTACATAAATAATTTTGAAGTTTATCAAAAAAATTTATCACTTTCATGGAATTTATATGCATGGCATATATAGTGGCATGTAAACATGACCAAACTCAGTGATCCGACGTAAATCCCACCGGTTTGCTACTGATGAAAGCATATCAAGATCATGATACAATTTTCTCAAATCATGAACCTTTTTGTTGGTTTAAGAAATAAATTAATACCACAGTAGACTTAAACTATATACATTATGATGTGAATATCATGATTTTTTTAGTATCATGAAAGATGAACATCTCATGTGATTTATACATAAATATGTAGTCTCGGAACCGTGCACAGACATTTCACTAGCTTACACTACAATTTTTTTGAACTGGAGAGGCACATAAAACAAGCGCTTGTGAATTGATTAAAAGTTTCTTATGGTGTGGAGCCCCATGAAATCAAACGGCCTAGAACATTGCCGTGAATTCTGGGCCATGTGGCAGACAGGCACACTGTATTCTTCTTTGTCAATTTGGACAAATCAGCCACATGGACAACGAAATGAAAGTGACTCCTCTGCATGAAAAACCAGAAAGTTTGAACTTTGTCACTGATCGGGCAAACCACGTAAATGTTGTTTGGACTCGGTATCCCCATTGAGCTCGAAACAGATACGAAATTTCCGAGAAAGTTACCCACCTTGGCTGGCAGCATGACTCGGATAATCAGTCCAATCAACAAATTTTCATGTCGCCTAATCGGGATAAAAGCCAATATTGTATGATACATCGAGAATCGGTTAATGCCTCCATAGGTAATTGACAAGAGCTAATTTATTTCAAAGTTGTTATTCGATCACATAATTAAATACTTACAAATATTGAATAATAATGTGAACAATATAATCCCTTGCAAGACGCAATGACTTGGTGCTCTTTGTATGCATAGAGTGAGTCAAGGTAGAGAGAATTCACACCTCAATCATCAACCACCTCATTTTAAAAAAAAACGACCGTTAACACCATGTGAAAGCCATAATGTTTGGTTTGCCACTAATATTTATCAACTCCATATTGACTATCATATGACGATCTTGCAACTAACCGTATGAGTCGGATAGTTGTCATTTGGACTCAGTTTTCTTGTTGATATCCATAAAAGATACAGATATTATGAGCCTTGTTTGCCACATGATTCATATAATGGGCTCACTCCACGAATTCCCATGTCAAGTTATTGGAATAGAATTCGATGGATGAGATTGGACGGCACATTGAGAATTAGTTTATGCCTCCATGTTTAAGAAAGTAGATTGACCGGAGCTCACTTGTTTCAAAGTCAACTTTTCTAAATCATATTGAAAGCAATCGAAGGAAATTGGAAAAGAGGCGCAAGCTGTGTGGGAAAATATTCAATTGTATTCATTCTGTAATGTGTACATGTATTTATCTTTACAAGAATGTAGAATAAAAGGAAAAAATATACTATGGAATATTTACATTCCTTACAAACTAATGTATATTTGCAGCAATAATTTCTTCCTATGGCAAGTAATAGATATGCATATCACGCATATATTCCAACACTCCCCCTCAAGCTGATGGCTTATATATGTCCAAGACATTTAGCTTGCCAAGTAGATATGCGTGATGTTTATGACAAAGTGCCTTTGTGTAGACATCTATTGGCTGATCTTGTGTGTCGATTCCCTTTGTCTTAATTATTCCTTCCTGAATCTTCTCACGAGTGAAATGACATCAACTTCTATATGCTTCGTCCTTTCATGGAAAACAGGGTTTGCCGCAAGCTTCAAAGTTGCATCATTATCGCAAAGCAAAATAGATGGGCCTTTTAAGTGTATACCACGATCTGAGAATAATCCTCGTAACCAAACTATCTCACATGTAGTTTTCGCCATCGCTCGATATTCTGCTTCAGCTGAAGATAATGATACGGTTGATTGTTTCTTTGACTTCCATGAAATCAAGGACTTCCTCAATTTGATGCAAAATCCAGTCACTGATCTTCGGCTCATTGGGCAAGTGGCATAGTCAGTATCACAAAAGGCCATCATTCTCATATCACAATCTCTGGAAAGAAAGATTCCTAATCCTAGGCAACTCTTCAGATATTTTACCACTTTCAATGCAGCATGCATATGTGATAGCTTGGGCTTGTGCATAAACTGACTAAGCATTTATACTGCAAAGCAAATATCTGGTCTAGTCATAGTAAGGTAAACTAGCTTACCCACTAGCCTCTGATAAATAGAAGGATCTTCAAGCAATTGATCTTCTATTTGCGGAGCTACCTCTGCATCGTATTTTGTTGTAGTCATTCTAAGGTTTTGTTCAATCGGTACGACCGCTGGTTTATACCCTGACAATCCTGCTTCTGATATTATTTCTAGAAGAAATTTCCTTTGATTAAGGGAGATGCCTGAATCTGAATGAGCAATCTCAATTCCCAAGAAATATTTAGGTGCTCCCAAATCCTTGATATGAAATGTCGAGTGCAAATATTTCTTCAAGCTATTATTTGCAATGACATTGTTCCCCATGATAAGAATATCATCTATGTAAATCATCAACTAGATTTGCGAGATACCTTTTTATCCATGTGAATAAGGCATAATCATATTTGGATTGCCTAAATCCAGCAGCAACAAGAGCTCTGGTGAACTTGGCGTTCCACTATCGTGATGCTTGCTTGAGGCCATAGAGAGATTTGTGGAGACGACAGACTACAAACTCCCCCTGTCGCCGTAAACTCGGTGGAAGCACCATGTATATCTCCTTGTCAAGGTCACCATGAAGAAAAGCATTATGGACATCCATCTGATGCAAATTCCAATTGCGACAAGCAACAACAGAGAAAAACGAATAGACTGTTATATCTTTCACAACGGGCGAGAATGTTTCATGGTAGTCAAAACCTTCTCACTATGTGAATCCTTTCGCTACAAGGCTCGTCTTAAACCGCTCGATAGTTCCATCAGCTTTGTATTTGACCTTATAAACCCATTTACAACCGACTATCTTGCGATGCTTTGGAAGTGACACAATATCTCAGGTAAGATTATCAAAAAGCACAGTTAATTCATCTTCCATAGCCTTACGCCAACGGGAATCCTTAACCGCCTCATTGTAAGATGAAGGCTCTTGATAGTCAGAAATACGACTAATGCAACAGACGTGTTCCGAAGACAGCTTGTCAAAGGAAACATAAGAAGAGATGGGATGCAATATACCTAGATTACTGCAAGAATTGAAAACATAATCCTTAGTCCAAGTAGGTTGCCGAGTAGGACGACTAGAGCGGCAAGGAGAATCAGGCTCTGGTGAAAAGATGTCAATTGGCAGTGCTGGAGATGGAACTAGAGGAACAAATTCCGAAGAGACAGACTCTGGAGGAGAATCAGCAAGAGAAGTTATTGTTGGAGCGGCAGAATCATCAGAACCTATTGCTGGAACAGAAGACTCGGTAGATGGAGAGGACTGATGTCCAGTAGGTAGTGGAGCTGATGGCATCATAATAGGATGTAGAGAAACAAAAGCATCTTCATCAGTAGTAGGGCCCTGACGTAATAATGGTGCTGTAAAAGCTTCAACGCAAGAATCGTCAGCCGAGAAGGAAAAAATGTCTTCATAGAAAATGACATCTCAACTTAAAAGGAAATCACCTGTTTCTGAGTCATAAACTCAATAGCCCTTTTGACTTGAGGAATATCCCATAAATATGCACTTCTGAGCACGAGGATCCATCTTGCTCTATGAACCAAGTGTAGTAATGTAACATAAACAACCAAATACACGAAGATGGCCCAAAACGGGTTTTTTTTGTTGAAAAACAATTCAAATGGACTCCTACCATTCAAAACTCGTGTAAGCATGCGGTTAATAAGATAAGTGACAGTAATCACACAATCGCCCCCAAAAAGTCTTAGGGATGGAAGCTTGGAATTTAAGGGTGTGAGCAACTTCAAGAATATGACGATGTTTTTTCTCAACAACGTCATTCTGCTGAGAAGTATAAGTACATGTACTCTCATGTATTATTCCGAGAGACGAAAAAAAATTTCAGACTCTCGACTGAAAAATTCTTTCCCATTGTTAGTCCTAATTTTTTGAACTTGCTTATGGAATTGTGTTTGAGATAACAAGACAAAGTTCTTTAAATTTCAGGGCCATAATAGGCCCTGAAATTTCACTTCAAGCAGACTTCATCAGTGATTTTGGAACCAAATCTCATGTGCCCGTCATCTCTTTTTCCGCTACAAGTCCGTCCCTCAATTCGATTCGGAGTCCATACTTTATTCGAGCCGCACAAAATGACTCATCTCAAGTGAATGCCATAAGTGCTGTCGTGCAAGCTTTTGGCTAGAGAGAAGCTGTCCTCATTTATGTGGACAACGAGTGCGGGGAAGGCATCATACCTTCTCTTACCGATGCTTTGGAAGAGGTCAACGCACGTGGGCTCTATAGTAGCCTCATTCCTCTTTCGGCCACAGACGATCAGATCCTAGAGGAACTCTACAAGTTAATGACGATGCAAACGAGGGTCTTCATCGTGCACATGTTACCTACCCTCGGTTCTCGGCTATTTGCCAAAGCAAAAGAGGCAGGAATGATGAGTGAAGGTTATGTGTGGATCTTGACTAATGGAATCACTGACCAACTTAATTTGGTGGATTCATATGTTGTCACTAGTTCGATGCAAGGAGTATTGGGCATCAAGACTTATGGCTCAGACACACATAACCTGGAAAACTTCATGGTCTGATGGAAGATGAAATTCCAACAAGACAACCCATCCGTCCTTAAACCTACGTTGAACATTTTTGGATACTGGGCTTATGACGCTGCTTGGGCTCTGGCAATGGTTGTCGAGGAAATGGGTGTAGCGAACTTTACCTTCCAAATGTCGAATACTTCCTCGATCGCAACGGATCTACATACCATGGGGATCTCTCAAAATGGGTCAGAAACTTCCCCAAAAACTAGCTGTTGGGTTTTATTATGAGTGGGCCGCCCAAGATGGGCCGAACCCGGCCCATAACCCAAGGTAGTTTAAATCATCTTTTGTAGAAGATTTGAAAACCACCAAATATTCCCTCCACGAATTTCTCTCTCTCTCTCTCTCTCGAAGAACGAACGACGTTCTTGACTTCTCACTTCGTCAGGCAATTGCGATACCCTCGTCTTGAGCGACAGATTTTCCATGGACTACAGGTACGATTCGTGAGTCGTGATCGTATCTAGATCAGTGATACAAGTTTTTGGGTGTTCGTTGTTATTGTTTCCACTGCGTTCTTCGGATTTGTCCGAAGTGAACAAAGGAATTATGTATTCCGTCATTGGTATCAGAGCCTAAATTACTTGTATTCCTGATGATTATACTCGTTTCATCGTATATGCATGTTGTTTTAGAAGGAATTTTTCTGATTAAGGCATGTTTAGGAGAGGTCAGTAGGTTCTAGGCCTTTTCTGGAATTTTTAGTTCGGAAAAATTGGATTTTTATTGCATGATTGCGTAGTACTCGAAGAGACGAGCGTTTCGAGTGGTCGCACGCCCCAAACGGAGGCCGGGAAGGCCACCGGAATGGCCTCGCCGCCGTCGCCGGCGAATTGCCAATGGGCAGTTTTTATTTGCGCGAAAATGGGCAGATTTTTGCGGACGTGGGCTAGACGTGGGCGACGTGGGCTGGACGTGCGGACGGGCTGGACGTGCGGACGTGGGCTGGTCGTTAGGCTCAATTTGTGGGCCAAATAAAATAAATAAATAAAAAGGAAGAAAGGGGCTAGTCGAGTGGGCCGTCGCGCGCGGCCCACCCGACTCGGTCCGCCCGACTCGGCTCGTTGACCCGTTAACCGGCCGTTGACCGTTGAGCAAATTTTTTTTTTGAAACTTTGGATTTGTGTAATCCATTGATTGACTGTGTGTCATATTTGATTGTTTTATGGATTTGTGTAATCCTTTAGTCAACTAGTGATCATGAGTGCTATAAATATGTGGATTAGTGAATCCCTAATCTTTTATGCATGTGTTGCAGGAACGATGCCTCTGATAATGAATTCACCCCATGTTGTACGCACTCTAATGCAAGAAAAGATCTTGCAAGAGCATAAAGACAAGCTTAAGAAAGCTCGCTGGAGAAAAGGTACAATGGTGGACTATATAATTAAGATCAAGGGGTCATCTGGAAAGGTGATCGGTCAATGGCTGAGGACGATAAGAAGGCAACGGTGCTTCGTTCTAAACTTCCACCTGTGTGGAGGAAGGTCCTTGATAAATTCAAGGAGGAGGTATGGGACACAACTGAAGACAAATATGAAACGCTGGTCATTTATTTTCTGAATGAGTATCAGAAGCAAGAGGATAAAACTCTTTGCACCAAGTCCACATGGCGTGGACCTTACCCAAAGAGGGTTCCTTCGTGTCCGTTATATAGTTATACTTCAAAGCGCTAGTGCAGTGAATAAGTACGTAAAAACCAATGCGGAAATATATATCTTCAGAATAATAAATAGAGTTAGAGAGTAAAGAAAATTGAAAACCAGATGTATAGTGGTTCGGCTTAGATCAAGCCTACGTCCACTCTCCTACGGTGACTGCCTATTGGCTGGAGTTCACTATGAATCAAAAGAGTTACAAGCTCAATGTTTAAGCTTCTTAGCTTAACTCTCACGAAGTTCGCGTGTCACACTCTTTTGAGTACAATTAAAGCTCTTCACAAATTCAAACTTTAGGAAAATTGCTCTCTAACGTTTGTACCACACAACTTGAAATATCTCCCTTAAATACTCCTTCATGCCTTCATAACCGTTGGCACTTTCCAAAGGATTTCTTCCAATCTAACCGTTGGACATAATCAATCAAGAGATCTCAAGTTATAAATAGGAACAATAGAGAATCCGTCAATCCTGATCTCCCATTCAATCAGGATCTTCAGTTTCCTTAAGTGAACACTTGCTCCAAATAATTGATTGCTTCCATAAATGCAATAATCAAATCCAATCACTCCATAAGCTGTCGAAGATATATATCAATCCATACTTTCTGCACCAGATCTTCATGGAAAAAGAATAAGATTAATAAGATCTATAACCATAATAACTTAAGTCTGTCTTCCCCAGACTTTGGGAAAGTCTGAATACTTCAGATTCTGGGAAAGTCTGACCACCTCAGACTTTGGGAAAGTCTGAACACCTCAAACTTTGGTTCAGTTTTGTCATCGTCAAAACCAGCACCAACAATCTCCCCCTTTTTAATGATGACAAAACTTCCCTGCAAACATATTGTATGCTATACCACAAAAAAACTTTCAATATCACATGTTAGCATAACAAGATGAAGATAGAAACTTTAAAAAGCTCAAGTATTAAATAGAATCACAAAATCCAAATTAACTTATCAACATTCAAAAATGTAGACAACCAGACAACCAGAAACACAGTTCATAAACCAAACCAAAACTACCAAAATCAAAGCCCAAAGGCTAATTCAAATAACAATCAAAATCCAAACCAAATAATAACCAAAACAATCAAAATCCACTTTCTCCCTCTTTTTGTCATCAATCAAAAAGCTAAGTAGAACAGGGAACACGAACAATTTGAAAATTATCCATAGAACGAACAGTCTGCTCCACTCGTACTATGTCTTGCTGCAATTGATTGATAACAGCACTAGTAGTAATTTGATCCATCCGTTGATTGACTAACTGCTTGAACTGCTCAATACTTCGTTCTAGAGAAGAATATTGTGATTGGAGACCAGTAAGTAATGCAATAATTTTTGCAGAACGATCAGCAGAAGCAATCGGTATAGACTCTGTTGGTCTGGATGGTCCACCCTCTTCTTGTTGTCCTGCACCAGCTCCCCCTATCTCTAAGCCAATCGCATAGGAGTTTTAGAAACAACCTGTGGTGGAGGAGGAGAGGCAACAAATGTATCCTCTGGAAGAGCCATAGTTTCCCTTGGAGGACTAGGAACCACTTCTTCTTCCTCTTGTTCAGACTCTGTTTTCTCAGATTCTGTCTCCTTGTGCATCTCTTCTTCTGCCACTTCTTCCGCAACATCTTCTTCTTCGTCCTCGAGAATCAAGGACCGTTTCGTCTTTTTCAACATCGGAGGAGTTTCTTGCGAAGACTCCTTTCCTTTTCTTTTCACCCCAGATGAGACTGACTTTGAGGGACTAGCTTCTGAGGGTAAATTTTTCAATCTCATCTTGGCAATCATATTTTTCCCAATAGTCAGAGGGATGATCGGAGTTTCGCACAAGATTGATGGAATTGGGATATTCAGATAATTGAAAATTTGGGTTATCAAAGAGGCGTATGGTAACTGACCTTTACCCTTCTGTACAAACCTTTACATCTGATACATAATAACATATGGCATAGAAACAGTTAGAGATCTAATGATGCCATACATTAAACGTGCCTCAAATTTAGAAATATCCGTCTTAGAAGCCGCTTTAGGCTTCAGACAACTGATTATGATCTTGTGCAGAATGGCGTTCAGAGGGGATAGCCGAGAGTATGTGAGTGTACATTCACTTGATTGATCGGTGGAGAGGGCAGCAGTTATTTCCCTGTTAGTTACAGTGATAGGAATAAAGCCAGTCCGTGAAATTCCAAAGATATCAGCAATTATATCCACATTAAGAGTGTATTCCTTGTAGAACACAGAAAATCTCAAGGTATGCCGATCAGGAAAAGACAAATTTGAATAAAAATATGCGGTTAACTCCACATAACTTGGAACCGTGGAGGAACAGAACTTATCAATACCAAGCCGACCAAGTTGGACCCCAAGATGGACCTTAATAGAGTTTAAATACTCAAAGTCAACATGTCGTGGATTCATGACCCCACGTTTCAGCAACCCTTTATAAGCATTGTGATGTTCCTTTGAGCAAAAGAGAGGATAATTTGTCTCCGAGCGACTGACATCGAACCCTTGTACTGGCTTAAAGTGTAAGAACATTTTTTCATCTTCGTCCCTAGGTTCATGAGAGTAGGAGACACCAAACCGTGGGTCGATCGGAAAATTTCTCCGTGCTTCATCCGCTGTTCCAGGAGGAGCAATAGAAAGTCGTTCCATCTCTTGCAAAAAGACAGGCTGATTTGCGAAGCCACTATCTCTCAGAAATTCATCGATAGTAGTCATAGAACTACCACCATTCACCAATGTCTGATACAGTTTGTAAATAAACTTGGTGTTCCGTTTTTTGAGAGGGGCAGCGCTACTTACTGGTTCTGTGAGACCCTGTTGAACTCCATGCCTTGTTTCCATAGAAACGGTTGTCGACTCATCATGCAGTTCTTCTTCCTCAGTAAGATCAAGGTGAGTAGGTCTAGAACTGGTGCCAAAATGCTTGCTTGCTAGCCGAGACGATTTTCGGGAGGCAGACATTGTGCGTTCTTAGAGAGAGTTTTTCCGTCAAGAGATAAGAAAATTTTGAGGAAGATGAAGAGGCCTAGGGTTTGCGAAGACAGATTCTATTCTTTTAACTGAGGTTCTCAATGAATAAAAATATAAGTTTTGAAAATTTCCTAAAAGCTATCAATCAAATAGTAAATAAAAAGGAAACAAATAATCAAGGAGATGCGATGGTTAAGAAGTCGTATCTTTTGATAGATTACTAGAAGTGTCGATTGGTGGGAAACAGGATATTAGAAAACTGACCATAAATAAATCAAATTTGATTTTACCTGAGTCCAAAACTGACTCTAAGTCTGAGTTTTAGTCAGAGTCTGAGTTAGAATCTGAGACTGAGTCTGAGTCTGAATCTCAGTCTAAGTCTGAGTCTGAGTCTGAGTCTGAACCTGAGTCTGAGTTTGAACCCTAGTCTGAGTCTGAGTCTGAGTTTGAGACTCAGGAGGAGAGGATATTTAATTTGCTTCTAATGAACTTAAACGACCGTTTATCTAAAGGTTTTGTAAATATATCAGCTAATTGATTTTGAGAATCAACAAATGTGATCTTGACATCTTTCTTCTAAACATGATCTCTAATAAAATGATGTCGAATTTCAATATGTTTTGCTCTAGAGTGTAAAATCGGATTCTTAGTAAGATCCATGGCATTTGTGCTATCACACCGAATTTCAACACAATACTTCTTGATACCAAAGTCTTGTAATTGTTGACGCATCCATAGAATTTGTGAACAACAACTCCCAAGGGCTACATATTCAGATTTTGCTGTTGACATTGCAACGGTGTGCTGCTTCCTTGATAGCCAAGATACCAACATATTTCCAAGAAGTTGACAGTTTCCTATAGTACTTTTCCTGTTCACTCGACATCCTCCCATGTCAGCATCAGAGTATCCTAATAGAATAAAATTGCTTTCCTTGGGATACCAAAGTCCAAACTTCGTAGTAGATGAAATATATTTGATTATTCGTTTGACAGCCGATAGATGCGATTCTCTTGGATTTGATTGAAACCTTGCACACAAGCATACACTAAACAGAATGTCAGGTCTAGAAGTAGTGAGATATAGTAAAGATCCAATCATGCTCCTGTAAAGTTTTTGATCAACTTTTTCTCCTTCTGAATCTTTCTCAAGTTTTGAGGTTACTGTCATTGGAGTTTCAACTTTTTTGCAATTTTCCATTCCAAACTTCTTGATGAGATCCTTTGCATATTTTTCTTGATGAACAAAGATACCTTCAGAAGATTGTTTCACTTGTAGTCCAAGAAAGAAGGTTAATTCACCCATTATACTCATCTCAAACTCATGCTGCATATCCTTTGCAAAATTCTTGCACAGAGTTTCATCAGAGGATCCAAAAATAATATCATCAACGTAGATTTGTACCAATAAGAAATTGTGACTGGTCTTTTTAATGAAGAGAGTTGTATCTACTTTGCCTTTTTCAAATCCACAATGAATAAGGAAGGAACTCAACCGTTCATACCAGGCTCGAGGAGCTTGCTTTAGGCCGTAGAGAGCCTTCTTTAGTTTAAAAACATGATGAGGATTCTTAGGATCTTCAAAGGCAGGAGGTTGTTCAACATATACTTCTTCTTGAATTACTCCATTTAGAAAGGCACTTTTGACGTCCATCTGATATAACATGAAATCATGAAAGCACGCAAAGGCAAGTAATAATCTGATAGCTTCTAACCTGGCAACAGGAGCATAAGTTTCATCATAATCAATTCTTTCCTCTTGAGTATATCCTTTAGCCACCAGTCAAGCTTTGTTTCTTGTAATCAATCCTTCTTCATCTAATTTGTTTCTAAACACCCATTTTGTTCCAATCACAGATTTTCCTTTGGGCCTTGGAACTAGCTCCCAAACATCATTTATAGCAAACTGTCTCAGCTCATCCTACATTGCTTCTATCCAGTTATCATTCGCTAAGGCTTCTTCTACTTTCTTTGGCTCAATTTCAGAAATTAAAGCAATTGCGTTGGATTCCTCTGGTTCTTTAGGAATGATAGAAATTCTTACTTTTGATCTGGTTTGACGTCCATCCTCAATATTGCCAATAATATTTTCCAAGGGATGACTCGACTTGTGTTTCCACTTCCTTTGACTTCCTGAGTTTGAATTTCCACTATCAAGATTCTGTGAATCAGTATCTCCAATTGGTTCAACAACTCTCAGTGGAACATTGTTTTCTTCAGTACCAGCTTGTCTTGTGACCTCTGAATCTGTGTCTGCTTCATGAAATTTAACATGTACAGATTCTTCCACACTATAAGTCCTTTCGTTATAAACTCTATATGCCTTACTCGATGAAGAATATCCAAGAAAGATTCCTTCATCAAATCTACTATCAAATTTCCCAATCTTGTCAGCAGAGTTCTTAAGAATAAAACATTTACAGCCAAAGACATGAAAGTAAGAGACATTAGGCTTTTTGTTTTTATAAATCTCATAGGACGTTTTGTCCATCAAAGGTCTTAGAAACACTCTGTTGATAATATAACAAGCTGTAGAAACAGCTTCTGCCCAAAATCTGGAGCTTACTTTGCTGTCAATCATCATAGTTCTGGCCATTTCTTGCAAAGATCTATTCTTCCTTTCTACAACTCCATTTTGCTGTGGTGAATATGGAGAAGAAAACATAGGTTGTATCCCAAAATCATCACAGAATTTAGCAAATTCTGCATTCTCAAATTCACCACCATGATCAGATCGAATACTTGAAATCACATATCCTTTCTCATTTTGGACTTTCTTAGCAAACTTGGCAAAGTATGCAAAAGCATCAGACTTATTTGCTAAGAAAAATACCAAGTATATCTAGAAAAATCATCAACTATTACCAGTCAAAAAACTTTTACCACTAATACTTTTTGTACGATTTGGTCCAAACAAATCCATATGAAGAAGCTGAAGCACCCTTGTAGTAGCAACATGATTTATAGACTTGAAGGAATCCTTTAACTGTTTTCCTAGAGTACAAGATGTACAATCTTCATCTTTACGAAATTTCAGGAATGGCAATCCTCGAACAAGTTGCTTTGAAGAGATCTTGGAAATTTGTTTCATATGAGCATGACCAAGTCTTCTATGCCATAATTCTACTTCTTTTTGTAAAGATATAAGACACTTAGGAGTTTCAACATGCATATCCAATAAATATATATTACCATGTCTCCTTCCACTGAAAGTCTGAGAATTGTCTTTACTTGAGGCAAGATAGATTCCTTCTTGAAATTGGATTTTATAACCAGTATCACAGAGTTGACTGATGCTGAGTAGATTATACTTCAATCCTTTGACCAAAGAGACATTGTTAATGGAAAGCTTTCCAAACTTTACAGTTCCTCGGCCAATGATTTTCCCTGTGCTGTCTCCTCTAAATGCTACTTTTCCTCCATCAAAACTCTCCAATTTAATGAAACATCTTGAATCTCCTATCATATGTCTCGAATATCCACTGTCCAAGTACCACTTTGATTGAATTTCTTGAAAAAGAACTTATTTCTTTTTAGGTACCCAAATCATCTTGGGTCCTTTTTGGTTAGAATAAAACAATGACGCTTTCCATCTCTTGTTTATAGAATTCTTTTCCCTTGAACATTCTCCTTCAAGATGACTAAAGCACTTAATAGAATCTCTTCCAATAGGTTTAATATACATTCTTCTAAAATGATTTTCGTAAACTCTTTTCGAAGGCATTTTTTCTAGTCTTTCTTTAATTTTTGGAAAATCAATCAAAGGTGCTTTCTCCAAAGACATTCCCAAACCTTCTTTTTTGAAATAAGGTCTTTGTATTGAAAGAATTTTCTCTAATTTTTCAGATCCATGAGAGAACTTTTTTGTAATAAAAGAGATTTCATATTTTAAACATATATTTTCTTTTTCAAGAGAGCTATATTTATCCTTTGAAATCAAAACTTCATTATCAAATTTTTCTTTCAAAAAAATCTCCTGTTGTTTGAGAATCAGATTTTATTTCTTTAGCTCAGCAATCTCTTTAAATGAAGAGTCTAATTTGGAACAAAGATCATTTATATAATTACCTATTTTAATAGGAACTCTATAATTATTTACCTGATTATCTAAATCCTCCGAGTCATAGTCTGAATCAGAATAAGCCATTAAGCAAATGTTGGCAAACTCCTCATCACTTTCTTCACATTCTGTGTCACTCCAGGTTTTAGCCTTTAGAGCCTTTTTATTCTTCTCGTACCTTTCATTCTTTTGTTTGAGAAGAGGACATTCTGGCTTAATATGTCCTTTCTTTTGACAATTATAACAGGTGATCTCAGCATAAATGTTTCTTTCATCAGACTGTCCTTTTTGAGCATTCGAGTTCATCCAAGAATTGGATCCTTTCCAATTTGATCTCCTTCCATTTCTGTTGAACTTTTTGAACTTCTTAATGAAAAGAGCCATTTCCTCTTCCTCAAGATAGTCATCTGATCCTGCATCATCAGAAATAATATTAGATTTTAAAGTAATTGATTTCTTACCTTTGAACTCTTCATCTTGATTGAGATTTTCCACTTCATAAGATTGAAGTGTTCCGACTAATTCATCCACTGACAAGGGCTGAATTCTTTGAGTTTCTCTAATAGATGTTCTAATATGATTTTATTCTTGTGATAATCCTCGCAAGAGCTTGTTAACTTTCATAGGTCCAGTAATTAGTTGTCCTTGATTTGCAAGTCCATTGACAATCTCTGTGAACCTGCTGAACATATCTGCAATTGATTCACCATTTTTCATTTTGAAGGCTTCATATTGTCCAAGCAAGATATTCAATCTTGTTTCCTTGACACGATCAGTTCCTTCATAAGTGACATTGAGTCTGTCCCAAATTTCTTTGGCTGATTCACAAGAAGAAATCTTGTTATATTCAGTAAGAGATAGAGCACAGTAAAGCGAATGAGTAGCCCTGAAATTAGTGTGTTGTCTCTTGGTAATTTTAGCTTGAGGTATCACTCTAGTTTCTCTAGAACTAGTAGAAGGAATTACTCATTGTTCGATTATTTCCCATTCCATGGGATCTTTTGACTTCAAGAAAATTCTCATTTTATTCTTCCAGACATAGTAGTCTTTTCCATCAAAATAGGGAGGTCTAAGAAAATGTTGTCCTTCCACCACACCTGAACCACTAGCACTTGCCATAGATCGTTAGCTCAGAAGTAAAACACTTCTAAAGAGAGCAACGTGGCTCTGATACCACTTGAAAGCGCTAGTGCAGTGAATAAGTACGTAAAAACCAATGCGGAAATATATATCTTCAGAATAATAAATAGAGTTAGAGAGTAAAGAAAATTGAACACAAGATGTATAGTGGTTCGGCTTAGATCAAGCCTACGTCCACTCTCCCACGGTGACAGCCTATTGGCTGGAGTTCACTATGAATCAAAAGAGTTACAATCTCAATGTCTAAGCTTCTCAGCTTAACTCTCACGAAGTTCGTGTGTCACACTCTTTTGAGTACAATTAAAGCTCTTCACAGATTCAAACTTTAGGAAAATTGCTCTCTAACGTTCGTACCACACAACTTGAAATATCTCCCTTAAATACTCCTTCATGCCTTCATAACCGTTGGCACTTTCCAAAGGAATTCTTCCAATCTAACCGTTGGACAGAATCAATCAGGAGATCTCAAGCTATAAATAGGAACAATAGAAAATCCGTCAATCCCGATCTCCCATTCAGTCAGGATCTTCAGTTTCCTTAAGTGAACACTTGCTCCAAATAATTGATTGCTTCCATAAATGCAATAATCAAATCCAATCACTCCATAAGCTGTCGAAGATATATATCAATCCATACTTTCTGCACCAGATCTTCGTGGAAAAAGAATAAGATCAATAAGATCTATAACCATAATAACTTAAGTCTGTCTTCCCCAGACTTTGGGAAAGTCTGAACACTTCAGATTCTGGGAAAGTCTGACCACCTCAGACTTTGGGAAAGTCTGAACACCTCAGACTTTGGTACAGTTTTGTCATCGTTAAAACCAGCACCAACAATACTCGACTGAGGAATTCCTTTCCTGTTCTTTTCAAGTTGACTCACATTTGATGTTTTAGTTTGCGTAGTTGTTACTCTTTATCAGTTATTTCCTTTCCCTGGCTAGTTGGAAGTTTTTTTTATTGTTGTTCAAGGAAAAAATTTATGTTATCTTGGCATTTTTGTGAATATAATTTCTTTTATATATTATGCCTTTTTATGAATGTTTTAAATTGTGTTATGATACAATTATGTGGTATGTTCTCCTAGTTATAAGTAGCTAGATAGAACTGGAAATCTTGCCTAGATGATTATATTAGTGATGGTTTCAAGTTAGGATTTTGTAATGATGATTGGATACAAAAGTGTCCTTTTGAATTCTAAACCTAATGTGAAATTGTTACTAATATAGTTAACTAGTGTGAGATAATTGCATAAACGAAGACAATAAAAAACTTGTGCTTATGTGTCTACTGAACTTCGTGTTCAGATAATGGCTTCAGCATCAAAGAACATAGTTGCTGAACTGAACAAGGGAGAAAAATTGAACGGCGATAATTTTGAGATTTATAAGATAAAGATCCAATATGTGCTGGAAGAGCAGGAAGTCTTAGAGGCTTTAAACTTGATCATGCAAGAACCTGAGGACGAAAATACTGCCCAACATAAAAGGGATAAGGATGCATTTGCTGCTTGGAAAAAGAAGAATTCCACGGCTCGCATCACGTTGTTAAGTAGTATAGAGAATGATCTGATACGAGAATTTTGGCGTTTTGACAACGCTAAGGACGTGTGGAGTGCATTGGCACAGAGGTTTGGTCAGACATCGGTCACCAGACTCAGGCAACTCACTGTACGATTCGACTCGTACAAGATATCACATGGTCTGTCCATAAGGTAGCATCTGAGGCGAATGGCCAATATGATATGTGAGCTGAAAGATGCAGGCCACGTCTTGACCGACAAGCAGCAAGTGCAGGCAGTAATTCGTTCGCTTCCTCGGAGCCTGGAGCACATGAAGGTGCACCTGACCCACAATGAGAGCATCAAGACTTTTGAGGATGCTATGCGCCATCTAGAGCTGGAAGAGGACCGCCTCTTGGCAGCCAAACCCAAATTCGATATTTACTATGCTGGATCAAGCTCAATGGGAGCTTCGGGTTTCAAGCGCAAGCATCAAGGTGGGTTCAGAGGGTGGCCGAGGAAGAAGACGAATCCGTCAGAGAAGAAACCGAGAGAGGACCAACAGAAAGATGGGAAGCCTCCCAAGAAGCTGAACATTTCAAGGGTGAAGTGTTTCAACTATGGTAAGAAGGGTCACTTTGCTCACGACTGCGCAGAGCCCAAGAAGGTAACCCTTGATGCATGTGAAAGTGTCACTTATGTATCTAGTTTTGTCTTTCTGTCTGAATCTCATCCTTTGTGGACTGTAGATTCGGGAGCCACGAACCATGTAGCGAAAGAAAGAGGGGCCTTCGTGGAGTTCCGACGACTCCCACATGGAGCGAAGTACATATATGTAGGAAACAACTCCAGAGCTGAGGTAAAAGGGATTGGCACCTGTTAGCTACAAATGCGTGGTGGTCACATTTTGTTTCTACATGATGTATTGTACACTCTTGAGATACGTTAGAATTTGATTTCTGTGTTGGTTTTCGTTAAACTTGGTTTCAGTGTGAATTTTCATGATCGTGGTGTGGATTTGTTCTTAGGAACAAACATGTATGGCTCTGGATATTTTCTTAATGGCTTTATCGTTTTGGATGTGAAACACCATAGTGTGAATGTGTGTTATTCCTTATTCACGTCCCCTAACTCTAGTGTTGACGACGTGAATGTGTGGCATGCTAGGCTTGGTCACATTGGCCAGCAAAGAATGAACAGATTAGCCAAAGAAGACTTATTAGGCAATATTGAAAATGTCGATTTGCCTGTTTGTGAGCATTGCCTGTCTTAAAAAACAACACGTAAGCCATTTGGAAAGGAACTAGAGCTAAACTTCCATTGCAATTAATCCATTCAGACGTCTGTGGTCCTATGAATGTTAGGGCAAGGCATGGGGCTGTTTATTTCATCACATTTATAGATGACTATACCCGATTTGGATATGTCTATTTGATTGCCCATAAGTCCGAAGCTTTTGGTTGCTTCGTGAAATTCTTGAATTTGATAGAAAATCAATTAGACAAGAAGGTGGAAGGCCTTAAGATCCGATCGAGGATGAGAATACTTATCTGATGAGTTCAGAGGGTTCTGTGATGAAAAAGGGATAGATAGACAATTGTTTATTCCCTATACTCCGCAACAGAACGGTGTTGCAGAAAGGAGAAACAGAACCCTTTTAGAGATGGTTAGGTCTATGATGGCACAGGCTAAGTTCCCGATCACCTTTTGGAGTGATGCTTTGTTGACTGCTGCCTTTATACTTAACTGAGGGCCTTCAAAATCAGTTGCTTCCACTCCATATGAGTTATGGACAGGACGGAAACCCAACTTAGGTTTTATGAAACCATGGGGTTGTGCCGCTTATATTCACGAGCCATCTCATAAATATGGCAAGTTGGGTCCTAGAGGAAAGAAGTGTATATTTATAAGATATTCAGAGCACTCAAAGGATATGTGTTTATAGGCGAGCAAGAAAGTGGGAGTGTAACTGAGATCGAATCAAGGGACGTAACATTCTTAGAGAATGATTTTCCTAAAAAGGGCGAAATAGGTGAAAATGTTTCCCTATTTGAGACCTTGGATATTGATGACAGAAACATAGGTACTATTCCAAGTGGGAGTGAAATGAGCATAAGGGAATTAGTTCCCGAACAGTCTCAGATGGAACCACTTGATATGACAGTGCCACTACCATCTAATCCGAGTGGGAGCAACACGACATTGAGGGATTCGTCCCCAATAAGACGAACGAGTCGTCGGAGAGTTCCCCGTCGACGTTTTGACATTGAGGGAGAAGCTTTCATGGTTGCTCCACAAGATGAAATAGAGCCAAGGAATGTAAATGAGGCTCTGAATGGCCCTGACAAAGATAAATGGATGAAAGCAATGGAAGAGGAGATGAAGTCCATGAGATCAAACCAAGTGTGGGAATTGGTTTATCTCCCTAAAGGATGAAAGGCTATTGAGAACAAATGGGTTCTCAAGATAAAACGAACAGCTGATGGTTCAATTGAGAGGTTTAAGGCTCGCCTTGTGGCAAAAGGGTTTACTCAACAGGAAGGAATAGATTACGATGAGACATTTTCCCATGTAGTGAGATTTACCTCTATTCGCCTTATATTAGCGATAGTGGCAAGTATGGATCTCGAATTACATCAGATTGATGTAAAGACTGCTTTTCTCAATGGAGAATTGAAAGAAGAAATTTATATTAAACAACCTATTGGTTTCATATCAAAAGGCCAAGAACAAAAAGTATGTCGACTTTTGAGATCGATATATGGCCTTAAGCAGTCATCGAGACAGTGGTATATACAGTTTCATAATGCCATCACGACATATGATTTTTCAATGATAGATGAGGATCATTGCGTATATATCAAGAGATCCAATGATCAATTTGTGATCATATCATTATATGTTGATGATATACTACTTGTCGGAAGCAATTTGGAGTTTGTTAAAACGGTCAAAGATTGGTTGAGCACCAACTTTGAGATGAAAGACATGGGTGAAGCTGCGTACATCCTTGGAGTTAAGATTTCAAGAGATCGTTCGAAAAGATTTTTGTCTCTTTCGCAAGAGACCTACATAAAGAAAGTTCTTGAACGATTCCGCATGCATGATTGCAAACCCATAGACACTCCTATTGCAAAAGGCGTTGAATTGAGCAAGTGGCTTCGTCCTGAGACTTCTGAAGAGATGGAACGAATGATGAAAGTTCCATACAGACCTGCTGTCAGAAGTTTGATGTACGCTATGACGTGTACAAGGTCCGACATTTGTCATGCGGTTGGAATGGTTAGTAGATACCAATCCAATCCAGGTCAAGCACATTGGATCGCCGTCAAGAGGATTCTCCGATATCTAAAGGGTACTGTGGACTACTCACTGTGCTATCAAGGAAGAGATATGCACCTTGAAGGCTATAGTGATGCAGATTGGGGAGGAGACTTGGATGCAAGAATGTCTACATCTAGTTACGCATTCTTACTGAACAATGGCGCCATATCGTGGAGCAATAAGAAACAGACATGCGTAGCTCAATCCACGATGGAGGCAGATTTCGTGACTTTATCAGCAACAGTACAAGAGGGTGTTTGGTTGAGGAGATTTTTGGATCATCTGGAAGTTAGTAAGAGAGCTGCAGAGCCATTATTGGTTCATTGTAATAACCAAGCAGCGATCTCCTACTTAAAGGATCCCAAGTATCATGGAAAAACCAAACACATAGATATCAAATACAATTTTGTTAAAGACATGGTAGCACAAGGGATTGTGAATGTACTGTACATATCTACGCATAGAATGGTTGCGGATCCATTGACAAAGCCGACGACTAGAGATGTTTTCAGTGGTCATGTAAAATCTCTAGGTCTACGTAGAGGCTGATGTACTGAGTTATGTATTTCCCAGAATATTCACAATGAATGAGAATGTTGTCTTCATTACTAATCTCAATGTGATTGGTACGATGTTTATGCAAGTTAACACTTTGTGTGTTAAGTTAACACTTTGTGTGTCAAAGAAAGTATGTCAGACAGATGAGATCGACCTACTCACACGGGTGATCGCCTCTATTTAAATACGTTGAATAGATATGAGACAGTTTAAGCTTGTTATCTAAGTGATAAATGAGAGCCCAAGCTTAAACCAGATTGTCGCCTTAACAAAAGGGTTAAGATGAGGTCGCATTTCATTTGTGACCGAAAGTGACATTGACCACGTGGTTCACTTTATCTGTCTTTATGCCAGATGTGAGTTAAGATGGAAGGTTTGAAAGAGTAGAAAGTGAACTCAATTTTAGATATTGTGTATATCTAAAATATCATATGTACGGTATTATAAGGAAAGACATACGCTCCATGGGAAAGGAGAGAATACCGTAATACGTTTTTCATATGATGTATGCATAGTCGACCAAAAAGAGATGTCAGAAGTTTAGATCTCAACTTCTTGTGCTTTGTAAGACTCTGATGGAAAACGTTCCTCAACTAGTCCCCTTAAGACTCTAACCCAGTCTCAAGATTCCTATTCAATGGTCGCTATCTTAGAATGTTACCAATGGTTATGTGTGATACGATCTAATGGGACATCTCTAGAAAAGCGAGTTGGATTGGAATTAAGAAGTTTGAGGAAAGAGGAAGATTAACTTAGTGTCGCATTAAAGAGATTGTGTTCACAGATTGGTCAGTTATGATTGATGAGTTAATCATAATTATAAATACAATACAGCATTGATAAGAGATCGTGAGAGAGCAATGCAAATGCGGCTGTCTTTGATCTAGGGTACTGCATACTAC
This sequence comes from Melaleuca quinquenervia, assembly GCA_030064385.1. Lineage (NCBI taxonomy): Eukaryota > Viridiplantae > Streptophyta > Magnoliopsida > Myrtales > Myrtaceae > Melaleuca > Melaleuca quinquenervia. The sequence goes on from CM057720.1 coordinate 9,289,615, forward strand.
ATCTACTCTAAGCCCGAATTTCTGAGCGGCTGTACACTCCCAACGGATGTATAGCAAATTAGAGCTCTCAGAGTATGCTGGTCGCACGAATTATCTGTCAATATGAAAGTCGACGAGATGTTAATGAAGCGTTCAGCCCATCGTGTGCGAGTGGGAGATTGTTGGGTTTTATTATGAGTGGGCCGCCCAAGATGGGCCGAACCCGACCCATAAGCCAAGGTAGTTTAAATCTTCTTTTGTAGAAGATTTGAAAACCACCAAATATTCCCTCCACGAATTTCTCTCTCTCTCTCTCTCGAAGAACGAACGACGTTCTTGACTTCGTGCTTCGTCGGGCAATTGCGGTACCCTCATCTTGAGCGACAGATCTTCCGTGGACTATAGGTACGATTCGTAAGTCGTGATCGTATATAGATCAGTGATGCAAGTTTTGGGTGTTCGTTGTTATTGTTTCCGCTGCGTTCTTCGGATTTGTCCGAAGTGAACAAAGGAATTATGTATTCCGTCACTAGCCAAGACGACATTCGCGGGCCTCAGTGGAAAGTTTAGCCTCGTCAATGGGCAGCTATAGTCGTCAGCGTTCTAGATAATTAATATCAATGGAAACGCAGCAAGAGGCATTGGGTTTTGGACGCCAGAAAATGGGCTGCTAAGAGATTTGAGTTCGTTCAGCACAAGCAAATATTCCACTTCGAACAATAATCTCAGACCTATAATATGGCCAGGAGATTCGACCTCTGCTCCTAAAGGATGGGAGATTCCAATGAATGGAAAAAAGTTAAAAATCTTAGTTCCTGTAAAAGACGGTTTCGATCAATTCATGAAGGTGACTCGAGATCCAAGCACGAATAAGTATCAAGTCACTAGATATTGTATTGAGCTCTTTCGAGCCGTGATAGAAAAATTGCCTTATGCTGTGGCTTATGACCTTATTACATTTGCCTCGCGTAATGGAAGGCACACCACCGTAAGTTACAATGACATGATCGATCAAGTATTTTACCAGGTGAGATAACGCATTGCAAGTACTTGATTTCATTGCATAGATGTTGAATAACACCCTGCTACCACGTGGTTAACAAAGAAAATTGTTCCCTTCTTTTTGTTGGAGCAGAATTAAAGATGCAGTGGCGGGGGATATGACGATCATTGCGAACCGATCACTGTACGTGGATTTCACCTTACCATACACTGAATCCGGGGTTTCAATGCTCGTGCCATACAAGGACAACAAGAGGAAGGATGCTTGGGTCTTCTTGAAGCCACTCACTTGGGACCTTTGGCTAACAACCGGATGCTTCTTTGTGTTTATAGCATTGATCGTGTGGGTTCTTGAGCATCAGATCAACGAAGATTTCAGGGGTCCAGCTGCACATCAAGTTGGTCAAGCTTCTGGTTTTCGTTTTCAACCATGGTCTTCGCACAAAGTAATCGCCCTTCACTTTCATAGATCAATTGAACATCAAAATTGTTATATTATTCTTGGAGAATTTATGTGCTTACCCAAAATTTGAACTGCAGGGGAGAGTGTATTAAGCAACCTATCGAGATTTGTTGTGATTGTGTGGGTTTTTGTGTTACTTATACTAACACAAAGTTATACGGCAAGCTTGAGCTCTCTCTTGGTGGTGCAAAATCTTCAACCAATTGTTACTGATGTGGATCAGCTTCTAAAGAGTGGAGAAAAGTGGGATACCTGTACGACTCTTTTGTTTATGGAATGCTAAAGCAAATGAAATTTGATGATTCCAGACTAATATATTATAAGTCTCCTGAAGAATGTGATGGGCTTCTTTCCAAAGGAAGTGCAAAGGACGGGATTGCAGCAGCATTCGATGAAGTGCCCTACATTAAACTTGTTCTTTCTCGATATTGCAACAAATATACCATGATACCGACATTTAAAGCTGCTGGATTTGGCTTCGTAAGTCCTCAAATCTCTTAAGTTTAGCCAAGAAATCCATCTAAATTTTCAATTGCTAGGATTATTCATTATCTCTTTGATTGAAAAATCTCGTCCTGCTTCTTTTGTTTTACAGGTTTTCCTTAAAGGGTCTCCGCTAGTATCGGATATTTCACGAGCAATCCTCAACATAACTGAAGAGCCCAAAATGACAGAAATTGAAAACACGTGGCTTACACCAAAAACTGACTGCCCGGATTCGATTAACTCAGTTTCTTCCAACAGCTTGGGTCTTGAAAGTTTCTGGGGCCTATTCTTGATTGCTGGAGTTGCTGCTCTTCTAGCTCTCCTCATTTTTATGGTCATGTTCATCAAAAGAAATTGGCATGTCGTTACAAGTTCTTCAGGTTCATCGCGGGAGAAATTTGCTGTATTGGGAAGAACATTTTACCAAAGAGACCTCAACTCCCATACTTTTGGGAAAGCCAGATTGAGAGATAGAAATATTGAAGGTGGTGCCAATAAGACTGTAGCTGTTGAAATTATAGAACACGCTAAGTTCCCTCCGAGTCCGTCAAGCGACACCAGCCAAATCATGTTGTCTTAACCAATGAGCCAGGGACATCATCTGCATGGCAAGGACTTCCTAATCATACAGTTGAAGGGTGCCCGAGAGAGCGATAACCATTGAGCATGCCGATGTAAATGAAGAGGTATAAAAGCCTCAAGATCCTTAGATACTATACTTTAATCCTTTCCCTCTAATTATCTTCCCATGTAAGGAATGCCATTCACACTGCTTTTTCACCACAGGCTTGACTCAAATAATTGGTTGCTTGAGGAAAAGCAGTACTAGTTCATGCAACAAAACTTAAAAAAGAACACATGGGCTTATCAATAGTTATTGACTAGACGGTGCATCTAATCTTAAAGATATTTTGTTCTTCAATCCGATTAGTTCACATCTTAAGGTTAAGCGATGTACAACCAGAATCCTGCTAGCAATAAATCCGATATTTACAATATATTATCCGATTATAATTTTTAGTAGTAGATCGATTTATAATAATTTCCTGTAGAGGTCCCAATACACAAGGAAAAAAAATTCTGAAGTGGTCAAATTATGATAGATGATGCAACTCGAGCTTTTTAGTAGGTGAAACATTTCATGGTCAAGATTGGGAACACCGATTGCAGTGGAGCCAGAATAACCTGTCTAACGAATTTAAGATACTAACATAAAATAGATCAGTCGGGACCAAAACTAAAGGCCGACCGTTGGTGCCGGGATAGGAAAAACAAGTCGACAATTTCTGTTGCTAACATAAGATATGCAAGAAATGAACTTCTCAGGCCAAAGATTGTTCCAAACTGATATCTAGCACAAGACTTATCATTCCTGATATGCTACGTCGATTTAGCTATCCTATCAAAGTGGTTATCTGCATTCTTCGTGCTATTTGCACCTAAACATGTAAGATTCTGCTAGATTTATACAACACTGGTGTCTTTTCAAAGACAGAACACAAGATTGAGTGCAGAGCCCACGAGCATGAAGCGATGACCAATTGACTGCTTCTTGGAGTCTCCAAATCCATCTTGGTCTTTGAGTTTTGAGAGGGTCGGTGACAGACCTTCTTGTTTTCAAGTACTTTTGTTCCCGGCGATGAGCTCCAACCTTCGGGGAGCTTCTATGACTTGCCACAATAATAGCATTCATTTTGTCGTAATTCTAATGCAAATTGCGGTGACAAATAAAAACTTAAATGGTTTATAATCAAAGTAGGAGACTTACTCATATTCTCATATAATGACCTCGAACTCGAGCACTAAATGGAAACCCGCCAACTTTTGTGGGAAAATAAAACAACTTTTTAAAGTCAAAACATTTCCTTTGTATAATGTCGGTTATGATAGTATAAAATTTCTCGTACAGTTAATCCTAGAGTTTAGATGACAGTAGGCTACACGTACAAGCACAATGTTGCTAAATCCGAAAACTCACTTTATTAATGAAGCAAGAACTACAAGCGGAACACATGGAATATATGACAAGGACCTTTGTACTTCCTCCAATTAAAGTTTATAAGACATTGTTCTTGTATCACTAGTGTCGCGACCCTCATTGACATGGGTCGTTGGGGAAAGGACTTGTAAATAACCCGCTTCCGATCCCTTTTATGAGGTTTATTTGTGTGATTTTACGGGTTAAGTTAGTGACCCATTGATCTCGGGAGTCCTTGAAACTAAACCTCTGAAATTTGTTTGGGGCAATTCTAGACTTTCAAAAATCGCATTTTAACCTCCCGAATTTTAGTTATTTGTGTTTTGGCCTTAAAAAAATGAATTTTCGACCCATTGGGCATTTTTGGAAAAAATTTTCCCATGTTTGACTTTTGGTCAACGGTCAACTCTAACACGTGAGGGAAACCCACTATAACGGCCTGCTTCTGACTCCATTTTTCGAGGTTCAATTGTGTGAATTTTTAGGTTAGTGGCCCGTCGGCCTTGGAAGTGCCCCAAATAAATCACAAATTTTCATTTCAGACGATTCCGGACTTTCAGAAATCTCGTTTTGGTCCCCCAATTTTAGATATTTGCAATTTGGCGCTTGAAGATTTGAATTATGACCTAAGGGTACTTTAGTAACTTCCATCGCCCCTTTTTCCTCTCTCCTCTCTCTCTTTTTCCATTCCACATGCAACATCCAATCTCTCTCTCTCTCTCTCCCATTCTCTCTTGCACCTGACTCTCTCTTTCTCTCTCTTTTCTGGCCACTTGTTCTTCCTCCTCTAACCATCGTTTGGCACGCCATTGGTGGTATTAGCTTCCTAGAAGCACCACCTTTTAGCCTCGACCCATCGTCATCCTTATCACCGCCTTAAACGCCATTGGGAGCTGCCCTATGTTCATGCGCCATTGTTACTGGTTTCCCAAAGCGAATGTGTGCTCGCCGATGACACTCTAGCCACCACTTCCTGTGAGTCCTCAAGCATATCCTCAACCCCTCAAATGCCGTTGCTTATGTCAGTTTGCCCCCTAAGTCACCGATTCCTCCCCGACTCCCTTTGTTTTGTGCACGAGGGACTATTCACGGTCGTCGTGCTCTCTCCGGCAAGACCCAACCACCATTGCTGCCTCCGGTCTTGGCCACGAGCACAATGGCACAATGGCACTGGTCTTGGCCACCGTTGTTGCGTCATTTGGGAGAAATCACCCCCGAAGCATAGCCTTCTTTCCTTAGAAACCCTAGCCTCGATCTCCGCCTTCAGCGATCTTGCTCAATGCTCTGACCACCTAAACTGCTGCCACCGGTGGAAAAATACTCATGGGAATCTCCTCTTCAAAGTCCAATCGGTCGGCTCTATGGGTCGAAAAAGACTCGTAGTGTATGACTTGGACCAATTAGGTGGCCAATAAGCTATAATTGGTGAAGTGGGTCGAGTGCGCCTATTGGGGCATCAACTATGGACTTTCATTGCTAGATCGGGGAAATGAGAGAGTTTCTCGACTAGGCGATTTGCAGTGGAACCGACTAAATGGCTTGTCAGGACCTGCCACGCCTCGACCTTAGGCATGCGACGGCCCCTGGTTTCCTCCCTTCACTTTGGTCATGAAGTGGTGACGTCCCAGGATTTGTCACCGACCTTCAATTCTTCAATGGAAGTGTGGGTCTCCTCCCACTATATTCACCCCCAAATCCATCTTTAACCATGCACCTGAAAATGGTTAATAACAACGGGATAAGATATAAATATCTCAGTGAATTTATCCCTATACCAAAATTGGAAACACTATCGCCCTAGAGTCCCTACTCACTGCTCAACCTCCAAATATCATTTTCCTCAAATGCAATTATCATCTATTCTTTCTTTCCTCGAGATCAATCAATTCCCTATTCCTTGAATCCTTCATAATCACCCTGAGTTCTTTTCCGTTATCTCTAACTAACTCCATTCTTAGCCTCGAATTCAAGCCCACATTCTCGAATCAATCACACTAGTGAGCTAGATCCGTCAATCTACCGGTCCGCAACTGAGACTCGGCCCAAAGCCATTCAACAACGTCACATCGTGACCACAATCAGTAAATATCCTCAAATTGGCATCTAGTGCCACCATTGCCACTGACTCCTCAATTGAGTCGACTTCCAATAGAGTAGACTAACTAAATACTTCTAATTCATTTACCAATCACGTTCTTTTTATCACCTAGCCCATCACAAGCCTCTCTCTCTTTGCTAACCAATCTATTTATGAGTCAATTGATCCGTGACCGAGACTTAGCACTAAACCACATACTTGTCAGTCCAATCAACCCCAATAGCATTATACATTTGCTTGAATAATTTAAGGGAATAAAATAAATAAATAACTTTAAAATGAATAAATTACAGAATAATGAAATAATGCATTATTAAATAAATAAATTGCGTAATTAAAAGCTTAAGGCCGTCCGCAACCGGCCTAAGACCCTAATTAAGTCTTCTCGGCTCGTTGTCGTTTTCCACGTCCAATGATCCCCATTTCCATCTTATCATCAAATTAGCTTATTGGCCAAACCATTCATTCATATACCGTCGCCAAGTCCATGGCACGATTTAAAACCATAATTAAGCCTACCATTTACTCAATCGACCCTCCAATCAATCGACGTCAAATCCATGGCGCCCTATGTCAAGCCACACTTGGCCTAAATCATTAATTGCCAAATCCATGGCACGTTGTCATCCCATCAATCGATGGCTGGGGCCGACTGCCCTAATTCCTCGATGAAAAGCCAAAATCAAAGTGAATCAAGGTCAATGACCCACTTTGATTGTCTTACGAAATCAAATCGGTCCAATGTAGCCCTGTCGACATTCAATCGGGTCCCATCGACTTCCAATTTAAATATCAAATTGATCGACTAAATATTAAATATCCAAAAATCATTAATAATCCATCATCATCACTTTCGCAACTCAGCTGCCTCTAAATCTGGTCCAGTTGACCATTAACCCTTTATTAGGCCCCCTCGGACACATAATCGACCCATTATCTTGACATGATCGAACCTGTCATTCACTATAGACAAATAATCCTAATGGTCCTACTAAAACGTCACGGTGCCACCAACTATAATCTCGTCAAACTTTTATCGAACTCATTCGACGCCCAGCCATTACTTAAGGCTCATTAGCCATCTCAATACATCCAATCACCTAATCAGGCCTCCCAATAAATCCTATAAGCCTCAAATCAGTTATAAGGGCTCATAAGCCACCTAATCGGTCCTTCCGATTACCACTGACAAATAATAATATGGGGCCCTTAATGGACCAAATCGTCTAATCACAACTCAACCATCCAAATGGTCCTAATAAATCTCCTCATCCAATAATCACACAGTTCAACCATTCAATTCTTTCAATCAGGCTCACTGGCCTCCCAATCGATCTCCATGTCGCCACTCCGCCATACTTGGCTCCATTCCTCCAAACACACAATCCAGTCATTCAAATAAATTCAATAATTCTACTGATGTGATAAATGTGTCTAATCAAAGTATAGAATGTCCACTCACTTTATTTTTCTCACGGACCGGCAGTCTGCAGCGACGCGATCCTTGCACTTTCGATGGCGTTCAGGCTCGGTTCGTCTAATCCTCGATCCAACATCACGGGAGGGATGGTCCAACTCCGCGGCAGCTCCGATACATCTCCAACGAGCTCCGGCGGCTGGTCATGGTCCCGGGAGACTGGCCGGGCTCGTCGACGGTGTTGGCCGATGCCGGAACGGCTCCAAATAGGCTGAACAGCATCAAATAGACCCGATTGGGTCAATGGGTCGGAAACCGATTCAGTGAGGTCTGGCCGAGTCGGGGGCCCATTCTCTCTCCTCGAGTCGAATTAGACCTTGTGACTTGTCGGATCTGGAAGCCACCTTCCCCACGAGTTCAACGGCACCGGCGGCGAGGGCAACGGTGGCCAGAGGTGGGCGGAGCACGGCCACGAAATGGGATGACCGGCGGCTAGAATCCAAGAAAGGGGGAGGAAGAAATTGAGCTCAAATCATGAGTCCTAGGCCAAATCGATTGAAACCAAGACTAGATCTAAGTTCAAGGCACATCTAGGGACTAATTCGTGCCATCAATTTTGAATGGGTGCGACTAGAATGGATGGAATCTCAAATCTAGGGTTCTAGGGCTCAGTTTGGGGCAAATCAATTTCAAACTCAAAAATCAACCAACCAAGATTAAATCGACTCGATTAAAGATTATAAATCAATTCTAGGAACTCCCAATAACCAATCCTATGTAGTGATTCAAGCCCTAGATGGAGGAATTGAAGAAAAACACGAGGAGGGGGTTCGGCCAACTTATTGGGTTGAAAGGGCATCGTTGGCCACGGGGCTCCCTTTCGAGGGCTGCTGGCGGCGAGCAAGATGGCGTCGGCAGCGACGGTGGGTCGTGGTGTCAAGAGAAAGACGAGCGGATTCCAATGGCTCTCGAGGGAGGGAGATTGGTGGTTTGAGTGAGGAGAGAGAGCCCATTGCAGGAGGCTCTTGAGTCAGCTCGGGAGAGGGGAACGATGGACGGCTCGAGCTCGTCGGGGCATCACTATCGCCGATCCAACGGCCCCGATAGCTCTGGGGGAGAGGGCTGTAGCCTTTGCCTGTGAGTAAGTGGCCGTAGGCTGGCCAACGGGACGGCTGGGCACGCGCGTTCCACATGCTCTGCGATTTGCTTAAATGGTCGGAAGGGAGGAAGAAGGAAGAAGAGAGGGTCGGGTCTCTCGCGCAAGTTAGGCCGTACTGGGGCCTGGGTTGTCTCGCGCGGGTCAGCCTGGGTCATCTCGTACGGGTCAGCCTGGGTCTTCGGGTATCCGGGCTAGATTCTCGGGTCGACCCGGTCGGATTTGAAATAATAATATTTTAATATTTAAATAATAAATATAATAATAAATAATAAATAATTCTATAAAAAAATCCTAAAATTCAGAAAAGCTTCCCAAAAATAGGATTAACCATTTTTCGGCCACAGAGCTTTTAAATAAATTTTTAGTAAGTCCGAAACTAATTTCCACATCCGAATGGGAATTACAAAAAAATCATCAAGAAAATTTCCGAGGCCCTTAGGCTTCGATCCAAACTCTCCTGATTAAATTATAAATCCCAAAGGAGGTCCGAACTCGGCTGTTATATGGCTAATGGGCCCTGATTAGATAAGAAGGTCAACTGAGTCTTCTGGGGTGTCGACTGGTCGCAACGATCACTAGGTGATCGCTTGGGCGACTGAAACGGTCAATGGTACCAAACCACCTCAGAAGGAGTGTTGTGTACTAGTAGACTATATATATGATTCAAACGAGTTGTGGACTGTCTTACTTTAACATCTCAAGGTTAAGCAATGAGACGGGATGTACGATGGTATGGCTTTGAGCTTAGTCTCGATCATATACTAATAGACTGATAAGTAGTAGCTCAATAAGATAGACGAGCGGTGCGTGTGTACCTCGTACCCTGAGGTTTGACACGCTTGCACCAAGTGAAGGGTTGCTAAGGGTCCCATGTAAGAGCCAAATGACGTGAAAGGTTGGCCATTAGAGATGAGTAGGGCCAAAAACCACGTGAGCCGTTGGCCAAGACTCAGTCATAGACTAATTATCCGTGGGGAAAGGGCTACCAACTATGCAAAAGTGATGTGAGACATGATAGTCAAGCTGGAAAGCTCCAATGGTTGAACGGTATGCCAGTTAGGCTAGAAGCCCTGTTGACTAAGATTTCTACTAGTCAAGTCAGAAAGCCCCCCGAACTAGGCAGTATTCCAATATGCTTGAGATGTCATCTTGTCGTCAGCATGGCAAGAGTGTGTGGTATCCAGAGTAGTAGCTAACATGTGCACTATAATCGATGACATAGTGAGTTATCGACAGTAAACCCAAGTGAGTTGAGTATGCTTGTGAGAGGTTGAAGGACAGACTATGGACCTTAAGGCGATTGCATTCCTAATATGGGTTTAGGGTTAGATTCACTGGGATATTCAAATATCTTACCCCACCACCCTAAACCCCTTTTCAGGACTTGAATATGGACCCCGAGGGTCAGCCTGGGTCATCTCGCACGGGTCAGCCTGGGTCTTCGGGTATCCGGGCCGGATTCTCGAGTCGACCCGATCGGATTTGAAATAATAATATTTAAATATTTAAATAATAAATATAATAATAAATAAATAATTCTATAAAAAAATCCTAAAATTCAGAAAAGCTTCCCAAAAATAGGATTAACCATTTTTGGGCCACGGAGCTTTTAAATAAATTTTTAGTAAGTCCAAAACTAATTTCTACTAATTTCCACATCCGAATGGGAATTACAAAAAAATCATCAAGAAAATTTCTGAGGCCGTTAGGCTTCGATCCAAACTCTCCTAAGTAAATTGTAAATCCCAAAGGAGGTCGGAACTCAGCTGTTACATGGCTAATGGGCCCTAATTAGATAAGAAGGTCAACTGAGTCTTGTGGGGTGTCGACTGGTCGCAAGGATCACTAGGTGATCGCTTGGGCGACTGAAACGGTCAATGGTACCAAACCACCTCAGAAGGAGTGTTGTGTACTAGTAGACTATATATATGATTCAAACGAGTTGTGGACTGTCTTACTTTAACATCTCAAGGTTAAGTAATGAGACGGGATGTACGATGGTATGGCTTTGAGCTTAGTCTCGATCATATACTAATAGACTGATAAGTAGTAGCTCAATAAGATAGACGAGCGGTGCGTGTGTACCTCGTACCCTGAGGTTTGACACGCTTGTTAGCCACATCAAGTGAAGGGTTGCTAAGGGTCCCATGTAAGAGCCAAATGACGTGAAAGGTTGGCCAATAGAGACGAGTAGGGCCAAAAACCACGTGAGCCGTTGGCTAAGACTCAGTCATAGACTAATTATCCGTGGGGAAAGGGCTACCAACTGTGCGAAAGTGATGTGAGACATGATAGTCAAGCTGGAAAGCTCCAATGGTTGAACGGTATGCCAGTTAGGCTAGAAGCCCCGTTGACTAAGATTTCTACTAGTCAAGTCAGAAAGCCCCCCGAACTAGGCAGTATTCCAATATGCTTGAGATGTCATCTTGTCGTCAGCATGGCAAGAGTGTGTGGTATCCAGAGTGGTAGCTAACATGTGCACTATAATCGATGACATAGTGAGGTATCGACAGTAAACCCAAGTGAGTTGAGTATGCTTATGAGAGGTTGAAGGACAGACTATGGACCCTAAGGTGATTGCATTCCTAATATAGGTTTAGGGTTAGATTCACTTGGATATTCCAATATCTTACCCCCACCACCCTAAACCCCTTTTCAGGACTTGAATGTGGACCCCGAGGAGAAGCCGATAGAGGAGGACCTCATAGAGGTGGAGCCAATGGGAGATGAGTTGATGGAGGAGGTAGGGGAGATGGTATAGATCACCTCCCAAAGTTGTCAAGGTGGAGGTTCGTGCTTTGGGTTGCACTGAAGGCCAGCGACCTACCTAAGACATCACTACTCACTGGCTGAAGTTAAGGGAGATAATCAAGGATTGCCGCGTGCTTGGAAAAGGGGCGTGACAGCCCCTTGTCAAAATTTAGTATCAAAGTGAGGAACCTCGGTTTAGAGCTTGGCGTGAATTTTTTTTCGTATGGCCGAATTGGAGTGATAAGGTTGAATTGCTCTTTCTAGGAGAGTAAATTAGGAACTTGCTTCGCTATTTGTGTATTGGAGGAATAGTTGAGCATAGTAGGCATATCTCAATTATACATGGTATGGGACGTGTATAATTTAGACATGAATGAGTGTTAGAATTGAGATACATGGGATTAGGTGGTCCTATATTTAGCCGTGTTAGTGCGGCATGAGCCATGTGTAGTAAGGCCGGACATTTGACCACATTGATGTTGAGATGGTTAGTGTAATGGGTCCCAAAACAAAAAAGGTAGAGACGACCAACAACAAGAACGAAGAAAATACAACAAATAGGACTTGTCAATATGCCACTTTCTCCTTGACTTGTCTGATTTCAATGAACGCTGGAAAGAATTTATTTAATTTGTCCAATGTTATTGTGTATTTATTATTCAATAGTGTCATTTTCTAATGCTGTGATTGATGACATATATCGAATTTTTTTATAAGATAAACAAGTAAAGAAGATAAAACAACCTCTTTCCTAGAATTTGCATGTGAAATACACAAAAAAAGCTCTGACAAATATTTGATATGACCCTTCAAGTACAACGCACACCTTACAAATCCATGACATTTCGATGTATACCAAAAATAATTATTATTGAATTAATAATATATTTATTGCTTGTAATTAGCAATTAAATTAATCGAGGAAATTTCACTGTAGTTTCTAGCAAACATGCACCGTCAATATGACATGGCATGACTCATACGCTTCTAAGCTTATCGCTTAAGTCTTGGATCTCTAACAAAAATAAATTGATGTTTCAAGTCAGAGTCTGGGAAAGATTCTGGATAGTTGCAGCTGATCAAGATCCCGACCACCGATGCGTAGAATTTCAACCTTTCAATTTCGCATCTAATTGAGAAATGAAAAAATTCAACTTCTTTAATAAGGAATATTTTACTGAACATATTACAAATTTAAGATCTTATTCATGTCTTTTACGTTTCACGTCACACTTCAACTCTCGTTGAACTCATGATAACTCTCCTGAATTAATTTTAGTTGGACAAGAGTTTAAACTCGAACTGTCAAATGCTTGATTTCTGCAAGATTCAGACTTTTGAAATCATCTACTTTGTTTATAAACGTGCTCATCTTGATATTAGGAAAATTTCATAAGTTTGAAAGTCAAGTTGAGAGCATTGTTCACTGAAAGAGTCACAAGTTCCTTTTATCATTATTTAAAAAAATTCATAAATGATCATAATATAATATTCATATAGAAGATACACATTATATAATTCCAAGTCAGTTCAATTTTCTAAATATCAGAAAAAATTATACAGAAGATCGAGTGTAATTAGCAAAACTATCTTCTCAGAAGACAAAAAAGAAAAATTCTTTTCATAAAGTGTGCTACTTAGTTATAATAGTTCTGAAAATGTTTTGTTTTGTCTCAACTGTGGTCTGGACAATATTTTTCCTACTTTTGTGATATTTTCAATCTTGAGCTCGACCAAGGGACATTAATATCGATTCTCATTTTCTATGTCCTATGCAGTTTATCATTTTGCGTCCAATTCTTGCTTGTCATACTCTCCAGTAATTCATTCCAGGGCCCGCTCTTCATGTTCGATTCACTCATGAGGGGCTTTGTTTACAAGTTCACTCAGGATCTTCTAGTTATGTAGTCACCCTCCACTTAATATCGTTCAAGGTTTAACATATCCATACATAAATAAAAAGTAACCCATGATAGCCATAAAGTTTATATTATTTCGTACATCTTTATCTCAATAAAGCAGAATAGATACTCACAATCTCAAGCATAAGATTATATTTACAGGACTATATAAATGACATAAATAATGGCATCTAAAGATGATTAAATTCAAGATCCTATTTAAATCCGATCAGTTTACTATTTATGAAAGAAAATATAATAAGATGAGGATATAATATTCTAATGTCATGAACCTTTTATTGGTCTAAATAAATGAATTTTTGAGAAAAGAACATCTCACATGATTTTCCGAAGGATGCAAGTTTGTATTCTTTGACCCGTACGAGGACATTTCACCAGTATTTACGATAATCTCGAACTGGATAGACACATACCCCTAAATCAAATGGCCTAGAACGTTCCCGTGAATCCTGGGCAGAGAAATGGAAAGGACAACTTCAAGCACATGGACAGCGAAGTAAAAAGGACTCTTGTGAATACCAGAAAGTTTGAATTGGTCATTTAATAACCATCTACTCAATGTCAACCATCATATGACTTTGACTAATCGCATGAACCAGATAGTTGTTGTTCGGTCTAGAAATCCATGTTGAGCTCCACAAAAGATACAAATTTTCCTTATTCACTTTGTCAGCACATGACTTGTGTACCTATAGTTGGTTCGACGAATTTTCCTATCATGTAATCAGGATATGATCTAGTGGATGAGATCAAATGGTATGCTGTGAATTAATGCTCACTTATTTGAATAGATCTAATTGGCTAGAGCTAATTAGTTTCAAAGTTTAATACTTACCAATAGCTTATGGTAATAAAAAAATTGTACTCCCACTTGAGAAGCAATGAGCCAGTGCTTACATATGCATCAAATAAGACAAGGTTAGAGAGAATCCACTCCTACCATCATTTATCACATACAAACATGATCTTATCCCTAAGATCCATCATTTATCATAGGCAGGGGATCCAACGGTGGTTGGGAGGAGGAGAGAGGGGGTGGGGTTTCCCATATAATGGGGTAGGCATTTTGGGTGGTTGGGATCTCCCATATCCCTCCTCATAAACATATCAAGTATCTTATTGTTAGGGTTCTTAGTTCCTTTTCTAATTTCTTGGACGACCTCATCGAGGATTGATGTATTGACTCATAGCTAAAATCCAACACTCAATGGTCCAGGCACTTAGTTTCTCCTAAATCAAGTTTTCCCTTCTTTTTGTTCTTATTAATTCCATTGACAACTTGCAAATTAATTGCTGAGTGAATTTGAAAGAGAGATGTAGTTACTACACATAATATATCGATGTAATGTTTTAGGTTACTGTGTACATAATCAATGGCTGAGGTCCGAGACGGTTGCATTTTGGTCATAAACGGTTCCAGATGTGTTCCCTTCTAGCTAGGTAGATATGGAACAGTGCAGTCCTCACTGCAGCCATTTCAAAACTGGAACAAATTCAAGTCAAAAGGCAGGCACAGCTTCTTGGAAATCCACAAATATCACTCAATCAATACGTAATAGAAAGCCAATTTTACTAATGATAAATAATAAAGTTATTGTTATTATTGTCATCATTATCATCATAATAGCAGTAGATAACAAGACAAGAATAATAACAATAATATGGTGATCGACAAGTTTGATTTATTATCTACTTTGTCATCTATACTTTTTCCTAAAATTGAGGGCTCTACTCAATGCGGTAATATCCAGGTCATCACTTTGGCATCAACTTGAGGACAGTGTTAAGTTACAACATATGTATATATCTCACCGAAACCTTTTTTTATTAGAAAAAGAACTAATTGTGAGGATTCGTGGGTTGATGATTGCCTTGTGTGTGGTTATCATGTTGAATTGGTCCAGGTAAATGAGGCGGGACGAAGACAAAATTTCTATTTTTAATTAGAGATGTCCAAAACACGTAGATAAAGACCTTTTCCTGATGGTCGGACAACATAAGGAAAAGAAAGAAAGAAAATTATCTAGACCGTCTAGTGTGGAATTCTGAGGTTCACCTAAGGTGTATGAAATCTCACATTCTTTTTTAATCTGCCAAGATAAAGAGGAGTTATTGCACGGCTCACAATTTAATTTGTTTTAATCATTTGAGTCTCAAAATGAAACTTAAATGACCGATGTTCATGATGAGCTTGGTTGCATGTTCTATTTGACCATGCGATATTTTTGTTTCTATGTTTTCAATAGAGAACACACCTTTAATTTTATTCTAAATTCGTGTTCAACAAGGACCCACTTTATTACCATTCTAAGTATTAGAGCTTTATTCTTCGGCTTATCCAACAAAGAGCAAGACGAGGGAAATTACATAAACAAAGGACCAAAAAGAAACTCTAGAAGGACCATGTTAGACATAAACTCTAGAAGTACAAGTAATTTATGATATTAACAAAAATATTTGTGAATTAATATCTGGTATGGTGGACGTAGTATATAAGAAGATAAAAAAACTAGACGTGTCACGTATTTATTAGATTCGATATCACACAAATCATAATCTCAAATTCGAGCAGTCCCTCGAGCCATTCCGGCACTCGAACCAAGTTTCATCATCAGCTGTTTAAAACAAGATGGCAGTAGTAGGAAAGAAATTGAAAAAATAAACAATACTGGAATTCAAAGGAAAAAAAGTCAATTGTCGGCACTCTCGGACAAAATGGATCCTAATACTTTCGAGGGCAGAGGTGCCGTGAATGCAATGCAGTTGTCCAATTCAAGATTAGACAGCTGCTTTTTCCAAAAAAAAAAAAGAAAAACCTAAAAATCCTTCACTTTATTAACATAGGAGCAGTCCGATCAAAATCGAACGGCTTTCATTTAAAGTCACATTTGACCGGATCCCACCCAATCAGAGGATTCGGATTCATTGTGGGAGGTGATATTATCATTATGCATAGTGGATGAGTATCTTCCCACTCATTCTCGTCTTCTCATGTAAGGGATGCCATCGGAACAACTTATTATCTAATCTCAGACAGTATGGACGAAAGATAGATGGATGCTTTTCATTCAGTAGAGCCCATGTAGATGCTTGTCATGCAGCGAGCCTGAGACATGCTAACTTAGATATATCAAAATCAATTTGCATATGCTTAGTCTAATAAAATCTACATAGACTTAGCATTACTTCAATTGATGAATGATTAGTGTAGTCTAGTTTAGGCTTGACATGAAATTTGCTCATGCAATTTGATCACCTGAAACCAATCCAACAAACATCAAGTCATGCGCCGAGCCTAGTCATACATCTAAACATTCACGTGTGAAGTTAAATTAGACACATAATCAGGCTAGAAAGCATTGGCAACCAAAAGCACTTAGTTGTCCATCAAAGACTACTTTCTTCGATTTTTCAAAGAAATTGGTGTTAATTAATAAGAAATCTATTCTAATGTTAGAATTCACTTTTTTAAAGCAGGGCTGACTTTATTAAATATAACTTTAACTTTTAATTTTCGAAATTTTAAATAAGAAATGTCATTTTGTTATTTTATGATTAAAAATATTATACAGTATAAAATTTGGAAAAAAGGACCCGGGTCAGGCTCCGAATCCAGCCCGAATTCTTGGCTTGGCTCTCTAAGACGAAATAGTAAATTTTGGAATATTCCCATGCCTTGTCCTACTTTTCAGAGCTCTTCCGCATTATAAATACATCGTCCTCATCATCATATCGTCCAAGTCTCTCTCTCCCTTTGCCGCAACCTTTTCTCAATGATTCCTCCAAGAATCTCGATCGATGCTCGAAAGCTCCTCCTCTTTGTAGCTCTTTCCTTTTTTGCAATCTTCGCGACTTTCAGCAATGGCCCTCGCATCGCAGTGGCGCAGACCAGTAACAACAACAACCATGCCCAAACGATCCCGGTGAACATTGGGGTGGTTCTTGATCTGGAGACGTGGGTGGGTCGGATGGGATTGAGCTGCATTAAAATGGCTCTCTCTGACTTCTATAGTTCAAACCCTTCATACAAGACCAGGCTCGTCCTCAACGTAAGAGACTCCAAAAGAGATAAGGTTGCTGCTGCTGCTGCAGGTTCTCTCTCTCTGTCTCTAGCGTACTAACTGGTCATAGAAGATAAAGCACTATATGCAGCTGTTTGTGTGATGCCCGATAAATCTAATTATCGCTCATAATGAGGCATTCGCCAATCTTATGGAAATGTCAGCTTCAATATATTTGAAATTTGAGAAGAATTCCTAGTTAAATTTTCAAGGGCACAATGAAATAATGTACATGAGTTCCATTCAAAGCAATATGCATTCTCCCAGCAAAGATCCACAAAGCCCCAATAATAGAGCTCCAAGAAAAAAAGACCAAGGTTATATTTACCAAAAAATAAGGAGAGATAGATATTTCGGCTCCCATCCACAAGAACTGTCTGTCACCAATCTGTGCTCACTGTCATAGCTGCCTGGCACACATACTTGATTTAAACAGATGGAATTTTTTTGTTTTCTAGGGGTTTTTATCATTGTTCAAAGGGATAATTGTCCAAAAAGTTTTAAACCAATTACATTTTACCAATTCAGTCATAAACATTTTGATATTTTGTCAATTCAGTTCTTCTAGTGACTTTGTCATGGAAAATACTCATGGGGATGTATGAGCAGCACCATTAGTTGGATCAGTAGGTCATTGGCATTGATTTTGTTGCCGGATATCAAAACGACATCATTTTATGCTTTCAAATCACCCTTCTTGTGCCTCAAATTGAAGGCTCGCCCAACTCCTCAAGAACCCTAACTCAAAATCGGCAGCAAATTGAGACCCCCAAATTGGCAAATTACTAAAGTTCCTTGGTTGTTTAGTTCACACTGAAGTCCCCAAACGATATCGCTCAAATCGACACCTCCAATCTCAAACGACAAGGCTTGCACTCCCGATTTGCTTGTGTTGTCGACTCACATTGATATGTTTTCTTTTTCTTGTTGTGTCCCCCTTATAGCGCCCACAAAACAACCAAGGAACTTCAGCAATTTGCTGATTTGGGGGTGCCGATTTTGAGCTAGGGTTCTTAAGAAGTTGGATGAGCGTTCAATTTGGGGCAAGAAGAAGAGTGCTGTCAAAGCGTAAAACGATATTGTTTTGATATCCGTTAACCACAACCACATGCGTGCCATAATTAATTATATCTTTAAATAATATTAAGTAATTCCAACTTCAAAATCATATTTTACTTTTTCTCAATCATTCTATTGTTATAATATTGCATCAAGTTTTGATCAGTACTACTGTACTATGCCTTTTCCAATAAGAATTTCGATTGTCTGACGTGCTGTTATCGTTTCACCGTCTTCTCCGATTCGCCTCTGCAGCACTTGATTTGATGAAGAATAAGAAAGTCCAGGCCATAATTGGCCCTGAAGATTCAGTACAAGCAGAATTCATCATTGACCTTGGGAACAAATCTCATGTACCCATCATCTCTTTTTCCGCTACTAGTCCATCCCTCAGTTCGATTCGGAGCTCGTACTTCATTCGAGCTGCGCAAAATGACTCGTCCCAAGTGAATGCCCTAAGTGCGGTCATGCAGGCTTTTGGCTGGAAAGAAGCTGTCCTTGTATATGTGGACGATGAGTTCGGAGAAGGCGTCATACCTTCTCTTACCAATGCTTTGGAAGAGGTCGACACGCGAGTCCCCTACAGGAGCCTCATTCCTCCTTCGGCCACGGATGGTCAAATCCTACACGAACTCCACAAGTTAAGGACGATGCAAATGAGGGTTTTCATCGTGCACATGTTGCCTACCCTTGGTTCTCGGCTATTTGCCAAAGCAAAAGAGGTAGGAATGCTGAGCGAAGGTTATGTGTGGATCTTGACTAATGGAATCACTGACCAATTGAATTCGGTGGATTCATCTGTCATTGCTAGTTCAATGCAAGGAGTCCTGGGCATCAAGACTTATGTCCCGACCACACACAACCTAGACAACTTCACGCTCCGATGGAAGATGAAATTTCAACAAGATTACCCATCTGTCCTTAATCCTACGTTGAACATTTTCGGATACAGGGCTTATGATGCTGCTCGGGCTCTGGCAATGGCTGTCGAGGAAATGGGTGCGACGAATTTTACCTTCCAGATGTTAAATGCTTTGACAAATGCTACAGATCTCGACACCGTTGGTGTCTCTCAAAATGGTCAGAAACTTCTCCAAGAATTAGCCAATACGACAATCCCGGGCCTCACTGGAAATTTTAGACTTATCAATGGGCAGCTAGAGTCGTCAGTGTTCCGCATTGTTAATATCAATGGAAATGCAGCAAGAGGAATTGGGTTTTGGACTCCAGAAAATGGGCTGTTAAGAGATTTGAATTCATTCAACACAAGCAAATACTCCACTTCGAAGAGTAATCTTGGATCAATAATATGGCCTGGAGATTTGACCTCTTTTCCTAAGGGTTGGGAGATTCCAAAATTACAAATCTTAGTTCCTGTAAAGCACGGTTTCAATCAATTCGTGAATGTGACTCTAAATTTCAGTATGAACGCATCTGAAGTCACTGGATACTGTATCGACATATTTAAAGCCGTGATAGGACAACTACCTTATGCTGTGGCTTATGACTTTATTCCGTTTGCCTTGCCTAATGGAAGGAGCGCTGGCAGTTACAATGACATGATTGATCAAGTATATTACCAGGTAAAATAACATATTGCAAGCGTATAATTTCATTGTGTTTAGATGTTGAAACTAACTATGCTATCATGGGGTTGACAAAGAAACTATTTCCCTTCCTTTTGTTTGAACAGAAATATGATGCGGTGGTGGGGGATACAACGATCACTGCGAACAGATCGTTGTACGTGGATTTCACCTTGCCATACACCGAATCCGGGGGGGCGATGCTTGTGCCATACAAGGACAACAAGAGCAAGAATGCTTGGGTTTTCTTGAAGCCACTCACTAGGGACCTTTGGCTGACAACCGGATGCTTCTTTGTGTTTATAGCATTGGTTATGTGGATTCTTGAACATCGGATCAACGAAGATTTCAGGGGTCCAGCCGCGCATCAAGTTGGCACGAGCTTCTGGTTTTCCTTTTCAACCATGGTTTTCGCACAAAGTAATCATCCTTCGCTTTCATAGATCAATCCAACTTTACAATTGAAGAATTTATGTGTTTCCCTTAATTTGGATTGCAGGGGAGAGAGTATTAAGCAACCTAGCGAGATTTGTTGTGAGTGTGTGGGTTTTTGTGTTACTTATACTAACGCAAAGTTATACGGCAAGCTTGAGCTCTCTGTTGGTGGTGCAAAATCTTCAGCCAACTATAACTGATGTGGATCAGCTCCTAAAGAGTGGAGAAAAGGTGGGATACCAGGAGGGCTCTTTTGTTTATGGAATGCTAAAGCATTTGAAGTTTGACGATTCCAGACTAATATCTTATGAGTCCCCTGAAGAATGCTGTGCGCTTCTTTCCAAGGGAAGTGCAAAGGGTGGGATCGCAGCAGCATTCGACGATGTACCCTACCTTAAATTAATTCTTTCTAACTATTGCAATAAATATACCATGATCCCGACACTTAAAACTACTGGGTTTGGTTTCGTAAGTCCTCAATCTCTCAAGTTTTATCCTAAAGCTTTTCAATTACTAGGATTTTTTTTGGTAAAGAATTATTAGGATTATTCGTTATTTCTTTAATCGAAAAATATCATGTCGTGTGTCTTTGGGTTTACAGGTGTTCCCCAAAGGATCTCCATTGGTGCAAGATATTTCACAAGCAATCCTCAACATAAGTGAAGGGCCTGAAATGACGGGAATCGAGAATGCAAGGCTTACATTAAAATCCAATATCCTGGATTCGATTGACTCAATTTCTTCCAACAGCTTGGGTCTTGACAGTTTTTGGGGCCTATTCTTGATTGCTGGAGCTGCTGCTGTCTTAGCTCTCCTCATTTTCATGGTCATGTTCGTCAAAGGAAATTGGCATGTCGTTACAAGTTCTTCAGGTTCGTCGTCCGAGAAATTTGTTGCATTGGGAAGAAGATTTTTCCAAAGAGACCTCGACTCTCATACTTTTGGGACAACTTAGAGATAAAAATATGGAAGACGGTGCCAATGAGATTGCAGCTGTTGAAATTATAAAACACGCTAACTTTCCCTCAAGTCCGTCAAGCGACTCCAACCAAATCGACGTTGTCTTAACCAATGAGCAAGGGTCATCATCTGCAGAGCAATGACTTCCTAATCATGAAGGCAAAGGGAGCCTCGAGATAGCGAAAGATGTCTAGAAACTTAGATGCTATACTTAAATCCTTGACTAGTTGAACACCGTTTTTCAGATGATAGTATCTTCCCACTCATTCTCGTCTTCTCATGTAAGGGATGCCATCGGAATAGCTTATTATCTAATCTTAGACAGTATGGACTAAAGATAGATGGATGCTTTTCATTCATTAGAGCCCAAGTAGATGCTTGTCACGCAGCGAGCCTGAGACATGCTAACTTAGATATATCTAAATCAATTTGCATATGCTTAGTCTAATAAATTATACATAGACTTAGTTTTCGGAGTATTGGCCAAGTGCTTGACAGATAAAAGAGGCATTTATTCTAGCAGTTTTTGGGGGGTCAAGAGGCAAAAGCTCATTCAAGACTAGATCAAGATGGAAAGAGAAATTGAATTACGGTCGTTGACTTTTTATCATCCTTGTATCGCTCATGGTAGTTTTTTTTTTTGGCAATCCGGGTTGGTCCCTAATCTTTATGTGACGAGTAGCTTAATGGAAAATTCAAAATTTAATCTTCAATAATTCTTTGCAGCATAAAGATCATTTTTGGGTTTTCTATTGTCGCCTAGGATTAGCAAGGTATCTATTTGGTCATTTTATTTGAATCAGATGATTTTCACTATATTTTAGACAATACCAAGGTAGAGATTTCTCTCTGCAGGTGGCCTGTGAGGTTGCGTGCACTTGTGAGTACTTGCAAATCTGGAAATCTGTGTTTATCTATTTATTGTTGCATCAATTGGTATTAGACTTGACAAGATCACTAAAGTACTAGTATCGATGTCAATGGAAAAAACTATCAGGGGACGCAGGTCTTGTTCATGGCTTTTTGTTGTCTCAAGACATCTCTATTAAGAAATAGAAATTGCATGTCGATTCTAGAAAAATAATAAGGGTAAACGATATATCCATACATACTATAATAATAAAAGAAATAAAATTTGAAGAACACACCAATTATTTGTTATTGAAGTTTATGCAAATTTGAATATATGTCTTCGCATAGAGGCACTTTAAGAATTTACTAGATTTCGAAGAAAGTTGAAATACAACAACGGTTTTCCCTCAAGATCGATCACAAATATATTTAAAAAAATCACTTTTATCTTTACTCTTTCTCCTTTCTCTCTATTTTCTTTTTCAGCATCTTAATAGTTAGAGTATAAATAATACTAATATAAAGGTGCAACTTTTAACCTAAAAGCAAATATATTAAAAAGACAAAAAATGTCCTTACAAAATATTTGGTTTCATCCGCCAACAATCTCCCACTTGAAAACAAGCATACCTAATGCATCAAGCAACTTTGCAATTATCTTTTTCAAAAGCTAGTAACTAAAATTTGTTCATCTACGATACTCTTTATTAATTAATATATAGTAATACTAATGGTAGTAGTACATAAAATATGTTTTTCTATGTCTATTGCATTGGTTAACATGTCAGCCGGATTCTTTAAGCCATCAATCTTTTATAACTTCAACTCATTATCTTTCAATGCTGACTTGATGAAGTGATGACATTTTTTGATATGTCTCGTCTTTAAGTGATAAGCTAAGTGCACTGTACTTTGACTATCACTCCATAGTATGCCTACTAGCTGCTTTCAATTTAGCTCTTTCATATAATCTTGTGAGCACATAATTTCCTTGGAGACTTTTTTGATTGCCACACACTCTGATCTATCATCGATAGAGCCATCATTTTCTGTAGTTGAGATATCGAACTCATTGTTGTACCTATAATTATAATACAAATCTAATAATTCTAAAGATATATCACCATAATAATGAATGTAATTTGATAAACTTGTTACATATCTCAATATATATTTTATTGCATTCAAATGATTTTTTTCCACATAATCTTACAAATATCCACTCACTACTCACACTGCTTGTGCAATGTTTTGTTTCATGCTCACCATAGCATACATCAAACTTCCCACTGTTAATGCATATGTAATTATCGCAATCTCATATTTTAAAGCGTGAGTACTTGGACACATATCCTTGAAAAGTTTAAAATGACTTGCTAGAGGATTCGCAATCAATCTTGTATTTTTTATGTTAAATCTCTTTAACACCTTATACACATAGTCTTCCTATGATAACCATAATTGTTTATTTTTCATGTCTCCAATGATTTTCATGCCTAAGATACTCTTGGCATATCCCAAGTCTTTTGCAATGCTAACATCTTCTAACCATAAGCAAGTTATCAACATATAAAGAGTGATACATAATATCACCATCACTATATTTGTTAAAATAAACACAATGATCATACTCACAATGTGCAAAGATGCTTTCTTCCATAAAAGCATTAAACTTTAGGTACTATTGTTGCGGA
The DNA here is from genome assembly GCA_030064385.1 of Melaleuca quinquenervia. Taxonomy (NCBI): domain Eukaryota; kingdom Viridiplantae; phylum Streptophyta; class Magnoliopsida; order Myrtales; family Myrtaceae; genus Melaleuca; species Melaleuca quinquenervia. The sequence goes on from CM057720.1 coordinate 9,313,517, forward strand.
ACTTGTTTTAAGCCACGTAAGTTTTTCTTCAAGCAACATACTATGTGATCTATACCTACTCCCTCGGTTCGGCCTTTTTCTTTTCCGGTGAGTTTGACCGCGAGGATCCATCCGTGGCTCTCCCGAGGATCACGGCCGAGCGGTTTCACGGATGAGCTTTGGCTTGGCTCGACCTCGTTCGAGCGCGCCAGCTCCCCGTCGCCCTCAGGCCGTGTAGGGAGAGAAATCAATTTCCCCTATTTTCTTTTCCCTGCAACTCACTGTTCTTGGCGGATTTTCTTGGTTTGGTTCGGATGGGGGTTGGTTCGACCAATTTACATGCCATTGTGATGTTATTTCTTGATTGTGTTGTTCTCTGATGCATATTAGGGCTAGTTCCCATGATTTTTTTGAACCTGCAAACAAGCTCCCACGCTGCATGTTACCTGTTCGATGGATTGCCCAGATGGATTGTGTTGTTTTTAAGCTTGTTCGCTGCCCTTTTGCTGCTTGTTTTTGTTCTGTGATGTCGCCGGCGAGTCGGCCACGTCACAGGGATCCCTCGGCGCCGCCGGTCATGTCTCATCGCGAGCCGAGGAGCTCCCTGCAGGTTGCTGGTTGGACGCGCGCGAGGAAGAAGAAGACCAGAAGAGAAGTTGGGCTGAGCTGTTCTATTTCGCGTGGGGGCTGGGCTGTGGGGCCGAATTTCTTTTACATGGGCTGGGCGATCTTTTTTGTGCAGGGACGAGTTGGGCCAGTCGGTTATTGGTGGGTTGAATCGCGTGTGGACCGAGACTGGACAAAAATTGGCCGTGGGGCCGAGCTTTCTGTTTTAAGCGCGGGCTGGGCGACTTCTCTTTTACGCGCGGGACGGGCTTTATTTGTTTTGATTTCTGTTTGGGCTTGTTATTGTTCTTTTGTTTGTGGGCTGCAGGTACAAGAAAGGTCAAGGAAGCTGGACTGGGCCCTTTGTGCGCCCAGTCCAGCTCGCCCCTGAACGGGTCGGGACCGAACCGACCCGGTTCGGCTCCCGACCCGGTGGTGATTGTTTTTTTATTTTTTATTTTTATTTTTTCGTTTATTTTTATTTTAAAAAAATAATAAAAATCATTTTTTTAGAATTTAGCTTTTGGGTGCTTGGTTTCTTGTTTTCTGTTTAATTTGCTTTTTTATGCATGATTAGCTAATTTTTTTGCATATTTGAATTAAGTTTGTTGCATTGCATGCATATTAGATTAATTGCATATTTAGGTTAGTTGCACAATTAGGTAAATTTCATTATTAGATTTAAAAATTGCATCTTTAGATTAATTTCATGTTTAAATTGGAAATTGCATTTTTAGAGTTAGAATCACACGTTTATTTGAATAATCGCTTCATTGATAAAATGAGTTTTCGGATTTAGCAACATTGTGCTTGTACGTGTAGCCTACTGTTATCTAAACTCTAGGATTAACTGTACGAGAAATTTTACACTATCATAACCGACATTATACAAAGGAAATGTTTTGACTCTAAAATGTTCTTTTATTTTCCCACAAAAGTTGGCGGGTTTCCGTTTAGTGCTCGAGTTCGAGATCATTATATGAGAATATGAGTAAGTCTCCCACTTTGATTATAAACCATTGAAGTTTTTATTTGTCACCGCAATTTGCATTAGAATTACGACAAAATGAATGCTATTATTGTGGCAGGTCATGGAAGCTCCCCGAAGGTTGGAGCTCATCGCCGAGAACAAAAGTACTTGAAAACAAGGTCTGTCACCGACCCTCTCAAAACTCAAAGACCAAGATGGATTTGGAGACTCCAAGAAGCAATCAATTGGTCATCGCTTCATGCTCGTGGGCTCTGCACTCAATCTTGTGTTCTGTCTTTTCAAAGACACCAGTGTTGTATAAATCTAGCAGAATCTTACATGTTTAGGTGCCAATAGCATGAAGAATGCAGATAACCACTTTCATAGGATAGCTAAATCGACGTAGTATATCAGGAACGACAAGTCTTGTGCTAGATATCACTTTGGAACAATTTTTGGCCTGAGAAGTTCAATTCTTGCATATCTTATATTAGCAATAGAAATTGTCGACTTGTTTTTCCTATCCCGGCACCAACGGTCGGCCTTTAGTTTTGGTCCCGACTGATCTATTTTATGTTAGTATCTTAAATTCGTTAGACAGGTTATTGTGGCTCCACTGCAATCGGTGTTCCCAATCTTGACCACGAAATGTTTCACCTACCAAGGGTCCGTTCGTTTGGCGGAAAATAAAGCACTTCCGGAAAATGGCGGCGGGGGGCGGGCGGGCGGCGAGTTCGTTTGAAATTTAAAAAATTTTCGAATTTTTTTTTTAAAAATTATCCGGTGACTGGCGGCGGCGAGCGGCGGGGGGCGGGCGGGCGGCGGGTGGGGCAAGCGGCAGGCAGCGGGGGGCGGGCGGGCGGGCGGGTGGGCGGCAGTGGCGACGATGATAGCTGGCTATTAAATTACTCGTAGACTCACGACGAGAGAGAAAGAGAGAAGATCCGGAAAATGTTTTCAACTTTTCAAAAACGGAAAACATTTTCCTTAGTTTTAGAAGAAAATTTTTGGTTGATTGAAAAACATTTTCCTTAGAAAATTTCGAAAAATATTTTCCGGAAGAATATTTTTGGCCAAACAAACGAACCCTAAAAAGCTCGAGTTGCATCATCTATCAGAATTTGACCACTTTAGAATTTTTTTCTTGTGTATTGGGACCTCTACCGGAAATTATTATAAATCGATCTACTACTAAAAATCATAATCGGATAATATATTGTAAATATCGGATTTATTGCTAGCAGGATTTCGGTTGTACATCGCTTAACCTTAAGATGTGAACTAATCAGATTGAAGAACAAAATATCTTTAAGATTAGATGCACCGTCTACTCAATAACTATTGATAAGCCCATGTGTTCTTTTTTAAGTTTTGTTGCATGAACTAGTACTGCCTTTCCTCAAGCAACCAATTATTTGAGTCAAGCCTGTGGTGAATAAGCAGTGTGAATGACATTCCTTACATGGGAAGATAATTAGAGGGAAGATATTGTCATCTAATATTACCGGAGTTCAACTAGTTAAGGATTAAAGTATGGTATCTAAGGATCTTGAGGCTTTTATACCTCTTCATTTACATCGGCATGCTCAATGGTTATCGCTATCTCGGGCACCCTTCAACTGTATGATTAGGAAGTCCTTGCCATGCAGATGGTGTCCCTGGCTCATTGGTTAAGACAACATGATTTGGCTGGTGTCGCTTGACGGACTCGGAGGGAACTTAGCGTGTTCTATAATTTCAACAGCTGCAGTCTTATTGGCACCACCTTCAATATTTCTATCTCTCAATCTGGCTTTCCCAAAAGTATGGGAGTTGAGGTTTCTTTGGTAAAATCTTCTTCCCAATACAGCAAATTTCTCCCGCGATGAACCTGAAGAACTTGTAACGACATGCCAATTTCTTTTGATGAACATGACCATAAAAATGAGGAGAGCTAGAAGAGAAGCAGCTCCAGCAATCAAGAATAGGCCCCAGAAACTTTCAAGACCCAAGCTGAAGAAACTGAGTTAATTGAATCCGGGCAGTCAGTTTTTGGTGTAAGCCACTTGTTTTCAATTTCTGTCATTTTGGGCCCTTCAGTTATGTTGAGGATTGCTCATGAAATATCCAGTACTAGCGGCGACCCTTTAGGGAAAACCTGTAAAACAAAAGAAGCAGGACGAGATTTTTCAATCAAAGAGATAATGAATAACCCTAGCAATTGAAAATTTAGATGGGTTTCTGTCTTGGCTAAACTTAAGAGATTTGAGGACTTACGAAGCCAAATCCAGCAGCTTTAAATGTCGGTATCATGGTATATTTGTTGCAATATCGAGAAAGAACAAGTTTAAAGTAGGGCACTTCTTCGAATGCTGCTGCAATCCCGTCCTTTGCACTTCCTTTGGAAAGAAGCGCATCACATTCTTCGGGAGACTTATAATATATTAGTCTGGAATCATCAAATTTCATTTGCTTTAGCATTCCATAAACAAAAGAGCCGTACAGGTATCCCACTTTTTCTCCACTCTTTAGAAGCTGATCCATATCAGTAACAGTTGGTTGAAGATTTTGCACCACCAAGAGAGAGCTCAAGCTTGCCGTATAACTTTGTGTTAGTATAAGTAACACAAAAACCCACACAATCACAACAAATCTCGATAGGTTGCTTAATACACTCTCCCCTGCAGTTCAAATTTTGGGTAAGCACATAAATTCTCCAAGAATAATATAACAATTGTGATGTTCAATTGATCTATGAAAGTGAAGGGCGATTACTTTGTGCGAAGACCATGGTTGAAAACGAAACCAGAAGCTTGTGCCAACTTGATGTGCAGCTGGACCCCTGAACTCTTCGTTGATCTGATGCTCAAGAACCCACACGACCAATGTTATAAACACAAAGAAGCATCCGGTTGTTAGACAGAGGTCCCAAGTGAGTGGCTTCAAGAAGACCCAAGCATCCTTCCTCTTGTTGTCCTTGTATGGCACGAGCATTGAAACCCCGGATTCAGTGTATGGTAAGGTGAAATCCACGTACAGTGATCGTTCGCAATGATCGTCATATCCCCCACCACTGCATCATAATTCTGCTCCAACAAAAAGAAGGGAACAATTTTCTTTGTTAACCACGTGGTAGCAGGGTGTTATTCAACATCTATGCAATGAAATCAAGTACTTGCAATGCGTTATCTCACCTGGTAAAATACTTGATCGATCATGTCATTGTAACTTACGGTGGTGTGCCTTCCATTATGCGAGGCAAATGGAACAAGGTCATAAGCCACAACATAAGGCAATTTTTCTATCACGGCTCGAAAGAGCTCAATGCAATATCCAATGACTTCATACTTGTTCGTGCTTGGATCTCGAGTCACCTTTACGAATTGATCAAAACCGTCTTTTACAGGAACTGAGATTTTTAACTTCTTTCCATTCGTTGGAATCTCCCATCCTTTAGGAGCAGAGGTCGAATCTCCTGGCCATATTATAGGTCTGAGATTACTGTTCGAAGTGGAATATTTGCTTGTGCTGAACGAACTCAAATCTCTTAGCAGCCCATTTTCTGGCGTCCAAAACCCAATGCCTCTTGCTGCGTTTCCATTGATATTAATTATCTGGAACGCTAACGATTGTAGCTGCCCATTGACGAGGCTAAACTTTCCACTGAGGCCCGCGAATGTCGTCTTGGCTAGTTTCTGGAGAAGTTTCTGACCATTTTGAGAGACCCCCATTGCGTCGGAGGAAGTATTCGACACTTGGAAGGTAAAATTCGCTACACCCATTTCCTCGACAGCCATTGCCAGAGCCCAAGCAGCGTCATAAGCCCAGTATCCAAAAATGTTCAACGTAGGTTTAAGGAGGGATGGGTTGTCTCGTTGGAATTTCAACTTCCACCGGACCATGAAGTTGTCCAGTTTATGTGTGCCTGGGACATAAGTCTTGATGCCCAATACTCCTTGCATCGAACTAGTGGCAACAGATAAACCCACCAAATTAAGTTGGTCAGTGATTCCATTAGTCAAGATCCACACATAACCTTCGTTCATCATTCCTTCCTCTTTTGCTTTGGCAAATAGCCGAGAACCGAGGGTAGGTAACATGTGCACGATGAAGACCCTCGTTTGCATTGTCATTAACTTGTAGATTCCTCTAGGATCTGATCGTCCGTGGCCAAAGGAGGAATGAGGCTCCTATAGAGCACCCGGGCGTTGACCTCTTCCAAAGCATCGGTAAGAGAAGGTATGACGCCTTCCCCGCACTCGTTGTCCACATATATGAGGACAGTTTCTCTCCAGCCAAAAGCTTGCACAATCGCACTTATGGCATTCACTTGAGATGAGTCATTTTGTGCGGCTCGAATGAAGTACGGACTCCGAATCGAACTGAGGGACGGACTTGTAGCAGAAAAAGAGATGACGGGCACATGAGATTTGGTTCCAAGGTCAATGATGAAGTCTGCTTGAAGTGAAATTTCAGGTCCTATTATGGCTTGGACTTGCTTATTCTTTATTAAATCAAGTGCTGCAATGTGAACCAGAAAAGACGGTGAACAACAACAATAAGGCAGATGATGGAAATTCTTATTGGAGAAGGCATAGTATTGATCAGATTCCCATTAAAACGTAGACGCAGCGTTATAGAAATAGAATGTTGAAGAAAAGGAAAAATAGGAGTTTGAAGTTGGGATATAATTATCTACCTGATTGTAGGCATTTTGTTGTTGCCTTGGATATTCTTTGGCATATGATATCGCATACCAATCAAAAACTAATTCTTTCATAGAAGTGAATTAAGAACAAACTAAGAGTGGATAAATTGGCCCATACACGATCAAGTTGGTTCTTCTTTACCATTGAGTTGACTTTTATCTCCTGGCATCAGAAACGTCCACTCTAGAATCCATGCCCCATATTTCTATCTCAAGGATTTTGTAAGGTGAGACCTATGTGATGCTATATTATTTATGAAGCCTCTCGGCATTCACATTAAACTGCTTTCACGCAATGGCAATTATTTGGTGGAACTTGACACCTGAATTGGTTTATTTCACCATAAATTTCATAAAAAATAATTAATTTCTAGCTCAGCTTGACCAAACTCGTTAATCATGATATTTGGCTCAACTAAAAAAAATTCAGTAAAATTATGTGCAAATATGTACCATGTAGTACATACACATTTTCCGAAAGAAAAGAATCTGAAACCGCCTCTATCAACTTCCTCCTTGAGGTTTACCACATAGCATTTGTCTTTTGCGAGACGATTTCTAACATGGTTCACCATGTAGACGTAATTTGGCAGAATTATACTACATTTATGGTGGAATAAGAATCACATTAGACCTATGTATTCTTTAGAGAATAGAATAGACCACCGTAGTCCTCCTACAAGTTTCCATCCAAGACCATAAAAGAAAAAGAAAAAAAAACCCTCCATGCACAAGTTTTTCTCAAGATGAAACTTTGCGTCCATAAATATATATATATATATATGTGTGTGTGTGTGTGTGTGTCGGTGAAATACAAGATGATACAGAAGGTGGACTTCTCAATTCAAAAACCAATTGTTGACTGACACCAGTAGGATATCATTTCAACGGTGCTGCACCGTTGAACCACAAAGAACAAAGCCACAACAGGATGTTTAGGAGATCAGAGATGCTCCGGCATGACTGGAAAATAAGTACCCCCATCAAGCTATTCAATTATTGGATACCCCCCACACATGGTATCTCGCAACATCATTTCTTGATATTGCTTTCTAAGAAGTGAAAATAATTAAATAAATGAAGGGTTCCATGGTCAAGCTCAAAGACCAGTCTTGTCACGACACTCCGCGTGGCGTCAAATGACCAAAACCCATGAATCCTCTCAACTCTCTAGCTAAGCGTCAAAGCGACAGTCCCATACGACTGCAAGACTTGGGGGGGATTATTTCTAAATATTCCTGACTTCGAATCCCTCCCCATTCCCAGTGTGAAAGAGATCAAATGGAATCTTTAAGTACCCACTTGATGTGATCACTGAGCACAGATTGGTGACATACAGTTCTTGAGGATGAGCCAAAATATCGGTCTTTCCTTATTTTTTGGTAGAATTGACCTTGTTCGATTCGTCTTTGAGCTCTATTATTGGGGCTCTGGGAATCGCTACAACGAGAATGCAAATTTCATTAAATGGAACCCACATTATTTCGTCGTGTCCTTGAAAATTCAACTGGGAATTCTTCTCAAATTATAATTATGTTGAAGCTGAAATTTTCAGAAGATTGGCAGATACACTCATTATGAACAATAGTCAGATTTCTCTTGCATTAGACAAACAGCTGCATAAAGTACTTTATCCTCTTGGCACGCTAGAGAGAGAGAGAGAGAGAGAGAGAGAGGGAGGGAGGGAGGGAGGGAGGGAGGGAGGGAGAACCTGCAGCAGCGGCAGCAACCTCGTCTCGTTTGGAGTCTCTAAAGTTGAGGACGAGCCTGGTCTTGTAGGAAGGTTTTGAACTATATAAGTCAGAGAGTGACATGTTAATGTGTACATGTATTTATCTTTACAAGAATGTAGAAAAGAGGCGCAAGCTGTGTGGGAAAATATTCAATTGTATTCATTCTGTTATGTGTACATGTATTTATCTTTACAAGAATGTAGAATAAAAGGAAAAAAAATACTATGGAATATTTACATTCCTTACAAACTAATATATATTTGCAGCAATAATTTCTTCCTACGACAAGTAATAGATATGCATATCACACATATATTCCAACACTCCCCCTCAAGCTAATAGCTTATATATGTCCAAAACATTCAGCTTGCCAAATAGATATGCGTGATGTTTATGACAAAGTGCATTTGTGAAGACATTTGCTGGCTGATCTTGTGTGTCGATCGAGCAAAGCAGGGAAACAATGCTGAATGAACAAAGTCAGCATCCATCAGCACAAACCTAGATGGGCCAGAATTTGGCCCAAGCGACACAACACCAGTAGGGACAGGCTCATATTCTTTTTTGGATGTATGGGTTTCCACCTTGGAATTACACTGTTGGGTTCTTTAACCGGGCCCATAGAGCGGGCACGAGCAATCCAGTCTCAATGGGCCTTGGAACTGGCCGGTCTTCACTAGTCAAGCCTTATAAGCGGGACACAGGAGTCAGCCAGCTGAGCTGCATTTTTCGAGTCAGACGATTGGATCGGGGAGCCCGGGTTTAGGACCGGATCCCTACTCAGTTTCTTGACTTGGTCTTGCGCCGTTTCCTTTCTCGGCCATCACAGGCCGTCCGGAGCCAGGGGATCCACTGTACACTACCACCGGCGACGGACCAGAGCTCTGGCTTACCAGCCAGATCCTCAACGGCCCTGAAAATTATTCAGGGTGGGCCACAGAAATGCGACGAGCTCTCGGGACGAAAGACAAAGAGGGCTTCATCGACAGCAATGTTCCTATGCCGACCGATGAGCGTCTCTAGAGACTGTGGATCAAGTGCAAAAGGCTAGTTTGCACTTGGATCGGAAACACGATCAATCCGAAGGTTGCCGCAGGTCTACCTCCAACCGAAGATCTGAAAATCATGTGGGACAACATCAAAGAAATGTACAAAAAATTAGATCAGCCAAAAATTTGCCATCGAACAACAACTGGTAGAACTCAAACAAGGAAATTTGTCCATTAGGGTTTGCTACAACAAACTCACAGCCCTTTGGAACCAACTCAACAGCGTAGAAGAAATAGTCGATGCATCGGAACACGTGCTTAGGCAATATCAAGCCATTCGAGAGAGGCATAAGGCTACTCAATTTTTACTCATTCTAAATGATGAGTACATTACCTTTTGGACTCAAATCCTTTCAATGGAGCCACCGCTGCCCTGAGGGAGAATTTACCAATTGGCCGTGCAAGAAGAAAGCCAGCGATCTGCCGCTCAGAACCATGGGAGGGGCCGTGATGGCCTCATCTTCGCGACTCAGGGAGAACGATGGTTGCGAGGCTCAAGAGAGAGTTTCAGTTCGCTGGAAGAAGACGATGGGCAGAGCTTCTTCGATGGAAACCCTAGAGGCTTCAGTCTCATGGGTGGGCCGGAATATCCTAGGGGCCGTGAAGATGGGCTAGAGAAGATGGGGCTTAAGAGGCTCCCTGGTGAGCTGAATGGAATGGGCTACAGGAGAAAAGGGGCAAGCTTGCCTCTTGTTTCTGCCGTGGGCCGAGCTGAAGGTCGAGAGGGCCGAGAGGCCAAATTCTAGTCCAATGGTTACCGTGCAGCCCAATGGAATAATTCCAGTGGAGGTAAAAATAAAAATAAACTCTATTGCAAATTTTGCAGGCAACCTTATCACACAATCGAGACTTGCTGGAAATTAAATGGCAAGCCAAATGAAAAGGGAAGAAAATAGAGGGAGGCTCAGGCACATCAAGTTTCTAGCTTGAACCAGCCCATTTCCACTGCTCAATATAATCAGCTGATGGAAACTTTATGGCAGTTGGACATTAATGAGAAAGGAGTAAGCTTCTCAGGTACCTCTTATTGTCTTTCGAACTCAATATCTAGGAATGCATGGGTTATAGATTATGGTGCTAGTGATTACATTATTTGCAACGACATTCTTTTTTATAGCATTCTAGCTACTTTTGATTGCCCCAGAACTGTCCAACTTCCAAATGGAGATATGACACATGTTACTAAAGTAGGAACAGTTAAGCTTAGTCCTTACCTCACTTTGACAAATGTCATTTATATCCCTCAATTCCAGTTCAATCTTATTTCCATTTCCAAAATATGTTCGGACAATCTTTGTCATGTTCAATTCTTTGCTGATAAGTGTCTATTTCAGGCCCTTTCGACTGGAAAACTGATGAGACTGGGTAGAGCTTTTCAAGGCCTTTATTTTTGGACCAGTTCTTCAAACACTTTATCTGTTCCTTGAGATTATTCCTCGTGTAATGCCAGCATTCGCAATAAAATTTCTATCTTGCATCAAAGACTTGGTCATAATGCTACTGTTCCTTTGAATAATTGCAAAGTTTGTCATTTGGCCAAACAGTCTTGCCTTCCTTTCTCATCAAGTCAAAATAGAGTGCCTTTACCTTTCTCACTCATTCATGCAGATATATGGGGACCTTTCCACACTATCAATCATGATGGTTCTCGGTTCTTTCTCACGATTGTAGACGATTACTCTCGTGCTACAATAGTTTTTCTTATGACATCTAACAATCAAGTCCTATCTCATTTAAAGAACTTCATCTTGTTATCTCAAACACAATCCATAAGCAAGTTCAAAAAATTAGGACTGACAATGGGAAGGAATTTTTCAGTCGAGAGTGTGAAATTTTGTTCATCTCTCGGAATAATACACGAGAGTACTTGTACTTACACTCCTCAGCAGAATGACGTTTGTTGAGAGAAAACATCGTCATATTCTTGAAGTTGCTCACGCCCTTAAATTCCTAGCTTCCATCCCTAAGACTTTTTGGGGCGATTGTGTGATTACTGCCACTTATCTTATTAACTGCATGCCTACACAAGTTCTGGATGGTAGGAGTCCATTTGAATTGCTTTTCCACAAAAAACCCGTTTTGGGTCATCTTCGTGTATTTGGTTGTTTATGTTACATTACTACACTTGGTTCATGGAGCAAGATGGATCCCCGTGCTCAAAAGTGCATATTTATGGGATATTCCTCAACTTAAAAGGGCTATCAAGTTTATGACTCAGAAACATGTGATTTCCTTATAAGTCGAGATGTCATTTTCTATGAAGACATTTTTCCCTTCTCGGCTGACGATTCTTGCATTGAAGCCTCTACAGCACCATTATTACGTCAGGGCCCTACTACTGATGAAGATGCTTCTGTTTCTCTACATCCTATTATGATACCATCAGCTCCACTACCTACTGGACATCAGTCCTCTCCATCTTCCGAGTCTTCTATTCTAGCAATAAGTATTGATGATTTTGTCGCTCCAACAATAACTTCTCTTGCTGATTCTCCTCCAGAGTCTGTCTCTTCAGAATTTGTCCCTCCAGTTCCATCTCCAGCACCGCCGACTGACATCTCTTCACCAGAGCCTACTGCTCCTCGCCGCTCTGGTCGTCCTACTCAGCCACCTACTTGGACTAAGGATTATGTCTGCAATTCTCGCAGTAATCCAAGTATATTGCATCCCATTTCTTCTTATGTTTCCTTTGACAAGCTATCTTCAGAACACGTCTGTTGCATTAGTTGTATTTCTGACTATCAAGAACCTTCATCTTACAATGAGGCAGCTAAGGATTCCCATTGGCGTAAGGCTATGGAAGATGAATTAACTGTGCTTATTGATAATCTTACCTGGGATATTGTGTCACTTCCAAAGCATCGCAAGACAGTCGGTTGTAAATGGGTTTATAAGGTCAAATACAAAGCTAATGGGACTGTCGAGTGGTTTAAGGCGCGCCTTGTAGCGAAAGTATTCACACAGCGAGAAGGTTTTGACTACCATGAAACATTCTCGCCCATTGCGAATGATGTAACAGTCCGTTCGTTTTTCTCTGTTGCTGCTTGTTGTAATTTGAATTTACATCATATGGATGTCCATAATGTTTTTCTTCATGATGACCTTGACGAGGAGATATACATGGCGCTTCCATCGGGTTTATGGCGACAGGGGGAGTCTGTAGTCTGTCGTCTCCGCAAATCTCTCTATGGCCTCAAGCAAGCATCACGACAGTGGAACGCCAAGTTCACCAGAGCTCTTGTTGCTGCTGGATTAAGACAATCCAAATATGATTATGCCTTATTCACATGGATAAAAGGTATCTCGCAAATCTAGTTGATGATTTACGTAGATGATATTCTTATCATGGGGAACAATGTCATTGCAATTAATAGCTTGAAGAAATATTTGCACTCGACATTTCATATTAAGGATTTGGGAGCACCTAAATATTTCCTGGGAATTGAGATTGCTCATTCAGATTCAGGCATCTCCCTTAGTCAAAGGAAATTTATTCTGGAAATAATATCAGAAGCAGGATTGTCAGGGTGTAAACCAGCGATTGTACTGATTGAACAAAACCTTAGATTGACTACAACATAATACGATGCAGAGGTAACTCCGCAGATAGAAGATCAATTGCTTGAAGATCCTTCTATTTATCAGAGGCTAGTGGGTAAGCTAATTTACCTTACTATGACTAGACCAGATATTTGCTTTGCAGTACAAATGCTTAGTCATTTTATGCACCAGCCCAAGCAATCACATATGCATGCTGCATTGAAAGTCATAAAATATCTAAAGAGTTGCCTATGATTAGGAATTTTTCTTTCTAGGGATTGTGATATGAGAATGATGGCCTTTTGTGATACTGACTATGCCACTTGCCCAATGAGCCGAAGATCAGTGACTGGATTTTGCATCAAATTGGGGAAGTCCTTGATTTCATGGAAGTCAAAGAAACAATCAACCGTATCATTATCTTCAGCTGAAGCATAATATCGAGCGATGGCGAAAACTACATGTGAGATAGTTTGGTTACGAGGATTACTCTCATATCTTGGTATACACTTAAAAGGCCCATCTATTTTGTTTTGCGATAATGATGCAGCTTTAAACCTTGCGGCAAACCCTGTTTTCCATGAGAGGACGAAGCATATAGAAGTTGATTTCATTTCACCCGTGAGAAGATTTAGGAAGGAATAATTAAGACAAAGGGAATTGACACACAAGATCAGCTAGCAGATGTCTTCATAAAGGCACTTTGTCATAAACAACACTCATATATACTTGGCAAGCTGAATGTCTTGGACATATATAAGCCATCAGCTTGAGGGGGAGTGTTGGAATATATGCATGATATGCATATCTATTACTTGCCATAGGAAGAAATTATTGCTGCAAATATACATTAGTTTGTAAGGAATGTAAATATTCCATAGTATATTTTTTCCTTTTATTCTACATTCTTGTAAAGATAAATACATGTACACATTACAAAATGAATACAATTGAATATTTTCCCACACAGCTTGCGCCTCTTTTGCGATTTCCTTCGATTGCTTTCAATATGATTTAGAAAAGTTGACTTTGAAACAAGTGAGCTCCGGTCAATCTACTTTCTTAAACATGGAGGCATAAACTAATTCTCAATGTGCCGTCCAATCTCATCTATCGAATTCTATTCCAATTACTTGACATGGGAATTCGTGAAGTGAGCCCATTATATGAATCATGTGGCAGACAAGGCGCATAATATCTATATCTTTTATGGATATCAACAAGAAAACTGAGTCCAAATAACAACTACTTGACTCATACGGTTAGTTGCAAGATCGTCATATGATAGTCAATATGGAGTTGATAAATATTAGTGGCAAACCAAACATTATGGCTTTCACATGGTGGTAACGGTCGTTTTTTTTTTTTTTTTTTTAAATGAGGTGGTTGATGATTGAGGTGTGAATTCTCTCCACCTTGACTCATTCTATGCATACAAAGAGCATCAAGTCATTGCGTCTTGCAAGGGATTATATTGTTCACATTATTATACAACATTTGTAAGTATTTAATTATGTGATCGAATAACAACTTTGAAATAAATTAGCTCTAGTCAATTACCTATGGAGGCATTAACTGATTCTCAATGTATCATATAATATTGGCTTTTATCCCGATTACTCGACATGAAAATTTGTTGATTGGACTGATTATCCGAGTCATGCTGCCAGCCAAGGTGAGTAACTTTCTCGGAAATTTCGTATCTGTTTCGAGCTCAATGGGGATACCGAGTCCAAACAACATTTACGTGGTTTGCCCGATTAGTGACAAAGTTCAAACTTTCTGGTTTTTCACGCAGAGGAGTCATTTTCATTTCGTTGTCCATGTGGCTGATTTGTCCAAATTGACAAAGAAGAATACAGTGTGCCTGTCTGCCACATGGCCCAGAATTCACGGCAATGTTCTAGGCCGTTTGATTTCATGGGGCTCCACACCATAAGAAACTTTTAATCAATTCACAAGCGCTTGTTTTATGTGCCTGTCCAGTTCAAAAAAATTATAGTGTAAGCTAGTGAAATGTCCGTGCACGGTTCCAATACTACATATTTACGTATAAATCATATGAGATGTTCATCTTTCGTGATACTAAAAAAAATCACGATATTCGCATCACAATGTATATAGTTTAAGTCTACTTTGGTATTAATTTATTTCTTAAACCAACAAAAAGGTTCATGATTTGAGAGAATTGTATCTTGATCTTGATATGTTTGCTTTCATTAGTAGCAAACTGGTGGGATTTACGTCTGATCACTGAGTTTGGTCATGTTTACATGCACTATATATGCCATGCATTGTACGGCATGAAAATAATTACAATTGTTATGATTGAGTACTTTTTATGGAGGTGGCGGGTGATTATGTACATGTGGAATCATATGTCATGTGCAAGCCGAACATAAAGAACGGGGCCTGGAGTAAATTAACGGGACAATAAGATAAACAAGAATCACGCCAAATGAAGAACTGAATATAACATAAAAAATGAGACTTGACTGTGATATTATATTCACTTGATCCAGTCAAGATTGCTGATATATTAAAAGAAAGACCGCGGTTAATACAAATGTTATATTTGTAAAATCGTGGTGATTAAGAAGCACAAATTATGGGAAGAAATTTTGTATATTGTCTGTGAAGAAAATGGTTTAAATACATTGAATCTCACAAAATCAAACACTTGACCCAATTGAACTCTTTAAGAATTAAAAGTTAGATTAGAGAAAGTGAACCATTGTCCGTGGAAATATCGTTCTTATGGTATTTGACAACAAGTGAGAAATCTACTAAAGGCATCTCGTATTGTTAAAAATCACATGTAACTGACAAGTTGGAGTCATTATATTTGTTTATTCTGTAGTCCACAGACTAACATGAAATATAAAAAGGGGAAAGAAATATTATACGTAATTATATCGTACTTTTAAGATACTATACGTGATCTTATGTTGAAGGAATGTAGAAGAGCATGAGCGTTAGTGAAGTTTATTCAGGAGATGGTGTCACACCCCAAATCCCATAGGAATAAGGGCGGTGACATGGCCGTCCTTCTCTTCCTTTAAAGGACGCAGCCTCAAACCATGCCTAAAAGAAATTAAACTCCCAAAAGTCCTCACTGATAGTGCTTTCGCACTGATATGGAACCTGAAATGTTTGGGAAAAAGACGGGATGAGCAACCACATCTCAGTGAGTAGTGCATTTCTTCTAAGAAGATCGAGCACTCACTATGCATTTTACAAAATAATATCATAACTCTTTCATCTCAACTGTACGTCAACACATGTAAAATAACCTTTAACACATACAAAAATAATACTCGTTAAATTCAGTAATATTATCACGAAAAATCAATGATATCATAACACCAGAAAATCAATGATATCATAACAAACATCAATGGTCAAGTCGATTAATCAATCTCATCAAAATCGTATGCCAATGGTCCATCCCATTAGCCAATCTCAAATCACACGTCAATGGCATATTCCATTGACTAAACTCGCATCACACGTCAATGATCCATCCATTGACCAAACTCTTACTCAAATGTCTAGCTGTGGCCATGAATAGCATCCCATGATTAGGCGACCAAGATTCCTCCCTTGGTTAGGTCTCCACCTATAATGCCGATCGCTTGGCCCATAATGATATGCTAGAATAATATGCGCATACCCACAAAGCCTCACAATTGGCTCATAGCAATATCGAGCACAAACCCAACACACAATAAAATCCTTTATCATTCACGAGACAATTCGAAACACATTTACAAAATAATTTCACAAATCAAACATATAATTCTTCATAATACGGCTCAAATATGTTTCACAAATCAAACAGATAATTCTTCAATTCCGCTAGAAATGCATTTTCTCAAATACTTTTCAGGATCTTTTTATAAATCAGTTCATAAGTTCACACATGTATAAATCCAATTTAAACACTTTTTAGGAAACTATTACCAAATCACTCACAAATACCGAAAAGTAATAAATGCTCGATCCATATTTTTATGCAATAAAAATGCTACTTCTCTACAATCACTTTTCAAAATATGAGTTTGCAAACACAAAGAAAAGATGACACTATTCACCTGGCAATTCCAATGATTCCACGACAAATGTTCAAAACTCACAATCCTATCAAATGAATGATAATCGATATTATAATCGAATAAAATAATACTCTAATGACTTACTTGACTAATCACGCCCGTTGTCAATGAAACTACACTTATGAGCCAATTAAAAAGCTCGCCCATAACAAAAATAACTATTTTCCTTTGTGCGCAACTTGAGCAATAATCTATTTATGCCATAATTTTCTCCATAAAACTCCATTTCTAACGATCTTTATAATCCATGAAAAGCCCTTGCGACGTTCTACAACATTCATGAATTGACCTCACCCAAAATCCGACCAAAAACCTATGAAAATGGGCCACAAAACTACTGTTCGCGCGCGGTAAACAGTGCGTCTAAGTTCAAAATTACGTTTCGGACAAACCACGAGTCCAAATTGAATTCCGTCAATTGCTATGGCTTCTTGACACCTTAAGCTACGACACTCACATAATCTTTCACCCAATTAACTCCGAAATCATACTTTGCAGCTCCATTACCCCAAAATTCCGAATTTCCCCATAATTCCGAATTTTAGCCGAAAATCCAAAATCTTTTCCAATTAAATAGATGAGGGGCGTGAATACTTACCAGGCATTTCAACTCAAAGCTAGATCGGCTTGGCGACCTTCTGGAAGCACGGCTTCCTTCTCATTTTCTTTTTTTCTCCTCCCCCTTTCTCTTTCCCTCTTCTTTCTCTCTTCTTTCCCTTTTTCCTTCTCTTTTTCCTTCTACTTTTCCCCCTTCTGAATCGTTCCTCGCTCCTTTTATTCAGCAGCACTCCACCACCTCAACTTGTTGACTTTTCAACCCCCCTTTTTTTTTGCTCGTGGGCTTGGGCTCTTACAGATGGTACAAAAGATTAATGAAAAAAGTAAAAGAGAATCGTCAAGGAAAAAGGAAAAAAGTCGACGAGAGATATGAAATAAACATGGGGGGATATATTTTTCTCAATTGGATGGGAAGTAATGAATCAGCAAAAATGACTTCTGTTTTGTTAAATGGAGAAGTCATGTTCCCTAATTTAAGCCTTATTTTCAATTTATGGAAAATGTTTTTGGTTGCTTGACTGATTTTCCACATCTGAACGCTTAAAAGTTCAACAATTTCCTAAAATGGTTTTTCATTAAACAAATTGAACCGAAGTGTAACATGAAATGCACAAGCCAAGAACAAGATTATATATATAGAGAGAGATATATATATATATAATAAGCTCAATATAACATTACTTATACTTAATAAGATGAATGTTCTCTATTCTTAGTTAAGCGTGGAAATGAGAGGGAATGGCCTGTGTTCTAGCCCAAAAAAAAAAAAAAGTAAAGGCAACAACCTAGTAAGAGCATTAATCTTTTCAGGTCTTTAAGTCAGAACTTGAATAACATACTATAGAGATTCAATACTTAAATGACAAGTTTCAAAGCTTTGTGAGTCACGCAGTGTTGCGTTGAAAGTGTATATGTATATCCATTAGAGATTCCCATCAAATTTTCAAGATTATTTTAATTTGCTAATTACAACCAATGAGAATATTATTAGCTTACTCAGAAAATTGTTATTAGTATACATCGAGTGGCCACGAGCTTGTTTATATCAATAAGTTTGGAGTATGTCCTATCTCTTTTTCACGCAAATTCTAGAAAAGAGTATTGAGCGCAGCAAAAAGTCTGACATGCGTTATTAATCCCAAAATTGGAAATTGACACTATTGCTTATTAGATACAAAATTCTTTCCAACACGCAATTTCTTGGATCACACAAGGGGAATAACCCAATATATCTTTATGGTGGCCGTTCATTTTGATGACATTGGTCAGGAAGATAGTGGCGTCCTGAAAACTTCTGATTGTCCTATTTGTTGTATTTTCTTCCTTTTTAGGAGTTTGTCATTCTAACTGGAACCGAATTGCCTGCTCTGCTGGGGGAGCATGTAGGCTGCTCTACCAAAGGATCAGACTGCTGCCTTTTTTTTAAAAGAAAAAAGTAAAAAGGGGTGGGCCCCGCTATTAAGGGGGGCCCACCCCCTCTCATAAATCACCTACTCTGCTGGGGAAGCAAAGCAGGCAATCCGGATCCATTTTAACTAGCAATATGAGATTGTTTCCTGATCTGTTAATTTTGCTTCATTAATGAGCATACATTTGAACCTAGGGTTGCATTCGATAACAATGAAGCAAAAATGGAAGATACCATGGTCCGTGAATAGACAAAAAAAATTGCAAATTTTACGGACACAAGTGTCACTAACCTCTCGAGGTCTCTTATGAGCCTTTTTTATTATGACATGAATTGACCCTATTGATTATGAAAAGATATTTCTTTTTATTATGAGTTGTCACTAATCTATTATGGGCTAGTTATGGACTCAACTAAGATGTGTGAGTTTGTCTTAAACTTGCAAACTAGAGATGGACCATCTAAAAACTTGATTACACTAGTCATCTAACGAGAAAATAGTACAAACAGTCCCAAACCTATTGCACATTTGTCAATTTAGTCCTAAATCTTTAAGTTTTGCCAATTTATTTCTAAACCTTTCAAAACTTTACCAATTCAGTCCTTTCGACAAATTTTTCTTGAAACATGCTTATGTAGATGTCCGGAAAATACTTACATGTTCGAGACAATTTTGCCAAAATAGTTGAATTGGTAAGGTTTTAAAAATTTTATAATTGAATCGACTAAACTTAAAGGTTTAGGACTAAAATAGCAATAGTGCAATATATTTAGGACTTTTTGGACAAGAATATCTTAGGCATGAAAATTATTGGGGACATGAAAAATAAGAAATTATGGTTATCACAGGAAAACTATGTGTACAAGGTGTTAAAGAGATTAAAGAGATTTAAAATGGATAATACAAGATCAATTGCGACTCTTCTAGCAAGTCACTTCAAACTTTTCAAGGATATATGTCCAAGTACTCAAGCTTTAAAACATGAGATATTGATAATTACATATGCATTAGTAGTGGGAAGTTTGATGTATGTTATGGTGAGCACGAAACAAAACATTGCACAAGCAGTGGGAGTAGTGAGTGGATACTTGCAACATTATGTGGACAAGGGCATTAGAATGCAATAAAATAGATATTGAGATATGTAATAAGTTCATCAAACTACCCTCTTTGTTATGGTGGTACATCTTTGGAATTACTAGATATATCTTTATAGTTATAGGTACAATAATGAATTGAATATCTCAACTACAGAAAATGATGGCTCTATTGATGATAGAAGCGAAGCATGTGACGATCACAAAGCCTTCAAGGAAATCATGTGCTTACAAAATTACATGGATGAGCTACATTGAAAGTAGCTAGTAGGCATATTACGGAGTCATAGTCAAAGTACAGTGTACTTAGCTTGTCACTTAAAGATGAGAGATATCAAGAAGTGTTATCAATTTATCAGTTCAGTATTGAAAGATAATGAGTTGAAACTATAAAAGATTGATGGCTCAAAGAAGCCGGTTGACATGTTAACCAATGTAGTAGATATAGAAAAAAAAACATTTTTTGTGCTACTACCATTGGTATTACTCTATGTTAATTAATAAAGAGTATCGTAGATGTACAAATTTTAGTTACTAGCTTTTCAAAAAGATGGTTGTAAAGTTGCTTGGTGCATTAGGTATGTTTGTCTTCAAGTGGGAGATTGTTGGTAAATGAAGCCAAACATTTTGTAAGGATATTTTTTGTCTTTTTAATAGATTTGCTTTTAGTTTAAAAGTTGCACCTTTATATTAGTAATATTTAGACGCTAGCCGTTAACATGATGAAAAAGAAAATAGAGAGAAAAGAGAAAGAGTAAAGATAAAAGTGATTTTAAAATCTATGTGTGCTCGATCTTGAGAGAAGACCATCGTTGTATTTCAACTTTCTTCGAAATCTAGTAAATTCTTAAAGTGCCTCTATGTAGAGACATATTTTAAGTTTGGATAAACTTCAATAACAAATAAATGGTGTGTTCTTCAAATTTTATTTCCTTTATTATTATAATATGTCTGGATAGATCGTTTGCTCTTGTTATTTTCCTAGAATTGACATGCAATTTCTATTTCTTAATAGAGATGTCTTGAGACGATGAAAAGCCATGAACAAGACCTGCCTCCCCTGATAGCTTTTTTCCATTGCCATCGATACTAGTGCTTTAGTGATTTTGTCAACTCCAATACCAATTGATGCGACAATAAGTAGATAAACACAATTTTGGAAATTCGGAAGCACGCAACCTCACAGGCCACCTGCAGAGAGAAATCTCTACATTCTGATACATAAAAAAGACCAAATAGATACCATGCTAATCCTAGGCAACAATGGAAAACCCAAAAATAACCTTTACACTGCAAAGAATTATTGGAGCTTAAATTTTGATTTTTCCATTAAGCTACTTGTCACATAAAGATTAGGGACCGGCTCGGATTGCCAAAAAAAAAAACTACCGTTAGCAATACAAGTACAATGGACAAAAGAGGTCAGTGACGGTAACTCAATTTCTCTTTCCATCTCGATCTAGTCTTGAATGAGGTTTTGCCTATTGACCCCTCAAAAGCCGCTAGACTAAACGCCTCTTTTCTCTGTCAAGCACTTAGCCAATACTCCGAAAACTAGTCAATGCAGGGATCATCTTCCATTTGGAAAAACGGATTGCAATTGTCCTTTTGCATCCCGCAACCAGAGCCGAAGAAAACGAAGCTATGTGGAGTTTTCTCTTTTGTGGGGGGCCAAGAAATCTCTATTCATAAAGATAGTTGCGTACTTAGCTAAGATATTGGTCGATTGTTTATAGAAAGAGCCAAGAAATCTCTATACATAAAGATAGTTGCGTACTTAGCTAAGACATTGGTCGATTGTTTATAGAAAGAGCCAAGAAATTTCTTATACTGGAAAAGCCGGTTGTTAATAAGTTATCCTTAAATATAAGAATATATTTTTATTTCCAATGCAATGATGCACATAACAGTAGAGAGCCTGTATTGAAAATGACAATCTTTTTTTATTTTACAGAATCCCTCTTTCTTATCTTAAAGATATCAAAAGTTAAACAATCTTTTGTGCGTTTGTACAAGTTATTTATTTATTTATTTATGTTACTATTATCATTTATGTCAAATGTTTTTCGTGATACTTTTTACTCTATTTTATTGGGGGCAATTGTTGAAAGAGTCTTAAATCTTTTGCAACTTTGTCGATTCAGTCCTAAACTCTTTATTTTTGGCCAATTCAATCCTAAATTATTTGCAACTTTGCTGATTCAGTCCTATACCCTTTTTTTTTTTGCCAATTCAGTCCTAACAATTTTGAAATATTGCCAATAAAAATATATTTTATATATTTTTTATCCCACCTCACTTGACACATGTCGACTAATTATTGGCATGGGTAAAAAAATATGCACTACATTAGTGATTGACGATGCGGTTTGCAACTACTAAATACTTTTTTTTTTGGAGAAGATGGGAAAAGGAAAAATGGCAGAAAGGACAATAGAAGAGGGGTGGGGGGAATATTTAGTGGTCCGGGCGTACTACGCCCGGACATTGATGGGGCACCACCTGGCGGGTAGGCCCCGCTTGCTATGAGATAGCACGCGGGGCCCATTCGCTAGGTGGCCCCCTCCTAATGGCCTAGGCGCTTTGCACCAAGCTCACCTAATATTTACTCACAATGGCGGGGGAGGACAAAATCTTGGGAAAGAAAGACAAATATAAGGGTAGATAAGAATGACAAAAAAGAAGAAAAGTCAAAGGAGAGGAGAAAAAGTAGGGGAGGTTCGGTGAAAGAGGAGAAAAAAGCAGGAGCTCGAGCAGAGCGAGGGGAAGAGAGAGAGAGAGTATTTTGTTTTCAACCACACAGCGTTTTACCCTTACTTGTTGATCATTTTCAATTGGAATACATGTTCGAGTCCCCAAATGATCTATCTTTGCTCGTTGCTTCTTGTCATTAGACCGAATGCAAGTTCAACTACATAGGTTTTCCTGGTCTTTCAATTAATTCCCGTTCAGGTCGAGTCCGGGATTTGTTGGTTTGTTACCACATCTTTGTTTGATTCGTTGGCGAACGTTACGCGCTGCTGATGTTTGGTTGTGTGATCCGGAGTGACGATGCGGTTCGACCAATGTAATTTGGGCACCAGCAGGGTCGGGCGTTCGAATTCGACAAAGAAGAGAGGAGGCGATCCGATGGAGATCGGGCCGGCCGAGGAGACACTTGTTTGGCCCATGGGCTATCTTAGTTTTAGGAAAATTTGACTTGTTTTAGTTTTTGATAGTTTTAGGGCCGAAGGTTAGGGTTTAGGTCGATATGGGCTTGTTATCGTGTACATCCAAGTACATGAGCGAAGCTGGGCTTTAGGGTTGGTCTAATGGGGATGGACCGGCGTAAAAAAAGAGAGAGAGAAAAAACAGAGGACTGAGCCGAGAGTTCGAACCCAATCCTTGGAGTCGGGCTAGAGGCCTTAGCTCAAAGGCCCACGCAGAACGTCTGACCGGGGCAGGCCCGAACCTGACGTGGTTTGGAGCCCGGCCTGGTTTTTTTTATCAAATATTATAGTATTTTTATTTTATTAATAATTATTTTTAATTAAAAATTATTATTTCCTCTTAGAGAACCTATCCAAGAACTCGGACCGGATTCTGAGCCTGACTCCGCTCTCTCTCTCTCTTTTTCAAAATTTTATAATATATAATACTTTTAATAATAAAATAATAAAACAACATTTCTTATTAAATAATTCGAAAATTAAAACATTAAAGTTATATTTAAGAAAGCCAGCCCTGGCCCTACTTTCAAAATCGAATTCTAACATTATAATAGATTTTTTATTAATTAACACCAATTTCTTTGAAAAATCGAAGAAAGTAGTCTTTGATGGACAACTAAGTGTTTTCGGTTGCCAATACTTTCTAGCCTGATTATGTGTCTTATTTAACTTTGCACGTGAATAGATGTATGACTAGGCTCGGCGCATGACTAAATGTTTGTTGGATTGGTTTGAGGTGATCAAATTTCATGAGCAAATTTCATGTCAAGCCTAAACTAGACTACACTAATCATTCACCAAAGAAAGTAATGCTAAGTCTATGTAGATTTTATTAGACTAAGCATACGCAAATTGCTTTAGATATATCTAAGTTAGCATGTCTTAGGCTCGCTGCATGACAAGCATCTAGTCGGGCTCTACTAAATGAAAAGCATCCATCTATCTTTCGTCCATACTGTTTGAGATTAGATAATAAGCTGTTCCGATGGCATCCCTTACATGAGAAAACGAGAATGAGTGGGAAGATACTATCATATGAAAAACGGTGTTCAACTAGTCAAGGATTAAAGTATAGTATCTAAGTTTCTAGACATCTGTCGCTATCTCGGGGCTCCATTCGGCTTCATGATTAGGAAGTCATTGCTCTGCAGATGGTGACCCTTGCTCATTGGTTAAGACAACGTCGATTTGGCTGGAGTCGCTTGACGGACTTGGGGGGAAGCTAGTGTGTTCTATAATTTCAACTGCTGCAATCTCATTGGCACCGTCTTCCATATTTTTATCTCTAAATCTGGCCGTCCTAAAAGTATGAGAGTCGAGGTCTCTTTGGTAAAATCTTCTTCCCAATGCAACAATTTTCTCCGACGACGAACCTGAAGAACTTGTAACGACATGCCAATTTCCTTTGACAAACTTGACCATGTAAATGAGGAGAGCTAAGACAGCAGCAGCTCCAGCAACCAAGAATAGGCCCCAGAAACTGTCAAGACCCAAGCTGTTGGAAGAAATTGAGTCAATCGAATCCAGGCAATTGGATTTTGATGGAAGCCATGCATTCTCAATTTCCGTCATTTTAGGCCCTTCAGTTATGTTGAGGATTGCTCGCGAAATATCTGGCACCAATGGAGATCCTTTGGGGAATACCTGTGAACCCAAAGACGCAGGACATGATATTTTTTGATTTAAGAAATAACGAATAATCCTAGTAATTGAAAAACTTTAGGGTAAAACTTGAGAGATTGAGGACTTACGAAACCAAACCCAGCAGTTTTAAATATCGGGATCGTGGTATATTTATTGCAATATTTAGAAAGAATAATTTTAACGTTGGGTACTACGTCAATTGCTGCTGCGATCCCGCCCTTTGCACTTCCCTTGGAAAGAAGCGCATCGCATTTTTCAGGGGAATCATAAGATATTAGTCTGGAATCGTCAAACTTCCATTGCTTTAGCAATTCATAGACAAAAGAGCCGTCCTTGTATCCCACTTTTTCTCCACTCTTTAGGAGCTGATCCACATCAGTTACAGTTGGCTGAAGATTTTGCACCACCAACAGAGAGCTCAAGCTTGCCGTATAACTTTGCGTTAGTATAAGTAACACAAAAACCCACACACTCACAACAAATCTCGCTAGGTTTCTTAATACTCTCTCCCCTGCAATCCAAATTAAGGGAAACACATAAATTCTTCAATTGTAACGTTGGATTAATCTATGAAAGTGAAGGATGATTACTTTGTGCGAAAACCATGGTTGAAAAGGAAAACCAGAAGCTTGTGCCAACTTGATGCGAGGCTGGACCCCTGAAATCTTCGTTGATCCGATGCTCAAGAATCCACACGACCAATGCTATAAACACAAAGAAGCATCCGGTTGTCAGCCAAAGGTCCCAAGTGAGTGGCTTCAAGAAAACCCAAGCATTCTTGCTCTTGTTGTCCTTGTATGGCACAAGCATCAACCCCCCGGATTCGGTGTATGGTATGGTGAAATCCACGTACAATGATCTGTTCGCAATGATTGTCATATCTCCCACCATTGCATCATATTTCTGTTCAAACAAAAGGAAGGGAAATAGTTTCTTTGTCAACCCCATGATAGCATAGTTAGTTTCAACATCCAAACACAATGAAATTAATCGCTTGCAATATGTTATTTAACCTGGTAATATACTTGATCGATCATGTCATTGTAACTGCCAGCGCTACTTCCATTAGGCAAGGCAAACGGAATAAGGTGATAATCCACATCATAAGGTAGTTTTTCTATCACGGCTTTAAATATGTCGATACAGTATCCAGTGACTTGGGATGTGTTCGTGCTGAAATCTTGAGTCACCTTCACGAATTGAGTGAAACCATCCTTTACAGGAACTAAGATTTTTAACCTCTTCCCTTCCGTTGGAATCTCCCATCCCTTAGGAAAAGAGGTCGAATCTCCAGGCCATATTATTGATCCGAGATTACTCTTCAAAGTGGAGTATTTGCTTCTGTTGAATGAATTCAAATCTCTTAACAGCCCATTTTCTTGCGTCCAAAACCCAATCCCTCTTGCTGCATTTCCATTGATATTAACAATGTGGAACACTGACGACTCTAGCTGCCCATCGATAAGTCTAAAATTTTCAGTGAGGCCCGGGAATGTCGTATTGGCTAGTTCTTGGAGAAGTTTATGGCCATTTTGAGAGACGCCAACAGTGTCAAGATCCGTAGCATTTGTCAAAGCATTCAACATCTGGAAGGTAAAATTCGTCGCACCCATTTCCTCAACAGCCATTGCCAGAGCCTGAGCAGCGTCATAAGCCCTGTACCCGAAAATGTTCCACCTAGGATTAAGGACGGAAGGGTTGTCTTGTTGAAGTTTCACCTTCCACCGGAGCATGAAGGTGTCTAGGATTTGTGTGGCTGGGACATAAGTCTCGATGCCCAGTACTCCTTGCATCGAACTAGCAATGACAGATGAATCAACCAAATTCAATTGGTCAGTGATTCCATTAGTCAAGATCCACACATAACCTTCGCTCAGCATTCCTACCTCTTTTGCTTTGGCAAATAGCCGAGAACCAAGGGTAGGCAACATGTGCACGATGAAAACCCTCGTTTGCATCGTCCTTAACTTGCAGAGTTCCTGTAGGATTTGACCATCCATGGCCGAAGGAGGAATGAGGCTCCTATAGGGGACTCGCGTGTCGACCTCTTCCAAAGCATCGGTAAGAGAAGGTATGACGCCTTCTCCGAACTCATCGTCCACATATACAAGGACAGCTTCTTTCCAGCCAAAAGCCTGCACGACCGCACTTAGGGCATTCACTTGGGACGAGTCATTTTGCGCGGCTCGAATGAAGTACGGTCTCCGAATCGAACTGAGGGATGGACTAGTAGCGGAAAAAGAGATGATGGGTACATGAGATTTGTTCCCAAGGTCAATGATGAATTCTGCTTGTACTGAATCTTCAGGGCCAATTATGGCCTGGACTTTCTTATTCTTCATCAAATCAAGTGCTGCAGAGGCGAATCGGAGAAGACGGTGAAACGATAACAGCACGGCAGACAATCGAAATTCTTATTGGAAAAGGCATAGTACAGTAGTACTGATCAAAAGCCGATTAAGACTTGATGCAATATTATAACAATAGAATGTTTGAGAAAAATTAAAATAGGATTTTGAAGTTGGAATTACTTTATATTATCTAAAGATATAATTAATTACCACATGGCAGGCATTTGGTTGTTGTCTTTGATATTGTTTGGCATATGATATTGGAAACAATCAGAAATTAATTCGATAACTTGGCCTACACATGATGAATTCGATTCTTCTTCTTCGTGAAGTTGACTTCTTTTTTCTTGTGGCGCCAGAAAATTCCACTCCAGAATCCAAGCCCCATTTTCAATTGTATGGATCTTGTGAGGTCAAGCCCCAATGTAGAAATCTTAGTTTTTTCACTTGACCATTAGTACCAGACAACTTCCATGGAAATAATTATTCACTGGCTTAACTCGACCAAACTTGTTAACCAAGATGTTAGCTCAACTAAATTGAAAATCAGCCAAATTATGTAGAGATATACCGAGTTTACATACTTTCCCAAAGAAAAGAATTTAAAATTGTCTATCAAACTTCCTCTCTAAAATGACTTTTATGCTATTTAGCATGTGTCTTTTGCGTACGATTTCTAACCAGGTTCATTATGCAGACATTATTTGATAGAATTTTACTATGTTTATAATGGGACGAGAGTCACAGGAGACCTATATAAGTATATATTCTTCAAAGAATACAATAGACAATAGTAGTCCTACCATAGTACTCCATGCACACATTTTTCTCAAGATAAAACTCTATCTATATATTTATGTATGTATGTATGTATGTTGTTGAAATACGAGAAAATAAAGAAGGCGGACTTTTCATTTCAAATATCAATTTTTGACCAACACCAATACAATACTATTTCAATGGTGCTGCACCCTTAAACCACAGAAAACGACACCACAAAGAAACGTTCAGCAGATTAGAGATGTTCGGTTCTACAGTCAAATGTTACGCTCAAAGACGAGTCATGTTATGAAGCACCGCATGGCGTGGACTGACCAAAATCCGCGAACCCTCATCAGCTCTCAAGCTAAGCGTCAAACCGTCAGTCTCATACAACCGCAAGACTTGGGGGGAGATTGTATTGATATGTTCTCGGACTTCGAGATCCTCCTCATTCCCAGCCGGAAAGAGATCAATTATCTTTGATTCTATTAGAAGATGACAACGACTTCATTTGCACAGGGGATAACTATCTAAAAAGTCCTAAACCTATTGCATTTTTGCCAATTCATTCCTAAACCCTTTTATTTAGCTAATTTAATCCTCGGATAATGCCTACATGGATGTCTAGTCAGCACCGTTGGCCGGACCGGTAGGTCGCCAGTGTTGATGTGGTCAACAGATATCAAAACGATGTCGTTTTATGCTTTGACATCACTCTTCTTCTTGCCCGTATGCGTGCCAGACAGCTAAGACAGTGAGCATAGATTGTTGACAGATAGTTCTTGTGGATGGGAGCCAAAATATCTGTCTCTCCTTATTTTTTGGTAAATATAACCTTGGTCGTTTTTTCTTGGAGCTCTATTATTGGGGCTTTGTGGATCTTTGCTGCGAGAATGCGTATTGCTTTGAATGGAACTCACACACATTATTTCGTTGTGCCCTTGAAGAATTAACCAGGAGTTCTTCTCAAATTTCAAATATATTGAAGCTGACATTTCCATAAGATTGGTGAATACCTCATTATAAGCGAAAATTATATTTATCAGGCATCACACAAACATCTGCATGTAGTGCTATATCTTCTAAGACCAGTTAGTACGCTATAGAGAGAGAGAGAGAGAGAGAGAGAGAGAGAGAACCTGCAGCAGCAGCAGCAACCACATCTCGTTTGGAGTCTCTTACGTTGAGGACGAGCCTGGTCTTGTATGAAGGGTTTGAACTATAGAAGTCAGAGAGAGACATTTTAATGCAGCTCAATCCCATCCGACCCACCCACGTCTCCAGATCAAGAACCACCCCAATGTTCACCGGGATCGTTTGGGCATGGTTGTTGTTGTTACTGGTCTGCGCCACTGCGATGCGAGGGCCACTGCTGAAAGTCGCGAAGATTGCAAAAAAGGAAAGAGCTATAAAGAGGAGGAGTTTTCGAGCATCGATCGAGATTCTTGGAGGAATCATTGAAAAAAGGTTGCGGGAAAGGGAGAGAGAGACTTGGACGATATGATGATGAGGACGATGTATTTATAATGCGGAAGAGCTCTGAAATGTAGGACAAGGCATGGGAATATTCCATCTAAGGATTGAGCAACGTGGACGGGACCAATCTGGGTTTTACGTACTATGCAGAATGATAATATGACCTTGGATAGTGAATCCGGAACCTCTGACCCGGTGGATCCGGCTAGAGGTGTCTTTAAATTGGAGTCGTCTAGTTTTTGATCGGACGGCTCCTATTTTAATAAGGAAGAAGGGTTTTTGGGTTTTTTTTTTTGTGAAAAAAGCAGGGTCTAGGGTTTAGGGTGCGCTGCATTCAGGGCACCCCTGCTTTGAAAACCAGACCAGGACATTTGTCTGAAAGTACCGACAATTGATTTTTTTTCTTTGAATTCCAGTATCGTTTGTTTTTCAATCTCTTTCCTGCTACTGTCATCTTATTTTAAATAGCTGATGATGAAACTTGGTTCGAGTGCTAGAATGGCTCGAGGGATTGCTCGAATTTAAGACTATGAAATGTGTGATCTCGAATCTAATAAATACGTGACACGTCTAGTTTTTCTTTTTCTTTTTTATCTTCTTATACACTATATCCACCATACCAGATATTAATTCACTTTTTTTTTTGTTAATATCATAGATTACGGGTATTTTTTGAGTTCATGTCTAACATGGTACTTCTAGAGTTTCTCATTGGTCCTTTGTTAATGTAATTTCCCTCGTCTTGCTCTTTGTTGCATAAGCCGAAGAATAAAGCTCTAATACTTAGAATGGTAATAAAGTGGGTCATTGTTGAACACGAATTTATAATAAAAGTAAAGGTGCGTTCTCTGTGGTAAACATAGAAACAAAAATATCGCATGGTGAAACATGCAACCAAGCTCATCTGAACATCGGTCATTTGAAAAGGTCATTTTAAAAAAAAATGTGAGATTTCATACACCTTAGGTAAACCTCAGAATTCCACACTAGACGGTCTAGGTAATTTTCTTTCTTTCTTTTCCTTGTGTTGTCCGACCATCAGGAAAAGGACTTTATCTACGTGTTTTGGACATCTCTAATTAGAAATAGAAATTTGTATCTTTTGTGGAGCTCAACAAGGAAATCTAGACCGAACAACAATTATCTGGTTCATGCGATTCGTCAAAGTCATATGATGGTTGACATTGAGTAGATGGTTATTAAATGACCAATTCAAACTTTCTGGTATTCACAGGAGTCCTTCTCACTTCGCTGTCCATGAGCTTGAAGTCGTCCTTTTCATTTCTCTGCCCATGATTCACGGGAACGTTCTAGGCCATTTGAACCCATCAGCCTTTGCAACTTCATCTATAAAGTCATCTCAAAAATTATGGCAAACAGATTAAAACACTGGCTGCCAACTATTATTGATGAAGAGCATAGTGCTTTTGTGGGGGGAAGACAAATCCAGGATAACATATTCATTGTTCAGGAGGTCCTTCACCAGCTAAGAATCAAGAAATGGAAAAGAAAATTTCAGGCTGTGGTGAAAATTGATATGAAAAAGGCTTATGATAGAGTGGAATGGGATTTTCTGAAAGCTTGCATGTTAAAAATGGGATTCCATGGAAGATGGGTTGGTTGGGTTATGAAATGCATATCCACGGTATCTTATAGCATTAAAATGAATGGGGAGATGCTACCTTTTTTCAAACCGACACGTGGTATTAGGCAAGGTGATCCCATATCTCCCTATCTGTTTATCATTTTAGCTAATGTTTTATCTGTGCTGCTGAAGAAAGGAGTGGAGGACCAATGCATCAGTGGGATAAAACTGAATCCAAGATGCCCCACTCTATCTCATTTAATGTTTGCCGATGATCTGATTTTATTCATGGATGGGAAGGTGACTGAATGCCAGAATTTTTCTGCCTTGTTGAATCAATATTGCGGTGCCTCGGGCCAGACTATAAATTTCAACAAGTCTGGTATCCTATTTAGTTCAAACTGCCCTTCTGATCTAAGGAGGAATATGGCGTATGAGTTGAGAATAGCTGAGATACAAAAGATGGGGAGGTATCTGGGAATGCCTTCGGACTGGGGAACTTCTAAGAAACAGATGTGTTCATGGATTTCAGCCAGAGTTAACAAGAAATTGGAAGGTTGGAAAGAAAACTTACTGTCAAAGGCTGGGAAGGAAGTCCTACTAAAGTCAGTGGTTCAGGCGTTACCCCATTACGCAATGTCTATTCTCAAGATTCCCAACTCCATTTGTAGGGATATTGAAAAGAGAGTTGCTGACTTTTGGTGGAAATCAGCTAGTACTAATAAGGGGATGCATTGGAGGAGTTGGGAGACTTTAAAGCAAAGGAAAGATAATGGAGGTCTAGGCTTCCGAGATCTAATTGCTTTCAATCATGCAATGTTAGGGAAACAGGCTTGGCGTCTCCTTAAACAACCTAATTCACTTTGGGGAAGGATACTCAAAGCTGTCTATTTCCCTAACACAAATCTATTGCATGCAAGTAAGAGTTCTAGACCCTCATGGGGGTGGAGAAGCTTACTTGTTGGCCGTGATGTCATTGCTGAGTCATCGCGCTGGGTGGTTGGTGATGGACGGAATATAAACATCAGAACAGATAGATGGTTGGCGAGAGGTGTTATTGGTGGCCCTGCAAACAGAGAAGATCCATCCAAAGTCTCAGAACTAATTATATGGGAGGAACTTCGGTGGGATGAAACAAAGTTGTCAGAGTATTATGATGAGCAAACAGTTCAAGATATTCTTGCTATCCAGCTAAGTAATCAAAACCCAGACGACTCCTTAATTTGGGAAAACACAGCTAATGGAGTATATACTGTTAAGAGTGCTTATAACACAATCAGAGCAAGTAAATGCACACAGTCTTCTTCACAGGCTACCTCATCCTACAATACTCCAAGACAACTGTGGGTTCGAATATGGAGCACAAAAATCCCTCCGAAGATCAAATTTTTCTTATGGCAAGTGTGTCAAAACGCTCTTGCTACGAAGGAGAATCTGCATCGCAGGAGAGTGACACCCGATAGCCTTTGTCCTATTTGTCAAAGCAGTCCAGAAACAACGGAGCATACCCTACTTCTCTGCCCGTGGACTAAAGAGGTGTGGCTTAACCCATCTATCAACATCTCTATCAACAGGTTTACCATTACTCGGGTGGAGGAATGGTTGTTCAATTTCAAACATACCTCTATCTCCTTCGACGCGATGGTGGTAACCCTCTGGCAGATCTGGAAATCCAGAAATGGTTTCGTCTTTCGAGCTCGTAAGCCAAACCCCGAGCAAGTAGTCTTCTCTGCAATGGTTGAATTAGAAAACTACCAGAAGTGGGCGAAAGAAAAATCGGTGAAGAGCCCAGATCGGCAGAACTTATCTGAAAAATGGAGGCCTCCTCCCCCGGACACTCTGAAGCTCAACGTGGATGGTTCCTTTGACCCAGAAACTGGTAAAGCTGCGATGGCGTGCGTGTGTAGAGATAGCGATGGAGTTTTGCGCGGCGGATTTGCTAGATCTTTGCGGGTGGCCTCTGCGACTCAAGCGGAGGCAGCAGCTATTACAGAAACCCTAAAGTACTTTCATCATCGACGTACAGAGAAGTGGCTAATGGAGACAGATCACTTTGATCTGGCAAGGGTGATAGGAGAGCGCTCAAATCAGACGCTATGGGAAGCACATGCACTGATCCGAGAAGCCCAAGCCCAGGCGAGTGCATTTACCAAGCTAAAGATAGTCCATTGTTCCCGAGCCCAGAATCGTGTAGCTGATTGGGTCGCGAAAGCCCAAAGGTTGAATAGACTATCTAGTAATTGGCTTTTATATCCCCCCTCTTGTTTGTGGGATTTATTATGTTCTGAAACAAATGAACAAGTCCGTGGTAGTTTTCATCAATTGAATATATGAAGGATATGTTTTTTCGACCAAAAAAAAAATTAGGGGTACGTGTCTATCCAGTTCGAGATTATCGTAAATACTGGTGAAATGTCCTCGTACGGGTCAAAGAATACAAACTTGCATCCTTCGGAAAATCATGTGAGATGTTCTTTTCTCCAAAATTCATTTATTTAGACCAATAAAAGATTCATGACATTAGAATATTATATCCTCATCTTATTATATTTTCTTTCATAAATAGAAAACTTATCGGATTTAAATAAGATCTTGAATTTAATCATCTTTAGATGCCACTATTTATGTCATTTATATAGTCCTGTAAATATAATCTTATGCTTCAGATTGTGAGTATCTATTCTGCTTTATTGAGATAAAGATGTACGAAATAATATAAACTTTTTGGTTATCATAAGGTTACTTTTTATTTATTTATGGATATGTTAAACCTTGAACGACATTAAGTGGAGGGTGACTACATAACTAGAAGATCCTGAGTGAACTTGTAAACAAAGCCTCTCATGAGTGAATCGAACATGAAGAGTGGGCCCTGGAATGAATTACTGGAGAGTATGACAAGCAAGAATTGGACACAAAATGATAAACTGCATAGGACATAGAAAATGAGAATCGATATTAATGTCCCTTGGTCGAGCTCAAGATTGAAAATATCACAAAAGTAGGAAAAATATTGGCCAGACCACAGTTGAGACAAAACAAAACATTTTCAGAACTATTATAACTAAGTAGCACACTTTATGAAAAGAAATTTTCTTTTTTGTCTTCTGAGAAGATAGTTTTGCTAATTACACTCGATCTTTTGTTTCTGATATTTAGAAAATTGAACTGACTTGGATATAATTTCAGCCAAATCATGCAAATTACAAAGAGGAGAGATATCTCCAGCACAAAAAGAAGAAAAAACCCGAAGTAAAGAAAGATGATGTGAATTGACTATGTTTCTTTGGAATTATATAATGTGTATCTTCTATATGAATATTATATTATGATCATCTATGAATTTTTTAAAATAATGATAAAAGGAACTTATGACTCTTTCAGTGAACTATGCTCTCAACTTGACTTTCAAACTTGTGAAATTTTCCTAATATCAAGATGAGCACGTTTATAAACAAAGTAGATGATTTCAAAAGTCTGAATCTTGCATAAATCAAGCATTTGACAATTGGAGTTTAAACTCTTATCCAACTAAAATTAATTAAGGAGAGTTATCATGAGTTCAACGAGAGTTGAAGTGTGACGTGAAACGTAAAAGACATGAATAAGATCTTAAATTTGTAATATGTTCAGTAAAATACTCCTTATTAAAAAAGTTGAATATTCTCATTTCTCAATTAAATGCGAAATTGAAAGGTTGAAATTCCACGCATCGGTGGTCGGGATCTTGATCAGCTGCAACTATCTAGAATCTTTCCAAGAATCTGACTTGAAACATCAATTTTTTTTTTGTAAGAGATTCAAGACTTAAGCGATAAGCTTAGAAGCGTATGAGTCACGCCATGTCATATTGACGGTGCATGTTTGCTAGAAACTCCAGTGAAATTTCCTAGATTAATTTAATTGCTATACAAGCAATAAATATATTATTAATTCAATAATAATTATTTTTGGTATACGTCCAAATGTCATGGATTTGTAAGGTGTGTGTTGTACTTGAACGGTCATATCAAATATTTGTCAACGCTTTTTCTGTGTATTTCACATGCAAATTCTAGGAAAGAGGTTGTTTTGTCTTCTTTACTTGACAATCTTATAAAAAAAATTCGATATATGTCGTCAATCACATCATTAGAAAATGACACTATTGAATAATAAATACACAATACCATTGGACAAATTAAATAAATTCTTTCCAGCGTTCATTGAAATGAGACAAGTCAAGGAGAAAGTGGCATATTGACAAGTCCTATTTGTTGTATTTTCTTCGTTCTTGATATTTTTGTTGGTCGTCTCTACCTTTTTTTTTTGGGACCCATTACACTAACCATCTCAACATAAATGGGGTCAAATGTCCGGCCTTACTGTACACGGCTTATACCGTGCCAACGCGGCTAAATATAGGACCACCTAATCCCTTGTATCTCAATTCTAACACTCATTCATGTCTAAATTATACATGTCCCATACCATATATAATTGAGATATGCCTATGCTCAACTATTCCTCCAATAGACACAAATAGCGAAGCAAGTTCCTAATTTACTCTCCCGGAAAGAGCAATTCAACCTTATCACTCCAATTCGGGCATACAAAAGAAAAATTCACTCCAAGCTCTAAACCGAGGTTCCTCGCTTTGACACTAAATTTTGACAGGGGGTTGTCATGCCCCTTTTCCAAGCCCGCGGCAATCCTTGATTATCTTCCTTAACTTCAGCCAGTGAGTAGCGACGTCTTAGGTAGGTCGCTGGCCTTCAGTGCAACCCGAAGCGCGAACCTCCACCTTGACAACTTTAGGAGGTGATCTATACCATCTCCCCCACCTCTTCCATCAGCTCATCTCCCATCAGCTCCACCTCTACAGGTTCCTCCTCTATCAGCTTCTCCTCAAGGTCCATATTCAAGTCATGAAAAGGGGTTTAGGGTGGTGGGGTAAGATATTGGAATATCCTAGTGAGTCTAACTATAAACCCAGACTAGAAACGCAATCGCCTTACGGTCCATAGTCTGTCCTTCAACCACTCACAAGCATACTCAACTCACTTAGGTTTAATGTCGATACCTCACTATGTCATCGATTATAGTGCACATGTTAGCTACCACTCTGGATACCACACACTCTTGCCATGCTGACGACAAGACGGCCTCTCAAGCTTGATTGGCATATTGCCCAATTCGGGGGGCTCTCTGACTTGACTAGTAGAAATCTTAGTCAACAGGGCTTCTAGCCTAATTGGCATACCGTTCAACCATCGGAGCTTTCCGGCCTGACTATCGTGCCTCACATCACTCTCGCACAGTTACTAGCCCTTTCCCCACGGACAATTAGTCTATGACTGAGTCTTGGCCAACGCCTCACGTGGTTTTTGGCCTAACTTGTCTCCATTGACCAACCTTTCACGTCACTTGGCTCTTACATGGGACCCTTAGCGACCCTTCACTTGGCGTGGCTAACAAGCGTGTCAGACCTCAGGGTATGAGGTACACACGCACCGCTCGTCTATCTCATTGAGCTACTGCCTATTAGTCTATTAGTCTATGATCGAGACTAAGCTCAAAGCCATACCATCGTACATCCTATCTCGTTGCTTAACCTTGAGATGTTAAAATAAGACAGTCCACAACTCGTCCGAATCATATATTCAATCCACTGGTACATAACACTCCTTCTAATGTGGTCTGGTACCATTGACCATTTTAGTCGCCCAAGCGATCACACAGTGATCCTTGTGACCAGTCGACACCCCACGGGACTCAGTTGACCTTCTTATCTAATCAAGGCCCATTAGCCATTTGATCGGTTCCGCTAATCGCCACATAATTAATATTATGCACAACGGGCCTACTAGTCGAGAAACTCTCTCATTTCCCCGATATAGCAATGAAAGTCCACAGTCGATGCCCCAATAGGCACACTCGACTTACTTCACCAATTATAGCCACCTAATTGGTCCAAGTCATACATTACGAGTCTTTTCCAACTGGTGGTAGTAGTTAGGTGGTCAGAGCATCGAGCAAGCTCGTTGAAGGCGTAGATCGCGGCTAGGGTTTCCAGGGAAAGATGGCTATGCTTCGGGGATGATTTTTCTCCCAAATGACGCAACAACGGTGGCCAAGATCGGTGCCATTGTGCTCGTGGAATGTCTAGCTACCGATAGGAGGCAGCGGCGGCGGCTGGGTCTTGCCGGAGAGAGCACAACAACTATGAATAGTCCCTCATGCAGAAGACAAGGGGAGTCGGGGAGGAATCGACGACTTCGGGGGCAAACCAACAGAAGTGACGGCATTGGCGGGGCTGAGGATATGCTTGAGGACTCATAGGAAGTGGTGGCATGGGTGTTGTTGGCAAGCATGCATCAACTTCGGGAAACCAGTAACAATGGCGCATGAACATGGGGCAACTCCTGACAGCGATTAAGGCGGTGTCATGGATGGCGATGGGTCAAGGCTAAAAGGTCGTGCTTCTCGGAAGCCAATGCCATTGACGATGTGCCAAACGATGGTCAAAGGAGGAAGAACAAGCGGCCGAGAGAGAGAGAGAGAGAGAGAGAGAGAGAGAGAGAGAGAGAGAGAGAGAGAGAGATTGGATGTTGCATGTGGAATGGAAAATGAGAGAGAGGAGAGAGGAAAAAGGGGCGGTAGAAGTTACTAAAGTGCCCTTGGGTCATAATTCAAATCTTCAAGGGCCAAATTGCAAATATCTAAAATTGGGGGACCAAAACGAGATTTCCGAAAGTCCGGAATTGCCTGAAACGAAAATTCGTGATTTCGTCTGGGGCACTTCTGAGGCCGATGGGCCACCAATTGAACCTCAAAAAATGGAGTCGGAAGCGGGCTGTTATAGTGGGTCTCCCTTGTGTGTTAGTGTTGACTATTGACCAAGAGTCCAACATGGGAAAAATTTTCCAAAAATGCTAATGGGCCCAAAGTTCTTTCTTTTTGCGGCCAAAATGCAAATAACGAAAAGTCGGGAGATCAAAACGCGATTTTTGAAAGTTTAGAATTGCCCCAAACAAATTTCAGAGGTTTAGTTCCAAGGACTCCCGAGACCGACGGGTCACTAACTTAACTCGTAAAATCACACAAATAAACCTCGAAAAAGGGGTCGGAAGCGGGCTATTTACAAGTCCTTTCCCCAACGGCCCATGAGGGTCGCAACACTAGTGATACAAGAACAATCTCTTATAAACTTTAATTGGAGGAAGTACAAAGGTCCTTGTCATATATTCCATGTGTTCCGCTCGACGTTCTTGCTTCATTGATAAAGTGAGTTTTTGGATTTAGCAACATTGCGCTTGTACGTGTAGCCTACTGTTATCTAAACTCTAGAATTAATTGTACGAGAAATTTTATACTATCATAATCGACATTATACAAAGGAGATGTTTTGACTTTAAAAAGTTCTTTTATTTTTCCACAAAAGTTGGCGGATTTCCGTTTAGTGCTCGAGTTCGAGGTCATTATATGAGAATATGAGTAAGTTTCCCACTTTGATTATAAACCATTTAAGTTTTTATTTGTCACCGCAATTTGCATTAGAATTACGACAAAATGAATGCTATTATTGTGACAGGTCATGGAAGCTCCCCGAAGGTTGGAGCTCATGGCCAAGAACAAAAGTACTTGAAAACAAGAAGGTCTGTCACCGACCCTCTCAAAACTCAAAGACCAAGATGGATTTGGAGACTCCAAGAAGCAATCAATTGGTCATCGCTTCATGCTCGCGGGCTCTGCACTCAATCTTGTGTTCTGTCTTTTCAAAGACACTAGTGTTGTATAAATCTAGCAGAATCTTACATGTTTAGGTGCAAATAGCATGAAGAATGCAGATAACCACTTTGATAGGATAGCTAAATCGACGTAGTATATCAGGAACGATAAGTCTTGTGCTAGATATCACTTTGGAACAATTTTTGGCCTGAGAAGTTCAATTCTTGCATATCTTATATTAGCAATAGAAATTGTCGACTTGTTTTTCCTATCCCGGCACCAACGGTCGGCCTTTAGTTTTGGTCCCGACTGATCTATTTTATGTTAGTATCTTAAATTCGTTAGACAGGTTATTGTGGCTCCACTGCAATCGGTGTTCCCAATCTTGACCACGAAATGTTTCACCTACCAAGGGTCCGTTCGTTTGGCAGAAAATAAAGCACTTCCGGAAAATGTGCCATTTTCCGGAGTTCATTTGAAATTTAAAAATTTTTCGATTTTTTTTTTTGAGAAATTATCCGGCAACTGGCGGCGGCGGGCGCCAGGCAGGCGGGTGGGCGGCAGTGGCGACGGCGATAGCTAGCTATTAAATTACTCGTAGACTCATGACGAGAGAGAAAGAGAGAAGATCCGGAAAATGTTTTCCGCTTTTCAAAAACGGAAAACATTTTCCTTAGTTTTAGAAGAAAATTTTTGATTGATTGAAAAACATTTTCCTTAGGAAAATATTTTTCGTCCCCCGAACAGCCCAGTTTCCGGAAAATATTTTCCATAAGAATATTTTTGGCCAAACGAACGAACCCTAAAAAGCTCGAGTTGCATCATCTATCAGAATTTGACCACTTTAGAATTTTTTTCCTGTGTATTGGGACTTCTACAGGAAATTATTATAAATCGATCTACTACTAAAAATTGTAATAGGATAATATTGTAAATTTCGGATTTATTGCTAGCATGATTTTGGTTGTACATCGCTTAACCTTAAGATGTGAACTAATCGGATTGAAGAACAAAATATCGTTAAGATTAGATGCACCGTCTAGTCAATAACTATTGATAAGACCATGGGTTCTTTTTAAAGTTTTGTTGCATGAACTAGTACTGCGTTTCCTCAAGCAACCAATTATTTGAGTAAAGCCTGTGGTGAATAAGCAGTGTGAATGGCATTCCTTACATGGGAAGATAATCAGAGGGAAGATATCGTCATCTAATATTACCGGAGTTCAACTAGTTAAGGATTAAAGTATAGTATCTAAGGATCTTGAGGCTTTTATACCTCTTCATTACATCGGCATGCTCAATGGTTATCGCTATTTTGGGCACCCTTCAATTGTATGATTAGGAAGTCCTTGCCATGCAGGTGGTGTCCCTGGCTCATTGGTCAAGACAACATGATTTGGCTGGTGTCGCTTGACGGACTCGGAGGGAACTTAGCGTGTTCTATAATTTCAACAGCTGCAGTCTTATTGGCACCACCTTCAATATTTCTATCTCTCAATCTGGCTTTCCCAAAAGTATGGGAGTTGAGGTCTCTTTGGTAAAATGTTCTTCCCAATACAGCAAATTTCTCCCGCGATGAACCTGAAGAACTTGTAACGACATGCCATTTTCTTTTGATGAACATGACCATAAAAATGAGGAGAGCTAGAAGAGCAGCAGCTCCAGCAATCAAGAATAGGCCCCAGAAACTTTCAAGACCCAAGCTGTTGGAAGAAACTGAGTTAATGGAATCCCGGCAGTCAGTTTTTGGTGTAAGCCACTTGTTTTCAGTAATGTTGAGGATTGCTCGTGAAATATCCGGTACTAGTGGAGACCCTCTGGGGAAAACCTGTGAAACAAAAGAAGCAGGACGAGATTTTTCAATCAAAGAGATAATGAATAATCCTAGCAATTGAAAATTTAGATGGGTTTCTATCTTGGCTAAACTTAAGAGATTTGAGGACTTACGAAGCCAAATCCAGCAGCTTTAAATGTCAGTATCATGGTATATTTGTTGCAATATCGAGAAAGAACAAGTTTAATGTAGGGCACTTCATCAAATGCTGCTGCAATCCCGTCCTTTGCACTTCCTTTGGAAAGAAGCGCATCACATTCTTCAGGAGACTTATAATATATTAGTCTGGAATCATCAAATTTCATTTGCTTTAGCATTCCATA
Organism: Melaleuca quinquenervia; assembly: GCA_030064385.1. NCBI lineage: Eukaryota > Viridiplantae > Streptophyta > Magnoliopsida > Myrtales > Myrtaceae > Melaleuca > Melaleuca quinquenervia. The sequence goes on from CM057720.1 coordinate 9,354,154, forward strand.
AACAAAAGAGCCGTACATGTATCCCACTTTTTCTCCACTCTTTAGAAGCTGATCCACATCAGTAACAGTTGGTTGAAGATTTTGCACCACCAAGAGAGAGCTCAAGCTTGCCGTATAACTTTGTGTTAGTATAAGTAACACAAAAACCCACGCAATCACAACAAATCTCGATAGGTTGCTTAATACACTCTCCCCTGCAGTTCAAATTTTGGGTAAGCACATAAATTCTCCAAGAATAATATAACAATTGTGATGTTCAATTGATCTATGAAAGTGAAGGGCGATTACTTTGTGCGAAGACCATGGTTGAAAACGAAAACCAGAAGCTTGTGCCAACTTGATGTGCAGCTGGACCCCTGAAATCTTCGTTGATCTGATGCTCAAGAACCCACACGACCAATGCTATAAACACAAAGAAGCATCCGGTTGTTAGCCAAAGGTCCCAAGTGAGTGGCTTCAAGAAGACCCAAGCATCCTTCCTCTTGTTGTCTTTGTATGGCACGAGCATTGAAACCCCGGATTCAGTGTATGGTAAGGTGAAATCCACATACAGTGATCGGTTCGCAATGATCGTCATATCCCCCACCACTGCATCATATTTCTGCTCCAACAAAAAGAAGGGAACAATTTTCTTTGTTAACCACGTGGTAGCAGGGTGTTATTCAACATCTATGCAATGAAATCAAGTACTTGCAATGCGTTATCTCACCCGGTAAAATACTTGATCGATCATGTCATTGTAACTTGCGGTGGTGTGCCTTCCATTATGCAAGGCAAATGGAATAAGGTCATAAGCCACAGCATAAGGCAATTTTTCTATCACGGCTCGAAAGAGCTCAATACAATATCCAGTGACTTGATACTTGTTCGTGCTTGGATCTCGAGTCACCTTCACGAATTGATCGTCTTTTACAGGAACTAAGATTTTTAACTTCTTTCCATTCGTTGGAATCTCCCATCCTTTAGGAGCAGAGGTCGAATCTCCTGGCCATATTATAAGTCTGAGATTACTATTCGAAGTGGAATATTTGCTTGTGCTGAACGCACTCAAATCTCTTAGCAGCCCATTTTCTGGCGTCCAAAACCCAATGCCTCTTGCTGCGTTTCCATTGATATTAATTATCTAGAATGCTGACGACTGTAGCTGCCCATTGACGAGGCTAAACTTTCCACTGAGGCCCGCGAATGTCGTCTTGGCTAGTTTCTGAAGAAGTTTCTGACCATTTTGAGAGACCCCCATGGTATGTAGATCCGTTGCGTCCGAGGAAGTATTCGACATTTGGAAGGTAAAATTCGCTGCACCCATTTCCTTGACAGCCATTGCCAGAGCCCAAGCAGCGTCATAAGCCCAGTATCCAAAAATGTTCAACGTAGGTTTAAGGAGGGATGGGTTGTCTCGTTGGAATTTCAACTTCCACCGGACCATGAAGTTGTCCAGTTTATGTGCGTCTGGGACACAAGTCTTGATGCCCAATGCTCCTTGCATCGAACTAGTGACAACAGATGAATCCACCAAATTAAGTTGGTCGGTGATTCCATTAGTCAAGATCCACACATAACCTTCGTTCATCATTCCTGCCTCTTTTGCTTTGGCAAATAGCCGAGAACCGAGGGTAGGTAACATGTGCACGATGAAGACCCTCGTTTGCATCGTCATTAACTTGTAGAGTTCCTCTAGGATCTGATCGTTTGTGGCCGAAGGAGGAATGAGGCTCCTATAGAGCACCCGGGCGTTGACCTCTTCCAAAGCATCGGTAAGAGAAGGTATGACGCCTTCCCCGCACTCGTTGTCCACATATATGAGGACAGCTTTTCTCCAGCCAAAAGCTTGCACGATCACACTTATGGCATTCACTTGAGATGAGTCATTTTGTGTGGCTCGAATGAAGTACGGACTCCGAATCGAACTGAGGGACGGACTTGTAGCAGAAAAAGAGATGACGGGCACATGAGATTTGGTTCCAAGGTCAATGATGAAGTCTGCTTGAAGTGAAATTTCAGGGCCTATTATGGCTTGGACTTGCTTATTCTTTATTAAATCAAGTGCTGCAATGTGAACCAGAAAAGACGGTGAACAACAACAATAAGGCAGATGATGGAAATTCTCATTGGAGAAGGCATAGTATTGATCAGATTCCCATTAAAACTTAGATGCAGCCTTATAGAAATAGAATGTTGAAGAAAAAGAAAAATAGGAATTTGAAGTTGAGATATAACTATGTACCTGATTGTAGGCATTCGGTTGTTGCATGCCTTTGATATTCTTTGGCACATGATATCGCATAGCAATCAGAAACTAATTCTTTCATAGAGGTGAATTAAGAACAAAATAAGAGTGGATAAATTGGCCCATACACGAAAAGTCCTGGCATCAGAAAAGTCCACTCTAGAATCCATGCCCCATATTTCTATCTCAAGGATTTTGTAAGGTGAGACCTATGTGATGCTATACTATATATGAAGCCTATCGGCATTCACATTAATCTGCTTTCATGCATTGGCAATTATTTGGTGGAAATTGGCACATGAGTTGGTTTATCTCACCAAAAATACCACAAAACTTCTGTGGAATTAATTAATCACTGGCTCAGCTCGACCAAACTTGTTAACCATGATATTTGGCTGAACTAGAAAAAGAAAATCAGTTAACTTATGTGCAGATATGTACCATGTAGTTCATACATATTTTCCCAAAGAAAAGAATTTGAAATTGCCTCTATCAATCCTCGCCCTTGAGGTCTACTACATAGCATGTGTCTTTTGCGAGATGATTTCTAACACGGTTCATCATGTAGACATAATTTGACGGAATCTACTATATTTATAGTGGGATAAGAATCACATGAGACCTATATATTCTTCAAAGAATAGAATAGACGATAGTAGTCCTCCTACATGTTTTCATCCAAGACCATAAAAAAAAAATAAGAAAAATCCTCCTTGCACAAGTTTTTCTCAAGATGAAACTTTGCGTCCATAAATCTATATACGTATGTATGTCAGTGAAATACGAGATGATACAGAAGGTGGACTTCTCAATTCAAAAACCAATTGTTGACTGACACCAATACGATATCATTTCAATGGTGCTGCTTTCTTGAACCACAAAGAACAAAGCCACAAGAGAATGTTTAAGAGATCAGAGATGCTCCGGCATGACTGTAAAATAAGTACTCCCATCAAGCTATTCAATTGGATACCCCCATAGATGGAATCCGGATCCCCCAACTTGAGAATTCGTGACTTGAGTATGACATATAATGGGACCGTTCGATTTAGGGAAGATTTCTTTTTTAATTTTTATTTTACAAAAACTGCCAGCTATCCATTTAAAAATGGAGGACTGGCAGCCACTCCGGATCCAGTGTTGTAAATAAATGAAGGGTTCTCCGGTCAAGCTCAAAGACTAGTCTTGTCAGGAAACTCCGCGTGGCGTCAAATGACCAAATCCCATGAATCCTCTCGATTCTCTAGCTAAGCGTCAAAGCGTAAAAGCGACAGTCTCATACGACTGCAAGACTTGTGGGGGATAATATCGAGATATTTCTGACTTCGAGTCCCTCCTCATTCCCAGTGTGAGAGATCAAATGGAATCTTTAAGTACCCACTTGACGTTATCTTTGATTCTATTAGAAGATGACAACGAATTCTTTTTTACAATGATAAAAACCCCTTGAAAAAAAAAATTCCATCTGTCTAAGCCAAATATACGTGAGCTAGGCGGCTAAGACGCAGAGCACAGATTGGTGACATACAGTTCTTGAGAATGAGCCAAAGTATCGGTCTTTCCTTTTTCTTTTTTTTTTTGGGTGAAATTGACCCTGTTCGTTTCGTCTTTGAGCTCTATTATTGGGGCTCAGGGAATCGCTACGATGAGACTGCATATTTCATTAAATGGTCGTGCCCTTGAAAGTTCAACAGGGAATTTTTCTTAAATTATAATTAAGGAAAAAATCACCAAAGATCCCAAACTTTATCTCATGTAACACATTTACTTCAATTTTTTTTTGTAACACGAAAAATACCAAACTTTACCCATCATGACACATGTACCTCAAATTTTTTTGTGTGATGAAAAACCTCAAACTTTCCACACCATGGCACATTTATTCTAAACTTTTTTTTCTTTTTTTTCCTAAAAAAATACTTGGTCGTCGAGCTCCACTGGCCGTTGGAGCTTGTCGGCTACTCCAACGGGTGGGCCGGCCATGGGTGAGGGTGGCAATGGCTGGGGAGGCCGCTGCAACCCTCCTCGTGGCTGGTGAGGGTCGCCTAGCCCACACCAGCCCTCGCCTGCGGCCGGCGAGGGTTGGGGAAGGCCGCCCTCCCCAAATCTGGGCAGGGCAGAGCAAACCTCGCCCAGATTTGCCTCACTCAGCCCCCGCAGCCCTCACCCATGGCCGGCAAGGGCCAGACGAGGCCTTTCCTGTCTTGCCTTGCTCCGGAGTCGACGGTTTTCCTACGCGCACTACCCATTCGACGAAATGCACAAGTGAGTTGCACAATGTTTCCTTAGTTTATTTCGTGGAACGGGTGGCGTGCGTTAGAAAACCTTGATTCCGTAGCAAGGCAAGGTAGGGCAAGCCTCGTCCAGCCCACACTGGCCACGGGGCGAGGGCCGACGTGGGCTAGGTGACCCTTGCCAGCCACAGGGAGGGCCACAGCGGCCTCCCTAGCTTCGCCCATGGCTAGCCCGCCCTCTGGAGTGGCTGGGGAGCTTCGGTGGCCGGTGGAGCTCGCCAGCCAAGTATTTTGTTAGGAAAAAGAAAGGGCTAAATGTGTCATGGTGGGCAAATTTTGGGGTTTTTCGTGTCACACAAAAAAATTTTGGATAAATGTGTCACGGTGGGTAAAGTTTGGGGTTTTTGGTGGTTTTTTCCCCATATAATTATGATGAAGCTGAAAATTTTCCAGAAGATTGGCAGATACGCTTATTATGAACAATAGTCAGATTTCTCTTGCATTAGACGAACAGCTGCACAAAATACTTTATTTTCTTGAGTATGCTAGAGAGAGAGAGAGAGAGAGAGAACCTGCAGCAGCGGCAGCAACCGCGTCTCGTTTGGAGTCTCTAACGTTGAGGACAAGCCTGGTCTTGTAGGAAGGGTTTGAACTATAGAAGTCAGAGAGAGACATGTTAATGCAGCTCAGTCCCATCTGACCCGCCCACGTCTCCAGATTAAGAACCACCCCAACGTTCACCGGGATAGTTTGCAGAGCATCATTGTTACTGCTCTGCGCGACTGCGATGTGAGGGCCATCGATGAAGGCCGTGATTATGGCGAAAAAGAAGAGAGCCAAACTGAGGAGCTTTTCAGTATCGAGCAAGATTCTTGGAGGAATCATTGAAAAGGGTATGGGGAAAAGGCAAGTGTGCCTTTGTTTATGCGCAGAGAGAGAGAGAGAGAGAGCCAGAGGAGACGACGACGACACGATGCATTTATAATAGAATGATAAATTTGGGGGGAAGGCTTTTCTCTCCTCTGCTCTTCTCTGACAAAAGGTGGCATCCTCTGGACGCGGGTACAGTGAGAACTAGCCCACTATACTATTTCTAATAAAATAGTAAATCCAACTCATATATAAAATGACAGAACTTTCCTTTCTTTTCCATGTGAGATAAGAAAAGTATTTCAAGTTTGTTTTACAAACAAACAATTCCAACAATTTGAAAGCCTGCCTTAAGAAGCTGCTTCTTACCCATTGTAAAATTATGGTGAATATTACTTCGAGATTTGGCATCGTCTCATGCCATTTTTTTTGGGGCCTTTCCTGTGGACCATTTTTGTATTGTTAATGTCTTGAAGATCACAATGAGAGGAGATGACATTTGAAGACACAGCCTGCCTTGAGAAGCTGCTTCTTACCTATTGTAAAATAGTGGTGAATTCCTCTCTTTGGAACCTTCATGGCTCCGAAACCTGAGTGGCAGACCCATGTACTGAGGAACATCGACTTTGCTGGTTCTGATCGACGGTTTTGCATTGTCGTCATCTTGCTCAGGGTTTTGCCATAAATGAAGTAATTAAGGGAGTTTATCGCAATTTTTTTTTAAATGGAGACATTCTACCTGTTCTTAAGAAAGGATGAGAATCTTCCCTAGACATCTCAAACCGTGGGAGCACACGTGAACTTTGGAATGGCTGAAACGGAGAGCCGACACAACAAGCTGCTCCGCCAATTTTTTCTCATGGTTATTTTAATTGCCGGCACACACAATTTCCATGTCCGCTGATCGGACTCTCGTGTAATCACCAACCACCATTATACGGCAATTGAAGGAGGGAGGATGAAGACGATAAGCATTCATCGGGTCAAAGCCACCATAAGATCAGCCTCGCCTTTTTTTTAATTTTTCGTATCTAGGAAGTTTCTCGACTTCTAAGTCACGACACGATGTTTTGGAAATTAGATAAGCGTAGCAACACAAGAAGCATATCAACACATGAACTTCCAAATCCCATTCTCCACAAAGGAACATAACATTCCATTGAAGATTACAAGTCTAGACAGCGTCGACGAGAAACCGAAAGGAGGAAAAACACAACCTAACAACTTCTCCAGCAGTCAAAGCCACCCGATTATTGAGGATCCTATGGATCCCACATAAAAGCAAGCACCTCCAGTAATTACAGTAGTAGATAGACAACACAGTGACTGGTCATGAACCCTGGTCTCCCTTAGAAACCATGACTCTTGTCTGGTCTTTCTTCGCGAGGCCAACCTAGACCAAAAACTGGGAGACGTTCCTCCGCTGATCGCCTTGCAGTTGAATGATTTTTCCAAGCTCCTTGTCCTGGACAACATTCCCATTACAATAGAACTCCTTTTTCAGATCCTTGAGGATCTTCTCGAAGCTGAATTCTTTCTTCAGCCCCTGCACAGTGGTCAGGCTGTTCTTTCCATTCCTTTGCTGGATGCGAATGTGAACATACTCCTTTGCCCCAGGGGGTCGTTTATGTATGCCCTCGATTAAGGTACAAGCGCACTGGATCTATTGTGGATGCAGGAAAGGCGGTCTTTTGGTTCATTGGTCTTTCGCTTCCTCTTCCCTTTGGTTAGCCTATTTATTAGTAGGATGACTACCTGTCATCGTAGTGCTCGACCAGAGCTTTCTCCTCAAAGTAGGAAATAGGCATGAAGCTTGCTGGCGGCATCGATGACGGTGATCTTTCACTCCTTCTTCAAGCCAGTCGTGATCTCACTTTCGAAAGAAAGTTTTGATGCGACTCATTTCACTGGATCAACTACGACCGTTGCTAGGTTAGGGACAGCTCCGAAGAACCCATATGGAGAAGTATATGCTTTAGGTCAACATATATCTATGTCTGCTCACAAAGCATGAAGGGTAATTTTGTTCGGGTCATGCACACCACAAGTAGAAAAAACTGGATCTCTTATTCGCCTTCCGCCCTTACTTCCAGAGGTCGAAAAGGCCAAACTCGAAGTGGACGGCAGACGGCAGCTGGACGGCGGGGCGTGGACAGCGCGAACGGCTGCTGGATGGCGGGCTATGGGCGGCGGGGCCGTGGACGGCGTGGACGCTTCTAGACAGAGGGACTCTTCGTCCAGCTGCTGGAGTGCTCTGCCGGAGTTCTTCCACGAGGAAGGGGAGAGAGAGCTTCAGAAATGGGAGAGCTTCAGTAAAGCTCAAGCTGAAGAACGAGGAAGGAGAGAGAGAGAGCAAATGCATTTCACCTCCCGAAGCAACGGAGTAGAGGACGCCACCTTTTGTCAGAGAAGAGCAGAGGAGAGAGAAGCCTTCCCCCCAAATTTTCAAACCTCCTCGGCTCGGCTTTTCCCCCACTCGGCTGTTCTTCTTTCCTCCACACTGGCGCCACGTGGCGTGCGTTGAATGGTGAACTGCATTGCCACGCTGGCACCCGAGTTGCACCTAATATTTTCTCGGACATGACCCATTTGGCTTCCGGAACGACCATATACGATGATAATATGACCTCTCACAATTCCGACGGCTCGTGCTTCTTTTCTTTGGATTAAGAATCCTATAAATTCTTTTGACCCCGGGATTGTTTCTACAATTTTTGTCCTGCTACTGCCATCTTGTGCTAAAGATCTATGATGAAACTTGCAAGTAGTACTGGAATGGCTTGAGTTTAGGACTAAGAAACATGGGTATATGTGTGACGCATCGTCTCGTAATTATTTTTGTAACTTCTAAGATCACATCCACAATTTCTAAGATTAACTAATCATTGGGATTTTAGTTCATATCATAAATTACTCAAGTTCATGCCTACGTCTAACATAGTAATTCTAGATTTTCATTTTGGTCCTTTATCAATCCCATTTCCCTCATCTTGCTTCTTTGTTCATAATTGAAGAATAAATCAATATTATTAATGTCATATAGCCGCGAGAAATTGTTGCCTCATTGGCATCTCTTTTCTAAAACATAGAGCAGTTAATTAATGCATTAATTCCATTGTGCATGCAAGCATGAGTTCAGGTTTGATCCATGAGGAGAAGACAATGATGCAATTGATGGGAGAGCAAAGACAAACCGGACAATATCGGATTAACACAGCAGAATAAAATTATCTTTCCTCTTGAGCGAACCTAATAGGAAACGATATAGAGTGATAAAGATATCAAGCACTCACAAATACAAGACGATTTTAACATGGAAAACCTCCTCGATGTAAGGAGATAGAAAACCACGGGATCAGAGTCCACTCAAAAATTTTCACTATCACCAAAATCGAGTGAACAATGTTCTTCTCTAGCAAATACTAGAGGTATATAGTAGCAACAACATCAAGAACACCAATATTGGCAATACACATAAATCCCACGAGAGATTAAGAATATATCTCACAAAAATCGCAGATTCTATTTAATCTACGAAAAACCTAATGTAGGGAGCTTTAACTAAAATCAAACGGATCATATTCGAGAAAGATGTCCACAAACACGCTGACAGGAATATCAGCTCACTTGAATCACATTTCGACCTTTGACACCAGTTTGATGATAAACAAATACTGTTCTTTCTTCAAATTTTGTGCTTTCTTTTTTTCTCGTTGTTTGAGTATCAACGAACGTTCTTTTTGTAGTTACTCTCTTCTGATAGTGAGAAACCCTATTTTTCCATATATAATATTATATGGGCTCAAGCCTATGGGTTTGCAATTCATTGGGCTTTCTCCACATATGAGTAAACCCAGCCAACAAATCTCCCCCTCACTTCGATGTATAGGGATTCACTATCCCTGCTATTAGTCGACAATATTCAAGCTTCTCCCTTGGTAGAGTCTTTGTCATTATATCGGAACCATTATGATCTGTATGAATTTTCTCAAGTTCCAATAACTTCTCATCTAGAACATCTCTTATCCAATGATATCTAACATCAATAATGTTTAGATATAGCATGAAAAGATGAATTCTTACCGAGATGAATAGCACTTTGGTCTTTTTTGCTTAAGCGCAAGTTCTTTCAAGAACTTTTTTAGCCATAATAGCTCTTTACTAGCCTTAGTCACCGCAATAAAATTCAACTTCGGTTGTAGAAAGTGCAACACATTTTGCAACTTTGATTTCCATGACACAATCCCACCTGCAAAAGAAATCAAATAACCAGAAGTGGATTTACGAGTATCAATATCTCCAACCCAATCGGAATCAGTATATCCAACTAACTCAAGTTTCCCGGTCCCAAAACTGAGTTTCAAACTAGATGTACCCTATAGATACCTCAAGATCCATTTTCACTGCATTCCAATGCTCTCTTCCTGGATTTGACAAATAGCGACTGACAATGCCAACTGCATGCGCTAAGTTTGGTCGTGTACATACCATTGCATACATTAAGCTTCCCACGGCTGAGGCATATGGAACGTTTTCCGTATCTGTGTTGTCTTTATCAATCATAAGACTTTGCTTCATATTCAACTTAAAGTGGGCAGCAAGAGGAGTGCTCACCACTTGAGCTTTGTCCATGTAAAATTTCTGAAGAACTTGTTCAATGTACTTCTTTTGCGACAAGAACAACTTCTTAGCATTTTTGCTTCGGGTAATTTCAATGCCAAGAATATGTTTCGCTGGGCCAAAGTCTTTCATATAAAAAGACTTGCTCAATTGCTTCTTCAATAATTCAATTCGTGAAGCATTCCTACCAATAATTAACATATCATCAACATAAAAGCAAGAGAATAATAAAGTCGTCATCAGAGAATTTTTGGACAAACACGCTACTATCTGATAAAGTCTTCTTATAGCCCTGCTCCTCCATAACTGACAAAAACTTTTTGTACCACTGTCTCGGTGCTTGCTTTAAGCCATAAAGACTCTTTTTCAACTTGAACACATAGTCTTCTTTTCCTTTCACTATGAAACCCTCTGGTTGCTCTATGTATATCTCTTCCTCCAAGTTACCATATAGGAAGGCTATTTTGACATCCATTTGCTCAATTTCCAAATCTAAGCTATTAGCTAAGCCTAGAATAACATGAATAGAAGACATTTTCACAACTAGAGAAAATATATCATTAAAATCAATACCTTTTCTTTGACCGAATCCCTTAACAACCAATCTAACTTTGTATTGTGGTTGTGAAGAATGTTCTTGTTGCTTTAACCTATATATCCACTTGTTCTTCAAAGCTCTTTTACCTTTAGGCAACTTTACCAAATCAAAAGTATGATTAGGATAAAGTGACTACATTTCATCCTGCATTGCATCAAGCCATTTACTTTTGTACTCATCTTCAATTGCTTCTGCATAACATTCTGGCTCACCTGTACCAGTCAATAATACATACTCATATGTAGAATATCTAGTGGATGGTTGTCGGTCTCTGATAGATCTCCAAACTGGAATGTCTAATGGAGCATTTAATGGAGCCTTAGGTTCATGAACTATATCATCTGTTTCAACATATTCTAGAACATGTGCATTATCAGGAACATTCACTTCCGAATGTTTCTCATCAACCTATGTAGGAACATCTGCATGAGGAACTAAATCCAAGTCAATCAAATCATCACTAACCTGTAGCACTGAAATCATATTTAATTTCTCAATATCATGTATTATCCGATCTTCCACAAACACAACATCTCTGCTTCTTACAATTTTCTTCTCAACTGGATCATAAAACTTGTAGCCAAACATATTCTGGCCATAGCCAATGAATGTGCATCGTTGTGTTTTTAATTGGATCTCTCGTCTTTAGAAATGTACACAAATACCTTGCACCCAAAGACACGTAAATAATCATAAGAACATATTTACATGTTCAAACTTTGTCAGGAACATCAAACTCTAAAGGAACACATGGAGTAAGATTCAATACATGTGCAATTGTACTCAAAGCCTCACCCCAAAATGATCTCGATATTTTTGATTGTAAAAGTAAACATCTTACCCTTTCAACCAATGTTTTGTTCATTCTCTCATCTAAGCCATTTAACTGAGGTGTCTTGGGAGGTGTCCTTTGATGTCGAATACTCTGTTGCTTACAATATTCATCAAAAGGTCCAGTATATTCTCCCCCGTTGTCTGTTGTGATGCATTTCAACTTCTTTCCAGTCTGTCTCTCGACTGAAACCTAAAACTGCTTAAAAACATCTAATACTTGACCTTTAGTTTTCAATGTATAAGCCCAAAGTTTTCTTGAATGGTCATATATGAAAGTGACAAAATAAAGAGAGCCACCAAGTGAGTTTGTTTTTATAGGATCACAAACATCAGAATGCACAAAATCAAGTATACTTGATTTCCTTAAAGAAGGAGAGCTTTTGAATGTAACTCCACTCTGTTTTCCAGCTTAACAGTGGGCACACTTTTTCAATGCTGAACTTTTCAATTCTGAAAGGAGCTTCTTCTTAGCCAATACTGACAAACATCTCTCACTAATGTGACTAAGTCTCATATGTCATAATTCAACTGTCTCTTCGTTTTCTACTGCATCAATGGTATCTATGGATAACTTTGCTTGCATAATGTACAACGAAGAACATTTTTTGCCTCTAGCTATAACCATACAACCTTTAGTGAGCTTCCATTGACCATCACTGAAAGTGTTGCAATACCCCTCATCATCCAGCTTGCCTGTGGTATTCAAATTCAAACGAATATCAAGTATATGTTTAACATCATTCAATACTAACCTTGTGCCATTGCTAGTCTCTAGGCATACGTCACCGATGCCTATAACTTTAGTCAATCCATTGTTTCCCATCTTCACAGATCCAAAGTCACCTAACTTGTAAGATGTAAAGAAATCCCTACAAAATGTAACATGAATAGATGCACCACTTCAATTACCCAGCTGATCTCATGACATACAAGATTCATTGCATCAGTACCAAAGACAATGAGAAAGTCTTCTGAAAGCGTAGCAACACGATTGTCATCGCTATCATTATCAAATTTCTTTTCTTTACTTTTCTCTTTTTGTCTCTTTTTCAAATCACGACAATACCTTTGGATATGTCCCTTCCAGTGGCAATAATGGCACTCAACATTTGCAAATCCATTGAATTTGCCTCGGCTTTTATCTCGGCTTTTATCTCTATTCTACCAACCCCGAGTGTCGCTTCTTCCCCTTTTTTCAATAACCAAAGCATCATAATGTGAAGAGGCGGATCCATGTGTCTTTCTTCTCATCTCTTCATTCAAAACATTGCTCTTGACCAAATCCATGGTAATTGTACCATCTAGGGTTGAATTAGACAAAGACGTTCGAAACGTCACCCAAGAATCCGGCAAACTACCAAGCAACCATAATGCTTGTATCTCATCGTCAAACTCGATTCCCATCACAGCCAACTAATTTATAATTCATTAAAAACAATTCAAATGATCAATTAGAGGAGTACCATCATGATATATTAAAGCCATCGTCCGTTTAATAAAAAATAATTTGTTATTCCTAGTCTTTTGAGCATACAATTGTTCGAGTTTACTCCACAATCTGCGTACATTTGTTTCCTCAATAATATGATTCAAAACATTATCATCTACCCATTGCCTGATGTAACCACACACTTGACGATGAAATATAGTCCATTTAGCATTATATTTATTCTTAGGTTTCTCATCAGTAAACATGGGCAAATAATAATCCTTTACATATAATAGGTCTTTCATTTTTCCTTTCCAAATATGATCATTTCAACCATTCAATAACCATTATGCTCATATTCGTCTCCATTGTTCCGCACAAGGCAGAAAAAAAATCAAGTAAGAACCAATGCTCTGATACCACTTTGATGGGAGAACAAAGACAATCTGGACAATATTAGATTAACGCATCGAAATAAAATTATCTCCCCTCTTGAGCGAACCTAATAGGAAACAATATAGAGTGATAAAGATATCAAGCATCTACAAACACAATACGATTTTAACGTGGAAAACCTCCTCGATCACTGTGGCCAAAAGCAATGGCCGACAAGAATAAAAGCACCCCATGTACAATATTGTCAATTCCTTAGGAATCATTTTTGAGGGATTAGAGCATCCTTAAGCTTAGCCAACCATCAGGGACAGCTGTCTATATTCATGAGCTGGAGTTCCACATCGACATAATTTCAAAGGTTTCTAAGATAATTACATGCTTGTGATGCGAGCCCCTTGGCATCTGCACGATGCTTTCTCTCTGTAAAGTTAAAGGAATGGAGGGGAGGAAATTGTGACATTTGCTTTTGCTGTTAGATTTTGATACTTTGTTGCTTTTTTTTTGTGTGTGTGTCTTTTGTCTTTGATAAAAAAATCTTTTTCTTTTGAGTTTAAAATCATTGATGTCATTTCCTTTTCACTTTTTCAATGATAAGAAGGGAATCATATAAGCTGTCTGCTATTTAGCCTCGTTGGAAAAGATAATAGTAGTCATTGTCGTCCATCAAGGAAGAGTACATTTTCTTGTTACATTTGAAATGTAAATATATTTTTATTCCTTTCGTATAGATATGTGCTTTTTTCTGGATTTTTTTTGCTAGAACTTCAAATGATGCTCCAACCTACCATGGTCGCTGCACCCTAGTGCTCTTTGTTACCATCAAGATATGATGTAGGAAACTAGGAAATCTGCAAAAGATCCAAAATCTATGATATCCCATAAATTAAGGAAACGTGCGAAGCAAATATTGCAAATGACGCAGGGGAAGTATACTTGGAAGACAATTCCAAAAGATAACGTTTATTCTTAATAATCAAAGCGTACCCATTACAATAACTAAGACGCCTATTTACAAGGCAAATAATAATAAAGGAAAATATATTAATAAAATGGAAAGAAAACTAGGAAATCTACAAAAGATCTGAAATCTATGACATCCCATAAATTAAGAAAACGTGCGAAGCAAATATTGCAATCCCGAATATCATGCAATCTCTCTTGATTTGTGGATCCCCCTTGCTCGTTGCCCTACATCAAGATATGTCTCTCTAAGCTTCTGTACATGTTTAACCATCTTCTTGTTGGTCAAGATTCAGGAACTCCAACTTTGAATTTAGTTGGGATAGTAATAAAGTGGGGCATTTGAGTATTATGCACGGTTGGACCAGATTTAACGTGAATTTATAACAAATGAATTTGCGCTATTTAAGAGAAAATCCTTTCAGTTTTATTCTGAATAATAATCAACAAAGTTGTCAATTTCTACAGTAAAATAAGTATTTATACTACAGAACTCCTTGAGAACTTTAATTAAATAGATAACAAATTAAATCAGTACATAAATCCAAACCAATTGAATTTGGGAAAAGATATAAGATTCAATGTCGAAATCTAACAGGCTCTCCCAATTAGCATTGCAGCCCCAGCGGAACCTTTCAATAAATAATTTTTGGCCTAGTTACAGAGCTTGTCATTATGATCTCTACTAATTTGGATGCTTAAAAAAAAATCCTTACGACCTGCTTTGGCGTTAGAACCGCTGAATTGTGTCTCACATAGCTAGCAAGAATATGTACATACCAAGTCTATATGTACCGTTAGGTATGTTGATCCCAAGATATGGCTTGAATAATCAATGATTCGGTGATATTGGTGGATATGATCTTCAAACCGTACAAAAACTTCTCAGTCAAAACAAAAATATTGCGTGCTTAGATAAAACATACAAATTGAGCTCATCTAAGTCATTGGTCATGTAGGTCTTATGTTAAGATTAAACTATTAATAGATTAGATGACATTAGAACATGTTAGATATAACCTGTGCAACGACTTTCTAAGGGGCTTAAAAGAAGATGTAGATGTCAGACACCTACAGGTAACCCCAGGAACTGTTTTTTTTTTTCTTATTTTTTCTGAACATCGATAAAGGTCCTCGTCTTCGGGAGTGGTACATTTGAAATGAAACGAGCAATTTGTCTTTGTCCGACCTCGTTGACCTTGACCAATTCGACGTGAGAACTCTCGCAGTAAGTCCTCAACCACCTCTACAAACTTGATTGAATTCAGTCATTGCGTGCCAGAGGGCCAGTCCTACAATAGATTCGATAGGTACGTTAAGCCATAACATATTTCTGGTGGTCACTATTCTAATTGCTTCAAGTTGTCAAGTGAGCTATTGATTAGTACCAATAGATCAAACAACTAGTAAAAATTGGTCTCGGTTTGAATTTACTGTTTTTTTTTCTGTTTTAACTTAATACTCTCCTCAAGTTGAAGTCAAAGGAATGACCCTATATTGAGTAGAGGCCTTGATTTAGATATACGCCTAGAAAAATTTGAAAGCAGGTGAAAAAGTTTATATAGAACAATAGTTTATCGACTTTATTCTTCTTTTCGTTGTTGTCATTTACTACTATTAGAACAAAGTACTATTATTAGTAAAATTGACTTTCTACAGCATATAAAGTGATTTTTGGGAGTTTCCAAGAAGCTACCACTCGTGCCTTGAAGCAGAACCTTTTGACTAGAGTATTTCCCGATATTAGAATACACGTAGTGGTAATTGCATTGTTCCACATCTACCCAGCTTAAGGAACACGTCTGCAACCATTTTATGATGCAATCATCTGACCTTAGCCATTTATCGGCTATGTTGGAAGCTAGGGTGTAATATCATTAAATTTTAAGTATATATGTGTATACTAAATACATCTCCATATCAAATTGGCCCGGCTATTCATTTATTTTGTGTCAAAAAAAAACTATGAAAAACGAAAACTTCATCTAGTGAAAACTAACTAGCTGGCCTCTTGATTTTAGATGCAAGTCAGTACATGAATTGTCAATAAAGGTCATCTAAGAAATTAAAATAAGAACCATAGCATTAAGATTCTCGAGATGTTTATGAGGAGAGATATGGTAGTTTTTAAATTTGATGGATAATGATGGGAGTGTGGATTATCTCTACCCTTGATTCATTTGATGCATGTGAAAGCACCAAGTCGTTGCTTCTGGCCGTGGATTACATTGTTTATCTTATTATGAGCTATTGGTAAGTATTGAAATTATATGATTTGGAAAAATTGACTTTGAAACAAGTGAGCTCTGGTCAATCTACTTTATTATATATGGAGGCACACTTATTCTCAATGTGCCATCCAATCTCATCCATCGAATTCTATTCCAATTATTTGACATGGGAATTCATGGAGTGGGCCCACTATATGAATCATGTGGTGGACAAGGCGCATAATATCTATATCTTTTATGGATATCAACAAGAAAATTGAGTCCAAACTACAACTACCTGATTCATACGTTTTGTCGGAGGATCATTATATGATGGTCGATATGGAGTTGGTGAATATTAGTCGCAGCCCAAACTTTATGGGTTTCACACTGTGGTTACGGTCGTTTATTTAAATGAGATGGTTGATGATTGAAGTGTGAATTCTCTTTACCCTTGACTCACTTTGTGCATACGAAAAGCACCAAGTCATTGCGTCTTGCGAGGGATTATATTGTTCACATTATTATTCAACATTGGTAAGTACTTAATTATGTGATAGAGTAACAACTTTGAAATAAATTAGCTCTAGCCAATTAGCTAATGGAGGCATTAACCGATTCTCAATGTACTATATAATCTCATTCATTGGCTTCTATCCCGATTACTTGACATTTAAATTTGTTGATTGGACATATTGTCCGAGTCATGCGGTAGCCAATGTGAATAACTTTCTCGGAAATTTCGTATCTGTTTCGTGCTCAATGGGGATACCGAGTCCAAGCAACATTTACGTGGTTTGCCCGATCAGTGACAAAGTTCAAACTTTCTGGTTTTTCACGCAAGGAATCATTTCATTTCGTTGTCCATGTGGCTGATTTGTCCAAATTGAAAAAGAAGAATGCAGTGCCTGTCTGCCACATGGCCCATAATTCACTGCAATGTTCTAGGCCGTTTGATTTCATGGGGCTCCACACCATAAGAAACTTTTAATCAATTCACAAGCGCTTGTTTTATGTGCCTGTCCAGTTAAAAAAATTATAGTGTAAGCTAGTGAAATGTCCGGTTCCAAGACTACATATTTTTGTATAAATCGTATGAGATGTTCATCTTTCGTGACACTTAAAAAAATTATGATATGTGAATCATAACGGGTATAGTTTGAATTTTTTGTGGTTTTAATTTCACTTAAACCAACGAAAAGGTTCATGATTTGAGAGAATTGTGTCCTGATGTTGATATGTTTGCTTTCATCAGTAGCAAACCGGTGGGATTTATGTCCGATCACTGAGTTTGATCATGTTTACATGCCACTATATATGTCATGCATATAAATCCCATAAAAGTGATAAATTTTTTTGATGAACTTCAAAATTATCCATGTACGGCATGAAAATAATTACACTTGTTACGATTGACTACTTTTTATGGAGGTGGCGAGTGATTATGTACATGTAGAATCATATGTCATGTGCAAACCGAACATACAGAACGGGGCCTGGAGTAAATTAACGGAACAATAAGACAAACAAGAATCACGCCAAATGAACTGAATATAACATAAAAAATGAGACTTGACTGTGATATTATAATCACTTGATCCGGCCAAGATTGCTGATATATTAAAAGAAAGACCGCGGTTTATAAAATGTTATATTTGTAAAATTGCAGTTATAAAGAAACACAAATTATGGGAAGAAATTTAGTATATTGTCTGTGAAGAAAAATGGTTTAAATACACTGAATCTCGCAAAATCAAACACTTGACCCAATTAGACTCTTTAAGAATTAAAAGTTAGATTAGGAGAGTTGCATCAATCTAACAAGAACTGAAGGATCTGTTGGATCCATTAAAATTTCCTATGTCGAGAGATGTTATTAGGAAATTCAATTTTAGAGAAAGTGAACCATTGTCCATCGAAATATCGTTCTTATGGTATTCGACAACAAGTGAAAAATCTACCAAAGGCATCTTGTATTGTTAAAAATCACATGTAACTGACAAATTGGAGTCATTATCTTTGTTTATTCTGCACCTCCACAGAATTCATGAATTATAAAAAAAGGGAAAGAAATAATTATACTTAATTATATCGTATTTTTAAGATACTATATGTGATCTTATGTTTAATGAATGAAGAAAATCACGAGCGTTGGTGAAGTTTATTGAGGAGATGGTACAAAAGATTAATGAAAAAAGTAGAAGAGAATCGTCAAGGAAAAAGGAAAAAAGTCGATGAGAGATGTGAAATAAACATGGGGGGGATATATTTTTCTCAATTGGATGGGAAGTAATAAATGAGGGAAAATGACTTCTTTTTTGTTAAATGGAGAAGTCATGTTCCCTAATCTAATCCTTATTTTCAATTTATGGAAAATGTTTTTGGTTGCTTGACTGATTTTCCACATAAAGTTCAAGAATTTCCTAAAATGGTTTTTCATTAAACAAATTGAATCGAAGTGTAACATGAAATGCACAAGCCATGAACAAGATTATATATATATATATATATATAGAGAGAGAGAGAGAGAGTCCAATATAACATTACTTATACTTAATAAGATGAATGTTCTCTGTTCTTAGTTAAGAGTGGAAATGAAAGGGAATGGCCTGTGTTCTAGCCAAAAAAAAAAAAACCAAAGACAACAACTTAGTAAGAGCACTAATTAATGGGGATTGAGTGGAATCTTTTCAGGTCTCTAAGACAACCAATGAGAATATTATTAGCTTACTTAAGAAATTGTTTTTAGTATAAATCGAGTGGCCATGAGCTTGTTTATATCAAGAAGTTGCTGGAGTATGTCCTATCTCTTTTCACGCAAAATCTAGGAAAGAGTACTGAGCGCAGCAAAAAGTCTGACATGTGTTATTAATCTCAAAATCGGAAATTGACACTATTGCTTATTAGATACAAAATTCTTGCCAACACGCAATTTCTTGGATCACACAAGGGGAATGCCCCAATATATCTTTATGGTGGCCGTTCATTTTGATGACACAGGTCAGGAAGATAGTGGCGCCCTGAAAACTTTTGATTGTCCTATTTGTTGTATTTTCTTCCTTTTTGGGATTTTTGTTAGTGAGGATAGTTTGTCATTTTAACTAGCAATATGAGATTATTAAGTGAAGATTTACTTACGAGATTGTTATATTGTTTCCTGATCTGTTAATTTTGCTTCATTAATGAGCATACATTTGAACCTAGGGTTGCATTCTATAATGATGAAGCAAAAATGGAAGATACCATGGTCCGTGAATAGAAAAAAATATTGCCAATTTTACGGACACGAGTGTCACTAACCTCTCGAGGTCTCTTATAAGCCTTTCTTATTATGACATGAATTGACCCTATTGATTATGAAAAAATATTCTATTATTGGCTAGTTATGGACCCAACTAAGATGTGTGAGTTCATCTTAAACTACAAACTAGAGATGGACCAATCTAATAACTTGATTACACTAGTCATCTAATGGGAAAATGGTGCAAATAGTCTTAAACCTATTACACGTTTGCCAATTTAGTCCTAAATCTTTAAGTTTTTACCAGTTCAGTTATAAACCTTTCAAAACCTTACCAAGTCAGCTCTTTCGACAAATTTTTCTTGAAAAATGCTTACGTAGATGTTTAGAAAATACTTACATGTTCGAGACATTTTGCCAGAATGATTGAATTGGTAAGGTTTTAAAAGGTTTATAACTGAATTGATTAAACTTAAAGGTTTACAACTAAAATAGCAAAAGTGTAATATTTTTAGGACTTTTTGGACAATTTTCCTGTCATCTAACCAATGCCCTTTGTTACATTCCTTGATTATTTGTCAACTACGTAATTCATGTGATCCTTTTGTTAAATTATGAATCTTAAAGTCCTTTCCACTAAATGTCACGCCTGGTCGTTCGATCGATCTCCCACCAGAATAAATTAGACTAGCCAAGTGAAATGAAACATATCATATTATAATAGTAATGTAAAGGATTTGAAACTACACATGAAAGGCAGTAATAACAAGGCAAATAAGACATAGAGTGCAGAAAATAACATTACACAGTGTCAGGCAAATAATATTACATGGCCTTATTATGAGCCCAAGGATGGGACTCCCGTGAGCAATACACTTGTGATGACGTTCTCATGTATCCCTGTAAATCATGAAAAGAACTGTTAATTGAAATTAAGACCTCGTCACGTTTGACCATCAAGAAGTTTCAAAGAAGATGAATCAAGCAAACCCAGCAAGAACTCGAAGGAGACTTGGACCAATCAAACACTTAGCCAATACTTCGGACTCAAGGCCCTATCTCCTAAATCTGTTGATTAAACTGTCAATATCAGCCCAACCTCATTCTATTCAATTTTGATGATTCACCTCAAGTTAGAAAGCTTCCCAGTTTACTTCACCAGTTGACAACATTTCACGATTAGCCCAACCTCCTAAGAAAAATGTTTTCCAATCAATCAAAAATTTCTTTCTAAAACTAAGGAAAATGTTTTCCGTTTTTGAAAAGCGGAAAACATTTTTCGGATCTCATCTCTTTCTCTTTCGTCGTGAGTCTATGAGCAATTTAATTGCCGGTCGCCGCCGCCGCCCGTCCCCCACCGCCTGCCCGTCGCCTGCCGCCACCGCTGCCTCCCGCCCGCCGCCGCCGCCCACTTGCCACCGCCGCCTCCCGCCCACCCGCCCACTGCCGCCGCCGCCGCCTCCCGCCCACTGCAGCCGCCGCCTCCCGCCCGCCGCCACCCCGCCCGACCGCCGCTCGCCCCCCACCACCGCCTCCTAGCCGCCGCCGCCTCCTCCCGCCCGCCGCCTCCCGCCTGCCACTGCCGCCTCCCGCCTGTCGCCGCCGCCCGCCCACCGGCCTCCATCGCCTCCCATCACCCGCCGCCCGCTTGCCGTCGCCGCCATCGCCCGCCCGTCCCCGCCGCCTCCCGCCCGCCCGCGTGAACAGCAAACAAGCCTTGCACCTTGTGATACGTTCCTCCATGTTTGGTAACCCAATTACCATTTCATTCCTCTGCATGAACAGGAAGCCTTTGTGATAAAAATTTCACAATCTTTTGTGCCACATTTCTAAGTCACTAGCTTGACACTTGAGTACCACCTATTCCTTTTGAGTTTGGCAATTTTCAGACTTTGAGGCTTGAGTCCTACAATTTTAATACTCAGATTGTAGAGTCTGAAAATTTTTAGATGCAGATTATAGAGTTTGATAATTTTCAGATGTAGATTGTAGAGTTTGATGGTTCTCAAACGCAAATCGTAGTGTTTGATGGTTTTCAGACTTAGATCTTGGATAACAGTCTCTACACTTAAATGCCACATGCTCATTCTTAAGAGGATTCAGAGAAAAACTCCTATCTTACATATTTATCTTGAACAGTTCCTGACCACTGGAGTCAATGATCAAACACTTCTCCTCGTCAAAAATCAACTTAAATCCCTTCTCTACAATTGTCCCACACTCAGCAAATTCTGATCAATCTCAAGCATATACCATACATCATAAACTAGCTCAGTTCTAGTACAACTTTCTATTGCTACAGTCCATTTACCTTTCAATTCTACACACTCCCCATTGACAATCCTCACTCTTGACTTCAATTACTTGTAAGATCTATAAAGAGTTTTTTTTTTATCACTAGTCATGTGATTTGTGCAACCATTATTAATTAGCCAACTGTCACATGAAGTACTAAAGGAAAAACAAAAGGCAACGAATATATGATTTATCTCTTGCTGGATAGCAACTCGTACCTTACCTTGTTGTTTATTTCTCCCCTTTTTGACATAACTTTTCAATGTGTCCTAGTTTTTGACACTTAATGCAACTTATGTTTGGTCTTTTTCAGTATCTAAAATGTGGATGGTTCTTTTTTCCACAATGCTGACATGGTGGATACTTTCCCTAAGCATTCTTAGAATCGCTTGCATTGCTCTCTCCCACAACAATTTCTGAACCACTGCTGCCATGCTCTTTCTTCCCTTTCCATTTCCTGACCTTTCCTTCCATGTCATGATGTTCTTTGGCTAGCAAAGCTCCTTCTATGTTCCCTCAAACTTCATCAATTTCTCTACTCTTGTGCTTGTAAAGCACTTAGCAATTCAGTTAGCTTCATCTGAGACAGATCCTTGGTATTCTCCAAAGATGTAATGATTGCCTCAAATCTCTCTAACAAGGTGATAATAATATTCTGCACCAATCTATTATCATAAATATCAGTGCTTGAGATCCTTGTCTGATTCACAATGCTTACTAGCTTATCCAAACACTCCTTGATTGTCTCAAACTCGTTCATCTTCAGCCTTTCAAACTCTGTGATCAAATCAGTGCTTTCATGCTTATGATTTTCTCATCTCCTTGATACTCAGCCTTGAGGAAATTTCATATAACTTCTATTGATTCACAAGCCATAATTTTGCTAAAAATGGAAAGTGAGACAGCTGCATATAAACAGGACTTTACTTTTGCCTTCCTTATTGTCTTTTCATTGTGAAACTTGATTTAGTTGATGGTTGGATTGTCAGGAAGGGGATCAACTTCATAGTCTTGTTTCACTGCTTCCCAAAAATCATAACTCTCTAGAAGAGCTCACATTCTAACTATCCAAGCTTGATAGTTTTCACCATTAAATACTGGTGGAGTCATTGCTAAGAAACTACTTGAACCAGCCTCCATCTAACCTTTAAGCTTTTGTGAATGGACGCGCACCTCTCACTCAATCTCAAAAGTCACTCATAGCCCCTTAAGATCAAGAAAGCTATGATACTAATGTTGTTAATTGTATTTTGATGAAACATAAGGAAGGTTTTTGCAATCCAAAGGAAGGTTTTTGCAATTTGGATACTGGTCTTGCGCAGCATAAAACAGAGTACACAGCAAGAACAGAGTAATGAAAGGACAAATTTGTTACTTCATTAATTCTGGAAAAACTTTTTTAAGTATAAAATAAAAGCTACCCATGTTGCATACACTTTTGCTCAATTGCACGATCAGCAAATAACCAAAAAACAGTTAATAAAAACATTGACTCAAAAACTCTAAAGATGGACTAAAAAACAGAACAGCCACCATCTCCTAATATATAGGACACGACTTCAACAGAAAAATAAACTGATTCATGTCTTGATTCATCTACAGCATTTGCTTTTCACCAAAGTGAAATTCTAGTCCTACTTTTGATTTCTCTCACACGAAACTCAAACTGAGAACTATGGTGGTTTTTGAGAGAAAAAATGTTGATTTCACTATTTTTCTAATGAGCTGAGATTTCTTTTTTGTGGGCATTGATCATCCAGAAGTGATCTTTCATTTTGTTTTTGTGTTTAAGTTTCTTGATCATTATGCCCACTATCTGTTCGACAAAAAAGCCCCATTCAAGTCCGCACGCGTTTGGCCTCCTATTTGACATGTTTTCAGAGTATGTGGATAGGTATCATATGATTGATAGATGCCTGCTGAAATTCCGACAAGAGTCTTCAAACCTCATGCGCCTCTAGCCGATCCATATTGGGCCTTCTGGTACAAGGCAGGCCGGAATGGAGAATGTGCATAGGTTAATTGTAGAGCTTGGTCTGATGTGTGTAATTGATCCCCAAAACGTTTATAGCATTTGAAATCATATGTTACTTAATTTCATTGAGGCCGAGTGAATTTGGCTTTGAAGTCCTTAAGTTATAAGATGCAAGGGTGTGAATTTAGGCGGTTCACGCGTCTGGCTTTTCTTGATTCAAACCCATACTTGCAGAAACAGCCGAATTTATGAATAATTTAAGTACAATTTGGTGAGTTATTGATCTTTTATTGATCTATTTGTGTTCCTTATGCGTATTTTTTGTAGCATTATTACTTTTTTTTCTACTTAATAGCATCTGCAGGTCCAGATTGAAGGCCATGAATATGGGTCAAAGAAACTGATATGGGTAGTCTAATACACGCCAATTGTTCAACGAAATGCATCAGCCAATTTTCAATCTTAAAATGGTCGAATTGAATTTGGTTAATATGATCATTATGTACTGAGTTGATCCATGTGCATGTAAATCAATCACATCTCCATTCAACTTTCATCCGAAATGGTGGTGATACATTTGTTGATTACGGTTGATGGTGGGAGCTCACGGTAGAGAGAGAATAAGATAAGGAGGGAAGAGGGAAAAAGGGAGGGGTGAGTGGAAACAAAAAAAGAAAGAAAGGATTGTTTAGGGTTTCTACATGCTTGAGGGTGGATTCATCTGCTTGAATTTGGGATGTCTATTGGCAAATGCAAATTGATATTTAATAAGAACTGGAGATAGATTTTTGAAATTATCCCAATAGTATATATGATAGGCACGAAAGATAGAACAACTTATTCCAAATTCAAAAGTCATTTATTTTCTTCCCCTATTAAGCCTTACATTATCATCATGATTTTGCTTCTTCCTATAGTCAAACTTTTAATAGAGTTGATGGTTTTTCTTCAAGAGTGGGAGTTGTTGGTTAAATTGGGTAACATTTGAAATTCTCCTAACATAAATTTCTTGTGAAGTCAGAGTCTTTGTCAAAATTGGGTAATTTTCAAAGAATATTCGCTAAAGTAGTTTCCTTGTAAATTGAGAGGTGTTTATGAAATTGAGTAACATTCGACTAAATCTCCTAAAATAGTTTCCTGAAAAATTGTGAGTAGTTGGTAAAATTTGAAAACATTAAAAAATTCCATAGAATAGTTAACTTATAAAGTGGTATTTGTTGTTAAAATTGGGTATTTTATTCAAATAAAATTTCCCAAAATAGTTTCTTTATAAAGTTGGAATTGTTTATAAAATTAGCTAATATTCGAAAATTCTTTAAATGCGTTTTCTTATAAAGTGGATGCTTTTGGTAGAAGTAGGTAATATTTTAATAAAATGTGGAAATAGCTAGTAATATTGGGAAATATCCTAAAATTCCTTACAAGTGGCAGTGAAAGTTGTTCCTAAAACTCGGTAATATTTGAGAATTTCCTATTGGTTTTCTTATAAGGTAAAAGCCGCAAATATATAAGTAAACTTAATAATACACAGAGAGGTAAGAACAAACAATAGTGATAAACCTAGTAGGTACAAAAGTACTATGTATGGGGCTTCCATAAATGTTCATAAGGGACATAGACTATTTATTATAAATAAACTTCAAAAATTATTCACCAAACTTCACTAGTTATCATAATATTTCATAGTAATGGAATCTCTAAGTCAATTCATGCTTGTTCTTGTCCTGTCATTTTCTTTCCTATCCTCTCTTCCACCATCGCAGGCTGATTTGACGGTAACGTACCATGTCCACATTGTCAACAACTTGCCTAGGGACATTGGTATGCATTGCCAATCAAAGGATGACGATCTTGGGGCCCGAACCCTCCATCCAAATGAGGAGCAAGTAATCCGTTTTAAGCTCCATTTCTTTAGGAAGACCCTATTCTTTTGCTCCGCCCAATCAGAGGGGCGATTTAAGCATTTCGATGCATTCGACACGCATCGGGATGAGAGAAGATGTGAAGGAGGGGATTGCTATTGGTCTGTACGAGATGATGTGTTTTACTTTAGCAAAGAAAACATCTCATATTTCCGTGAATATATGTGGACATGAACCATACCATTAGATGTATCAGTTGAAACTATTTTGATTGCACAAAATAGTCTGGAATAAAGTCAATTTTTATATATCTATCTTTTCCAATCGCTTTCCATTGATGGCATTATTGTTGTGATTATTCTTTTATGGAGTTCCTTATATCAAAATCAAATTAAGGACTTAATTCACTTGAAAGTACAATCAATGACCCATTTGACTTAGGTTAGATGAGATTCATCAAAAGCCAAAGATAAACCACTAAAAAGTCCTCAATATGTTTTTGTGTACCTTCAAAGTGATATTTCTTGGTCCCTCAATTCTCTAAAAAATGGACCACACATCATTATTGTTATAATTCTCAGTATTGATCCTTTTTCTCTGAATATGATACTCTGAGATTGTGTAGGATATGGCTAGATTTGGTGAATCTACTAGGAGATCATGTCTTTCAAGATCAAATCTACACATTTAATGCTCTAATTAATTCTTAGATTGTCCTAGGATTTTTCAAAGATATAGTAAGATATTATAAGATTTTCTTAGATTCTTTCTCTCTTCTTGGCCAATCTTCCCTCCTTGCTAGCCCATGTGTACTCATTTAATGTCAATCCTAGGTAAATCTAGCTAGGTCAATCTTGCTTCCTTAGATTTCTTTAATGGCTTTAATCTAGATTGTCTCATATTTCATCACATGTTCTTGATGTACCAACAAAATAATAATTGGTCTTCTTTTCTCCTTGGGCTAGACATGCGGTCAAACAAGAGGTGGGCTTGGGTCAGCATGGGGCTAAAGAATTGGGCTTTGGAATTGGTTGGGCCAAACTTTCCCAAATTATTTACCAAAAAAAAAAACTTTCCCAAATTGGGTTGGGTTTTCGCAAATTGTGTAATTAAGTATGGTTAAGTGTAGGAGTGTCAATTCAGTAGATGGGGTTCGGGTCAGTTAAAGGAATGGTCCAACTCTTATTGACCCCATTTAACACGTTTTGACCTGATTTCATACAATACAATTTGGCAACACATACTTGACTTGACTTATATCCGACCTAATCCATATTGTTAAAACACTTCCATATTCAACCAAGCCTAGAAAAATTTATTTCATGATTTTTTAAAATGTATTGTTAAAATAATTTTATACAATATGATTTATTTGATAATTTTTTTATTTTTTACTTTTTTTGAAATTTTAATTTTAATTTTTTTTTTTTTGCTTTTCCTCTTCTAGTCGCCGGAGTTTAGTGAGCTCATACCCTTGCCTCTTGGCCGGCAACCAACTTAGAAAGAGGGAAAAATGAGAAAACAAAATAATAATAAAAAGAATAAATAATCGAATTTGATTTTAAAAAATTAAATTATTAAAATATTAAAATTTTCATAGTCTAAAAATGACTTCATAATAACAATTAAAATGATTTATTAATAAAAATTAAAATTAATTAAGTAACACATTTATAACCCACATTATCTACTAAGAATTAAAATATTCATTTTTGACTCATTTTGCCACATCTAATTAAGTAACACCTTTTGGTGCCCTGAAAATAGCTTTTTCGAGGAGACGGCCAATAGTGTATCACTTGCAAATCCTGTGGTCATTTATTGGATCAATCCGTGTTGAGCTATTACCACTTGAAAAACTCTTGAGTTGTCCGTAATTATTTGACAAATCCTTTCCTAAATAGTCGCGCGTCAACTTGTGTTGGCGCAAGGTCATCTTACTTCTATCCTTATGGTCAAGCAATTTGTAACGGTCACGTTCCAGTCTCTTAGAAAACAAATCCCTATAAATATTCAAATTTAGGAATTAGTGTTCTATATATTTAAAAAACAAATCGTTGATTGGTCAACTGTTAGCGTTGACCAGTCAACGGTCAACGAGTTAAGGCCAGAGACCGGTTTGCGTCACGGAAAGGCCAATCAAACCACGAGTGAACCGGTCCGACTCGTCACATGCCCACCGACTCACGTGTAACCGGTTCTCTCTCTCTCTCTCTCTCTCTCTCTCTCTCTCTCTCTCTCTGTTAGGCATTATGGAGAACACCTATCAAGCACAGATGGAAACATGGATGTTGCCGCTGTTAGCTGGCACGCAGCCGCGGGCCACGTGCCCCGTGCCTTCCAGGTGGGTCGATGAGGTGACATCGGGGCAGAGGAGTGTTTGCCACTTGCCCAACCGCACTTTTTCCTTTCCCGTTCACGACCTCCCCCTGTTTTACCTCCGGGCCATGGCGAGACACGTCTCGAGTACCACCCTGACATCCTCAACCCTGTTTGCAAATTGAGTCGGACCGTCGCCGCCCTACCTTCCTGGAACGTCGTTGCAAGCCCTCGAAAGGTAGCCCCATAACTCGATGCTGCTCTGTTTTTCTAGAGTCACCCGAAGCCCCAACGAGCAAACTCTCTCAACCCGATGATCTAGAGCTAGTGTTACTACCTTCAATTGGTTGCTAGACACTCCTAATTATGATCGTCAATTAGATTGATTTGGCCTAGTTTTAGCCAGATATTGATTAATTCCTCATTGATCGCTAAAGCCCTAGGACAGGCAATCTCGCCGTTCCGATGACACCCACTGTATGCCATTAGCTTCGCTTGATTTGTGGACACCTGTGAGTAATATCTAGCATGTTAAATTGATTGATTTGGGTTAACATTTTCCTTAATTTTAGAAGGAAACTTCTCCTTGATTGGAAAATATTTTTTATGGTAAAATATTTTCCATCCCTTGAATACAACAATTTTCAGAAGAATATTTTTCGCGAAATAAACGGACCCTTAGTCTTAATCAATTTCACACATGAAAATTACATTCAAGTGATTGATATAGGAATAGTGATTGTGCTCTTAGTTTTCGACTTATGATTTTATAATGATCAAATTATTATTTGATATCAAATTAATTTCCTAAAGTGGTGGTAAAGCTTACAACACCATGTTAATTGTTAACGGAGACTAATACTCTTTTGAGTTTTCATATCGATCAAGTGATAGATTAGGAATCTATTGAGATAAATATATTTTTGCTGTCACGAAGTTTTGCTAAACATTTTGGTGGGTCAAAATATTTTCTTGAGACATCAACGTCTAAAATGGACATTGATATTATTATTTTCAGACCTATGTTTTGTCAATTTATTAAATACCTAGTTTGGAAACTTAAGATTTGAGTCATTTGTCTTTCTTTGATTAATACCACATGCCCTTGGTGACATTATGCATAGCCAAGGCCATGTCATGATGCCTTGCATCACCTAAATCAACCTTACTCCATTGATGAAGTTGATGAATTATACTCCCACTTGCATCATCATCTCAAATTATGCGCACCGTTTGTCATTCATCGTCCTGTACCAATACGTCATTTCTGGCCACCATAAATCCACGCTTCATCCTCCCTCACTGCTTCGAATTTCTTAGCCACGACCTCACTTCAAGCCATCATTCTCCACGGTATACCCACCGCGAGCTCCCGCCCTCCTGCCAAAGCTACGCCTTGTCCTCGCCAAGTCGCTGCGTCTTGTCAGTTGCCATGCGACCTCCAGCCAATCCTGCGGAGCCTGATGACGGCTAAGTAACTCCCGTCGCCTGCTTGTCCCTTTACTTCTCTGTGCCTTGCCGTCGCTGCCATATCTCAGTTTTCCGGAGCTGTGCCTTCAATACTCTGCCCTCCCCTCTTGCGCTCTGTTTTCCGGCTGAGAAACTTGATGTGCTTCAAGCCCGCTTGGTCCTTCTTCGTCTCGGTAGATCGTAAACACAGACACCTCAGGATATCTCCTCATCAACTGAACAACCAATAGTCAAAGGTAATTGCTATTCGCCAAAGTGAAAATTCTATTTCTGCTTTTGGTGTCGCTCACACGAAACTGAAACCGAGAACTATGGTGGATTTTGAGAGAAAAAAGGCTGATTTCACAACTCTTCTGATGATATGAGATTTGTGTTTATGTGGGCCATGCTCATCCGGAAGCGATACTTTCATTTTGTTTTTATGTTTAAGTTTCTTGATCATTACACCCATTATTCGTTCGACAAATGCCCCACTGAAGGCCGCACACATTTGGCCTCTTGTTTGACATGTTTTGAGAGTATGTTGATTGGTCTCATATGATCCGCCAGCTGAAATTCCGGCGAGAATCTTCAAACCTCATGCGCCTCTAGCCGATTCATGCTGGGCCTTCTGGTACATGGCAGGCCAGAATGGAGAATGTACGTAAGGTAGTTGTCAAGGTTGGTCTGATGTGTGTGGTTGATCATTCCCTGAAACGTTTGTAGCATTTGAAATCATATGTTACTTAATTTCATTGGGCTGAGTGAATTTTGCTTTGAATTCTTTAAGTTATTAGATGCAAGGGCGTGAATTTAGGCAGTTCACGTGTTTGGCTTTTCTAGGCTCAAACCATACTTGCATAATTGACATTTTTTCTCTTTAATATCATCTGCAGCTCCAGATTGAAGGCCATGAACATGGCTTGAAGAAACTGATCTGCGTAGTCTAATACACACCAGTTGTTCGATGAAATGCATCAGCCAATTTTCAATCCTAAATGATTTGAGTTTGGTTAACATGATCATTATATGCTGAGTTGATCCATGTGCATGCAAATCAATCACATTTGAGTTCAACTTCCATTTGAAATGGTGGTGATTCATTTGATAATTACAGTCGATGGAGGGTGCTCACAGTAGAGAAGGGCGGGGGAGTGCAAAGTAAAAAAGAAAGAAAGCTGGGTTTAGGGTTTCTACATGCTCAAGGGTGGATTCATCTTCTTGAATTTGGGATATCTATTGGCAAATGCAAATTGATATTAAATAAAAATTAGAAATAGATTTTGAAATTGTCCATATAGTGTATTTGACAGGCACAAGAGATAGAACAATTTATTCCAAATCAAGAGTCATTTATTTTCTTGCCATACTAAGTCTTACATTATCATCATGATCTTGCTCCTTTCTATAGTCAAACTTTTAATAGAGTCGATGGTAAAGTTAGGTATTATTCGAAAGTTTTCTAAGATAGTTTTCTTCAAGAGTGGGTGTTGTTGGTTAAATTGGGTAACATCTGAAATTATCCTAAAATAATTTTCTTGCGAAGTGGGAGTCTTTGTTAAATTGGGTAATTGTCAAGTAATATTCACTAAAGTAGTTTCCTTGTAAAGTGGGAGTTGCCTATAAAATTGAGTAATATTCGAATAAATCCCTTAAAATAGTTTCCTTAGAAAGGGGGAGTTGTTGGTAAAGCTAGAAAGCATTCAAAAATTCCGTAGGATAGTTTACTTATAAAGTGGGATTTGATGTTAAAGTTGGGTATTTTATTCAAATAAAATTCCCCAAAATAGTTTCTTTATATAGTTGGAGTTGTTTGTAAAATTAGCTAACATTTGAAAATTCCCTAAAAGGGTTTTCTTCTAAAGTGGAAGCTTTTGGTGAAAGTAGGTTATACTTTAATAAAATTCCCTCAAATATTTTCTTTCTAAAGTGGGAGCAATTTTGAAAGTATTTGAATAAAGATGCCCTAAAATAGTTTTCCTATAAAGAGGAAGTAGTTGTTAAAATTAGGTGATATTTGAATAAAATATTGAAAATGGTTGTTCATATTGGCAAATATCCTAAAGTTCCCTTAAAAAGGTTTCCTTATAAAGTGAAAGTGAAACTTGTTGCTAAATAGGGTAATATTTGAAAACTTCCCAAAGTAGTTTTCTTATAAGGTAGAAGCGACAAATTTTTAATGAAGTTAATAATGCACTTAGAGGTAAGAACAAACAATAATGAGAAACCTAGCAAGTACAAAAGTATTTGTATGGGGTTTCCATAAATGTCTATAGGGTATACATAATATTTATTATAAATGTACTTTAAAAACTCTTAACCAAACTTCACTACTTATCTTAATACATCATATTAATAAAATCTCTAAGTCAATTCACGCTTGTCCTTGTCCTATCACTTTTTTTCATGTCCTCTCTTTCACCATCGTAGGCTTCCACCATCGTAGGCTATTTTATTCACAACGTACCATGTCCACATTGTCAACAACTTGCTTGGGGACTTTGGTCTGCTTTGCAAATCCAAGGATGACGATCTCGGGGACCGAACCCTCCACCCAAATGAGGAGCAATTGATCTATTTTTTGGCTTCAATTCTTCAAGAGGACACATCTTTTGCTCTACCCAATGGGAGGGGCGATTTAAGCACTTCAATGCATTATAGGCACAATGGGATAAAGGGGATTGCTATTGGTCTATGTGAGATGATGGGTTTTACTTCAGCAGTGATAACATCACATGAAACTGAGTATACGTTGACGTAAACCATGCCATCCGATGTGTCAGTCGAAATTATTTTGATTACACACAATAATCTGGAATAAAGTCACACTACAAAAAAACAGTTTTTTAGCTACGGCCCTCAAAAAAAGTTGTCGCCGATAGCCACCAATATTGCGACGACCACCAAAACTCGTCACCAAATTGCGACAAGAAACTGAAAGTCGCGGCTAATTAGCAACCAAAACAACTGCGTGGCTACTAACGATGAAATTAGCTACTACATCTTTGTATCGTAACTAATTAGTGACTAACGTAGTCGCTAATCAACGACGGACAGTCCGATGCGTCGCCAACTGCCGACGAAAATATTGAGTTTCGTTGTAAATTAGGGACAAGTAGCCTAGTTTGTGGCCAAACTCGTCTCTACTTAGCGACTAAAGATTAACTACGTCGCTAAGTAGCGACTACATATGTGTGTCGTATCTAATTAGCAACTATAGTAGTCACCAGTCAATGACGGATGGTCAGCCGCATCGCCAACTGCCGACAAATATATGGAGTCCATCGTAAATTAGCGAGGAGTATTTTTTCTTTGTGGCCAAAATCGTCTCTATGTAGCGACTAAAAATTAGTTGCGTCGCTAAGTAGCGACTATATTGGCGACAACACTGTCGTCATGGATGATTAGGCACGACTTTAGTTTTTTCGTATCTAATGTATTAGCCATTTGGTGACTACTTTAACGTCGTGGCCAATTGGTGACGACTTTGGCGACGGCTTTATTTGTCGTGGCCAATGTCTGCATATAAATAGAATCTGTAACTCGCACTTTCGCACTTTCGCAGTTTCTCCTCCCCAAACGGCGTCCTTTCTCCAGCTGCAGCAAAACCCTAGATCAGGTTAGTGGCTTTTTCGGTTGGTTTAACTTATTGGTTAATGCATACTTCTACATATAGACAAGATTAACCATGGTAGATTGGAGGATTGGTGTTGGAGGCTTATGCGAAAAAAGGGTTTGTTTGGCGGAGGTTGGTAGGGTTTACATCGAGGTTGTTTAGCCGCTGACTCTAATTTGATCTTATGTAATGGTTGGATATGGTCACCATCGTCCAGATCTACTGTACTTGCATCCCGACGCTTGATGGTAGTTATTTGGGTTTGCATCCAAGTGTTTTAGGAGAAATGCATAATGTTGATAAAATTACCAATAGTAAAGGCATTTGACTTTGACGAATAACGCTTACGTGTTGAATCGGTACATCTATGTTTGATTTTTTAGTGCATATCATTTATTAATTTACTTATAACGAAGCTTAATGTTATTTAGTTACATTTTTTTAAGTGTGTAATGTTGTGAAAAATATGTAAATGTTGTTTATCATCGTCTTCCAATTCAGACATAATGGAAAGAGACAGGTCTTGGATGTATAATAAGAACTTGCCGAATCGTGGGGGATTGACCGAAGAGTTTCGTACTGGGCTGCAAATGTTTATGGAGTTTGCTACTTCAAATGTTGAGTACATGGACGGAAGTACGATGAGATGTCCATGTAGGAAATGCAATAATTGTAGATTTCAAGATGTCAATATAGTTGGAGAGCATCTATGCAGATTCGGCTTTACTTCGAACTACTACAATGAACCATTTATGTCTGACGAGGAATATCGCGAAACTCATACATTTTCTGTTAGGGGAGAATGTAGCTCTGCCTTTTCCCAATTGAATCCATACCAGCATATGGTCATTGATGCAGCTGGTCATAATTTTGCTTATGGGGAACCTACCAATGCCCGCACAAAAGAAGCGGGGGGTTCTAGTCATACATCACGTGGACATTATATGGGTGACACACCATTTGATGAAAATGTCTGTAATCAGTTTCGTGAAATGTTGAGCGCAGCAGATGAACAATTATGGGTAGGATGTAATAACCACACAAAGTTATCCGTCACGGCTAGAATGCTAAATATTTAGGCGGAGCATAATGTGTCAGAGAAGTGCTTCAACTCTTTCGTTCAGGTAATGCGGGAAGCATTGCCCCCTGATAACATAATGTCACGTGATTTTTATGACATGAAAAAACTGGTTGATAATTTAGGTCTTCCAGTTAAGACTATACATTGTTGTACTAACGGTTGTATGTTATATTGGAGAGCTGATTATATGGCTGAATCTTGCAAGTTCTGCAGCGAACCTAGATACAAAGTTCAACAAGATTCGAGCCGTCATGGGAAACGTATACTAGTTAGCGAAATGTTTTATTTGCCATTAATCCCCAGATTGCATAGGTTGTACGCGTCTGAAGCCACTGCAGAACACATGACTTGGCATGCGCGTCATCAAACAGAAGAGGACCAAATGTGTCATCCGTCCGATGCACATGCGTGGAAACATTTTGACCGAACATATCCTGCATTCAGTGTTGAGCCGCGAAACGTCCGGCTAGGCCTGTGTGCTGATGGATTTGCTCCATTTGGGAAATCAGGGAGGAAGTATTCATGTTGGCCGGTCATCTTAATCCCGTACAATCTCCCCCCTGGTATGTGCATGAAGACACAATCAATGTTTCTGACATTAATTGTACCCGGTCCGAATAATCCGAAAAAGTTGATTGATGTGTACATGCATCCATTGATTGAAGAGTTGCAACTACTATGGAACGAGGGTGTCCCAACGTATGATGTTTGCACCGATCAAACATTCGTTATGAAAGCCATCCTTCTTTGGACGATAAATGACTTCCCAGCTTATGGAATGTTATCCGGGTGGAGCACAGCCGGACTCCTCGGCTGTCCAATATGTATGGAGAGATCGAAGTCATTTTAATTAAAACATGGAAAGAAGACGAGCTACTTCGATTGCCACAGACAATTATTGCCAATAGGTCATCCATTCAGAAAGAATAAAAAAGAGTTCGTCAAGAATAGAATTGACAAAATACCTCCACCATTGCGATTGACCGGTGAACAACTATGGGAGCGAGTGCAAGCATTTGACAGCGTCGTTGAAAACCCGCATGGCATCACTTATGCGTATGGGTGTACGTATAAGTGGACTAAACGCAGTATATTCTAGGATTTGCCATATTGGAAGAGTCATATCATTCAACATAATCTTGACGTCATGCATATAGAGAAGAATGTTTTTGATAATGTCATAAATACGTTGATGGACGTTCCCGGCAAGTCGAAGGACAACCTCAATGCTCGAAGAGATATGAGGGACATTTGTCTTCGGCCAACACTGGACGTCGCTCCAGGAAGCTGTGGTCCTAAACCTAAAGCAATGTACACATTGTCGAAAAAACAACGTCGGGCTTTATGTTAATGGTGCACTACTTTGCGCTTCCCTGATGGTTATGCGTCCAATATTGGGAGATGTGTCGATTTGAATGCATGTAAGTTGACGGGTATGAAGAGTCATGATTGTCACATATTTATCGAGCAACTACTTCCAATAGCAACTAAGGAATTTCTGCCAAACTTTGTCTGGGGTCCCCTTACTTAATTGAGTTATTTCCTTCATGATATTTGATCGACAATGTTAAGAAAATCACATATGGAGAAACTTGAGAACGATATTCCAATTATCATTTGCAATTTGGAACGGATATTTCCCCCTTCGTTCTTTGATTCAATGGAGCATCTACTTGTTCATTTGCCTTATGAGGCAAAAGTTGCAGGTCCCGTTCAATTCCGATGGATGTACCCTTTTGAGAGGTATGCATTTATTTATATACGTACACATGACTGTAGTCTTCGTTGCACTTATTATTAATTTGCAATTATCACTGATTTTTCATTGTAGGTTCCTATACCATTTGAAGAAAAAAGATTAAGAATAAGTCACGTGTTGAGGCTTTAATTTGTAAGGCATACATTAGGGAAGAAGTTAGTACGTTTGTTTCGTACTACTTTGAACCGCACGTACAGTGCAAGAGTCGGAGACCGGGATGGAATGATGAGGAGCCAATTGACATAAATTGCAAGCCGTTATCAATTTT
This sequence comes from Melaleuca quinquenervia, assembly GCA_030064385.1. Taxonomy (NCBI): domain Eukaryota; kingdom Viridiplantae; phylum Streptophyta; class Magnoliopsida; order Myrtales; family Myrtaceae; genus Melaleuca; species Melaleuca quinquenervia. The sequence goes on from CM057720.1 coordinate 9,390,397, forward strand.
CAACTATCTTGGTCGACTAAGCGGCGTATGTAAGGTTCGTTATTTAACAGATGAAAAATGGCATGCCGCACATACATACATTTTATTGAATTGCCCAGATGTCGAACCATATTTCGAGTAAGTTCCCATTTATATTTCACATGATGGCTTTGTTGGAACGTCCAACTTATTACTTTGCCGATTATCTCATTTTATATACCCAACTCCAACAGGATGTTTCGTACTTCTATCTCCGGCCAATCGCTTCATGAGTTTGATACATTATGTAATCAACATTTCGCCCCGTAAATGAAAACTTTTGTAAGTTCTTTTGACATGATTGTCATTCTCAAGTTACAATGCTGATTTTTCATTGGTTACCTTATTATTCATTGATGCTATTAGGTGGAAAGTACACCTGAACTGGTTGAGGAGGAAGGCCTTATCTATCATCTATCATTGGGTCCAAAAGCAAGAGCAAGAACATGGCCAGCATATTTCATAAATGGGTCCAATTTTCATACTCATGAGTATGGCATGGGCAAGTCCACCATGAATAGTGGTGTGTGTGTGCAATCCGGTTCCGGTTCTAGCTTAACTGACGATTTTTATGGATTGCTGGATGAAATCTTAAAGATAGAATACCACAGACCAATCTTGCGGATTGTCTTATTTAAGTGCACTTGGTTTGACCCTGTGAAAGGAATGAGGGTGAATTCGAAGTTCCATTTGGTTGAAATTAACCAAAAAAAAAATACCCTAAATTCGACCCATTTGTATTAGGACAACAAGCAATTCAAGTGTACTATACATCATATCCTAGTTTGAAACGGGACTAAAGCAGTTGGCTTGCTGTTTGTAAGATGATAGCACGAAGCAAAATCGAACAACACTGGGCTGATACAGCATATCAGCAGGACATGGTAGAGAACACGGTTGATCCACATGAATATGATATTTCCACTTTACGAGATCCGCATGGGACAATGTTAGCTGTTGACGAAAGTGAAACGCCCGAAACAAGGATGCATGACATTTCTGATGAAGAAGCTGAATTTGAGATAGGTGAATTCGACACTGATGATGATGGCGATGATGTTTACTAGGAAGACAACAACGAAAGTAATATGGAAGCTGAAGATGACGAAGATGCAGATGATTATGACTATTATTGATTAGAACTATCCATCTACTATATTGATAGAATGTACATATTGATGTTATAATTAGTGCAATATGTTCCACATTGTGCAAATGTGAAAAATTCTATCTATCAGGTGGCTTTTTCAATTTGAGAAGTACATATTTTCTTGCTGATACCATTTACATAGAAAGCAATTTGGCGACGGCACAAATCGAATGTTGTCGCTATTTTGCGACAACGTCGTCGCTAAATAGCGACTACATATGGTCATGTTGTAGCTAAATGGCGACCAACTTCGAGTCGTCGCCAACTTGGCGACGCTAAATAACAAGTGTAGTCGCCAATATCTACAGAATGATAATATATGTTCTGTGAGTTTTAGCGACTACATACACAACGTCATGGCCAAATTGCGACAACTAATATAATGTAGTCTCCAATTAGCGACAACACACTCGATAAGTTGCCAATTGGCAACAACATATACCACTGTCGTCGCACTATGGCAACGACAACAATACTTCGTCTCTAATTAGCGACACCGCAATTTTATTTTAGTCGCCATGTAGCGACGCAACCCCGACTGTAGTCTCTAAATAGCGACACACTGAAAGAGTTAGTCGCCAATTGGCGATCATCGTATGTTGTCGCTAAGTAGTCTCCAATTAGCTACTACATTTAGTTGCTGTAGTCGCTAATTAGCGATTACACATGGTTGTTGTAGTCGCTAGTTAGCGACTACGCCTTAACACGTAGTCGCTAAGTTGTAGCTAAAATCCACAGAATGCTCGAGCCACAATTGTGTTAACCTACCGTTCAACTTTAGCGACTACGTACGTCAAGTAGTCTCTGATTAGCGACTACAGCTGGTTGGCGTAGTCGCGAATCAGCGACTACGGTTTATAGAGTAGTCGCTAAGTTGTCGCTAAAATCCACTGAATGCTCGACCCATTGGAGTGTTAACTTACGGTTCAACTTTAGCGACTACATGGTTCAAGTAGTCTCTAATTAGCGACTACATCTGGTTGGCGTAGTCGCGAATCAGCGACTACACTTTAACGAGTAGTCACAAATTAGCGACTACGCTTGAGCAGGTAGTCGCTAAGTTGTCGCTAAAATCCACAGAATGCTCGATCCATTGGAGTGTTAGCCTAGTGTTCAACTTTAGCGACTACATAGTTTATGTAGTCTCTAATTAGCGATGATGTTGTCGAGATGTCATGGCTGTTTGGCGACTACATAGTTCGTTGTTGTGGCCAATTGGCGACTAATTTCTGGTTGTAGTCGCCAAATAGCGACGATTAAGTACTGTCGTCGCCAAATCGCAAGGTCAAATTCGCGAGGGGCCCTCATTTTACGCCGTAAACAGAAAACACAACGCCGTTCTTCTCTGCTAGGGTTTCGTTCAACTTGGAGGCGACGTCCACCCAGCCCCGTTCGAGCCCGTCGCCGAGCCACGCTGAGGCCAGCCATTGAACGCGTGACCCCGTCCCCAGCCGTCGATAGCTATTGGCGGCACCGAAGCCCAGCCAAAGGCCACGCCGTTCGGAGGTAAGCGCCGAAGCCCCTCTGCTCGGTTTGAAATTAGGGCTTTCCCCTCGATTAGGGTTTGGTGTGCGTGGGGATGCGGATGGAGGCTGTTGAATAGAAATTAGGGGTTTGGGGAGCTGATTAGGGGTTTGATTGAAAGATTAGGGTTTTCAATTTTGGGTATTTTCGAAAATTAGGGCATTATGTCGGTGATTAGGGCTTTCAATGGAGGGTTTTGTTGCAACTTAGGGTTTTGATAGCAAATTAGGGTTTCCAATTTATGGATTTAGCGAAATTACGGTTTGTATCTTTAGTTTGGGGTTTAGGACGGTCGATTAGGGTGTTGGAATTAGGGGATTAGGGTTTGGCTGGGCTGAGTAGGGTAATTGCTGATTGATTAGGGTTTATTTCTCCGAAGTCTTGGATATTTTATGATCAATTAGGGTATTTTGTTGCAATTAGCACTTGGGGAGGCTGATTAAGGCGAGCCATGGTAGTTTGAACTGCTTTATCAATACTACTTTCTAATGAAATATTCTGTTATGAGATGACTTGATGTCTTTCTTAGTATGCCAAGCTCGTTAGGTCCAAACTACTGTATTTGATGCTACTTTATGATGATGTATTCCATGATGACCTAACCCAATGCTTTACACGATATGCCATGCTCCTTTGGCCCAAACCCCACTTTCTACTTAAGCATTCCACCCAATTGATTAATTGATGCCCTTTCTGCTAAAGTATTTCACAGTGACCTGACTCGATATCCTACATAGTACGCCAGGCTTGTTTAAACAGGGACGAGTGGTTGATTTGGGTTATAGTTGGCTGTTATTTGAACGTTGTTGCACATATATTTTGTGATATTTGAATATCTTATCATACTTTGGATGTTTTGAATAGATTGTTTGAGTAACGAAGACGATTTGTCGTCCGGTTCAAGGATATTAATCAGCAAGGTAGTTTGATAATCGTCGCCATGGTAAGTACAACATATGTAGTACGTGTGTCAATCGTAATCGACATTAGTTGATGTCTATTTTGAGGGCGATGTTGTCTTTCTGATAAATATATGAAATTGATGTGTGCAGTATCCGCGTGGAGGTAGGCGGGGTAGGCGTGGAGGCCAAAGGCCTGTCCAAGGGGTGAGGTTGTTTGATTCCCCCCTACCACGGCAGAGGAGTCCACATCCGCTCCGGCCGATGGAGCGGCGCAGCCGGCTGAGGAGGCAAGTCCGACAACTCCAGTGCCGCCCCCCCAACTACGAGAGCTGCTAAGGAAGCTGATGGAGATGGGTCGGAAACCCAGCCTCCATCGTTGCAAGAGGGTCCAGTCGACCCACATGGCGGGCAAGTGTATCATAGACGGACAGAAGGGCCAAGTGTAGGCCAACCGTCGTCGTTGGGAGCTCCAGCAGGTGTACATGAATCTAATTGGGTCCTAGATGATCAAGGGAGGAAGCTCATCGCACCTGATGGAGACTCGTAAGTGAAACGAAAGAACATTCATTTTGAGTTTTAACTTCGATATTCAAATATACGTTTTTATTTCAATGTGTTAACAACTTGGGTTTACAAAATGGCAGATTCGTAAATGCCACTGCCGTGGTGCGAGAGTTGAACGAAATCGTCAATATGTATTGGTGAGGACCATATGCGACGTATAGCGCCGTCCCACAAGGTGCAAAAAATGTGTGGTGGCGTGAATTCTCGGTAAGTGTAAGTTTGAAATTATATGGATGGATAGTGTACTTAAGATTCAATAGGTTTTCTTGCTTGAAGGTTCTGTTATGGCTGGGCTGAGTTGGCGATGTCATTGGTTTCCCATTAATATTTGCAGCGAAAGTTTTGGTGGCCTAAGAATCAGGAGGGAGTTATCAAGAAGATTTTTGACAAGAAAGTCGAGGATCGCATGCGAAATATCATGAATAAAGCTCACACGAGACAAAAGAGGCCGCGATGGATATCGAACAACAATTGGGAGGACATTTTGAGGATATGAGGATCGGAGGAGCACAAGAAGGCGAGCGAAAGGAATAAGCTAAATCGAGCTTCCAGTTCCAGAGGAGGTGGGATAGCGACATACGTGGGGGGCTCCATCAACATAGGAGAGCACAGATGACGCATGGTCAGTACATTATGCTGTTTTATCTAAGTGAAATCAATGTAGTATCTAATGCATTGTTTGTTATTGTTCGTAGGCGAGGGAATTGGGGAAGGAGCCATCCTTCTCTCAAACGTTCGAGCGCACTTTCATGAAGAAGGATAAGACTTTTGTCAACGATAAAGCCCGAGCTGTGAAGGTAGGTTGAATCTGGATAAGTAGAAATTTTTTTCAAATGTTTGTGGTTAGTGTTGCCTGAAGTGATGATTTATTTTGTCAATGCTCGAATTAGGAAAAATTTGATGAACTGATGTTAGCCAGTACAACTGGGGGCGAACAAGGGGGTGAACAAGGGGAGTTGGCGACGCCCGAACCGTCGCCAACTGAGCAGGCGAAGTTATGGGTGGAGGCATCAGGTGGGGTGAAACATGGCAAGGTGTTTGGGTTGGGAAATATGGGGAGAGAATGTGCAAAGTCGGTGGGCACATCATCATCAAGAGGTTCGAGATGGGGTCGAGAGGATGCGGCATCGGCCTCAGAAGTTGCTGAGTTGAAACAACAGCTAGCACAGAAGGACGATGAAATAAGAAACCTCTAGATGAATATGGCGAAGGTCATGTGACGATTGGACGCCATGGCAACAGCGCAGAATCCCCATGGACTTGGAGGTGCACCAGCCGCAGCCCCGGCCCTAGCCCCAGCCCCAGGACGTGTACCTGCACCTACACCCATAGGTGACCCCAGCCTTGACGATGACACGTATGATGATGATGATGGCATGGACGAGACCCCGTAGGTGATGGCTGCTGTTCTGTGTTGATATGGGTAGTTTAGAACTTAGTGTAGTTGCCAATGTATAGCTTTTATGGATTGCGTTCATGTTGGGCGGCTGTCCACTTGTTGATATTTTCATTGTACGACGGATGTGATTGTTGTTTGTGGAGACGAAACAGATGTTTATATTGGGTTGTACATATATAAACTGGATTTGAATCACATATATAGTTTTGATGTGGCCATTCCTGCTGTTGAAGTGTGAATGTTGTTTAAACTATTTGACATTAGTCTGCTACTGTGGGACTAACAAGTTCAGTCTTTTCTTTTTTTACATTCTGTGGGTTTTAGCGAATACATGCGCATATGCCGTCGCCAAATAGTGACTACAATCTCGACGCAGTCGCTATTTAGCGACTAAAACGAAAAATTAGTCGCCATTTCGCGACTAAAAAAAACGTAGTCGCTAATTAGCGACCAAAAACAACTCTAGTCGTTAAAATCCACATAATGCTATTGTAAGTATTCTATGAATTTTAGCGACGACAAGGCAGTAATAATCGCTAAATAGCGACTACAACCACAAATAGTCGCTGAATAGCGACTACAAACCTAACATTGTCACTAATTAGCTACCAAACTTTTAGATTAAGTCGCCAAATAGCGACCACTACACCACCTGTAGTCGCTAAAACCCACAGAATGCAATTCAAAGCATTCTATGGACTTTAGCGACTACAGAACATATGTAATCGCCAATTGGCGACTACAATAATAAGTAGTCGCCAATTGGCGACTACATCAACATAGTTGTCGCTAATCGACGACCAATACCATAACCGTAGTCGCTAAATAGCCTTAGTCGATTTTAGTGACTAATGGCCAACAGTTATCACTAAATAGCGACTACTTGTGTGAGGTGTAGTCGCTATTCAGCGATTACAACAACGTGTAGTCGCTGTATAGCGACTACAAGGGGTTGTGGCAAAATAGCGACTACGTAAGCAAAGTAGTCGCTAATTAGCGACTACTTTAGCTACAACGTTGCATATTCGCGACGCTAATTAGGGACCCATTCGGTGACGATTAATGGTTGTCGCTACTTGGCGACAACTATTTAGTCGCTAAGTTGTAGCTAATTAGCAACTACTTAGTTTTATGTTATCGCCAAATTTAGCGACGCCTTATTAACAACGACCGTTATGTAGTCGCTAAAGTAGTCGCTAATCATAAGTAGCGACGACTTTTCTCAGTTTTGTCGTCACAAAACGCGTAGCGAAAGGGGCCTTTTTTTGTAGTGTCAATTCTTATATAATTTATATATTTTCCAATTGCTTTTCATTGAAGTCATTATTATTGTGATTACCCATTTGTGGAATTCGTTATATGAAAATCAAATCAAGGATTGAATTCATTTGAAAGGACAATTAAAGACCCATTTGACTTAGGTCGGATTAGATTCATAAAAAACCTATTTGACTTAGGTTGGATTAGATTCAAATATGTTTTAGTGTACTTTCAGAGTAATATTTCTTGGTCTCTCGATCCTCTAAAAAGAGGGCCACACATCTTTATTTTTGTGATTCTTAGTATCAATTGTTTTTCTCCCAATGGGTAACTTCGACTACACTTAAAATGAAAAGGAAATTATTTCAAATGTATATGGTACTTGTTCATGATGTTAGGGCCAAACAAAAATGAAAGGTCTGAGGCCACACGCCACAAGCTATATGTTTTGGAAAGTCAATGTTGGGACCACATCCATCATATAAAGCTAATTAACATGAATAGGAAATGTCTTCTGTCCTCTTTGTGTAATTAAATGAGATTGATCCATGTGCATGTAAATCAATCACATTTAAGTTCAACTTCAATATGAAATAGTGGTAGTATATTTGTTGATAACGGTCAATGGTGGGAGCTCACGGCACAATAAGAGAGAGAGTGTGTGGAAAGAAAAGAAAGAAAGGAGGGATTAGGGTTTCTATGTGCTTGAGGGTGGATTCATCATCTTGAATTTTGGATGTCTATTGGAAAATGCAAATTAATATTTAACAAGAATTAGATATGATTTTTGAAATCATCCCAATAGTATATCTAACAAGAATAAGAGATGGACCAATATATTCCAAATTCAAGTCATTTATTTCTTCTGCTACTAAGTGTTGCACCCTCATCATGATCTTGCTTCTTCCTATAGTCAAAACTTTAATAGAGTTGATGGTAAAATTAGGGAATAGAAAAATTTCCTTGAGATATTTTTTTGTCAAAATTGGGAGTTGTTGGCTAAATTGGGTAATATTCGAAATTTTCCTAAAATACTTTGCTTTCCTTGGTAAATTGGGTAACTATCAAATAATATTCACTAAATTAGTTTCCTTATAAAGTGAGAGTTGTTTATGCTTTGAGTAATATTCTAATAAATCTCCTAAAGTGGTTTTCTTAGGAAGTGGGAGTTGTAGGTAAAATTGGAAAATATTCAAAAATTATGTAGAATAGTTTACTTATAAAGTGGGAGTTGTTTCTTATATTAGCTAATATTAGAAATTTCCATAAAATGGTTTTCTATGAAGTGGAAGCTTTTGGGAGTAGCATCCTTATAAACATTTGATGTTGAACGTCGGGGTAATCAAAATATTATTTCAAATGAATGGAAAAGAACAATGCCTAATCATGAAATTTAATGAGAATCTGTTAATTTAAAAAAAATGTTTTGATGATTTTTTGAATATTAAACTTGTAAATTTGTACTTACCTAATATTATTGTTTTAAAATAACTGAATTGAAATCAGTAGTTCACCAAATGACAAATTTGATAAAATATGATGATATCCGACTTTAAATTCATGGTTTACCAAACAGTAGATTGTATAGGATATGAGTATATCCGACTTTAAATACGAAGTTCACCAAACAGTAGATGGAATATGAAGAAATTTATGGATTTCTTATTCTATCATATAAAGTCCTATCATATTTAGAAATCCCGTTTAGATTTGGATTGTCTTACCAAGGACATTATCATTGGAAAATAGACTTCTTTTGTGGAAACTCCGATTTTGTGGTAAGTAAATATAATTTATTAAATCATAACTTTTACATATATCTCTATAATATGGTTTCTTGTTGATTTTTCTTTATATGTGAATTTTAAGTTTTTGTCAAAGATTTTGTACCACATGGATTGGCTCGCCTGATTTTACTTTTGGAGGAGTTATGCTTGCGCCAAAGATTTGTTAATCATTTTAGACTAATGAAAAGTTTCATGTAGTATTATGATAATGAGATTAATATTAGATCCATATTTGTTGATAATGTATACGTAATATTAGGACTTTTACGTTGTCTTATGATTTTGTTTATGATAATTTGCCTTGTGGATCCTTAGTTTTTTATTTAGTCAAAAAGTTTATTTGCTTATTAATTACAATTGCTTAATGTTTTAATATAAATTAAAAGAATCATGTTGTTTTCTTGCTTATTGATATAAAATTCAAAGTCATGTAGGATGGGCGGATACAAAATAGGTTCTAACATAAAGAGGGTTAATCCTAGAATTGGATCGGAAAAACAGGGTAGATTGGGTATAGCGTGGTCCAAAAAATGGGAATCAATTATAACAGGATATAGGGTCAGGTACAAGAACCTACCCACCCTGGACCCGATCACCCCTAAGTACATAAGTACTCTATATAGGTCTTCCATAAATGTTCATAATGGGCAAAGAGTATTTATTATAAATATACTTCAAAAATTCTTTGCTAGGCTTCGCTAGTTATCATTAAACCTCATAGTAATGAAATCTCTAAGTCAATTCATGCTTGTCCTTGTCCTGTCACTTTCCTTCCTATCCTTTCTTCCACCATCACAAGCTAGATTGTACAAGCGGTACCATGTCCACATTGTCAACAACTTGGCCGAGGACATTTTTGAGCATTGTAAATCTAAGGATGATGATCTTGGGTCTCGAATCCTCCATCCAAATAAGGAGCATGTAATCCTTTTTCGAATTGATTTCTTCAGGAGGACCATCTTCTTCTGCACCGTTAGATGGGAGTGGCGGTTAAAAGACTTCGTTGCATTCCGGGCGTATAGGGATGAGTATAGATGTGAAAGAAGAGGTTGCTTTTGGTTTGTACGAGTTGATGGGTTTTACTTTAGCAGGAATAACCTCACATGGCACCGTGAGTATATATGGACATAAACCATGCCATTAAATGTGTCGGTCTAGATTATTTTGACTGCACAAAATAGTATGGAATAAAGTAAGTTATTATATATCTATCTTTTCCAATTTCTTTCCATTGATGGCATTATTGTTGCGATCTATGTAACACCGACATGGACATGCAAAACGCGACATGACACGCCAACACGTTATTTCTCAAAAAGTAAAAAATTTTGACACCTTTCGACATATTATATATTAAATAATTTTGTTATATATAAATGCATAAATAACTAAACAATAATAATAAGAGCCAAGAATTAATCAATACTAAAAACATTTGTCCCACATTTGTTAATATCATTCATTATTTTAATTTGAAAATTTTAACTATATTTTATTGTAACAATCCATAAAACTTGGAGGAAAAAACAAGTAATCCATATTCTACTATTAAATTCAAAAATTAACAATAAAAAAATATAGATTAAAAAAATATAGAAGGTTCGGAGTGTTGGAGTGTTATATTCAAGTGTTGGACATGACATGAAGAATCTCAATGAGTGTCAGTGCTTCTTAGGTTGTGACTACCCTTATGTGAAGTTCCTTATATTAAAATCAAATCAAGGACTTAATTCACTTGAAAGGACAATCAACGACCCATTTGACTTAGGTCATATGAGATTCATCAAAAAGCCAAGGATAAACCACTAAAAAGTTCCAAATTTGTTTTTGTGTACCTTAAGAGTAATATTTCTTGGTCTCTCACTTCTCTAAAAAAATGGACCACATATCGTTGTTATCGTAATTCTTAGTATCGATCCTTTTTCTCCGAATAAGACAATTCTAGATTTTGTAGGATGTGGCTAGATTTGATGTATCTACCAGGAGATCATATCTTGGAAGATCAGATCTATACATTTAATGCTCTCATTAATGCTTAGATTTTTTTAGGATTTTCCAAAGATTTTGCTAAATATTATAAGTTTTTGTTAGATTCTCATGGACTCTCTCTCTCTCTCTCTCTCTCTCTCTCTCTCTCTCTCTCTCTCTCTCTCTCTCTCTCTCTCTCCCCCCCCCCCCCGCCCCCTTGGCCGATCTTCCCTCCTTGCTAGCCCATTTGCAATTATTTGATGTCAATCCTAGGTAAATCTAGTTAGGTTCTAACTCAATCTAACCTATCTTAGTCAATCTAGCCTAGCTAGACTTCTTTAATGGCTTTTTTTCTCTTCCTTCTTCTCTCTTGGCAAATGATCTCTCCTCTGAGCCAAATGACCCTAGTTCTTGGCCAATTATATATACTTGAACTAGGCCAATCAAGCCAAATCTAGCCTCTTTAATGAGCTAGTCTAGATTGTCTCATATTTCATCACATGTTCTTGATGTACAAGCCTACAAAATAGTAATTAGTCTTCTTTTGTCTTTGGGCTAGGCATGTGGCTGAATAAGAGGTGGGCTTGGGTCGGCTTGGGCCTAAAGAAATGGGATTGAGAATTGATTGGGCCAAGCTTTCCCAAATTGGGTTGGGTTTTCGCAATTCCATAATTAGGTTTGAGTTCTAATTTTCCTCATTCGATGTCCATACTAAATTCAAGAATTTTGGTTAAGTGTGGGGGCTCAAATGGGTGGGTCGGGTTGGGTAAAATATAGTCTGACCCATATTGACTCATTTAACCCGTTTTGATCCATTTTTATATAATACAATTTTCACGATATATACCCGACCAGACCTGTATTGTTAAAACACTTCCATATTTTGCCACGTCCATGAAATTTACTTCATTATTTTTTTAAATAATTTTATTGTTAAATTAATTTTACGTAATACTTTACCAAAAAAATAATTTTACACAATACAATTTATTTGATAATTTTTTCAATTTTTTACTTTCTTCGAAATTTAAATTAATTTTTTTTTTGCTTTTTTCCTCTTCTAGTTACCAGAGTTTAGTGAGCTCATCCCTCACCTCTCGGCTAGCAACCAACTTAGAAAGAGGGAAAAAGGAGAAAAAAAATAGGAAAGAAAAAAAGGACAAAAAAGAGAAAATAAAAATAATCCATTTTTATTTTAAAAAATAAATAATTATACTTGTTAATAACAATTAAATGATTTTCGAATAACAACTAATCTCTTAGGTAACACATTAAGACCCATTAGGTTATTAAGTGATCCATTTAAGACCAAGTTAATCTCTTAGGCTAACCCATTTACGACACACATAATCTAATATGAATTAAAATATGGGTATTTGATCCATTTTTTCCACCTCTAGTTAAGTGTCACCTTTGGGGGGCCTTAAAATAGCTTTCTCGAGAATACGGCCAGTAGGGCATTACTTGTGAATCTTGCAATAGTTTCTTGAATCAATAAGTGTTGAGCCTCGCCAATCCTTAAAGACTTCTTGGTTGTCATGTAATCAAGTGGAATGATTGTCTTGCCTAGTCATTGGGTTGTGCCGACAATTCCAGAGCCGATTCAGGATTAATTATTACCACTTAGAATCACCCATGAGTTGGCCATAATTATCCAACGAATCTGTTCCTAAATAGTTGCACGTTGACTTGGTTTAGCACAAGGTCATCTTGCTTTAATCATTTTGGTCAAGCAATTACTCTAAGGCTAAGTACTCTCGTTAATTACGTTTGCCGATCCTTGATTGCCTTTCCTATACGATTTAGTGAGCTAATTATCCCGTTTCGCTATTTATGCCTTGACAACTTAAACCTTCCCTTAATAAAATAGGGCCTCAAATCGATGATGTTATAGCTGACGGTGCAAATCCAAAAATGATGATCTTAGGCCTCGAACCCTCCACCAAATGGGGAGTAATTGATCATTTTTTTTTTTGCTTCAATTCTTCAGGAAGACCCTCTTCTTCTCCTCAGTCCAATGGAAGGGGCAATACATTACGGGTGCATCGTGATGAGAAAATATGTAGCAGAGTGGATTGTTGTTGGTTTGTGCAAGATGACAGGTTTTAATTTAGCAACGATAACATCACATGGAACCGCAAATATATGTGAACATAAAAAATGCCATCAGATGTGTCAATAGGGATTATTTTGATTGGACAAAAGAGTTTGGAATAAAGTCAATTTTTATGTGATTTCTATCTTTTGCAATTGCTTTTCTTTGATGGCATTTTTGTTGTGATTACCCATTTGTGGAGTTCCTTATATCGCAATCAAATCAAGGACTGACTTCATCGAAAAGATAAGCAAAGACCCGTTTAACTTTGGTCAAATTAGATTTATCAGAAACTCAAAGGATAAACCACTAAAAGTCGCATGTGTGCTTTTGTGTCGTACCTTCAGAGTAATATTTATTGGTCTCTTAATTATCTTTGAAAAGGAGCATACATTTTTATTTTTGTGGTTCTCTATCAAGAAAGGGTGTCAATCAACATATCCCCACATCGTCAAAAAAAAAAACATGCTAATTAAGTTAATGAAAATCAAGATAAAGTTGGCTGCCTAATTTTGTTAAACTCCAAACTTCTGTTAACACCTAACATTTTGTCTACAGATACCTCATGCATTTAGAAATTAGAGGCATTATAGTCCATAGGTATCTACGTTTCATTTCATGTATGTTATGGCTAACAATGCAATTTATTTAGGGTGAATAGGTTGAACGAGAACTATGAAAACTTTCGTGTAAAATAACAAGTAAAACTTCACCAGAAACACAAATATATTAACAATATGAGGTGCAATAGTACTAGTGAAGAAATACTAACAATAAAAAATAGGTAATGCCAACAATAATGAGAATGATAGTACATAGAGATTTATAGTGATTTGGCTATATTCCTAAACCTATGTTCACTCTCGTCAACTAATAGCCACAACAAGGTTTGAATCCACTAATATTCTTTAAAGCCAGTTACAATTAGTAACTGTTGCTCCTATCAAGCAATAGCTCACACTATCAGAACATCATCGCTGTTTTTACACTTGTACACTAGATTTATCATGATGAAACCTCAATAGCACGTTATAGAGATATAATCAATAACACACAATCACTATCAATAAAAATAGAGCAAAGAAGAACACTCAAAGTACTAAACTGAATTTGTTCGTCTTCATCCAACCACACTATTTCTTTTGGACTGAATACGTAGCCATCCAACCTCAGATGGCCATTTCCAACTCGAATCCCTTAAGTAGCTATTGGTTTCACCATCATCAAAAGCATAATGTCTCTGTATCGGTCACCATGTCGGTAAAGCTCTTTGACTGGTAATTTTTGCAACAGGTCTACTTTTGTTAGTGTCTTCTACTCAGTATTGTCAATACTGCTCTTGATCAATTCTGTTGCATCTTTCGCGGATTCCTAGCCTTGCCAACAGCTACATTGGTGTTGTTACTGTTCCAATTAAATGAGCATGCATACAATACTTTCCAAAATTCGATATATGCGCTGTCCCTTACCCATAATACAACGTGCAGACGATCAGTAGCCATCGATGCTGCCCATCGATGAGGCAATGTGAAATTACATGTAATCTATCTTGCAATAATTTCCTTGGCTTCATTAGCTTCCAAAGACATCCATGGGCATTAAAACACCCGCTGACTCCTCAACTTTCCTGATTAACAAAAACCTACCATAGAAGACTTCCATGAGCATCAATACACCCGCTGACTCTTAGTCTTCATTGAATGGTTGATTAGTATCTGAAGACCATCCAGGACATTAATATCACTGTTAATTCCTAGTGTCTCCATTAAACTCACTAAATCATCAATAATATCATAGTCTATCCACATATTTTGAAAGTAACTACGATTACCAATCATATGCTTCTCGAGGAAAAAATACAAGAAGTACCAAAACTTGTGTACAATGCTCACTTCAGCACCAATTCCAGCAAAAAAAAACAATGTTTTAAGTGTCAATGGCAAAAATGCCAGCCAAAAAGTGCAATGTTAGCATTTTTAATAACAAAAACAAACCCTTCAAAAAATAAATTTTGGCTTGCCGTAAAGCTTGGCTGGAATTTTGAGCAATTGAAGACCTTTCACATCGACCCACAGCCACCCACCACCACTAATCGAAAGCTAACTCATTTTGGCTCCTTCCTAAGCCATCGAGCTGCTTCTCCTCATCGTTGAGTCATTGGAATCTTGCTGGAAGTTACTCGGATCGTGAAGAGCCCCTAGTTCCTGAGCATGGAGAGAAAAACACCAAATTGGAGAAATTCAGGGATACCCACGTGAAATCGAGGACATCACCGTGTTCCTTGGCATCTCTAGAATGCATCGAAGCCCTTGGACACGATCAATTTGGTCCCAAAGGCTATTGGCATTTGCTGGGAAGTTATGCTGCTCGATTTGTGCACCCAATTGAGGCTTATGGCCATATCTCGGGATTTTGGAATTCTTAGCCATGGCCACCAGTTGGAAAAGATTCTTGAGCCGACACTAAACACATCACCATTGATCTTGGTCTTCGACATTGGTCTGTTTGGGAGGATTTCGCTCTGTCATCCAGTTGCTCCTTCAAAACTCGGAACTCTAGCTAGCCACCTTCGTCAAGTCACCCATGGCATCTTCAGCCACCTCAACGATTGCCACCAATCACAAAATGCTCGTGACTGAGTCCTTATCAAAGCCCAACTGGTCTCTACCTTCGACATTTTCTTGGTTTGCTCGAATTTGGCCTCAACCCGGTCGCTGCGTGCCTAACCCAATCGCTTATCAAATTTCCGACGAGTTGGCATTGAAATTTTCGATTTTTTGAAAAAGCAGAACTGAAGTAAGTGTTTTGAAAGTTTTAGCACTAAAGTGAGCGTCGTACACAAGTTTTTGCACTTCCAGCGTTCTTCCCCCTATGCTTCTCTCATAATCAATACCACGGCACTTGATCACAATTGGTTGTTCTAATCATTCTAAGCGTATTGGAGATTATGACGCTACAACTATTAATCCACTATTGATACCTTAAATTTGGAGACCCATTTAGGCTTTCATTGTATAGAAAACTTTGAGATCCAATCCTAAACAAAAAATTAATTAAATTGCAGGTAGATATATTAACACCTAAATCTTGATATCTCATTTAGTCTTTAATTGCATAGAAAAATTAGAGATCAATCCCAGCTCCTAAATAAAATATTTAATTACATTAGCCGACTACAGACAGGCTCAAGTGAAGCATTCTTAGCTCAATCAATAAACCGGTCAAGTCCATTAATTCTCATGGCCAATATTCATTGGGTAGGTTGCTGGATTAATGGATGGATTTATCTTAGGGAGTAATTAAATCAAAGAAAGAAGATCAATCCTGCAAGATTGGAACAGAATTGTGGCCGAGTGAGTTACTTGAGGTCTATATTTGAAATAATAAAGGCACTTCAATTCTTTATTTGAAACAGTATCCACTTTGAGTCCTTATTTGAGAAAACTCTGCCACTTCTAGCCCTTATTTAGAATTTTCCCTAATTTAAAAGAAGATTGGATACAAGCAGCATTTGGTCAATCAAAGAAGATGTTTGCTTGAAGAAAAGGAAAGTCAATATCACTGAGTAGACAACGAATGAGCTATACGCATGGGACCCAAAGAAGTAATTGCAAGAAGGGGTTGATATAGACAATCCAAGGGCAGTTGCGAGACTTGAAAAAGGAAAAAAAATAAAATGAGAGAACAAAGATAAGAGAACAGAAAAAAGAAAGTCCCTGCACACTTCTCGCGTTTACACTGTGGCCAATCCTTCTGCCTTCTTCTTCATGCAGCAGGCCATCAATATCGGCGAGTCTGGGTAGAGTAATCCCGCGCCGCCAGTGCGACTGGTAAGTTGCTCTCTCTGTGCAGCCACGGCTAGCATCTAGTTGCCGTTTTATCTATTTTGCTTGCTCAGTTGACACTGCCCATCAGCTAAAATCCAGCATCCATCATCGACAAGATCCATCGATTTGGCTGATTCCTGCAGGTTCCCAGAGTTCTCATTGTGCACGACAACTCTAAGTTTCCACCGGCACCCTTATTTAGCCATCTTTAGCGAGTACCAGTGAGTTTCTCAGCTTCCTACTACTTTTCCCAGCTTTTCGTTGAACCTCCCCACCGTTAGGATCAACCTCGTTGTTGACACCTAAATTTTGGCGAATTCATATAAAATCATTGCATAAAAATTAGGGGTTGGTCCGACCCCTAAAAAAAATTATTATTTGCATAATTTGCATTATTTCTATTTTTTGCATCATATTTAAATCATGGCCCATGCACCGTCACACGTGCGATTGAGAAGAGTTTCTAGAAGATGTTTAAATTCTGCACTCAAAATTCTCTTGATAAAGATTTAATCTTTGGTTGTTATTTGGTCATTATCTAACCATTGAGATAAACTTTTGAATTGATTGGATAAAGACCTAGCAGACTTTTTGACACCATGATTTATCCTAGTTGCCAAGGTGCTGAGATTTTGAAAAATAAGGACTTCTATAAATAGGACTTCTCGGTCAAAAGGTAAAGGGGAGAATTTTTGGGTGAATTTTTTAGAGTAAAGGAGAACTCTGGACCGAATTCTTTTGAGAAAATTTGTGGGCTTTTGACTTTTTCTGGAATTTTTTTTCAACACAGAGAACGTGAGGGAGCTTTCCTGATTTTTTTTACGGAGACACACAAACATACACGCAGGAGCTTTGACCGAGCAAAAAGAAGAGACTTTTCTTTTTGGACACACGTGGGGCAGACGAGAACGCACGAAGGAAAAAGAGAGGAAGTGAGCGTCCAAAGTCTTCAACGCCATCCTTCCGCGACACCTCATTCAAGCTTCGGGCTCTGGCGACACGTTTCCTCACTCATAGGTGGGTCTTGGTCAAATTGTCGTTCACAACCTCCTCTTCACCCTTTTTGACTTGCTGAGTTTCTCGGTTTAGGACAGGTCATGGCTGTTTTGGCCGATTTTAAAGCTTTCAAGGATTGATTTTGGCTCGTGCGTGCTAGTTGTTGGATCCCCGTGCATTATAGGTCTTGAATTTGTCCTTTTTGATCCCACGTTTGCATGTTGTCCAATGCACCCCACCTGTTCGACGATATGCTTGCATGAATTGGCATTGGTCTTCTTCCATTTCGTTTGTTTGTTTTTTTTTAGTTTTTTTTATAGTTTAGTTATTATTATTTTTTAGGAATTGCATGTTTAAATTAAAATTTCATGTTTAGATTAATTGCATATTTAGAAGTCACACGTTTAGGAAAAGTTACATATTTAAATTAGAAGTCACATGTTTAGGTTAATTTGCATATTTAAAATAATTTGCATGTTTAATTAATTTGCATAATTAAATTAGCTTGCATATTAGGTAATGTTGATTAGTTTTAAATAATTATAATTAGGTTTTTGCATTCTAGGTTTATAATTATGGTAGAAATAGGATTCTAGTTGATATTAAAGATTAACTTAGATTAGTTTAAATTAGTTGTCACTTAATTTTATATAATTAATTAGGTTTTCTTTAATTCATGAAAACTCATAAAAACTCATAAAAAAATGCATTCCATGTAGTTTTAAAATTGCATTAAGATAGTGGCATTTAGAATTTAATTTTCATAGCATGCATTGCATATTATAATGAAAATTCCAAAAAATTAATCTTTGACTTGACTTGTTATTTCATATTTGTTTTTGTTATTTTGTTATTTCTTTTATTTTATTTTTATTTCTTTCTTTGCTTAAGTGTTTTAAATTAATGTTTGCGCACTTGCATGGTCATCTTTGCATGTTAGGGAAAGAATTTTAAAATTTATCCAAGTTGGTTGCCAAATATTTTTGAAATAAATGAAATGGTACCGAAAGGGCGTTAGATTAATCTAGCGTAATCAAGTCCCCGTACTTAAAATCTATGTTTCGTAGGAGTAAAGCATAACTCCCGATACTTTAAATGGATGGCTAATCGACCCACCAAAAATAGATTAGTGGCGACTCCTTTTTGAATTGATCTTGCATGTTAAGAAGGGTAATTTAAATCGTGAATTGGTATGGGTTTGGGAGAGCTCGAGTTAGGTTTAATCTTAGTACTCTATTAGCCGAACCCTATGTGGTGCACCTTCAAAGAGGTTGCAACACTCGTCCACCTACCAGTAACATCGCCAGCCCCGCAATCTCATAGGTTCTCCCAGCGACACCTGTAGATTTCCATCAATGCCGGTTGTTTTCCCTGTATTCAACAGTATATTGTTAACTTTGGAATCTCTTCAATATTAAAGCCTAGCTAAATTAATGTGATTGTAATTACCAGTTGGGTCCAATTTAATCAACCTAATATGGGTCTGGTTAGTGCAGGCCAAGTTGAGCCCAGCCCGAAATGAGAAAGCCAATGGGAAACTTTATGAATTATGCTCAAGTATCTTCTATAACCTTAACATTCACAATCACCTTAAGGTACAAGCATCATGAGGAGCGCATAAGGTACAAGCGTTTTTGATCCAATGGGTTATAGAGGATAAGCACTTGAGCTATGGATCGTCATATTTCGTATCAAGAACGATGCATTCTAAATTAAGTAAATCAACTATTCTCGATTGTTATGTTCTAGATTCAAGCTATAATGATCTTAGAGAAAGCCATTAACGTGACCAACAAGTGGCTTAACGAGACCAACAAGTGGTATCAAAGTCACTATAGTTAAAATCTAAAATGTTCGATTTTTACAGTCATTTTGAAAATTTTAACCTATGAAAGTTAATTTTGAATGCGTAAAAAACATGTGCTCCTTGATACAAGCATTTTAAGGGGCGGCGGGCCACTAGACAAGACTAGACGACCTCTCATGCACTGCACATGCCTCAAAGGCAATGTGACTGGCCGCAAGATGGCACCACACACTCTCACGAGCACAAACGTGCTAATCGAATACTTCTACAAGCCTACGAATACTTCTACACATCTTCGTTCAATGCATTCAAATACTTTTACAAGCATGCGTGTGAATACTTCTACACATCTTCATTCAAGGCGCCTGCATTCGAATACTTATACATGTCTTTATTTAAGGCATGCAAATACTTCACAAGCCTACGTGCGAATACTTCTACACATCTTAATTCAAGGCATAAGAATACTTCTACAAACTTGTGTGTGAATACTTCTACATGTCTTGATTCAAGGCATAAGCCTTAGGCAAGTGAAAACTCAACAAGCCTTCTAGACAATTGTCAGCTTTGTTGCACACATCCCGTTCCGTGCCAACTCAGCTAACAAGACCATAGTCATCAATCCATGCTTAGCCTTGCTGCATACATCTCATTCCGTGCTAGCTTGGCTAAACAAAGACTCCTAACAGTCTCTAGTCAAATGTCCAGCATTGTTGCACACGTCTCATTCCATACCAATGCGGTTAAATAGATGACACCAATCATAGGGTTCATTGATAAAATTTGATCTCTAGATCTTGACCTACGATCCTTAACTTTCCTTTCAATATCAACAATTCGTAAAACAAGTCTCCAACTTGTTCTCCCAGAGGGCGCGGCTCAACCTTAACACTCCAAGCTCTGTCTGGGGCTTAACCATCCAATAAATGATCTAATCATATCACTAAACCCATACTTATCATTCCTATCATCCTTATCACTCCATGAACCTAATCTTCCATAGGTTCTAACCATACTCTGATACCAAGTTGTCAAGATCCGCCACGCCCCGCCTGACCCTTGGGCACGCGACAGTTCTTGATTTCTTTCTCTTCTGGCCAATTTATTTGCGACATCCCATGTAGATCGCTGGCCTTCTTAAACATCAGAGTTGCTATGCTACACGAAAGCGATATAAAAATCAACACTTGCAACCATTCAAATCATACCATAAAAACATCACCTACCTTTACCATACTATCAACATTGGCACTTCTCACACAAATATACCTCAATATATATAACCACTAGTTTATGTACAACTATATAAAACTAACTCCAAAGGACCTTAGTACAAGCCAAGGAGGGGTCACGACTCTCATCAATTCTTCCTCTATTAGTCCTCTCGACCTGTTCTTGCTCGATCGACTCCTCCTCTGGCTCGAGACTTGAATCCTACAATTGGATTTGTGGAGGGCTAAAGTTACGAGGATATCTTAATGAGGAAACCCTAACCCAAAACTAGGAACACAACTGCCCTAGGATCCCTATCGCGTCTCACCCTTCAATGATCGTCTCAATTACACTTCCATCGCCTAACTCTTGCCGAGAGTTTAACCATTTGTAATCTTTCTAATGAATCATAAATTTTCACCATTCTCAATCACTATTAGCTAACTATTAGTCAACCGACTCGTGATCGGCACTTGGCACTAAGCCCAACATGTCAATCAATCGTAATCATCATACATTCAATTAAATATGTAAAAGAATATTTAAATAAATAAATAAATTACATAATAATTAAATAATGCATCATTAAGTAAATAAACTGCGTAATTAAAAGCTTAAGGCTATCCAACAACCGCCCTAACTAACCTTTCCGGCTCATCATCGTTTCTTACGTTCAATTATTTCCTATCGTCGTTTTACTAGCAAATTGGCTCATCGGCCATAGTATCAATATAATCTGCTACCAAATCAATAACATACTAATCATCTCATATACCGATCCGTTCAGACACCAAATTCATGACACACTAATTTGAGCCACAATTGGCCTAAATCATCAATCTAATTGATGATTTCTAATCAAGCCTTGCCACTTCGTTAATAACGTGTACCTGGCCATAGTTCGCCCCATCGTCTGTTCACACTATAAATGCACCCATTGAATCCTATTAATCTCCAATCAATGATTTAGGTTCACAGGCCACCTATTCGATCCTTTCCAATTACCACAGACAAATAATAGTACGTAGCCCTGAATGACCCTAATCGTCTAATCACAGAACTAGGCCATCCAAAAATTTTCCAATTAGGTTCACTGACCTCTTAATCGATCACTATGTCGCCTTATCACCAAAAGTCTATACTTGGCCATACTTGGTCCTATTCATCTAAATATGCAGTCATGCCATCCAACTAATTCATCCAACTCATCTATTCATTCTTAATAAAATCTACTAAAGTAATAGCACGACTAATAGAGGTTTAGAGTCCACTCACCATTGTCTGTGCATGCCAAGCACAATGGCTAACGACGACGTACTTCCCACACTTCCAGTCGTGCTCAGGCTTGGTGCAGTTTTCCAATCTTTGATCTAACACCACAGGAGGGACGGTCTAGCTCCACGGTATCTCCAGGACGTCGCTGCCATTTCTCAATTTTCCGAAGCTGTGCCTTCAATACTCTGCCCACCCCTTTTGTGCTCTATTTTCTGGCTAAGAAACTTGATGTGCTTCAAGCCTACTGGGTCCTTCTTCATCTGTGTCAATCATAAACACAGACACCCTGGGATATCTCCTCATCAGCTGAACAACCAATAGTCACAGGTAAGTGTTGTTTGCCAAAGTGGAAGTTCTATTTTTACTTTCGGTGTTGCTCACTCGAAACTGAAACTGAGAACTATGGAGGCTTTTGAGAGAAAAAAGGCTAATTTCACAATTCTTCTGATGATATCACATTTGTATTTATGTGGGCCATGATCATCCGGAAGTGATACTTTCATTTTCTTTTTATGTTTGAGTTTCTTGATCATTATGCCCATTATCCATTCGACAAAATGCCCCACTCAAGGCCGCATGTGTTTTGCTTCTTGTTTGACATGTTTTGAGAGTATGTCGATTGGTCTCATATGATCCATCGATGCCTATTGAAATTCCCACGAGAGTCTTAAAACCTCGTGCGCCTCTAGCCGATTCATGCTGGGCCTTTTGGTATATGGCAAGCCAGAATGGAGAATGTGCGTAAGGTAGTTGTCGAGGTTGATCTGATGTGTGTGGTTGATCATTCCCTGAAACATTTGTAGCATTTGAAATCATATGTTACTTAATTTCATCGGGGCTAAGTGAATTTTGCTTTGAAATCTTTAAGTTATTAGATGCAAGGGCGTGAATTTAGGCAGTTCACGTGTCTGGCTTTTCTCGGTTCAAACCATACTTGTAGAAACAGCCAAATCCATGAATTTGAAGGGCAATTTAAGTACAATTTGGTGAGTTTTGTGGTCTTTTATTGATCTATCTGTGTTCTTCATGTGTATTTTTAGAGCATTATGACTTTTTTCTATTTAACATCATCTGCAGCTCCATATTGAAGGCCATGAATATGGCTTGAAGAAATAGCAAATGGACAAATGAAGCTATGATCTATATACTCTTTTCTTTTTCTTTTTTAATTATAGTCAACTTACTTTTTGTGGAACAATTGTCGAAAAAGTCCGAAACTTTTTGTGACTTTACCGATTTAGTCTTAAATTTTTTTTTTTACGAATTCAGTCCTAAATCTTTTGAAATCTTATCAATTCAGTCATAAATCTTTTTTTTTTTGGCCAATTCTGTTCTAAACTTTTTGAAATCTTCTTTTTTTTTGGCCAATTCAGTCCTAAACCTTTTGAAATCTTGCCAATTTAGTTTGAAACCTTAAAATTTTTAAGGTCGAATTGGCAATATTTTAAAAAGTTTCGGACTAAATTGACAATATTTCAAAATGTTTAAGACTAAATTGGCAAAGTTGTAAAATGTTTAGCATTGAATTGGCCAAAAAAAAAAGTTGTAAAAGGTTTAAGACCTTTTCAACAATTGCCCATACTTTCTCTCCTAACAGATTTAGTCTCTAATTAAATCTCCAATCATTGGTGTCGAGACAAATTCCTTTGTCATCCAAATATGATCGGAAAATATTGACTAAGTACCGGAGATGAACATGTGAAATTGATAAGAGATTGAAAATAATTTGAGAAGAAATTGCAGAGATGGTCCTTATACCGTGCTCATCTTCAATTTGGTTCCTCGTTCATTATTTCTGCGACAAATTTGGCATCCGAGCCAAATTCTCGTCCCCATTTCCAGGTAAATTCCATATTTCCATCCAATTACAGAGAAAAATTTTGTGACCAAGTGTCAGAGATTAACATGTGGCGTGGACAGTGCAAAATTAATGACATAAGCCTAGAGCTGTAGCAAATCCGGCCCAGTCCTTGAGGATGCTACTAGCAACTTTTTGCACTAATTATAAAACATCGATGCTTCATGTTAATTTTGGTACTTACTCATCACTATTTGTTTGCATTTGGATGGTAAAATTTGAAAGCTGTCCTAAAATCAGGATCAAAGATTAATTCAGGGATCAAAATTCAACAAGAGCAATAGCGCCACATCTTTGTTACGTAGCTTAGTTAGAATTTTGCATTGATATATAGATGGGAACACGCACTGTTTGTCCTGGTGTCATGACTGGAGGTTACTTAGAGACCAAATCTATCACCAAACATTGAACGAGAATCTAGATTGCGTATTGATGATGGTACATTGAACATTTTTACAATTATCCCAAATTTCCTTTTCTAATTTCCATTTTTAGTAAATTCTTCTTTTTGTGCTTTCGCACATTTATGATTTTTGCACACGTAAAACAAGGTAATTATTGAAGAAACACACATTCTCTGTTCTCTTAAGAATTCTAGATATTTCTGAGTTACATGAATATATAGATAATTTGTTGAATGATATTTCACGAGAACTAGGAAAATATTTTCTCTAGAGTTATCTAGAGAGACATTATCTAGATATTTCTAAGGAGACGTTATCTAGAAACATCTTAAACATTTCTAAAAATATTTTATTAGAAGTATTTAGATATTTCAGGAGGCATAACACTTCTTTAAACCTAAAAATACCCAATCACCCTCAATTGCAGAGCCTGAGCTTGGTATCCATCTAAGATTGCATGCTTGAGCTTAGTATGGAAGTGTGCTGGGCACACAAACGTGTGCGTGAGAGTTCTCCCAATCAAATAATATAGAAAGTGCCTCCATCAACAAGAAAGTGTTCTCTTGAAGTATGCCTTGCGTGTCTTCTTTAATAATTGATGTTTCAGTCACGCTTTTACAACTCAACATTTGTTATCAGAGCTGGGCCTCTGGTCTCAACAGCAATTTGCTTATTTAATATGTCTTGAAGATTTTCATTTATGTAAGAATGACAATTTCTGCATTTTGGTAAGCGAATGAAAATGGTTGCACTTAATAAGGAGAACGGTAAAATAGTAAACCAATAACCAAAAACGATGGACAACTTTGTAGTTGGCGCGCTTCTGACGAGTGCTCGAGAGTGCGCCAAGCTTTTGGATGAGAATGCGAGTAAATCTTCCATTTTGATCATAAATCCTTCTGTGTTTTTATTAGTCACCACACTTTGCATGAGGATTACGATGAAATATATGTCATTTTTGCAGCGGACCACTAAGGCTTCAAGGAGATTGGAGCTTTTCGCCGAGTGTTATAAGTGGTTGGGAAGCAAACGAAAGGGTCTGGTCACCGACACTCTCAAAATTCTGTGACGAAAGATAGATTTGGAGACGCCAAGAAGATGACTTGAATGGGTCGCAGCTCTCGTGCCTTTTCGGAGACAACAAGACAGTTCAAATCTAGCAGAATCTTACATGGTTAGGTGCAAAAAGTATGAAGAATGCTTAGCCCCCAATTTGGTAGGACAAGCTAAACTGGCATTGCATATCAAGAACGTAAGTCTCGCGACGGATATCAGCTTGGTACAGTCTTCGGCCTGAGAAATCCATTTCTTGCGTAGCATAAATTCGCCAGCAAACTCGTCAACTTGGTTTTTTTTTTATCCGGATGCCACTAGTTAGGCTTTATGTTTTGGTCCCGTCTGATCTATTTTGCATTAATATCTGTCTACTTTAGAAGCGTTTTAGGTCTGAACCCACAGCAACGGGGTCCTCGAAAAGACGATCCTGCTGGTTTTCGTCCTTGGATTTTGGCTCCACTTGTTGTGTCCTTGAATCAATATTGATCCTGAAGGGTTTTACCTCTTTAAAGCACGAGTTGCATCATCCGTCGGATTTTGACAACGTCAGGATCTCTGTTTTCTTTATTGGAGCACCTTTGAAAAATTACTATTGATCAATCTCTTCCTAATGCAGTGGCAGATTTGGAAGCAAAAGAAGAATATGAGGAGGAGTAGGGAAAGGGAAGAACCAGAAGCGGGATGCCAAGATCGGCAACAGAAAGAGCATAGAAAGAACACCGGAAGAGGGAAGGAAAACATTCTGATAAGATAATATCCAATATACCAAGGGAGTGCAATGAAAATTCAAGAGCTAGTCCGATAACAATTCTAGCAAGATTACCATGCCACCTAACCTAACCATGTAATATGTTGTAATTATTGTTAATGGATCAACGTATCGTGCAAAACGAGATACGTCGCTTCTGTTCACGTCTCTTTTGATTCATGAATTTTGTAGATACATGCGTCTATTTAATTGATGTATTTCTTGGATACGTGTATCTACTTATTCCTATGTTCATGTATTTGTTTGATTCGTGAATCTAATTAATTATTGATTCATGTATTTTATTAGTTCATGTTTCTTCTCGTACATGTATCTTCTTTGTTCATGTACTTGATTAATTGTGGTATTTATCACGGTTCATGAACTGTTTCGTCTCGAAATCTCTATAAATAGAGACAGCTTCCATTCTTCTTTACTCACTTGCAATTCACATCAATCACTCCTCTCCTCAAGTTCTCTCCAAGTGTGCTGGTTTCAAGAAGTGTTCGACAGAGCCCTGTTCGTATAGTGCTGATACCAACAGGTTCGAGGTGTTGTATCTTGGGAGGCGAAGTTCGTGAAGCTGCTTGGCACCGTGGGTAGGAACTTATCGTCATAAGGAGATTCGGATTTGCCGTACCTCACCTCATTTTGTATTGTGTATCTCTCATTTATTATTTTCTTCTGATTGTAATAAACAGTGAAACGTATTTTCTTCCAATACGTGTTCGTTTTATTATTATTCACCAACAATCTTAAGACGATAAGAGTACTTACTGTTTGTTGATTTTGTCAGAAATTGAAATGGCTAAAAACACTCAAGCACCTGTCAACGTTCAGGATATTCCTGGTGACACTCCTATGGTCGATTCAACCAGTGAGGTTCCAACCTCAAGGCCTAGTGCCGATGAAGCTAATGCTGCGAGCTTTCAGGCTGACACTAATCTTGGTGGTGTGGGTATAAGTCGCTTGACTAATTTACTCAGTACTGGTTTTGATAACAGTACAGGCCAAATGGCATATGGCTCAATTACTGGAGGAAGGGTTCAACAGGTGATACCTAGTTTGATGATACCTCCTCCAATGACACCGAATGAGAAACCAGAGAAATTTGCCGGTGTGGGCTTCAAGCAGTGGCAGAAGAAAATGTTCTTCTATTTGACCACACTGAATCTGGTCAAATATTTATCGGAGGTGTGCCCGATAATCAGTCCAAATGAGCAAGATGTCACAACGCTCGGGGCGTTGGAGGCTTGGAAGCACGAAGACTTCTTATGCCGGAATTATATCCTTAACTGTTTGGTAAATTCTTTATATAGCATTTATTGCAATGTTGAAACTGCCAAACAGTTGTGGGAATCATTGGAAAAGAAATACAAAACCGAGGATGCTGGGACCAAGAAATTTGTAGTTGCCAAATTTCTAGAATTTAAAATGATAGATTCTAAGTCTGTCATAAATCAGGTTCAAGAATTGCAGATTATCTTGAACGACATCTTTGCTGAGGGAATGACGCTGAGTGAATCATTCCAAGTGGCAGCAATTGTTGAGAAACTGCCTCCAGGCTGGTCAGACTTCAAAAATTATTTGAAGCACAAACGGAAAGAGATGAGCCTTGAAGATCTCATTCTGCGCCTTAGAATCGAGGAGGACAATAGAAGGAATGCAAATCCTTCTATGGAGCCTAAGGCCAATACTATCGAATATTCCAATTCTGATCAAAATAAGAAGAGGAAGAAGCCTTTTCAAGGTAAAGGCAAACAGAAGGAGGTGTTCTAGAAATTTCAAGGAATGTGCTTTATTTGCAATAAGCCTGGACATCGAGCTAAGGATTGCAAGAAGCGGCCAAATAAAGGCAAGAACGGTGGTACAACCAAACAGCTGAATTTGACAAAACAAGCAGATGATGAGAGATTAATTGCTGTGGTGGTGTCAGAGATATGTTTAGTGTCAAACAACATCGATTGGTGGTTGGACACGGGTGCCGCAAATCATATATGTGTGGATAAGCACTTATTCACGTCCTACGAGCATGTTGGAGATGAGATGATTTATATGGCAAATTCTACACCAGCTACAATTGCCGGGAGAGGAAAGGTGATCCTGAAGTTCACCTATGGCAAGGAACTCATCTTGCAAAATGTGCTGCATGTACCTGAGATAAGAAAGAATCTCATTTCTGGCCCCATACTTGTCAAGAAGGGCTTCAAAATTGTGTTTGAATTTGACAAGTTTGTAATTTCTAAGGGGGGAATGTATGTGGGGAAAGGGTACTTATGTAATGACTTGTTCAAAGTCAATGTGACTGTTATTGATAATAATTCAAAGTTCTTGTACCCAAAGACTATCAATAAAGAGAAGTCTTCAGTTTACGCTGTGGTGTCTCCTTATCTATGGCATGGTAGATTAGGACATGTAAACTATGGTACAATGAAAAAGATAGCAAACTTGGGGCTAATTCCAAAATTTGAGTTGGATGCCCATAACAAGTGTGAGACTTGTGTTGAGGCTAAGTTTGCTAAGAAATCTTTCAAATCGATTGAAAGAACGAGTGAACCTTTACAATTAATCCACAGTGATATTTGTGATTTGAAGTTTGTGGAAAGTAGAGGTGGAAAGAAGTACTTCATCACCTTTGTGGATGATTGTACTCGATTTTGCTATGTTTATTTGTTAACTAGCAAAGATGAGGCTATGGGCATGTTTATCAAGTATAAAAATGAGGTTGAAAATCAACTTGATAAACGTATCAAAGTGCTTAGGTCTAACAGAGAAGGAGAATATAGTTCTTCCAATTTAAAGGAAATGTGTGCTAGTTTGGGAATAATTCTCCAAACGACTGCACCTTATACTCCACAGCAAAATGGAATTGCTGAAAGGAAGAACAGAACTCTAAAAGAAATGGCTAACGCCATGCTTTTAAGTTCAGGTTTACCTCAGAATTTGTGGGGGGAGGCAGTTTTAACTACAAATTATATTCTTAATAAAGTACCCCACAAGAAGACAAGTAAGACACCATATGAATTATGGAATGGAAGGTTACCATCCTACAATTATTTAAAAGTGTGGGGGTGCCTTGCTAAGGTGGCAATTCCTCCTCCTAAACAAACTCGTTTGGGACCTAAAACAGTGGATTGCATATTCATTGGTTATGCTCAAAATAGCGGTTCATACAGATTTCTGGTTTATAAATATGAAAATGCAGAAATCCATGCCAATACTATCCTTGAATCATAGGATGCTGAATTCTTTGAGGATATATTTCCTGCGAAAAGAATTCAAGATGAACCTTCTCAGAAGAGATTTAGAAAATCAGAATTTGAGAATGAAGAAGTTGAGGTCGAAGAAACCGAACTCCGAAGAAGTAAGAGGTCATGAATTGAAAAATCTTTCGGACCTGACTTTCTGACTTACATGTTAGAAAGGGAGCCTCAAACTTTTCAAGAGGCAATGTCAACTCGAGATGCTCCTTATTGGAAGGAAGCTGTTGACAGTGAAATTGATTCTATCCTAAGTAATTGCACTTGGGAATTGGTTGATCTTCCACTAGGAAATAAACCAATTGGATGTAAATGGATCTTTAAAAGAAAGCTAAAAGCTGATGGTTCCATAGATAAGTACAAAGCAAGGTTTGTTGCCAAAGGGTTTAGGCAAAAAGAAGGTCTAGACTACTTTGATACTTATTCACCTGTAACAAGAATAACATTAGTAAGGATGTTGATTGCTATAGCTTCGCTATACAATTTGCAAATACATCAGATGGATGTGAAAACTGCATTCTTGAATGGTGATCTCGATGAGGAGATTTATATGGAACAACCTGAAGGGTTCAAGGTCAAAGGACAAGAATACAAAGTGTGTAAGCTTGTCAAATCATTGTATGGACTTAAACAAGCTCCTAAACAATGGCATGAAAAGTTTGACCGAGTAATGATCCAAAATAAATTTAGAATCAATGAATGTGACAAATGGGTGTACTTTAAATCCACATCAGTTGGATGTGTACTTATTTGTCTTTATGTCGATGACTTGTTGATTTTTGGAGTCAATGCTGAAGTTATCAAAAATACCAAGGATATTCTCAAGAATAATTTTGAGATGAAAGATTTAGGTGTTGCAGATATTATACTCGGCATCAAAATTCTAAGGAATTCTGATGGCTTAGGTTTAATACAATCTCATTACATTGAAAAGATGATTGAGAAATTTAAAGGATTCGGCATTAAAGATGCAAATAATCATTTTCTTCCACACCTAACTCTAAGAAAGAATACTGGAGACAGTATTCGACAGTTGGAATACTCTCAAATAATCAGTAGCATCATGTACATCATGAATTGCACAAGACCGGATATTGCATACTCAGTGGGAAAATTGAGTCGATATACAAGTAATCCTGGTCATGAGCATTGGAACGCTCTTTTGAGAGTATTGGGTTATTTGCAAAAGACGAAAACTTTTGTATTACAATATGGCAATTATCCAGCTGTTTTGGAAGGCTACAGTGATGCCAACTGGATTTCAGATTCCAATGAATCGAAATCGACAAACGGATATGTGTTCACGTTAGGAGGTGGCGCAATATCGTGGAAATCCTCAAAACAAACTCTGATATCACGTTCCACAATGGAATCAGAGTTTATTGCTTTAGATAAAGCTGCAGAAGAAGCAGAGTGGCTTCGAAATTTTCTAGAGGATATTCCGATATGGCCAAAACCTGTGCCTGTAGTGTGTATTCACTGTGATAATCAAGCATCAATTGCAAGGGCACGTACGTAATTTGATCTATAATGGTAAGTCTAGACACATTCGTCATAGACATAATACTGTAAGGCAGTTACTCTCAAATGGAATAATTTCTTTGGACTTTGTAAGGTCAAAAGAAAATATTGCGGATCCACTGACAAAAGGTTTGTCGAGAGAGCAATTAAACTGCGCATCGAGGGGTATGGGTTTAAGAGCCTTAACTCAATAAAGAGATTTCAGGGTGGAAACCTAACCTATGCGATTGGAGATCCCATGGAATAGGTTCAATAGGACAACATAAATTCTGGAAACTCTAACCTTAGGGTGAGCACTGTCTCCCATTCCTATGATGCAACAGTGCTTCCTACAGCGTTTTTTAGGGTACGCTAAGCGTTTAATGATTCCTATATCTTGGATTTCAATATTCAAGTGAGGTATGGTAGGATACCTTTAATAGGAATGCACCTATATGCGTGGAGCTGGCCGACTCTATGAAAATCTTTAAAGGCTGGATTTTCTAAAGCACGCATCAATCCTGAGAGGTTCAGGGCCGGAATAATGAACGTAACCGAGAACCAATCTTGATTCGGAGGTACTTTGTGTGAGGTCTATTGTCTGGACTTACACTAACAACTGGCGGTTCAAGGTTATGTCCACCGACTGGTTAAGTATGTCCGATAGGCTTTCACTAAAGAAGGTTCAAAGCGAAAGCTACCTATCTTGATGCAGTATATTTCCACAGGCACACTTGGATTTCCTCGAGTCAAAGTTTTGTTGATCCATTAATGTGGGGGATTGTTGTAATTATTGTTAATGGATCAACGTATCGTGCAAAATGAGATACGTCGCTTCTGTTCACGTCTCTCTTGATTCATGAATTTTGTAGATACATGCGTCTATTTAATTGATGTATTTCTTGGATACGTGTATTTACTTATTCCTATGTTCATGTATTTGTTTGATTCGTGAATCTAATTAATTATTGATTCATGTATTTTATTAGTTCATGTTTCTTCTCGTACATATATCTTCTTTGTTCATGTACTTGATTAATTGTGGTATTTATCACGGTTCATGAAGTGTTTCGTCTCGAAATCTCTATAAATAGAGACAGCTTCTATTCTTCTTTACTCACTTGCAATTCACATCAATCACTCCTCTCCTCAAGTTCTCTCCAAGTGTGCTGGTTTCAAGAAGTGTTCGACAGAGCCCTGTTCGTATAGTGCTGATACTAACAGGTTCGAGGTGTTGTATCTTGGGAGGCGAAGTTCGTGAAGCTGCTTGGCACCGTGGGCAGGAACTTATCGTCTTAAGGAAATTCGGATTTGCCGTACCTCACCTCATTTTGTATTGTGTATCTCTCATATATTATTTTCTTCTGATTGTAATAAACAGTGAAACGTATTTTCTCCCAATACGTGTTCGTTTTATTATTATTTACCAACATAATACATTTCATTTCGAATGAAATCATCTTTTGAGCGAGATCGGGAAGAAAAACAAAAGGCAGAGTAATCCAC
Organism: Melaleuca quinquenervia; assembly: GCA_030064385.1. Classification (NCBI taxonomy): domain Eukaryota; kingdom Viridiplantae; phylum Streptophyta; class Magnoliopsida; order Myrtales; family Myrtaceae; genus Melaleuca; species Melaleuca quinquenervia. The sequence goes on from CM057720.1 coordinate 9,422,513, forward strand.
AGATGAAACATAAAATAATGCTCGACAAACGCACGAAACAATATATAAGAATTTCCTTTTACCAGCTTTTATCATGTCTATAGCATGCACAATATTTCCCTATGTCAAAACCTTTTCACTATAAGCTTTCTGATGTAATTTGGATATTAACCGAGCATTTGGCTCCCGATATTTGTTAGTAGAATGTGTGGCACAACAAATTAAAAAACGTTTTTCAACATAAGCGAGCAACTTTAGAAACGAAGAAGCCGAACCACTCACATGCAATGACACTACATGCTTGATGTTCACTCACAAGCACACCCAATTCTTTTGTCTGCTTAATTTAGTCTTCAGCTACAAAACAACCAAAAGTTTCTCTTTCACCTTTTTACTTTGTTCGCTTTTTCCACTCTTCATTTAGCTTAAACACACACACTTCCTCTCTTTTTTAGCATATTACCTCTTGTATGACCCCTAACTTCTCTTATGACTCTAGAATACTGGTCCCTCATTTTCTTTGATTTACTTTTGTTTTGTTTTGTTTCTTCTTTTTTTCCTTTTCCTTAGAGGTCGTGTTTTCCTTCTTTTATCTTTCTATGCCTTAATCATCTCTTCCGCTCCCATTCTCGTATTCCTACGCCTCCATACGATGCCAATCCCGACGTCCTTCACATTTTCGCCGGTGCCCGTTTTGGGCTTACTGTACCATGTCAATCCCATGAATGCATTAGGCATTGGAGAGGCTTGTGAAATTTTGTAGGACCACTACCAACTGTCCAAAAAATTTAAATTGTTAGACGAAAGCATGGATTAATATTTAATTAGCCATTCCTTTGCATCCTTTGACAACAAAGATAACCCCTACCTACATTAAAGTAATGGACGTCCCCCTTGCTGACTATGCCCATCCATGTAACTTCTTAGCTGCATATTGTCGAGAGCATTTTTAGACCTTTCCTTGAAAACCCACATGTAAATGTTTTTCATGTTATGCTGAACCGAGAAAGAATCGATTTACAAGTCTGATTTCTCGAAATTGGGCACAATTTTACGGTCCTAAGCTATTTTGGACTTTGATTTTTCATTCAAAGTAGGTCTGAATTAGAAAATAAAAAATTATGAACCCCACTATCCACATATAAGTTTACCGGTCTGGTAAATTATTTTTCTAAAGTTATTATTATTAGTTAAAATTCGAAATTCCTAAAAAGATTAATATTAAAATTTTCAAAACAATATCTAAAAGAAGAATTGGGGCAGCTTAGCCCGATCCATACTAGCGCCCATGCCTCTCTCCTCCCCAATGGGCCGTTACAATTATTTCCCTTTAAGGAAATTTCTTTCCCAAAATTTACATCGCTTAACTCTTTAAAAGCTGACTCTTCATGGCCTCCTCAACTCCAATGTGGCTTGCCCACAAAGTGAAGTTACATTATTAAAAAAAAAACGACATCCTTTGACCATATATTAGTCCCATATCAATGAATACGGGGCAAAATCCAGTATACCTTAACTCGAGTTCCTCAAATTGGGGCAATTTACCTTCTACCTTCTAAATTTTTGGGGCAATCGATAGATGAAGAATGGAAAACAATGTTTTGCCCTCAATTTCTTTTTTCCCTCTACGACTTTTTCTAGTCGTTTTCAGGAAAATGAATTTAATGTTTTTGCAATTGGGCTCGTTTGGAGCCAATTTCGTCGTGGACCATCTCTGATCCTCACATAAAGAGGACCACACACCAAGCAATCACAGCGGGCATAATGATAATCCTGGTTTCCTTAGGATTAGATGGTAGTTAAGAAAAATGATTTAAGAAGAAAAAAAAAGAATAATGTAAAATTGTTGGTTGAAGATGAAGATGAAGGTGAATGAAGAAGTTGAAGGTCGAGCCGAACATGAAGAAGAAGGGGTATGGCAGTTGTCAACGAGGATTAGATCGAAGGATTTGTTCACAGTGGACTTCAATTTTTTTTTTAAATTTCATGTCGGAAAGAAAAAAACTTAATAAAAAAGTTGTATAAGACGAATCACCACAAATTTGTCAATGAAGACACTTAAAATGATAAATTTTTTCACCGATTTGGCACTCAAGCAATTACTTGAAATTTTTTGACACTAAATGATCATTGCACGAAAGTTATAATACTTCTAATATCATTGTTCTCAAGAAACAGCTATCAGTTAGTCTTGTGACGACTTTGTCCTAGTTGTCTCTTCCATAGGCAAATTCTAGGAAAGTGCATGTTGAGGAAGAAGTCCTATGCATCGTTTAATAGTGTAACTGAAATTAATAAAGAAAGCGAATAAACTTCATACCCTTATACAGAAGTTGGAAAATCTAGACACTCATTGAAATCACATTCCTAGTCTAGCAAACACCATCCTAGATAATAAAGCAGATACTTTGGAGCACTTTACATGTGACGGGGTCAATTGATCTTGTCCATCCATGTAAAATTGTAGAGGCATGTAACTCAGTGATTTACGTTTGTAAGCTCGACGTTTATCGGTATCTCGGGACACCCTTCATCTACATGATTTGGAAGTGCTTGTTCTGCAGATGGTGTACCTTGCTCATTGGTTAGCACGTTGTCCATTTGGCTAGAGCCGCTTGATGGACGTGGTGGAGAGTAGGTGTTCTCTAAAGTTTCAACAGCTGCAGACTCATTGGCACCATCTTCCATACTTTTATCGCTAGATCTGGCTTTCCTGAAAGTATGGGAACTAAGATCTCTTTGGTGAAATCTTCTTCCCAGAGCAACAGTTTTCTCCCAGAACGAACCTGAAGAATTTGTGATAACATGCCAGTTTCTTTTGACGAACATGACCATGAAAATGAGGAGAGCTAAAATTGCAGCAGCTCCGGCAATCAAGAATAGGCCCCAGAAACTGTCGAGGCCCAAGCTATTGCCAGAAATCGAGTTAGCCGAATCCGGGCAGTTAGAATTCATTGGAAACCAAGCGTTTTCAATTTCCGTCATTTTAGGCCCTTCAGTTATGTTAAGGATTGCTCGTGAAATGTCTGGTACAAGTGGAGACCCTTTGGGGAAAACCTGTAAACCAAAAGGAAGACATGAGATTTTTCAATCATAGAATAATCTTAGTAATTGAAGAATTTGGGGCTAAAAATGAGAGATTGAGGACTTACGAAGCCAAATCCGGCAGTTCTAAAGGTCGGGATCGTGGTGTATTTGTTACAATTTTGAGAAATAACAAGTTTAATATAGAGGACTTCATCGAATGCTGCTGCAATCCCGCCCTTGGCACTTCCGTTGGAGAGAAGCGCATCACATTCTTCAGCAGACTGATAAGATATGAGTCTGGAATCGTCGAACTTCATCTGCTTGAGCATCTCATAAACGAAAGAGCCATCTAGGTATCCCACTTTTTCTCCACTCTTTAGGAGCTGATCGACATCAGCTACAGTTGGTTGAAGATTTTGCACCACCAAAAGAGAGCTCAAGCTTGCAGTGTAACTTTGCGTTAATATAAGTATCACGAAAACCCACACGATCACAACAAATCTGGATAGGTTGCTAAGTACTCTCTCCCCTGCAATCCAGATTAAAGGAAAGCAGCTAAATTATGGAAGAACGATTTGTAAATTGTATTATTCGATTGATTTATTAAAGTGAAGGGTGATTACTTTGTGCAAAGACCAAGGTTGAAAAGGAGAACCAAAAGCTCGTGCCAACTTGATGCGTGGCCGGACCCCGAAAATCTTCATTAATCTGGTGTTCGAGAATCCACACGACCAATGCTATAAGCACAAAGAAGCATCCAGTAGTTAACCAAAGGTCCCAAGTGAGTGGCTTCAAGAAAACCCAAGCATTATTGCCCTTGTTGTCCTTGTATGGCACGATCATTGAAACCCCCGACTCAGTGTATGGCAAGGTGAAGTCCACGTATAACGATCTGTTCCAAATGATCGTGGTATCACCCACCAATGCATCGTAATTCTGTTCCAGCACAAGGAAGGGGAATGTTTTCTTCAGCAACCAGCTGATAGCAGAGTAAGTTTCAACATGTAATCCAATGAAATCGAGCACTTGCTCACCTGGTAAAATACTTGATCGACCATGTCATTGTAACTGCCGGCGCTACATCCATTAGGTAAGGCAAACGGTATAAAGTCATAAGCCACACCATAAGGCAATTTTTCTATGACGGCTTGAAAGATGTCGATACAGTATCCAGTGACTTGGCTTGTATTTGTGCTAGGATCTCGAGTCACCCCTGCGAATTGAGTGAAACCGTCCTTCACGGGGACTAAAATTTTCAGCCTCTTCCCATTTGTGGGAATCTCCCATCCCCTGGGGACAGAGGTCGAATCTCCTGGCCATATTATTGGTCTGAGATTACTCTTTGAAGTGGAATATTTGCTTGTATTGGATGAATGCAAATCTCTTAGCAGCCCATTTTCTAGCGTCCAAAACCCAATCCCTCTCGCTGCATTTCCATTGATATTAACAATCTGGAACACTGACGACTCTAGCTGCCCGTTGATAAGTGTAAAATTTCCGGTGAGGCCGGTGAATGTCGCATTGGCTAGTTCCCGGAGAAGTTTCTGACCACTTTGAGAGACCCCGATAATGTCGAGATCCAGCGCATTTGTCGTAGCATTCAACAGCTGGAAGGTAAAATTCGTCGCACCCATTTCCTCGACGGCCATTGCCAGAGCCCAAGCAGCGTCATAAGCCCTGTATGCGAAAATGTTCAATGTAGGATTAACGACGGATGGATTGTCTTGTTGGAATTTCATCTTCCATCGGACCATGAAGTCGTCCAGGTTTGGTGTGTCCGGGATGTAAGTCTTGATGCCCAGTACTCCTTGCATCGAACCAGCGACAATAGACGAATCCGCAGAACTCAATAGGTCAGTAATTCCATTAGTCAAGATCCACACATAACCTTCGCTCATCATTCCCGCCGCTTTTGCTTTGGCAAATAGCCGAGAACCGAGCGCAGGTAACATGTGCACAATGAAGACCCTCGTTTGCATCGTCATTAACTTGTAGAGTTCCAGCAAGATTTGATCATCCGTGGCCAAAGGAGAAATGAGGCTCCTGTAGGGTACTCGTGTGCCGATTTCTTCCAGAGCATCAGTAAGAGAAGGTATGACGCCTTCTCCAAACTCGTTGTCCACATATATGAGGACTGCTTCTTTCCAGCCAAAAGCTTGGACGACTGCGCTTATGGCATTCACTTGGGACGAGTCATTTTGCGTGGCTCGAACGAAGTACGGACTCCGAATCGAGCTGAGGGAAGGACTAGTAGCAGAAAAAGAGATGATGGGCACATGAGACTTGTTTCCAAGGTCAACAATGAAGTCCGCTTGCACTGAACCTTCAGGGCCTATTATGGCTTGGACTTGCTTATTCTTTATCAGATCAAGAGCTGCAAGGATGAACAAGAAAAGACGGGGAAACAGTAACGATGCGGCAAATAATGGAAGTTCTTATTGGAAAAGGCATAGTATTGATCATAATCAATGGAAATTTGATATACGAAAAACTAAGTGTCTAAGAACAAAAAAGGAGTTTGGAGTTGGAAATGAACTTGCATTTAATGTTATTTAAAGACATAAATTGTTTGGCAAATGATATTGCAGACCTACAATAAACTGATTCTTCCCACTAAAGTAAATTAAGAAAAAATGAAAGCGGTTTACATCAAGTCGAATTCTCTTCATTGTTAAGTCGGCCCTTTCGGTTGAAGAGAAAAAAAGAAAAAGAAAAGAGGGCTGACATCTATATATTATGACATCAGAAAATCCACTCTATATTCTGATTCTAATTTTCTTTTGAGGTCAGACCTTGATGATGTTATATTACCAATTAAGCCTCTCAGCAGCCACATTAAACAGCTTTCACGTATTGATTTGAACTTGGGACTCAGGTTGTTTCACTTCAACAATAATAACAGAGCTTGGATAGAAATAATTAGTTACTTACTCAACTTGGCATAGCTCGCTTATCATAATGTTTGGCTCGACTAGGGAAAAAAACAAATAACATTGGCATAATTATGTGGAGATTATTACCGCGAACGTATTTGCACGAGAGAAAAAAGAACAATAAGTTGTCTCTAACAATCACCCTTGCTGAAGTGATTAGTTTTCTAATATGAAAAGGACAAAAACGTTAGGCTCCTTTCATCGAATTGCACCTATGTAGCATGTTTTTCTGAGATTTACATAACAAACAATAGCAGTCGGGCTATATTTTCCCATCCCAAAACATAAGTGGAAATCCCGTTCACAAGTTCTTATCAAGATGAAACTTTGTAACTATAAATTTATGTACATATGCATAGTGATGAAATGCAAGATAATAGAGAAGTTGGACTTTTCGATTCAAAGTCAACTTTTGACCCACACCAGTGGATACCGAGAAATTGTTAAGTGGTCGCTAAATCAGATTGATCGATATCACATAAACTAGTAATTACATGGATCTTATCATGAGGCTCACATGGTGATTGATGGTTGAGATAAATTTGTATCTGTAAAATCCATAACCCATACAACATTGTTTCAGTGATCTTGAATCCTTAAAAACGAGAAAAGAAACTTCAAGACAAAGTTTAGCAGATTGGAGATTTTCAATTAGGTGCGATCGAAATAACTATCTCCATGGGGCCAATCCCTAATATGAATTCTCGCCAATATCATTTCTTGATATAGCTTCTGAAATAGTATACCCAAAAAATTAGAAGGAAAGAATAAAATTAAAAGGTTCCAAAGTCAAACGTTAGGCTCGAAGACCAGCCTTGTGGAGAAGTAGAGGTGTCAAAATGGGTCATAGACCCATTTTGTAACCCATTTTTAATAGGTTTAAGAATATTTGGGTAACTCACTTTTCTTTAAAAATGGGTTAATATGGGTCATGAAAAATTAAAACAAAAAACCGAGTTAAAATATGGGTCACCCTACTGACCCATATTTGATCCATATTTTAACTCTTAAACTCTTACTGCAAATTTCAAATGAACGAAGCCCTCAGCCCCTCGCTCACTTCGCGCTCATTGCATCTTGTGTGCCTTCACCGGCTGGACGAGGTGATGTGTCGCGATGGGTGCATTGGTCAGACGGCGGCAGGGCGAGGTAGCGGCTGGCGGAGTGGCGAGCACTAGCAAAGGCCGCGAATGGGGGCAGAGCGGGGCTGGGTCGGCTTCTTGCGGCGTTGTTCTCGTCGAGCCGTGGAGAGAGGACGACGATGCGAGAGTTTGGGCGGCGTCAGAGGTAGTTGACGGTGGCGTTGTGTGAGCTCGGAGTAGCAGAGCGGCGATGGCGTGTGGAAGAAGAAGCATGAGAAGGGGCCCTAATATAGAAGAAGCGGCAACCATGGAGGAAGCTGGGAAGAAGAAGACGAAGACCCGAAGAAGCACCGCAAAGAAGAAGAAACGGTCAAGAGGCAAGAGAGGGAGAGATGGGATGGGGCCCTGCTCTGTGGGCCAGCTTCGCACGGCTTCACGCCAACATAGAGAGAGGGAGGAGAGAGAGAATCATACGGATTCAAAAGAAAAAGGGGAGGGGGGAAGTTAGCGGGAAAGAAGGGAAGGGAAGGGAAGGGGAAGAGAGAAAGGAGAGAAAGAGAAGGGGAGGGGAGGAGAGAGAGAAGATTGGTGCATGGAAAAAGGGAGAGGAGAGAGAAATGAGGGAAGAGAAAAAGACCAAAACGCCCTTAGTCTTCTGGGGTCAAATTGCAAATATCTAGAAATTGGGGACCACAATGCAATTTTAGAAAGTGCAGAATCGTCTGAAACGAAAATTTGCAATTTAGTTCGGAACCGATGGGCCACTAAATAAACCCGAGAATTTGCATAATTGGAATATTAGCGCATTTTATAAAATACGGATCGGGTCAGGTATGTGTCAGGTCTGCTATTGGTCATTATATTTGTGCTGCATAAATATGGGTCAAAACGGGTTAAATGGGTCAAATATGGATCGACCCATATTTGACCTAACCCAAACCCGATCCGACCCATCAATTTGACACCCCTATGGAGAAGCACCACGTTCCATGGATTGATCAAGTCCCACGAATCCTCTTGGCTCTCAAGCTTAAGCGCCAAGTTGTCAATCTCATAAGTCCGCACGACTGGGCTATATATCGATATACTTCTGACTTCGAGACACCTCATTCCCAGTGTGAAAGCGATCAAGTTGAATCTCAAGTGCTGACTCTATGTTAATCTTTGGTTCTATGAAAAGATAAATAGTAAAAAAAAAATAGTACAATTGGTTTTCATCTTGCATCACTCAGACAGCCGCATAAGATTCTTCATCCTCTACGAGAATATGTGTATTAACCAAGAAGCAAAGCACTCCCAAGTTCGAGCAGAGATTAAGCAAACCAACCTTCAATACTATCAACAGAAGGACGAAAGTTTTAACCCAAAAAATGGTGTAGTCGTATAATTCTGAACAAGCAACATGACCAGTCAGAGAGAGAGAGAGAGAGAGAGAACCTGCAGCAGCAGCAGCAACGACATCTCGTTTGGAATCTCTTACGTTGAGGACGAGCCTGGTCTTGTAGGAAGGGTTTGAACTATAAAAGTCAGAGAGAGACATGTTAATGCAGCTCAATCCCATCTGACCCACCCACGCCTCCAGATCGAGAACCACCCCAACGTTCACCGGGATAGTTGTCCCATTGTTGTTGCTACTGCTCTGCGCCACTGCTCCGCAAGGGCCGCCGCCGAAGGCAGCGAGGATCGCGAAAAAGGAGAGAGCCAAAAAGAGGAGCCTTTCAGCATCGAACGAGATTGTTGGAGGAATCATTGCAAAGGGTTTCAGGAAAAGGGGGAGAGAGATTTGGACGATACGAGGAGGAGGAGGAGGTATTTATAATGAGGAAGACATTTGAAAAGTCAGACAAGGCATGGGAATCTTCCATCCAAGTATTGCTCGACGTGGGCGGGACCCATTGGGGCTTACGTACCATGCAAAGAGATAAGACGGCCTACGGCGGTATTCACGGTTCATTTTCTTCCCCCTTGAATTTTGGATGAAGAATCCTCACAATTCCTTAACCCCATGATCGTTCATACCGCCATTTTCGTGCTGCTACTTCCATCTTGTTGTAAACAACTTATGATGGGACTTGGTTTGACTTTGCTAAGTTGAAGAGAGAGACTGCTTGGGATGAAATTAACATAACGTGCAAAAGCCTACGGAAGTTCGTGCAAGAAGAAGAAGAAGTTACTTGGTAAGTTGTAATATTTTCTATAAATTCTCTGATGACGTCTGCAATACCTAACACTAATCCATTGGAATTATTGTTAATACCATAAACTACTTGGATTTTTGCTCATATCTTACAAGTCAGTTCTAGTTTTTTTCTTTTTTGGGTTAAAATATCTCACATCCTTATGTGTAAATTTATGTACTCTTCATGTACACATGATCATTTTTTATTTATCAGCTTAAATTTTTAGAATAACTGATAGTTTGGTCTCACAAATGTTTAGTATGGTATTTGAACTTGATTTCATCTCCCCTTTCATCAAATTCCGTGTGATGTGTAGTTTTTCTTCACTTATTAATGTTTTTGAATTGAACTTTCTAATAATTTTGAATTCTTGAATAACAAAATTCCCCTCCTCTTGCTTCTTTTTTGTGTAAACCAAAGAATCAATTGCTTACGAGAGATTGTTGCCTCAATTCGTGACGTCTCTTCTAGTTAGGACGGCAAACAAGTGGGTCATTCGCGACCTTGAACGGTGAACCAGATTTAACATGAATTATAAGTAAATCTAAGTTCCAGCACAATCTAATTTTGCACAAGAAAAGCAAAAATCTTTTCATTCATCTTTTGAATAACAATCAAGAAGATTCCCTTCTTCTAGAATAAATTAAGTAGGGGTATGTATGGTTCAGGACGGTTTGATTTTCCCCCCCAGAACTGGGAACTTAACCGGATCGGACCAACCGATTCCTGGGCGGTTCAATGGGATGGGGAAAAAATTCAAAGTTCTCAAATGAATACTCAAGATAACGAAGCGTAGAGTGCATGAGATGAAGAGTAGAGTGGCCTAACTAAGGGAGGAAAGAACTGTCTTGAGCATATCAAAGTACTCTATCCTCAAGAAATAGGCTCACGAGAGAGAGAGAGCTCGACCATGTGAGTACTCGGCCAGTGCACGTAGGAGAAACAAGACAAGTTGCAAGTTGAAGTTGAGCCCTTGAACCTATAGAATTGGAAGGCCAACCTATCTCTTTTTTGCATTGAAGATGCAGAGGAATTAGGCCTACATGCACAGTCGTAGCTAAACAATTTAGAGTGGAATGGGCCCAATCAGTTTTCTCTCTCTCGGCCCTAAAGGGCCTAAACAACATAGAAAGGGTCGGTCCAAGACTCCAAGTGGTCTGGTTCAGGTGGGCTAGTCCAATCCTGCCCTATTAGGAACCGAGAATCGGACCGCCTGTGAACCGATTCCATTTTTAGGAATTGTGGGCTAGACTAAAACTTTCAAGAGCCGAACTAACCCGGCCAGTCCGTTCCGGTCTAGGCGGTTCTCGAATTAGGCAATTTATCATGCTCACCCCTAAAATTAAGTATTTGTATTAAGGAATCATCAGTCACCCTATTTAGTAGATCACAGATTAAAATAACACATTGATAACAAATCAACTAAAATTATGGATAAATGTAAGATTCAATGTCGAAATCAAAGAGGCTCATCAAATTGGAATTACAACCGCGTCATAACCTTCAAGATCAAACACTTTCATGACCTACTTGTGAATATGGATTTCTTGGATGCTCCATAAAAACCCTTAGGGTGCGAATGATAATCATTCTTGCATTTAGAACAAATTTTGACTAGAAACGGAAAAAGTTATTATTAGTCCCTAGACAAGCTGCTGAATTGAAAATGCTATTTGATAATGATACAAAATTTATATTTTCAGAACATAAATTCATTTAAGATTTTTTTAGTTTTTATTTCTACTACTAGTGGGCAGTTGGTGACTGTAGTGAGCGGCTGTAGGTGGTTGGTGGGGTGGGCATTGGCGCTGGCTGACAATCTACAGTGGTTGACAAGCAATGGTGGATGGCAGCGGGAGTTAGTGCTTAGTGGTGGTCGGCCGCGGTTGGTGGCGATAGCCGGAGGCAATTGGTGGTGGGTGGTCGATTAGCAACGATGGGTGACCAGTGATGGCAGTGAACGTTGGTGGGCAACGAGAGTGAGTGATGAGGTTTTTTTTTTTTTCATTCTATTCCATAATACGAAAGCCAAAAAAAATGTATTTGTGACTTCTATATATTCCAAATCTATTAACAGGAAAAACATTTGTCAAATAGAAAAATGAAATTGCGTTATCAAATGGATTCTTATTTCAAAGCTATTATTAGAAATGGGAAAATAGAAAAATAAACAAACAAAATGAATTATCATGCATGCCCATAATAGCTGTTTGTAGTAGAATCATTGAATCATTGTCTCATATAGCTGGAAAGAGTATCTATCTCTTAAATTATGTTGGTCCCAATGTTTAACTCGCATTATTAATGGTTCAAGTAATAGCGGTAAACATGATATACAGGCCATGCTTTAATTCTCCTTAGAGATCAAACACATCTAAACCGTTAATAATTTATGTACCATGGTAGACTCAAATAATTAATGGATAGGATGGTATGGATACAGATGATTTACAGATCATGTGATATCTTCTCTTTAGTTTAGTGTTTTTTTTTAAAAAAAAGGTAACATGTCAGACATCTAAAGGCCACCCTACGAACTCCACACCAAATGGTCTAGTTCGTTGTTTTTTTCTTTCTTTCAGCTGAACGCCAGATAAAGGTCCTTGTCGACGGGACTGGGACATCTTTCATTTGAACGTAGAAATTAGTTTCTAGTATCCGTTGTTGATTTTGACCAATTTAACATGAGAACTACACAGGGCAATCATCAAGCCATGCTTGAATTCAATAGATTCTGTAGGTGTGTTAAGTCGTAACATCTTCCCGGTGGTTGCTCTTTTAATTGCCTTAGATTGTAGAGTGAGCAATTGATCATATATCAATAGATAAAGAAACTAATGGAAAAGGATCTCGATTATCTTTCTTATTTTATTTTAAGCTTAACAATCTTCTCAAGTTGAAGTTGAAATGATGATCTGATATTGTCTTATTAAGTGGAAATCCTTAAGTTAAGAGAAAAGTGAGTAGAAAAATTCGGAAGCTGATGCAAAGATTAGGTATTTGAGTAAATTTGATTGCTTCTTTACTCCAAGAATCATTAAGAATGACACCCACACATATTTGTGGCTTAGCAACATAGTTAGCTCCTCATATCATGGCGCAAATTGAGTGATACTATTATTCTTCTTCTTCTTGTGTGCTAGTACTACTATAATAATAGTTATCCTTATTATTAAAATTGGCTTTCTATTAAAATTTGAGTAACTCCAGCGATAGTTTCCAAGAAACTACATATGCCTCAAAGTCAAACCTATTGACTCGGATGTTGCCCTATATTCTAATGTCTCTAGTGATCATTGAATTGTTCCATATCTACCTAGTTTGAGAAAGCAACCCATATGGAACCGTCAGACCTCAGCCATTGGTTGGGCAAATAGCAAGCTAGAGCGTCACATCAACTAATCGGAATATATGTGTGTATTATGTTATACATTTATACATAAGAATGACGCGGCAATTAAGAAAGCCTTAAAGTTTTGAGAAACTAAGTACCTGGTCGCTTAACTTTTGATACAAGTCAGCACATCAAACCTTGATTAGGTCATCTAAGTATAGGAACCACAATATAAAGATTCTCAATATGTTTATGAGAAGGGACACGATTGTCTTCTTTTTGTGATGAATGATGATGCGAGTGTAAATTCTCCCTATCGGTTGATTCTTTTGATGCATATGAAAGCACCAGGTTATTGCCTCCTGCCTGAGAGTACATTGGTTATATTATCATCAGCTATTAATAAGAAATGCCATCAATCACTGCAAAAGTAATGAGTATTGATTAGTGGTCCGTTTCCAAGCGTCTATCCAAATTTAAGCCAATTCAAACTTCGTCGACTCAACACTCCTATGGCATTCACTAGATCAAAAGTTATCATGTTGCTCTAAAGAGTTTCAAAATTTTCAAGTCTCAAATTCAAATTGTCTTAATTCCAAATATCTTGAACCATGATACTGACAACTTGTTTAAATTCCTTTGCTCTCGCTAGAGTGATTGGGTCTAGCGGATAGAATAACGGATCCCTAACACCTCTTCGTCACTGGGGTTCGATGTCCTCATCGTCAAGTTTAGGAAAAAGTATAGATGACAAAGTAGATAATGTACCAAACTTGTCGATCACCTTCGTATTATTATTATACTTGTCTTGTTATTCACTACTACTGTGATGATGATGATGATGATGATGATGATAATAACAATAATTTTATTATTTATCATTAGTAAAATTGGCTTTCTATTATGCATTGATTGAGTGATATTTGTGAGTTTCCAAGAAGCCGCGCGTGCCTTTTGACTTGAATTTGTCCCAGCTTTAAAAGGGCTCCAGTGAGGATAGTACTGTTCCATAACTACCTAGCTTGAAAGGATCACATCTGGAACAGTTTATGACCAAAATGCAACCGTCTCGGACCTTGGCCATTGACTATGTACATAGCAAGCTAGATCGTTGTATAACTACATCTCTCTATAAAATTCAGCCAGCAATTTGTTTACAAGTTTTCAAAAAAATGAATGAGAATGATTAGAAGGGAAAGCTTGATTTAGGAGAGTGTTGACTTTAGCTACGAGTCAGCACATCACCCTTGATGAGGTCGTCCATGAAATTAGAAAAGGAACTAAGAACCCTAACAATGAGATTCTCGAAATATTTATGAGGAGGGACATGGTTGTGTTTGTATGTGATGGATGACCGTGAGTGCGGATTCTCTCTGACCTTGACTCATTTGATGCATATGTAAGCACCAGCTCGTTGGTTCTCGCGTGGGTGTACAATTTTTTTATTATCATAAGCTGTTGGCAAGTATTGAATTTATGTGATTTAGGTAACGAATTTGAAACTAATTAGCTCTAGTCAATTAGATCTATTCAAATAAGTGGGCATTAACTGATTCGCAGCATACTATCCGATCTCATCCGTTGGCTCATAGCCTGATTACCTGATAGGAAAATTCGTCGAACCGACCAGTTACACAAGTCATGTGCTCACAAAGTGGATAAGGAAAATTTGTATCTTTTGTGAAGCTCAAAAAGGAAATCTGGACTGAGCAACAATTATTTGATTCATGCGATTAGTCAAAGTAACATGACGGTTGATGTTGAGTAGATGGCAATGACCAATTCAAAATTTCTGGTATTCATAAGAGTCCTTTTCACTTCGCTGCCCGTGCACGTAAAGTAGTCCTCTTCATTTCTGATCTGCCCATGATTCGCGGGGATGTTCTTGGCCGTTTGATTTAGGGATATGTGTTTGTCCAGTTCCAGATTATTGTAAATACTGGTGAAATATCCTTGCACGGATCAAACGATACAAACTTTCATTGTTCGGAAAATCTTATGAGATGTTCATTTTTCAAAAATTCATTTATTTAGACCATTAAAAGACTCATGATATTAGAATATTATATCCTCATCTTGTTATATTTGCTTTCATAAATAGAAAACTGATCGGATTTATTAGGGGATTTTAATCATGTTTATATGCCACACTATATGTCATGTATAATAGTCCTATAAATATAATCTTATGCGTGATATTGTGAGTATCTATACTGCTTTATTGAGATAAAGATGTACGGAATAATAAATTTTTTTGGTTATCATGGGTGTTACTTTTTCTTTTTTTAATATTGGACATGTTAAACCTTGAATGATATTAAGTGGAGGGTGACTAGATAACAAGAAGATCGTTAGTAAACTTGTAAAAAAAGCCCTCTCATTAGTGAATCGAACATGAAGAGCGGGCCCTGGAATGAACTGCTGGAGAGTATCACAAGCAAGAATAGACGCAAAATGATAAAATACATAGGACAAAGAAAATGAGACTCGACATTAATGTCCCTTGGTCGAGCTCAAGATTGAAAACATCACAAAAGTTGGAAAAATATTGTCCAGACCACACTTGACACAAAACAGTATATTTTCAGAATTATCATGACTAAGTGGCACACTTTATGAGAAGAAATTCTCAGTTTGAAGATAGTTTTCCTAATTGCACTCGATCTTCTGTATAATTTTTTTTTCTGATTTTTATAAAATTGAACTGACTTTGATATGATTTCGGCCAAACAATGCAAATTACAATTAGGAGAGATATCTCCAGCACAAAACGAAAAAAAATAAAAAATAAAAAACCCAAAGCAAAGAAGATGTTGTGATAACTATATTTCTTTGGAATAATATAATGTCTATCTTCTTTGTGAATATTAAATTACGATAATCTATAAATTTCTTTATCAATGATAAATGAACATATGACTCTTTCAATCTACTATGCTCTCAACTTGACTTTCAAACTTGTGAAATTTTCCTAATATCAAGATGAGCACGGTTATAAACAAAATAGATGATTTCGAAAGTCTGAATTATACAGAAGTCAAGCATTTGGCAGTTAGAGTTTAAACTCTTATCTAACTAAAATTAATCAAGGAAAGTTATTATGAGTTCCACGAGAGCTGAAGTGTGACATGAAACATAAAAGACATGAATAAGATCTTAAATTTATAATATGTTTAGTAAAATATTCCTTTATTTAAAAAGATGAATATTCTCACTTCTCATTTAAGTGCAGAATTGAAAGATTGAGATTCTACGTGTCGGTGGTTGGGATCTTGATCAACTGCAATTGTCTAGAATCCTTCCAAGTGTATGGCTTGAAACTTCAATTTATTATTGTTAGAGATAGCAGACTTAAGCAAGTTTGGAAGCGTATCAGTCACGCCGTGTCCTTATTGGCAGTGGATGTCTGCAAGAAACTACAGTGTAATTTCCTAGATTAATTTAACTACTAATTACAAGCAATAAGATTATTATTAATTCAATAATAATTATTTTTAGTACACATCGCAATGTCATGGGTTTGTAACGTGTGCGTTCAACTTGAAGGGTCGTATCAAATATTTATTAGAGCTTATTCTGTCTATTTCACACGCAAATTCTAGGAAAGTGCTTGTTTTGTCTTCTTCACTTGACAATCTTATAGAAAAAAGTCGGCATATGTCGCCAATCACATCATTAGAAAATGACACTATTGATTAATAAGTACAAAATGACATTGGACGAATATGATAGAATACTTTCCAGTGTTCATTGAAATAAGACAAGTCAAGGAGAAAATGGCATATTAACAACGCCTTGTTATGTCCTATTTGTTGTAATTTCTTCCTTCCTTATATTTTTATTGGTCGCCTCTACCTTTTTGGGAAAAAAAACCATTCTAATCGGCAATATGAGATTATTAAGTGAAGATTTACATATGGGATGGTCATAGAATTTCTTGATTTATTAAGTTTGCTTCATTATAAGCATAGACTGAACTAATGTTGCATCCTATATTGATGCAGGAAGAATAATTGCTAACACAAATCTAGAAAAATGAAAAATTTGCAACCAGGTATTGTAGCTTAGCCACACAAACTTGAGTAACATCAGAAGAAACTCTCTCGATTAATTATTCACAAAGGAGAAAAAATTACAAGATAACATAATCTATCTATTTCTTAAAAACCCTAAGAAAATTGCAATTTTAAAATAGGATACATATTAACTAATAACAAAATAAAATCTACTCAATCTTAAATATCTAAAAGAAAACTACTAGACACTGAAACAAATCATCCAAACACAATCTTTAAAATAGAAAGTAAGGTAAGGAAATTAAATGATAATAATAATTAAAAAACATGCCCCCACATCATTCCCTCCCAGTAGATGAAACCTGATTCAGGCAAGTAGTGCCTGCTTTGTCATCCTCCTTTGGTTTGAGAAGACTCTTCCGCGCACTGCAAAATAATTGATCTTTAATTTTTTTTGGTCGAATAAAATAATTGATAGTTAAATTGATCAACTGCATCATGATCGGAATTAACATCATGATTCGAACTTCAAGATAGCTCGAGAAATCTCCAAGATGAATTTGTTAATTAGATAACCGAAATCTTACATAATCACAAAATAAAATTTGTGCTGAAATTTTGCATGCCCTTCTTCAGCAACTTGATTTTCTTCTTGTCACTATTTTGAGTACGGGAATCTAGTTGCTTCCATCACAATTGAAGTCTTTAACATCTATTTTAGCAATAACACGATCTCCAAGATCAAAGGGTTAATTGTTGAAAACATCCTAAATTTACCGTTTAGTAGCCTATTCAATTCTAAATTTTTTGACAATTTTTTATATAATTTTAAACTTTTTAACAATTTGCCAATATAATCCTGTGAGCTAATTTTGGCAAAAAATTATTGCGTGGTGATCCAATCAACATTGACTATCCTATGTGGTTGGCCAATGGGCGGCATTAACGTGGATGATTTCATTTTTTTTTCTATTTCCATTTGTTTTTGCTATTTTCTACACCAGTTGTCCACGACTAGCAATAGCAAGGGTCACTTTCACATACCTAGTAAGGGGTGTTGAAAAACTAAACTCAAATCAAGAAGAAATTGACAAAAAGATAAGACTTGACGTGGTTCCATATTGTGCCTATGTCCTTAGATAAGCCTCTCAGATCCCTTTTTTTATTTATTTTTATTTTTTAATCTTTTCCGTTACATCGAGCGCGTGCACGCACACAAAGAGAAGATCCCCTATTTAGGTTTGATTCTCGAATCCCCATTATTTAGCCTTAAATATAACAATTAAAAGCTCAATGAGAATTTCCTTAATTTAATCTTAAACATAGCAATCAACAACTTGTGCTAACAAGAGAGACTCTTGCCATTAATAGATCTTGTGAGAGGCCTCGCTTGGGAGAGAGTAACCCTTGCTAGAGGCCATTGAGGACACTCTTGCCGATAACAATTCTAGCAGGATTACCATGCTACGTAACCTAACCATGTAATAATTTTCATTTCGAATGAAATCATCTTTTGAGCGATATCGGGAAGGAAAACAAAAGGCAGCGTTGTCCACAGTTGGAACATAAGATAATGCTCGACAAACTCACGAAACAATAACTAGGAATGGCCTTTTTCCAGCTTTTATCATGTCTATAGCATGCACAGTATTTCCCTATGTCAAAAAGCTGTTCAACATGAACTTTTTGATGTAATTTGGAAATTAGTCAAGCGTTTGGCTCTTGATATTTGTTAGTAGTACGTGTGGTACAAAAAATTGAAAACGCTTTCTATCATAAGCGAGCAGCTTTAGAGTCAAAGAAGCCAAACCACTCACATGCAATGACACTATGTGCTTGATGTTCACTCACAAGCACACCCAATTCTTTTGTCAGCTTGATTTAGTCTTCAGCTACAAAACAGCCAAAACGTTCTCTTTCACCTTTTAATTTTTGGTCGCTCTTTCCACTCTTCATTTAGCTTAAACACACACAGTCTCTCTCTTTTATTATAACCATATTACCTCTTGTATGACCCATAACTTCTCTTAAGACTCTAGAATACTGGTCCCTCATTTTCTTTGATTTACTTTTGTTTTGTTTTGTTTTGTTTCTTCCCTTTTTTTCCTTTTTCCTTAGAGGTCCCGCTTTCCTTCTTTTATCTTTCCATGCCTTAATCATCTCTTCCGCTCCCATTCTCTTCTTCCTACGCCTCCCTAAGATGCCAATCCCGACGTCCTTCACACTTTCGCCGGCGTCGGTGTTGGGCTCACTGTACGCTATTGTCAATCCATGAATGCATTGGGGATTGGAGAGGCCATAGTAGCCCTCCCTTTGCATCCTATGAGAACGCACAAAAAACCCCTATCCACATTAAAGGAAAATGGACGTCCCCCTTGCTGACTATGCCCATCCATGCAACTTCTTGGCTGCATCTTGTCGAGAGCATTTTTAGACCTTTCCTTGAAAACCCACAGGTAATATGTTTTTCATGTCATGCTGAACCAAGGAAGAATCAATTTACAAGTCTGATTTCTCGAAATTGGGCACAATCTTACGGTCCTAACCTATTTTGAACTTTGATTTTTCATTCAAAGTAGGTCTGAATTAGAAAATAAAAAATTATGAACCCTACTATCGACATATAAGTTTGCCGGCCTGGTAAATTATTTTTCTAAAGTTATTATTATTGGTTAAAATTCGAAATTCCTAAAAAAATTAATATTAAAATTTCTTAAACAATTAAAAAAAGAAGAAGAGGATCTGGGGCAGTTTAGCCCGGCCCGTACTAGCGCCCGTGCCTCTCTCCTCCCCAACGGGCCGTTACAATTATTTCCCCTTAAGGAAATTTCGTTCCCAAAATTTACGTCGCTTAACTCTTCAAAAGCTGACTCTTCATGGCCTCCTCGACTCTAATGTGGCTTGCCCACGAAGTGAAGTTACATTATTGAAAATAAAACGACATCATTTGACCATATATTAGTCCCAAATAAATGAATACGGGGCAAAATCCAGTATACCTTAACTCGAGTTCCTCAAACTGGGGCAATTTACCTTCTACCTTCTGAATTTTTGGGCTAATCAATAGATGAAGAATGGAAAACAATGTTTTGCCCCCCATTTTTTTTCCCTCTACGACTTTTTCTAGTCGTTTTCAGGAAAATGAACTTAATGTTTTTGCAATTGGGCTCGTTTGGAGCTAATTTCGTCGTGGACCATCTCTGATCCTCACATAAAGAGGACCACACACCAAGAAATCACATCGGCCATAATGATAATCCTGGTTTCCTTAGGATTAGATGGTAGTTCAGAAAATGATTTAAGAAGAAAAAGAAGAAGAATAATGTAAAATTGTTGGCTGAAGATGAAGATGAAGATGAAGGAGAATGAAGAAGTTGTAGATGAAGCCGAACATGAAGAAGAAGGGGTATGACAGTTGGGAAAAAATGCCACGTCGGGGAAAAAAAACTTAATAAAAAAGCCACGTATGGATGAATCACCATGAATTTGTTATTGAAGGCACTTAAATGATAGTTCTTTTACCGATTTGGCACTCAAACGATTACTTGAAAAATTTTGACGCTAAATGATCATTGCACGGAAGTTATAATAATTCTAATGTCATTGTTCTCAAGAAACAGCTATCAGTTTGTCGTGGTCCTAGCTGTCTCTTCCATAGGCAGATTCCAGGAAAGAGCATGTTGAGGAAGAAGTCCTATGTGTCGTTTAATAGAGTAGCTAAAATAAATAGAAAAAGCGAATAATCCATTCCCATATAGGGAATTTGGAAAATCTATACACGCATTGAAATCACCGGCCTAGCCTAGCAAACAGTAACTCCGTCCTTGATAATAAAGCAAATACTTAGGAGCACTTTACATGTCACTGGGTCAATTGATCATGTCCATCCATATAAAACTGTTGAGGCATGTAACTCAGTGGTTTACATTTGTAAGCTCGACGTTTATCGGTATCTCGGGACACCCTTCATCTACATGATTTGAAAGTGCTTGTTCTGCAGATGGTGTACCTTGCTCATTGGTTAGCACGTTGTCGATTTGGCTAGAGCCGCTTGACGGACGTTGTGGAGAGTAGGTGTTCTCTAAAGTTTCAACAGCTGCAGTCTCATTGGCACCATCTTCCATACTTTTATCGCTAGATCTGGCTTTCCTGAAAGTATGGGAACTGAGATCTCTTTGGTGAAATCTTCTTCCCAGAGCAACAGTTTTCTCCCAGAACGAACCTGAAGAATTTGTGATAACATGCCAGTTTCTTTTGACGAACATGACCATGAAAATGAGGAGAGCTAAAACTGCAGCAGCTCCGGCAATCAAGAACAGGCCCCGGAAACTGTCGAGGCCCAAGCTGTTGCCAGAAACCGAGTTAGCCGAATCCGGGCAGTTAGAATTCATTGGAAACCAAGCGTTTTCAATTTCCGTCATTTGAGGCCCTTCAGTTACGTTAAGGATTGCTCGCGAAATGTCTGGTACAAGTGGAGACCCTTTGGGGAAAACCTGTAAACCAAAAGCAAGACATGAGATTTTTCAATCATAGAATAATCTTAGTAATTGAAGAATTTGGGGCTAAAATGAGAGATTGAGGACTTACGAAGCCAAATCCGGCAGTTCTAAAGGTCGGGATCGTGGTGTATTTGTTACAATTTTGAGAAATAACAAGTTTAATATAGGGGACTTCATCGAATGCTGCTGCAATCCCCCCCTTGGCACTTCCGTTGGAGAGAAGCGCATCACATTCTTCAGCAGACTGATAAGATATGAGTCTGGAATCGTCGAACTTCATCTGCTTGAGCATCTCATAAACGAAAGAGCCATGCTGGTATCCCACTTTTTCTCCACTCTTTAGGAGCTGATCCACATTGGCTACAGTAGGTTGAAGATTTTGCACCACCAAAAGAGAGCTCAAGCTTGCAGTGTAACTCTGCGTTAATATAAGTAGCACGAAAACCCACACGATCACAACAAATCTGGCTAGGTTGCTAAGTACTCTCTCCCCTGCAATCCAGATTAAGGGAAAGCAGCTAAGTTATCCAAGAACGATATGTAAACTGTATTATTCGATTGATTTATTAAAGTGAAGGGTGATTACTTTGTGCAAAGACCATGGTTGAAAAGGAGAACCAAAAGCTCGTGCCAACTTGATGCGTGGCCGGACCCCGGAAATCTTCATTAATCCGGTGTTCAAGAATCCACACGACCAATGCTATAAGCACAAAGAAGCATCCGGTAGTTAACCAAAGGTCCCAAGTGAGTGGCTTCAAGAAAACCCAAGCATTATTGCCCTTGTGGTCCTTGTATGGCACGATCATTGAAACCCCCGACTCAGTGTATGGCAAGGTGAAGTCCACGTATAACGATCTGTTCGCAATGATCGTGGTATCACCCACCATTGCATCGTAATTCTGTTCCAGCACAAGGAAGGGGAATGTTAATGTTTTCTTCAGCAACCAGCTGATAGCAGAGTAAGTTTCAACATGTAATCCAAAGAAATCAAGCACTTTCTCACCTGGTAAAATACTTGATCGACCATGTCATTGTAACTGCCAGCGCTACTTCCATTAGGCAAGGCAAACGGAATAAAGTCATAAGCCACATCATAAGGCAATTTTTCTATGACAGCTTGAAAGATGTCGATACAATATCCGGTGACTTGGGTTGTATTTGTGCTAGGATCTCGAGTCACCCCTACGAATTGATTGAAACCATCCTTCACGGGGACTAAAATTTTCAGCCTCTTCCCATTTGTAGGAATCTCCCATCCCCTGGGGACAGAGGTCGAATCTCCGGGCCATATTATCGATCTGAGATTACTCTTTGAAGTGGAATATTTGCTTGTATTGGATGAATGCAAATCTCTTAGCAGCCCATTTTCTAGCGTCCAAAATCCAATCCCTCTCGCTGCATTTCCATTGATATTAACAATCTGGAACACTGACGACTCTAGCTGGCCGTCGATAAGTCTAAAATTTCCAGTGATGCCGGTGAATGTTGTATTGGCTAGCTCCAGAAGAAGTTTCTGACCACTTTGAGAGACCCCAATAGTGTCGAGATATGTTGCATTTGTTGAAGCATTCAACAGCTGGAAGGTAAAATTCGTCGCACCCAATTTTTCGACAGCCATTGCCAGAGCCCGAGCAGCGTCATAAGCCCTGTACGCGAAAATGTTCAACGTAGGATTAAGGACGGATGGATTGTCTTGTTGGAATTTCATCTTCCATCGGACTATAAAGTCGTCCAAGTTGGGTGTGTCCGGGATATAAGTCTTGATGCCCAGTACTCCTTGCATCGAACCAGCAACAATAGACGAATCCACAGA
Organism: Melaleuca quinquenervia; assembly: GCA_030064385.1. Lineage (NCBI taxonomy): Eukaryota > Viridiplantae > Streptophyta > Magnoliopsida > Myrtales > Myrtaceae > Melaleuca > Melaleuca quinquenervia. The sequence goes on from CM057720.1 coordinate 9,445,376, forward strand.
ACTCAATAGGTCGGTAATTCCATTAGTTAAGATCCACACATAACGTTCGCTCATCATTCCCGCCGCTTTTGCTTTGGCAAATAGCCGAGAACCGAGCGCAGGTAACATGTGCACAATGAAGACCCTCGTTTGCATCGTCATTAACTTGTAGAGTTCCAGCAGGATTTGATCGTCCGTGGCCAAAGGAGAAATGAGGCTCCTGTAGGATACTCGTGTGCCGACTTCTTCCAGAGCATCAGTAAGAGAAGGTATGACGCCTTCTCCAAACTCGTTGTCCACATATATGAGGACTGCTTCTTTCCAGCCGAAAGCTTGGACCACTGCGCTTATGGCATTAACTTGGGACGAGTCATTTTGCGTGGCTCGAACGAAGTACGGACTCCGAATCGAGCTGAGGGAAGGACTAGTAGCAGAGAAAGAGATGATGGGCACATGAGACTTGTTTCCAAGGTCAATAATGAAGTTTGCTTGCACTGAACCTTCAGGGCCGATTATGGCTTGGACTTGCTTATTCTTTATCAGATCAAGAGCTGCAAGGATGAACGAGAAAAGACGGTGAAACGGTAACAATGCGGCAAATAATGGAAGTTCTTATTGGAAAAGGCATAGTATTGATCATAATCAATGGAAATTTGATATACGAAAAACTATAAGTGTAAGAACAAAAAAGGATCTTGGAGTTGGAAATGAACTTGCAATTAATATTATCTAAAGATATAAATTGTTTGGCATATGATATTGCAGACCTACAATAAACTGACTCTTTCCCACTAAAGTAAATTAAGAAAAAATGAAAGCGGTTAACATCAAGTCGAATTCTCTTCATCGTTGAGTTGACCCTTTCGGTTGAAGAGAAAAAAAGAAAAAAGAGGGTTGACATCTATATCTCATGACATCAGAAAATCCACTCTAAAATCCAAGCCCCATATTCTGATTCTGTAATTTTCTTTTGAGGTCAGACCTTGGTGATGTTACATTACCAATTAAGCCTCTCAGCAGCCATATTAAACAGCTTTCATGTATTGACAATTTGTACTTGAGACTCAAGTTGTTTCATTTCAACAATAATAACACAGCTTGCATAGGAATAATTAGTTACTTACTCAACTTAGCATAGCTCGCTTATCATTATGTTTGGCTCGACTAAGGAAAAAAACAGAAAACATCAACAAAATTATGTGGAGATATGTACCACGAACGTATTTGCATGAGAGAAAAAGTAATTGAAATTGTCTCTAACAATCATCCTTGCTCCTCTCATAGAATTGCACCTACGTAGCATGTTTTCAGAGATGTACATAACAAACAACAGCAGTCGTACTATATTTTCCCATCTGAAAACATAAGCGGAAATCCTGTTCACAAGTTCTTATCAAGATGAAACTTTGTAACTATAAATTTATGTATATATGCACAGGGATGAAATGCGAGATGACAGAGAAGTCGGGACTTTTTTATTCAAAGTCAACTTTTGACCCACACTAGTGGATACCGAGAAATTATTAAGTGGCCGCTAAATCAGGTTGATCACCATCACATCAAGCGGTAATTACGTGGATCTTATCATGAGGCTCACATGGTGATTGATGGCTGTAATGAATTTGTATCTGTAAGATTCATAAGCCATACGACATTGTTTCAGTGATCTTGAATCCTTAAAAAAAGGAAACGAAACTTCAAGACTAGTTTAGCAGATTGGAGATTTTCAGTTAGGCGTGATAGAAATAACTACATCCATGGGGCCAATCCCTAAGATGAATTCCCCCCAATATCATTTCTTGATATAGCTTCTGAATTGGAAGGATGAATAAAAATAAATGGTTCCAAAGTCAAACGTTAGGCTCGAAGACCAGCCTCGTGGAGACGCACCATGTTCCGTGGATTGACCAAATCCCACGAATTCTCTCAGCTTTCAAGCTTAAGCGCCAAGTTGTCAGTCTCATACGACCGCAGGACTTGGGCTATATATCGATATACTTCTGACTTCGAGGCATCCTCATTGCCAGTGTGAAAGCGATCAAGTTGAGTCTCAAGTGCTGACTCTATATTAATCTTTGGTTCTATGACAAGATAAATAGTACAATTGGTATTTACCAAAAAAAAAAATAGTACAATTGGTTTTTATCTTGACTCAGACAGCCGCATAAGATTCTTCATCCTCTACGAGAATGTGTGTATTAACCAAGAAGCAAAGTACTCCCAAGTTCGAGTGGAGATTAAGCAAACCAAGCTTCAATACTATCAACAGAAGGACGAAAGTTTTAACCCAAAAAATGCTGTAGTCGTATAATTCTGAACAAGCAACATGACCAATCAGAGAGAGAGAGAGAGAGAGAGAGAGAGAGAGAGAGAGAACCTGCAGCAGCAGCAGCAACGACATCTCGTTTGGAATCTCTTACGTTGAGGACGAGCCTGGTCTTGTAGGAAGGGTTTGAACTATAAAAGTCAGAGAGAGACATGTTAATGCAGCTCAATCCAATCTGTCCCACCCACGTCTCCAGATCAAGAACCACCCCAACGTTCACCGGGATTGTTGTCCCATTGTTGTTGCTACTACTCTGCGCCACTGCTCCGCCAGGGCCGCCGCTGAAGGCAGCGAGGATCGCGAAAAAGGAGAGACCCAAAAAGAGGAGCCTCTCAGCATCGAACGAGATTGTTGGAGGAATCATTGCAAAGGGTTTCAGGAAAAGGGGGAGAGAGATTTGGACGACACGACGACGACGACGAGGAATTTATAATGGGGAAGACATTTGAAAAGTCAGACAAGGCATGGGAATCTTCCATTGAAGCATGGCTCGACGTGGGCGGGACCCATTGGGGCTTACGTACCATGCAAAGAGATAAGACGACTTCCGGCGGTATTCACGGTTCATTTTTTCCCCCCTTAAATTTTGGATGAAGTATCCTCACAATTCCTTGACCCCATGATCGTTCATACCGCCATTTTTGTGCTGCTACTTCCATCTTGTTCTAAACAACTTATGATGGGACTTGGTTTCGGATTTGACTTTTCTAAGTTGAATAGAGAGACTGCTTGGGATGGAGTTAACCTGACGTGCAAAAGCCTTTGGAAGTTCGTGCAAGAAGAAGAAGAAGTTACTTGGTAAGTTGGAATATTTTCTATATCTTCTCAGATGACGTCTGCAATACCTAACACTAATCCACTGGGATTTTTTGTTAATACCATAAACTACTTGGATTTTTGCTCATGTCTAACAAGTCAGTTCTAGTTTTTTCTTCTTCTTTTTTGTGGGTTAAAATATCTCACATCTTATGTATAAATTTGTATACTCTTCATGTACACATGATCATATTTTATTTACCAGCTTAAATTTTTAGAATAATTGATAGTTTTGGTCTCACAAATTTTTATATGGTATTTGAACTTGATTTTATATCCCATTTCATCAAATTTCATGTGTCGTGTAGTTTTTCTCCACTTATCAATAGACACTTTTTAATTGAACTTTCTAATAATTTTGAATCCTTGAATAACAAAATTTCCCTCCTCTTGCTTCTTTATTATTATTTTTTTTGTGTAAACCAAAGAATCAACCGCCGATGAGAGATTGTTGCCTCATTGGCCTCTCTTTTCTGCGGAAGAAGAGAGGTCAAGAATTCCAGCCTTGACTTTAGTTAGGATGGCAAAAAAGTGGGTCATTCGCGACCTTGCACGGTGAACCAGATTCAACACGAATTATAAGTAAATAAATTTTTTCATTCATATTTTGAATAACAATCAACAAGATTCCTTTCTTCTAGAATAAACTGGGTATTTGTGATAAAGAAATCCTCGGCCACCCTAATTAGTAGATAACATACTAAAATAACACAATAATATCAAATCGACTAAAATTATGGACACATGTGAGATTCAAAGTCGAAATCAAACAGGCTCATCAAATTGAAATTACGGCCCTTTCGGAAGCTTCCAGATCAAACACTTTTATGGCCTACTTGCAAATTTGGATTTCTTGGATGCTCCAAAAAATCCTTAGAACACGAGTGATAATCATTCTCATATTTGGAACAATTTCTGACTAGAAATGGAAAAACTTATTATTCCTTAGACAAGCTGCTAAGGTCAAAAAACTATTTGATAATGACACAAAATTTATGTTTTCCCAACATAAATTCATTTGGTAGATCTTTTTAATTTGTATTTATATTGCTAGTGGATAGTTGTCGATGGCAATGGGCAGCGGTAGGTGGTTGGTGGGTTGGGCATTGGCAGTGGTCGACAGTCGGCGGTGGATGGCAGTGGGGGTTAATGGGCTGTGGTGGTCGACAGCGGTTGGTGGTGATCGGTAGCAACGGTTGCTGATGGGTGGCCGGTGAGCAACAGTGGGTGACTAGTGATGGTAGTGGATAGTGGTCGGTAGGTGACGAGAGTAAGTGACGAGAAATTTTTTTATTTTATTTTTCATTCTATTCCATAACATGAAAACTTTTAAAAAAAATTACTTGTGATTTCTAATCCAAATCTATTGATGGGAACAGAATTTGTCTCGGAAATAGAAAAATGAAATTGTGTTATCAAACGGATTTTTATTTTTAAATTTATTCTGAAAACATAAAAAAAAAAGAGAAATAAAATGATTATCATGCATGCCTTTAATAGCTGCTTTGCCGTAGAATTACTGAATCGTCGTCTCATGTAGTTTGGAAGAGTATCTATCTCTTAACTCATGTTGGTCCCGATGTTCAACTCACATAACTAATAATTGTTCAAGTAATATTGCTAAACATGATACATAGGCCATGCTTTAATTCTCCTTAGAGACAAGAAATCGCACGGTAAATTAAATTATGTATATCAAACACATCTAAACCGTTAATCATTTAAGTACCATGGTAGGACTGAAATAATTAAAGGATAGGATCGTATGGGTACAGATGATTAACAAACCATGTGATATCTTCTCTCTAGTTTAGATTTTTTTTTTTCCAAAGGTAACATGTCAGACATTTAAAAGGCAACCCTACGAACTCCACACCAAATGGTCTAGTTCGTTGTTTTTCATTTTCTTTTAGCTGAACTCCCGAGAAAGGCCCTTGTCGACGGGAGTGGGACATCTTTCATTGAACATAGAAATTAGTCTCTAGTCTCCTTCGTTGACCTTGACCAATTCAACATGAGAACTACACACAGGGAAATCATCAAGTCATGCTTGAATTCAATAGATTCTGTAGGTGCGTTAAGTCGTAACATCTTCCTGGTGGTTGCTCTTTTAATTGCCTTAAATCGTAAAGTGAGCAACCGATCATATATCAATAGATAAAGAAACTAATAGAAAAGGATCTCGATTGTCTTTTTTATTTTATTTAAGCCTAACACTCTTCTCAAGTCGAAGTTGAAATGATGATCTGATATTGTCGTATTGAGTGGAAATCCTCAAGTTTAAGAGAAAAGAGAATAGAAAAATTCGGAAGCAGATGGGAAGAGTAGGTATTTGACCAAACTTTATCACTTCTTTAATCCAAGAATCATTAAGAATGACACCCACACATATTTATGGCTTAACAACATAGTTAGCTCGTCATATCATGGCGCAAATTGAGTGATTTTATTCTTCTACTTTTTCTTGTATGCTAGTACTATTATAATAATAGTTATCCTTATTAAAAAAATTGGTTTTTTAATTAAAATTTGAGTAACTTCAGTGAGTTTCCAAGAAACTGCATATGCCTCAAAGTCAAACCTATTGACACGGATGGTCCCCAATATTCTAATGTCTCTGGTGATCATTGCACTGTTCTGTATCTACCTAGTTTGGGAAAGGAATCCATATGGAACCGTCTGACCTCAGCCATTGATTGGGTAACTAGCAAGCTGGAGCATTATATCAATATAATTTGAGTGTATGTGTGTGTTATGTTATATATTAATACATAATAATGTCCCGGCAATTAATGAAGCCTTAAAGTTATGAGAATTATTAAGTAAATGGTCACTTGAATTTTGATACAAGTAAGCACATCAACCTTTGATTAGGTCATCTGAATAATTAATATAGGAATCACGATATAAAGATTCTCAATATGCTTACGAAGAGGGAATGGTTGCCTTCTTTTTGTGATGGATGATGATGGGAGCGTGGATTCTCTCTACCCATTGATTCATTTGATGCAAATGAAAGCACCAGGTAATTGCCTCCTGCCTGGGAGTACATTGGTTATATTATCATAAGCTATTACTAAGCAATAAAATTATGTGATTTGGGTACTGACTTTGTAATGATTAGCTCTAGTCAATTAGCTCTATTGTATATGGAGGCATTAACTGATTCTCAACGTACCATCTGATCTCATCCATTGGATTATATCCTGATTACTTGACGTGAAAGTTTATCGAATGAACCGATTATACAAGTAATGTGGCAGACAATGTGAATATTTTTCTCTGTAAATAGCAAGCTAGAGCGTTATATCAAAATAATATGAGTATATGTGCGTGTTATGTTATATATTAATACATAAGAATGACCCGGCAATTAAGGAAGCCTTAAAGTTATGAGAAACTAAGTACATGGTCTCTTGACTTTGATACAAGTAAGCACATTAACCCTTCGTTAGGTCATCTGAATAATTAATATAGGAACCACGATATAAAAATTCTCAATATGCTTATGAGGAGGGAATGGTTGTCTTATTTTTGCAATGGAGGATGATAGGAGCGTGGATTCTCTCTACCAATTGATTCATCTGATGCATATGAAAGCACCATGTAATTGTCTCATGCCTAGGAGTACACTAGTTATATTATCATAAGCTATTAATAAGAAATAAAATTATGTGATTTAGGTAATGACTTTAATTAGCTCTAGTGAATTAACTAATTCTCAACATACCATCTAATCTCATCCAATGGATTCTATCTCTATTGCTTGACACGAAAGTTTATCGAATGAACCGATTATACGAGTAATATGGTTGATGTAAATAGCAAGCTAGAGTGTTATATCAATATAATCTGAGTGTATGTGCGTGTTATGTTATATATTAATACACAAGAATGACCTGGCAATTAATGAAGCTTTAAAGTTATGAGAAACTAAGTACATGGTCTCTTGACTTTTGATACAAGTAAGCACATCAACCCCTAATTAGGTCATCTGAATAATTAATATAGGATCCACGATATAAAAATTCTCGATATGTTCCTGAGGAAGGAATGATTGTCTTATTTTTGTGATGGATGATGATGGGAGAGTGGATTCTCTCAATCAGTTGATAGGCACCAGGTAATTGCCTCTTACTTGGGAGTACACTAGTCATATTATCATAAGCTATTAATAAGTAATAAAATTATGTGATTCAGGTAATGACTTTGTAATTGATTAGCTCTAGTCAATTAACTGATTCTAAATGTGACAGCCGATCTCATCCATTGGATTCTATCCTGATTACTTGACACGAAAGTTTATCGAATGAATTGATTATGCGAGTAATGTGGCAGATGTAAATAACAAGTTATAGCGTTATATCAATATAATCTGAGTGTAATTGTGTGTTATGTTATATATTAAAACACAAGAATGACCCGCCAATTAAGGAAGCCTTAAAGTTATGAGAAACTAAGTACATGGTCTCTTGACTTTTGATACAAGTAAGCACATCAACACCTGATTAGGTCATCTAAATATTAATATAGGATCCACGATATAAAAATTCCGAATATGTTTACAAGGGAATGATTGTCTTATTTTTGTGATGGATGATGATGGAAGCGTGGATTCTTTCTACTGATTCATTCATTTGATGCATATGAAAGCACCAAGTAATTGCCTCTTGCCTGGGAGTACACTGGTTATATTATCATAAGCTATTAATAAGTTATAAAATTATGTGATTCAAGTAATGACTTTGTAATTGATTAGCTCTAGTCAATTAACTGATTCTCAACATACTATTTGATCTCATCCATTGAATTCTATCCCGATTATTTGAAACGAAAGTTTATCGAATGAACCGATTATACGAGTAATGCGGCCAATGTAAATAGCAAGCTAGAGCATTATATCAATATAATATGAGTGTATGTGCGTGTTATGTTATATATTAATGCACAAGAATGAGCCAGCAATTAAGGAATCCTTTCTCTTGACTTTTGATACAACTAAGCACATCAACCCCCGATTAGGTCATCTGAATAATTAATATAGGATTCACGATATAAAAAGTCAATATGTTTACGAGGAGGGAATGATTGTATTATTTTTGTGAAGGATGATGATGGAAGCGTAGATTCTCTCTACCGATTCATTCATCTAATGCATATGAAAGCACCAGGTATTTGCCTCTTGTTTGGGAGTACACTAGTTATATTATCATTAGCTATTAATAAGTTATAAAATTATGTGATTTTGGTAATGACTTTGTAATTGATTAGCTCTAGTCAATTAACTAATTCTCAACATACTATTCGATCTCATCCATTGAATTCTATCCTGATTACTTGACACGAAAGTTTATCAAATGAACCGATTATACAAGTAATGTAGCCAATGTAAATAGCAAGTTGGAGTGTTATATCAATATAATATGAGTGTATGTGCGTGTTATGTTATATATTAATGCACAAGAATGACCTGGCAATTAAGGAATCCTTAAAGTTATGGGAAACTAAGTATATGGTCTCTTGACTTTTGATACAAGTAAGCACATCAACCCCTGATTAGGTCATCTCAATAATTAATATAGGAACCATGATATAAAAATTCTTAATATGTTTACGATGAGGGAATGGTTGTTGTCGCGACCTCCCCGAAGGTGCACCACCTAGGGTTCGGCTAATGGTTTGTTAAGTGTGACTTAACTTGAGTTCTCCCAAACTCGGATGAATTCACGACTTTGGTTTCACTTTCTTTAAACATGCAAGATATTCAATTTGGAGCCGCCACTAACCTATTTATGGTGGGTTGGTTAGAAACCCATGTAAGCCATCGGGAGTCATGCCTTACTCCTACGAACCAGAGATTTAGGACTCGGGGACTTGGTTACGCTAAATTACTCTAACGCCCTTTCGGTACCTTTTCATTATTTTCAAAACTTCGCAGGCAATTTGGATTCATTTTAATTCTCCTCCTAACATGCAATAGTGATCACACGTATACTCAAATAAAAATTCAAGAATGGAATGAAATAATAAAACAAATCAAATCAAATCAAATAAAAACAAATAAAATCAAATCACATCTAATCAAATCTAATCTAATCAAATAAAATCTAATCTAATAAAATATCAAATGAAATATAATCTAACAAAATCAAATAAAATCTAATCTAATAAAATTGAATAAAATCTAATCTAACAAAATCAAATCCAAAAAAAATCTAATTTCTAATCTAACGAAATCAAATAAAATCTAATCTAATAAAACACCAAAGAATCTAATAAAATCTAACAAAATAAAATAAGATATGCATGAAAATCAACAAATCTAATGTAATATATGAAATGCAATTTTTTTGGAATTTTTATGAATTAATTAACTTAATTATCCATAGCTAAATATTACCTAATCTAAATTAGGAACCAAATATGTCAATTCCTAATTTAAATTAAATCTTATCCAACCAAAGATAATGTCCTATAATGCAATCTAGCCAAAAAAATATCCTACCAAAAATACCTAATATGCAATTTAAACTAATTATGTCAATTTTACCTAATCATGCAATTAATCTAAACATGCGATTATTTAAATAAACGTGCAATTCTAAATCTAAAAATGCAATTCCCAATTTAAACATGAAATTAACCTAAAGATGCAATTTTAAACCTAAACATGCCATTAATCTAATTATGCAACTAACCTAAATACGCAATTAATCTATTATGCATGCAATGCAACAAAATTAATTCAAATATGCAAAATTAGCTAAACATGCATAAAAAGCAAATTAACAAGAAACCAAGCACCCAAAAGCTAAATTCTAAAAAAAAATGATTATATATATATTTTTTAAACGAAAATCACAGAAAAAGAAAATAAAAAGAAAATAAATAAAGCCGGGTCGGGAATCGAACCGGGTCAGTTCGGTTCCCGACCCGCTCGTTAAAAGCCAAAAGGCTTGCAAGCGGACGAAAATGGGCTGGGCGCAAAAGCCCAGTCCAGCTCCTTTAATTTTCAGCCCACACGCAGCAAGCAACCAGCCCAAGCAGAACTCAGTCCAGAAACAAATAAGGCCCATTCTGCCCGCACAGAAAAAAGAATATCCAGCCCGCGCGAGAGAAAGAGAACTCGGCCCCAAGGCCAATTTGGACCAATTCAGCCCACCTGCCATGCACACGCGACAGCCCAATCTTCCAAGCTTCTTCCTCCAGCCCGTGAACATGCAAGCAACACCAACATAAACTACTTTTTCCAATGGAGTGCCCTTGACTAAACCATAATTTTTCATTTCGGACAATTCCAAACTATTGAAAATCGTATTTTGACCGCTCCCCCCCCCGGAGAATTGGTTATTTGTATTTTGGCCCCAAAAAGAGTGAATTTTGGGCCTAGGGGTAATTGTGGGAAAATTTGAGAAAGGTCACTTTTGGTCAACGTTGACCGTTGACCGGGTCAACAAACCGGTCAGTTTGGGCATGGAACCGGCCAGACCCGCGGGAATTCGGCCCAACCGCAATCAGACCAGTCCGACCGGTCCAACTGCTTGAACCGACTGGCTTCTCTTTCTCTCTTACGTGTTCTGTCAAGCAACTGGAGGACCCGTGGCCGGGGAGTACCACGCTTGAACCGTCCAGCCACTTGAGTAGGCTCTTATCAGCCCTAGGGCCTAGCAGGGGTACTCGGCAGCCAATGGTTGGTCGCCGTTTGGCTCCGACGAGCCCGTTTCCTTCCTCGGCACGCCTTCCCTTATGCCCTTCCACCCGAATGACTGCTCCTCTTTTGGTTGTGATTTCTCCAAGCTCTAGCTTTCGTTTCGCGTGGCCTTGGTGTCATTTTGAAGCTCGCAACGTCCTCTTTAAGGATTCGCTAATTGTCGCCGCCGTCTCTACTCCAAACTCCTCCTAGAGGCCCCAAAAGAGCCCTCCACGATGCGGTGGAGCCCTATTTCTCGATAAGTTTTCCGAGCTTCAATGATTGAAGTCTCTCATTCCTTTAACCTAGAGCTTGTGACATTGCTTCAAATCGGCTTCTAGGTACCCAATAACCCTAGATTTGACTATTTGTTGGATCAATTTATTCTGGAATTGTTTGGGTCTTGATGGAACCCTTATTTGCCCCAACCGAGCAACCGAACCCTAAATCTGATTTTCACTTCGATTGGGCGACACCCATCCTCTTCCACCACTCCCAATCAGTTTGTATGAACCTATTGAGTAGGATTTGGGTAGTTAATTGGGTTAATTCAGTCCAGGTTTGATGAATCGAAGCCGGTTGTTCCACCCCTTTCTCGGCAAACCCACGTTCCCGAACCGCCGCCGTCGAGGAGCTGTTTCTCCTCCCTCTGGCCACCTAGCTACCGTGGTTGGTGTCAATCAACTCGTATGGAAGTCAGCTCCAACATCCACCCGACCTTGAGTCCCGGTTTGGTCTGAGGAAGAAGAAACGAGCTCGAAACCGTCGCCCCCCTTCCCCTGACCCGAACTGCTGCACCCGGAGCTATCCGTGGGCTACGCGTGTGATTGGGCCCAGGTTGGTGGGCCTTGATCAGCCCAGCCTATAGAGAAAAGAAGAGAGAGAAAGAAAGAAAAAGAAAAGAAAGGAAAATTCGTGAGCCGCCGCCATCAATTTGAACTGCAAATTAAGGTGAGGAAACTTCCTAAATCATTATTAGGCGTGTTTACTGCCCTATTTGTATTAGTTTAAATTGCTGGATTGATTTGACTGTATAGGCGGACGGATGGAATCATAAATGGCTGAAATCGAACCGAGAGTGTGACGAAGGGACTGGTAGACGCAATTAGGATATCAAGCCGGTTGTGGACGACCTTATTGAATTGGTTGTGCAATTTTATTTAATTGTGCATTTATCTATTTAACTAGTTACTTGAATGTTAGTATAATTAATTACTGCAATGAAGTTGATTGACTGTGATTGGGTTTCAAACCTAGTTAGTCCAGTACTGGATTACGCCTAGACCAAATGAGTGTAGTAGAGAGAGATTCTTGGGTGAGCCAGAATAAGGAAGAAGTGATAGAGAACTAGATCACGGTGAGAGTCAAGTGATATGAGAGATGACCAGGGGTGTCAGATGTTATGAGAGACGTGATTAGGGATCTTAGGGCGAGAGACAATCCTAATTTTGGGATAGGTAGTTAACTCACTGAGATACCTCAGTATCTAACCCCACAACTCCAAACCTCATTTCAAGAATTGCTCATGGACTTCGAGCCGGTGGAGATGATCTCGAAAGAGCTGAAGCTGCTGCAGGTACGTGGAGAAATGCTTTCCTAGATTAATGCATAAGGAATCAAACGGGATTCCTTTGATGATTGTATCAAGCTATAAATGTTAGTACAAGAATTAGTACGTATAATGAACCCACGTATGTGGAATTAAGGGACGAATGTATTATTTTGGATTTTTATGGGTTGTAAATTAATAATTATTCACCTCGCTTCTGCTGTATTGATTTAGTAGTTGTTTAAGGAGGACTGCAACCTACTTGGTCCACCGCTTGTTAGACGCAATCGGAAGGGAGAAAAGAATAACCGAGGTTTGCCGCACGCTCGAAAGGCAAGGCATGACAGTGGCTGATGTAAATAGCAAGCTAGAGCGTTATATCAATATAATTTGATTGTGTTCGTGTTATGTTACATATTAATATATAAAAATGGCCCAGCAATTAAGGAAATATTAGAGTTATGAGAAATTAAGTACATGATCTATTGACTTTTGATATAAGTAAGCGCGTCAACCCCTGTTTAGGTCTTCTGAATAATTAATATGAAAATTCTAAATATGTTTACGAGGAGGGAATGGTGGTCTTCTTTTTGTGATGGATGATGATGGGTGTAACAGCCTACATTTGGGCCTGACTTTTGAGAGTTGCTTGTGACGAATAGGCTCATGCTATTATGAGTCACAAATGACATCAAGATACTAGCTTAAATACTACTTGAAAGTTAATGAAAGAACAAAATGTCAACATGGCTATGGAAAGACAGTGTTAGTTTTTTTTTGCCCCCTAAAGATTGTGCTAATTATATTGAAAATCCACTAAATGAAAGGAAAACCGCAGCCACCCACCCCCCCCCCCCCCCCCGAAAAAAAAAAGGTCGTAGTGAAAAATCTATGAAGTCGAGATATGTATAGAAATTAAAATGCACCGTGTACTAAATGGATCGAACAAGAAATTATCTTTATGATGAGATGCACTGTTTAGTTACTGAATTATTGATGAGCCCATGCGCTCTTTTTTAAGTTTTGTTGCATGAACTAGTACTGTATTTCCCAAGCAACCAATTTTTTTTGGTGAATAACTCATAACTCGGGCTCGCTGAACGACAAACATCTACTCGAGCTCTGCTGAATGAAAAGCATCCATCTATCTTTCATTCATATTGTCTGAGATTAGACAATAGCTGTTCTCCTGGCATCCCTTAGATGTAGTATCTAAGTTTCTAAGCATTTACATCAATTAATTCACATTTGTATGCTTGACATCTATCGCTATCTCGGGGCTCCCTTCGACTTCAAGATTAGGATTTCCTTCCTCTGCAAATGGCGACCCTTGCTCATTGGTTAAGACAACGTCGATTTGGCTGGAGTCACTTGACGGACTTGGGGGGAAGTTAGCGTGTTTATAATGGCACCATCTTCCATATTTTTATCTCTAAATCTGGCTGTCCTAAAAGTATGAGAGTCGAGGTCTCTCTGGTAAAATCTTCTTCCCAATGCAACAATTTTCTCCTGCGACGAACTTGAAGAACTTGTAACGACATGCCAATTTCTTTTGACGAACATGACCATGAAGATGAGGAGAGCTAAGACAGCAGCAGCTCCAACAATCAAGAATAGGCCCCAGAAACTGTCGAGACCCAAGCTATTGGAAGAAATTGAGTCAGTCGAATCCAGGCAATTGGTTTTTGATGTAAGCCATGCATTCTCAATTTCCGTCATCTTAGGCCCTTCAGTTATGTTCAGGATTGCTCGCGAAATATCTGGCACCAATGGAGACCCTTTGGGAAACACCTATAAATACCCAAAGAAGCAGGACACGTTATTTTTCAACTAAAGAAATAACGAATAATCCTAGTAATTGAAAATTTTGAGGGTAAAACTTGAGAGATTGAGGACTTACGAAACCAAACCCAGCAGTTTTAAAAATCGGGATCATGGTATATTTATTGCAATATTTAGTAAGAACAAATTTAAGGTTGGGTACTTCGTCGAATGCTGCTGCGATCCCACCCTTTGCACTTCCCTTGGAAAGAAGCGCACCGCATTCTTCAGGGGACTCATAAGATATTAGTCTTTCATCGTCAAACTTGATTTGCTTAAGCATTCCATAAACAAAAGAGCCCTCCTGGTATCCCACTTTTTCTCCACTCTTTAGGAGCTGATCCACATCAGTTACAGTTGGTTGAAGATTTTGCATCACCAACAGAGAGCTCAAGCTTGCCGTATAACTTTGCGTTAGTATAAGTAGCACAAAAACCCACACAATGACAACAAATCTCGCTAGGTTGCTTAATACACTCTCCCCTGCAATCCAAATGAAGGGTAAACACAAATTCTTCAATTGTAACGTTCGATTAATCTATGAGAGTGAAGGATGATTACTTTGTGCAAAGACCATGGTTGAAAAGGAAAACCAGAAGCTTGTGCCAACTTGATGCGAGGCTGGACCCCTGAAATCTTCGTTGATCCGATGCTCAAGAATCCACACGACCAATGCTATAAACACAAAGAAGCATCCGGTTGTCAGCCAAAGGTCCCAAGTTAGTGGCTTCAAGAAAACCCAAGCATTCTTGCTCTTGTTGTCCTTGTATGGCACAAGCATCGACCCCCCGGTTTCGGTGTATGGTAAGGTGAAATCCACGTACAATGATCTGTTCGCAATGATCGTCGTATCCGCCACCACTGCATCATATTTCTGTTCAAACGAAAGGAAGGGAAATATTTTCTTTGCCAACCCCATGATTGCATAGTTAGTTTCAACATCTAAACACAATGAAATCAATTGATTGCACCTGGTAATATACTTGATCGATCATGTCGTTGTAACTGCCAGCGCTACTTCCATTAGGCAAGGCAAACGGAATAAGGTCATAAGCCACAGCATAAGGTAGTTCTTCTATCACGGCTTTAAATATGTCGATACAGTATCCAGTGACATGGTACGTGTTCATACTAGAATCTTGAGTTACCTTCACGAATTGAGTGAAACCTTCCTTCACAGGAACCAAGATTTTTAACCTCTTCCCTTTCGTTGGAATCTCCCATCCCTTAGGAAAAGAGGTCAAATCTCCTGGCCATATTATTGATCGGAGATTACTCTTCGAAGTGGAGTATTTGCTTGTGTTGAATGAATTCAAATGTCTTAACAGCCCATTTTCTGGAGTCCAAAACCCAATTCCTCTTGCTGCATTTCCATTGATATTAACAATGTGGAACACTGACGACTCTAGCTGCCCATCGATAAGTCTAAAATTTCCAGTGAGGCCCGGGAATGTCGTATTGGCTAATTCTTGGAGAAGTTTATGACCATTTTGAGAGACGCCAACAGTGTCAAGATCCGTAGCATTTGTCGAAGCATTCAACATCTGGAAGGTAAAATTCGTCGCACCCATTTCCTCAACAGCCATTGCCAGAGCCCGAGCAGCGTCATAAGCCCTGTATCCGAAAATGTTCAACATAGGATTAAGGACAGATGGGTTATCTTGTTGAAATTTCATCTTCCATTGGAGCGTGAAGTTGTCTAGGTTGTGTGTGGCCGGGACATAAGTCTTGATGCCCAGTACTCCTTGCATTGAACTAGCAATGACAGATGAATCCACCGAATTCAATTGGTCAGTGATTCCATTAGTCAAGATCCACACATAACCTTCGCTCACCATTCCTACCTCTTTTGCTTTGGCAAATAGCCGAGAACCAAGGGTAGGTAACATGTGCACGATGAAAACCCTCGTTTGCATCGTCGTTAACTTGTAGAGTTCCTGTAGGATTTGACCGTCCGTGGCCGAAGGAGGAATGAGGCTCCTATAGGGGACTCGCGTGTCGACCTCTTCCAAAGCATCGGTAAGAGAAGGTATGACGCCTTCTCCGAACTCATCGTCCACATATACAAGGACAGCTTCTTTCCAGCCAAAAGCCTGCACGACCGCACTTAGGGCATTCACTTGGGACGAGTCATTTTGTGCGGCTCGAATGAAGTATGGGCTCCGAATCGGACTGAGGGATGGACTAGTAGCAGAAAAAGAGATGATGGGTACATGAGATTTGTTCCCAAGGTCAATGATGAAGTTTGCTTGTACTGAATCTTGAGGGCCAATTATGGCCTGGACATTCTTATTCTTCATCAAATCAAGTGCTGCAGAGGCGAATCAGAGAAGACGGTGAAATGACAACAGCACGGCAGACAATCGAAATTCTTATTGGAAAAGGCATATTATTAAGCCAATTAAAACTTGATGCAATATTATAACAATAGAAGGTTTGAGAAGGAATAGACGTGGCAAAATAGATCAAAAATTCATATTTTAACTCATATTTTAAGCCAATTAAAACTTGATGCCATATTATAACAATAGAATGTTTGAGAAGGAGCAGATGTGGCAAAATAGGTCGAAGATTCATATTTTAATTTATATTTGATAATGTGAATCATAAATGTGTTAACTCAAAAGATTATATGGTTCTCAAATGGATCACTTATAACTTAATGGATCTTAAATTGATTCTAAATAGGCCATAAATGGGTTACACAATTAAACTTAAGTGTTATTAACAAATTATTTTAAATGTTATTAATAAGTCATTTTTATATTATAAAAATTCTGATATTCTAAATTTTTTAATTTTTTAAAAACAAAATTATGAATTTTTTATATTTTTTTCCCTTTTTCTTTTTTTCTTTCCTTTTTTTTTTTATTATCATTGTTTCCTCTTTCTAAGTTGGTTGCCGGTCAAGAGTCAAGGGATGAGCTCACTAGGCTTTAGTGACTAGAAGAGAAAAAAGCAAGATATATATATTTTAAATAAAAATAAATAAAACTTTGTAAAAAAATATTAGAAAAATGATCAAATAAATCGTATCACATAAAATTATTTTAACAACATATTTAAACAATCATGAAGCAAATGTTCTTGAACTTGATTAAATATAGAAGTATTTTAATAATACGAGTCGGGTCAGGTCGAGTATGAGCCATGTCAAGGTTAGGTCATGTATGGGGTGCTAACATTGCATAGTATAAAAATGGATCAAAACGGGTTAAATAGGTCAATATAAACCGGACCATTTTTGACCCTACCCATTTATTTGACACCCCTAAGAAGAAGTAAAATAGGATTTTGATGAAGGAAGTACTTAATATTATTTAAATATATAATTAATTACCATATGGGTGGGCATTTGGTTGCTGTCTTTGATATTGTTTGGCAAATGATATTGCAAACCACTCATAAATTAATTCGATAACTTGGCCTAGACATGATTTCGTTTCTTCTTTATCGTTAAGTTGACTTTTTTTTTTTCTCGTGGCACCAGAAAATTCCACTCTAGAACGAAGCCCCATTTTCAAATGTATGAATCTTGTGAGGTCAAGCCCCAATCCAAAACCATAGTTTTTTCGCTTGACCATTAGTACCAGACAACTTCCTCGTGAGTAATTAATCATTTGCTTAACTCGACCAAACTTGTTAACCAAGATGTTGTTTTCTTTGGTAAGGATTGTTAACCAAGATGTTTGGCTCAATTAAGGATCCGTTCATTTCATGAAAAATAATTTCTAGGAAAACAATTTTTGAATTTTTTGGCATTTGTTTTACGGAAAATAAAATAGTCAATGCAATTATTTTCTACTAATAGAAAAAAAACCTTCAAAAGTGGGGAAAATATTTTTCGTTTTTTTAAATGGAAATATTTTCCGCCTTCTTTATTTATTTTTTAAATATTGTGGCCTCCAACACCATATTTCAACCTCACTTGAGGCCGGTAAGTCGGCAGCCTTTGACAAACGAACACCATAAAATATTATCATTTTTCTAGAAAATGATTTCTTGAAAGATATTTTTCAAAAATGCTATATTTTTCGTGAAATGAACGAAACCTATATAGAAAATCAGCCAAATTATGTAGAGATATACCACATTTACGTATTTTCCCAAAGAAAAGAATTTAGAATTATCATTGTCAAACTTCCTCTATGAAATGACTATTATGCTATTTATCATGTGTCTTTGGAAATATGATTTCTAACCAGGTTCATTATGCAAACATTATCTGATATAATTTTACTACATTTATAATGGGACGAGAGTCACAGGAGACCTATATATTCTTCAAAGAATAGAATAGACAATAGTTGTCCTACCATAGTAGCCTACACAAAAATCCTCCATGCACACATTTTTCTCAAGATAAAACTCTATCTATAAATTTATTATGTATGTTTGTATGTTGTTGAAATACGAGATGATAGAGAAGGTGGACTTCTCATTCCAACGATCAACTTTTCCGACACCAATACAATACTATTTCAATGGTGCTGCACCCTTGAACCACAATACTACGACATTAAAAGGAAAGGTTTGCCAGATTAGAGGTGTTCGGTTTGGATGACCATGAAATTAGTATCTCCATCAAGCTATTACAATTGGATCCCCCGCCATAGATAGTATCTCGCAATATCGTTAGAAGGTAAATGTTACGCTCAAAGACGAGTCTTGTTATGAAACACCGCATGGCGTGGACTGACCAAAATCCACGAACCCTCATCAGCTCTCAAGCTAAGCGTCAAACCGTCAGTGTCATACGACCGCAAGACTTCGGGGAGATTGTATTGATATGTTCTCTGACTTCGAGATCCTTCTCATTCCCAGCAGGAAACAGATCATTTATCTTTGATTCTATCAAAAGATGACAACGACTTCCTTTGCACAATGTTAAAAACCCCTTGAAAACAAACTATTCCATCTGTTTAAATCAAGTATGCGTGCCAGGCAGCAAAGACAGGGAGCACAGATTGGTGACAGACAGTTCTTGAGGATGGGAGCCAAAATATCTATCTTTCGTTATTTTTTGGTAAAATTAACCTTGCTCATTTCTTCTTGGAACCCTATTATTACGGCTTTGAGGATCTTTGCTGCTATAATGCATATTGCTTTGAATGGAACTCACTTACATTATTTTGTTGTGCCCTTGAAAATTTCACCAGAAATTCTTCTCAAATTTCAAATATATTGAAGCTGAAATTTCCATAAGATTGGCAAATAACTCATTATGAGCGATATTTAAATTTATCATGCATCACACATACAGCTGCATAAAGTGCTTTACCTTCTATGACCAGTTAGTACGCTAGAGAGAGAGAGAGAGAGAGAGAGAGAGAGAGAGAGAGAGAAAACCTGCAGCAGTAGCAGCAACCTCATCTCCTTTAGAGTCTCTTACGTTGAGGACGAGCCTGGTCTTGTATGAAGGGTTTGAACTATAGAAGTCTGACAGAGACATTTTAATGCAGCTCAGTCCCATCTGACCCACCCACGTCTCCAGATCAAGAACCACCCCAATGTTCACCGGGATCGTTTGGGCATGGTTGTTGTTGTTACTGGTCTGCGCCACCGCAACGCGAGGGCCACTGCTGAAAGTGACGAAGATCGCAAAAAAGGAAAGAGCTTCAAAGAGGAGGAGCTTTCGAGCATCGAGCGAGATTCTTGGAGGAATCATTGAAAAGAGGTTGCGTGAAAAGGAAGAGAGAGAGACTTGGACGATCTGATGATGAGACGATGCATTTATAACGGGTAAGAGCTATGAAAAGTAAGGCATGGAAATATTCCTTCTAGGGGTGTCAAATGGGCGGGTTCGGATTTAAAATGGTCCTACCCATATTGATCAATTTAACCCATTTTCATACAATACAACTTTAGCAATCAATACCTAACTCGATCCATATTCAACATGACTTGTATTGTTAAAACACTTACATATTTAACCAAGTCCAAGAAAATTTGCTTAATAATTTTTTTAAATGTGTTGTTCAAATAATTTTATGCAATACAATTTATTTGATAATTTTTCTATGATAATTTTTCTATCTTTTTCTAATTTTTTTGGAAAGTTTAATTATTCTTATTTTTAAAAAAATATTTTTAATTTCTTTTGCTTTTTCTTCTTCTAGTTGCTGGAGTCTAGTGAGCTCATACCTTGCCTCTTGGCTGGCGACCAACTTAGAATGGGGGAAAAGGAGAAAAAATGAAATAAAAAAAATAAAAAAAGGATAAATTTTTTATTTTTTAAAAATTAAATAATTAGAATATCATAATTTTCATATTCTAAATAACATTTAAAATGATTTTTTTAATAAAAATAAAAAAAAATTAATTAGATAACCCATTTCATGACTCATCTAGAACTTATTTAAGACACGTTAAGCTATTAAGTGACTCATTTAAAACCTATTTGACCTACATTATTTAATATGAGTTAAAATATAAGTCTTTGACCATTTTGCCAGCTCTTATTCCATCTAAGGATTGAGCAACGTGAATGGTGTGTGTTCCATTGAAAACTTCATGTAAAAAGAAAATAATTTCTATAGAAACAATTACTAGTTTTTATTTGTTTGGTGATTTAGAGAAATTGATTTTCTTTTAGCTAAAATAGAAATCATTTTCTCGCAATCTAAACTTGCTATTTCCGGTCCACGGACAAATTTTTCCTTAGATTAATTAGTTTTCTGTAATCTAAATACTAGAAAATCAGAAAATAAATTCCTAAAAATAATTTTCTTTGAAACAAATGGACCTTAAGTTCCCATACAATACTTTTTCCTAAATGATTTTTTGCAAGAAATGAAAGAATTTTTTTGGGTGTGTATTCCTGATAATAATCAACTAAGTTGCCATTTTCCAGAATAAAATAAGTATTTATACTAAAGAAATCCTTCATAACCTTAATCAAGAGACAATAATTTAACTTATTCATAAAAATCGAATGGGCTAAAATTATGCAAACATATATGATACAATGTCGAAATCTAATAGGTTTTCCCAGTTAGCATCACAGTCCCAATGGAACTCCCGATAAACAATTTATGGCCCACTTATGAATTTTTCCATTTTGAATAATAATGCACCAGAAAATCTTTAGAACGTGCTTTTGCTTTAGAATCACTAAATTGTCTGTCACACAGCTAGCAAGAATGTACTACACCAAGCTGATCTAAATTGCTGATAATGTTAGTCCCAAGTATGGTCTAAATAGTTTATGGTTTGTTGATATTGGTGGATATGACCTACACCACGCATTAACATCTCCTTAGAAGCAAAAATATTGCTTGGTCAAATAGAGGGACAATTGTCGAAAAATTTCGAAAGCTACTGCAACTTTGCTGATTCAGTTCTAAATCTTTTAAAATATTACTAATTCAGTCTTTAACCTTTAAATATTACTAATTCAGTCTTTAACCTTTAAATATTTCCAATTCAACAAGATTTCAAAATGTTTAGAACTGAATTAACAAGATTTCAAAAATGTTTAGGATTGAATTGGCAAGATTTAAAAGTTTATGATTAAATTAGCAATATTTCAAAAGGTTTATGACTAAATTGGCAAAAAAAAAAAAGTTTAGGACTGCATCGGCAAAGTTGCAAAAGGTTTAAGACTTTTTCGACAATTAATTGTCCTGTCAAATAGAACATGCAAACCAAGCTCATCATGAACGTTGGTCATTTGAGTTTCATTTTGAGAATCAAATGATAAATGGATTAGATAATATTAAAACAAATTAAACTATAAGATGTGCAATAACTCCTCTTTATCTTCGAAGATTAAAAAAAAAGTGAGATTTCATACACCTACAGGTTAACCTAAGAATTCCACACTAGACGGTCTAGATAGTTTTCTTTCTTTCTTTTCCTTATGTTGTCCGACCATCAGAGAAAGGTCTTTGTCTACATGTTTGGGACATCTCTATTTAAACGTAGAAATTTGTCTTTGCCCCGCCTCATTTACCTTGACCAATTCAACATGAGAACCATGCATACACAAGGCAATCATCAACCCACCAATCATCACAATTAGTTCTTTCTCTAATAAAAAAAGGTTTCGGAGAGATATATACATATATAGTAATATAACACTATCCTCAAGTTGATGCTGAAGGGATGACCTGGATATTACCGCATTGAGTAGAGCCCTCAAGTTTAGGACAAAGTATAGATGACAAAGTAGATAATGAACCAAACTTGTCGATCACCTTATTATTGTTGTTTTTTCTTGTCTTGTTATTCATTACTATTATGATGATGATGTTGATAACAATAATAACAATTATTGTATTTTTATCATTAGCAAAATTGGCTTTCTATGACGCATTGATTGAATGATAATTTGTGAGTTTCCAAGAAGCTGCGCGTGCCTTTTGACATGAATTTGTCCTAGTTTTAAAATGGCTCCAGTGAGGACGGCACTGTTCCATATCTACCTAGCTTGAAAGGATGACATCTGGAACCGTTTATGACCAAAATGAAACCGTTCATGAGTTCGTGTATTAACTATATCTCTCTAGAAAATTCACCCGACAATTAATTTACAAGTTTTTTTTTCTTGTCTTGTTATTCACTACTATGATGATGATGATGATGATGATGATGATGTTCATAACAATAATTTTATTATTTATCATTAGTAAAATTGGCTTTCTATTACGCATTGATTGAGTGATAATTTGTGAGTTTCCAAGAAGTTGCGCGTGCCTTTTGACGTGAATTTGTCCTAGTTTTAAAATGGCTCCAGTGAGGACGGCACTGTTCCATATCTACCTAGCTTGAAAGGATGACATCTGGAACCGTTTATGACCAAAATGAAACCGTTCATGAGTTCGTGTATTAACTACATCTCTCTGGAAAATTCACCCGGCAATTAATTTACAAGTTTTCATAAAAATAAATGAGAATGAAAAGAATGGAAATTTTGATTTAGGAGAAACTAAGTACCCACAGGGACTGTGGTGGATTTCTCGATTATTAAAAAAAAAATACCCGACTTGCTGAGTGTTAACTTTAGCTACGAGTCAGTACATCACCCTTGATGAGGTCGTCCAAGAAATTAGAAAAGGAACTAAGAACCCTAATAATAAGATTCTCGATATGTTTATGAGGAGGGACATGGTCTTGTGTGGGAGTACAATTTTTTTTATTATCATAAGCCGTTGGTAAGTATTAAATTTATGTGATTTAGGTAATGAATTTGAAACTAATTAGCTCTAGTCATTAACTGATTCGCAGCGTATGTACATCTCATCTGTTAGATCATATCCTGATTACTTGATAGGAAAATTTGTCAAACCAACTAGTTACATAAGTCATGTCCTGACAAAGTGAATAAGGAAAATTTGTATCTTTCGTGGAGCGCAACAAGGAAATCTAGACCGAACAACAATTATCTGGTTCATGTGATTAGTCAAGTTACATGATGAATGCTATTAAATGATCGATTCGAATTTGCTGGTACTCCCAAGAGTCCTTTTCACTTCGCTGTCCATGTACTTAAAGTAGTCCTTTTCATTTCTCTGCCCATAATTCACGGGAAATGTCCATGCTCTTGGCCGTTTGATTTAGGGTTATGTGTTTGTCCAGTTCCAGATTATCGTAAATACTAGTGAAATGTCCTGGTATGGGTCAAAGGGTACAAACTTGCATCCTCCGGAAAATCATATGAGATGTTCATTTTTCAAAAATTCATTTACTTATACCAATAAAAGATTCATGATATTAGAATATTATATCCTCGTCTTGTTATATTTGCTTTCATAAATAGAAAATTGATTGGATTTATTAGGGGATCGTGATTTTAATCATGTTTAGGTGCCACACTATATGTCATGTATATTAGTCGTATAAATATAATCTTATGCGTGATATTGTGAGTATCTATACTGTTTTATTGAGATAAAGGTGTACTGAATGATATAAACTTTTTGGTTATCATGGGTTACTTTATATATATATATATATATATATATATATATATATTGGACATGTTAAACCTTGAATGATATTAAGTGGAGGGTGACTAAATAACTAGAAGATCGAGAGTAAAGTAGTAAACAAACCCTCTCATGAGTGAATCGAACATGAAGAGCGGGCCCTGGAATGAATTACTGGAGAGTATGACAAGCAAGAATCGGACGCAAAATGATAAACTACATAGGACATAGATAATGAGACTCGACATTAATGTCCCTTGGTCGAGCTCAAGATTGAAAACAACACAAAAATAGGAATAATATTGTCCAGACCACAGTTGACACAAAACAATATATTTTCAGAATTATGATAACTAAGTAGCACACTTTATGAGAAGAAATTCTCTTTTTTGTCTTCTGGGAAGATAGTTTTCCTAATTACACTCGATCTTTTGTATAATTTTTTCTGATATTTAGAAAATTGAATTGACTTTGATATAATTTCGGCCAAATCATGCAAATTATCTTCTTTGTGAAGATTAAATTATGATCATCTATGAATAATTTTTTTCAATGATAAACGAACATATGACCCTTTCAATGCACTATGCTCTCAGCTTGACTTTCAAACTTGTGAAATGTTCCTAATATCAAGATGAGCACGATTATACATCGAAACGTCATGAGTTTGTAAGGTGTGTGTTGAACTTGAAGAGTCGTATCAAATATTTATTAGAGCTCATTGTGTCTATTTCACATGCAAATTATAGAAAAAGAGCTTGTTTTGTCTTATTCACTTGACAATCTTATAGAAAAAAAAAATTGATATATGTCGTCAATCACAACATTACAAAATGACACTATTGATTAATAAACATAAAATGACATTGGACGAATAAAATAAAATCAAATGAGACAAGTCAAGGAGAAAGTGGCATATTGACAGCGACTTGTTATATCCTATTTGTTGTATTTTCTTCGTTATTTGATTTTTTTTGGTAAATCGTTCTTGATATTTTTATTGGTCGTCTCTACGTTTTTTTTTTTGGGGGGGGGGGGGGGCACCATGCTGACCGGCAATATGAGATTATTAAGTGAAGATTTACATTTGAGATGGTTATAGATTTTCTTGATTTATTAAGTTTGCTTCATTACAAGCATAGACTGAACTAATATTGCATACTATATTGATGCAGGAAAAATAGTCGCTAACACAAATCTGGAAAAATGCAAAAGTTGCAACCACGGGTTGTAACTCACAGCCACACAAACTGGAGTAACATCAGAAGAAGTTTTCTCGATTAATTATTCACAGAGGAGGAAAATTAAATTACAGGATAACATAATCATTCTATTTCTTAAAAACCCTAAGAAGATTGCAATTTCAAAATAGGATATATATTAACTAATAATTAAATTTGTGCTGAAATTTTGCATGCCCTTCTTTAGCAACTTGATTTTCTTATTGTCCATATTTTAAGTGCGGAAATCTAGTTGCTTCCATCACAATTGAAGTCTTTAACATCTATTTTAGCAATAATGCTATCTCCAAAGTCAAAGGGTTAATTGTTCAAAACATCCTAAATTTGATGTTTGGTGGCCTATTAAATCCTTTTTTTTTTGAAAATTTATCAATATAATTTTAAACTTTTTAACAATCGCCAATATCATCCTTTTAGCTAATTTTGGCCAAAAATTATTGCGTGATGGTCCAATCGATCTCAACTTTTCTATGTGGTTAGCTAGTGGCCGGCACTAATGTGGATGATGTCATTTTTTCCTTTTTTTTTTTTTTTGCTATTTTCTCCACCAGTTGCCCACCACTAGCGAGGGTCACTTTCACGTATCTAGAAAGAGGTGTTAACAATCTAAACTCAAATCAAAATAGACGATTTGAGAGGCTTATCTAATGACAAAAAGACAAAATTTAATGAGATTTGACAATGTGTCTATGTCCTTAGATAAGCCTCTCAAATCCTTTGTTTATTTTTTAATCTTTTCTCTTACATCAAGGCACAAGCACGCGTGCACACACATATATATACAAAGGAGATCCCCTATTTTAGGCTTGATTTGAGCATCCCCATTATTTAACCTTAAATATAACAATCAAAAGCTCTATAGGAATTTCCCTTATTTAATCTTAAATACAGTAACCAATAGGGGTGAGTATTATAAACCGTCAACCCGGGAATCACTCGGACTTGTTAATTCCGGGCGGTTCTAAGAAGCAATTGTCCGAATCCTGGCTCCATAAAAATGAAACCGGGAATTTTTGGTCCGGTTCCCGATTTCGAGGGTGGAACTGCCCACCAGACCAGACCGAAATTTTTTTTATTAAAAATAAAATAATAAAATTACATATTATATATTTATTTTTTGCTATCTCATGTGGAAAATGTCTTGAGCCTCGTCAAGTAATTACAATTCGAATTGTGCATTTTTCATAAACGTCGCGAGACTCCTTTAATAACACTAAGTCATGTTAGTTTATATTTGAGCAAAAGCAAAATCAAAAGGTACTTTTCTTTTTTCTTTTTTCCACCAAATTCCAAACGATTACATTTTTGCTTGATGCATTAGGTATGCTTGTTTTCAAGTGGGAGATTGTTGGCGGATGAAACCAAATATTTTGTAAGGACAATTTTTGTCTTTTTAATAGATTTGCTTTTAGGTTAAAAGTTGCACCTTTATATTAGTATTATTTATACTCTAACTGTTAAGATGCTGAAAAAGAAAATCGAGAGAAAAGAGAAAGAGTAAAGATAAAAGTGATTTTTTAAATCTATTTGTGCTCGATCTTGAGAGAAAACCGTTGTTGTGTTTCAACTTTCTTCGAAATCTAGTAAATTCTTAAAGTGCCTCTATGCACAGACATATATTCAAGTTTGCATAAACTTCTATAACAAATAATTGGTGTGTTCTTCAAATTTTATTTCTTTTATTATTATAGTATGTCTGGATATATCGTTTACCCTTGTTATTTTTCTAGAATCGACATGCAATTTCTATTTCTTAACAGAGATGTCTTGAGACGACGAAAAGCCATGAACAAGACATGCGTCCCCGGATAGTTTTTTCCATTGCCATCGATACTAGTACTTTAGTGATCTTGTCAAGTCTAATACCAATTGATGCAACAATAAATTGATAAACACGGATTTGTAGATTCGCAAGTACACACAAGTGCACGCAACCTCACAGGCCACCTGCAGAGAGAAATCTCTACCTTAAAATTGTCTAAAATATAATGAAAATCATCTGATTCAAATAAAATGACCAAATAGATACCTTGCTAATCCTAGGCAACGATAGAAAACCCAAAAATGATCTTTACGCTGCAAAGAATTATTGAAGATTAAATTTTGAATTTTCCATTAAGCTACTCGTCACATAAAGATTAAGGACCGACCTGGATCGCCAAAGAAAAAAAACTACCATGAGCGATACAAGGATGATGGACAAAAAAGTCAACGACCGTAATTCAATTTCTCTTTCCATCTCGATCTAGTCTTGAATGAGCTTTTGCCTCTTGACCCCCCAAAAAACTGCTAGAATAAATGCCTCTTTTCTCTGTCAAGCACTTGGCCAATACTTTGAAAACTGGTCAGTGCAAGGACCATCTTCCATTTGGAAAAACGGATTGCAATTGTCCTTTTGCATCCCGCGACCAGAGCCAAAGAAAACGAAACTATGTGGGGGTTTTCTCTTTTGTGTGGGCTAAGAAATCTATATGCATAAAGATAGTTGCATACTTAGCTAAGAAATTGGTCGGTTGTTTATAGAAAGAGCCAAGAATTTTCTTATACTGGAAAAGCCGATTGTTAATAAGTTATCCTTAAATATAAGAATATGTTTTTATTTCCAATGCAATGATGCACATAACAGAAGAGAGCCTGTATTGAAAATGACAATCTATTTTATTTTACAGAGTCCCTCTTTTTTATCTTAAAGATATCAAAAGTTAAACAATCTTTTATGCGCTTGTACAAGTTTTTTTTATTTATGTTATTATTATTATTTATTTCGAAATATTTTTCGTGATACTTTTTACTATATTTTGTTGGGGGTAATTATCGAAAAAGTCATAAGCCTTTTGTAACTTTATCGATTTAGTCCTAAACTTTTTTATTTTTGCCAATTTAGTCATAAATCATTTGCAACTTTCCTGATTCAGTTCTAAACTTTTTTTTTACCAATTCAATCATAAATATTTTGAAATATTGCCAATAAAAATCTATTTTTTTATATTTTCATTCCACTTGACTTGACACGTATTATTGGTATGGGTAAAAAAATCCGCACCACGTTAAGATTGACGTTGCGGAGAAGATGGGAGAAGGAGAAACGGCCAGAAAGGACTATAGAAGCCGGGGGGGGGGGGGGGGGGGAGGACAAAACCTTGGGAAAGAAAGAAAAATAAGGGTAGATAAGAATGGCGAAAAAGAAGAAAAGTCAAAGGAGAAGGGAAAAAGTAGGGGAGGTTCGGTGAAAAAGCAGGAAAACGCAGGAGCTCGAGCAGAGTGAGGGGAAGAGAGAGAGAGAGTGGCTTTAACAAAAAGAGAGGAACCAGAGAAGCCAGAAGATATTGGTAGATTTGGTTTATACTAAAGGGCATAATTGTCATTGTATTGTTTTAGCCCTAAACCCTACATATATATTGTAAGTTGTTTCATCAATAGAAGATACGTTTGCTCAAACTCTACATGGTATCAGAGCAGTGATCCTCAAAGTTCATCTCTCGCGTCCCTTCACTGGCTTTGCTTTCTCATCGAAATTCTCGAGAGCTTATTTGCCGGTGTTGATCTCTGGCTCCTTTTTTTTTCAAAAGCTTGTCTGACGTTCCTCCTCATTGGTAGCCGCAAGTCACCACGGAAGGCAATTCTCCAACTCCTTCAACCATCGTTCCTGCACATGAGCAGACGAACAACCCTTATTTTCCGCATCCTTCTGATAACCCTGGATCTAATCTCGTCGGCATGGTCCTCACGGGTGATAATTATAACAATTGGTCTCGTGCCATGGAGATCGTCCTTTCTGCCAAGAACAAGATGGTGTTTGTTACTGGAAAACTAAACAAACCAGCAGTAGACGATCCTACCTACATATCATGGATTCATGTTAATAATATGATTCTATCATGGATTCTTAATTCCATCCATTCAGATTTGGTGCCAACGGTTCTCTATACAGAGTCAGTTGCGGATGTTTTGGGCAGATCTCCGCGAACGTTTTTCGCTGTCGAATGGTCCTCGGGTTTTTCATCTCGAGCAAAAGATATGCACCCTTACTCAACATGACGATGCTGCGACCAAGTACTACAATAACTTGCGAAGTTGCTGGGATGAATTGAATAATTTGGATCCATTACCGCAATGCTCTTGTTCATCTCATTCTATCATCACCAAATAACAAGAGAATCGGCGATTGTTTCAATTTCTCATGGGTCTCAATCCGAGGTACGCCAATGTCACGAGTCAGATTTTACTAATGGACCCATTACCTAGTGTTGCACGAGCGTACGCACTAGTTCTTCAGGATGAGTTGCATCGCCATATCCAATTGGATTGCCCATTGTCCGACCAAACTAGCACTTTGCTTAGCACTCATGGCAACCATACTTCGCGGCCATATACAGATTCCTCATCCCATGGACAGCCTGTCTCTCTTGGTGCTCCTGCTTCATCCGCCAATCTAGCTAAACAAATGAACACGTACCGCGGCCGGGACAGATGCGCCCACTGTGGCATCCCGAGACATACACGAGATGTATGTTTTCAACTTCATGGCTTCCCTCCCAATCACAAACAGCGTCGTGGACAGCCATCTACCTCCTCCCGGCCTGCAGACAAGTCATCTAGCCATACTTCCAATGAGGGACCACCACCATTCACAAGTGATCAATATAAGCAATTGATGCGCTTGTTGCAAGAGGTAAACATCCCAAAAGTCAACCTCTTAGGTAATGTTCTCGGCTTATCTTCGAATTTATTTAATTCTGACACTTGGGTTATTGACACTGGCGCCACAAACCACATCACATTTGAGCCCCATCACCTTACAAACCCAACTCACTACCACGTTCCACATCCCACCATTGGCATTCTGAATGGTGTTGGTGTCCCCGTGACATCACACGGTTCGGTCCCTCTTACCCCAATTATCTCCCTTGATAATGTTCTTTGTGCTCCTTCTTTCAAATATAACTTGTTATCAATCTCCAAGCTCACTCAAACTTTAAACTGTTTAGTCACTTTTTTTCCTACCCACTACCTTTTTCAGGACATCTTGACAAAGAAGATCATTGGTCGGGGCCATGAGCGTGGTGGTCTCTATTACCTGGAGATTCCTACCAAACCTACCGTCCTCTCTACTGCAACCTCTTCACCTCATCTTTGGCACACCCGCTTAGGACATCCATCTGAGTCAGTTTTATCTACTTTGCAGCAAACTTTATGTTTTACTCCAGGAAAACAATTGAGTCCATGTGATGCTTGTCATTTATCCAAGCAAACGCGTCTGTCTTTTGCGTCTAGCACTATTACTACTTTGCGGCCCTTTGAGCTTATCCATATTGACATTTGGGGACCTTATTCTCATTTTACACATCGAACATGTCGTTATTTTTTTTATCTATTGTTGATGACTATTCGCGCTATACTTGGATTTTTTTGTATACTTTTAAGTCCGATGCAATTGATTCTCTGATTCGTTTCTTTGCTTTTGTTGAGACTCAATTTCAAACCAAAGTCCAAACTGTTCAATCTGATAACAAGACCGAATTCCTTTCCTCTCGTTTACGAGAGTTTTTTCGCACCCACGGTGTTCACCACCAGCGTAGTTGCCCTTACACTCCTCAACAGAATGGAGTTGTTGAGCATAAGCATCGGCACTTGCTCAATGTTGCTCGTGCGTTGCGTTTTCATTCTAGCATGCCTATTCATTTTTGGGGTGATTGTGTATTAACTACTACTCATCTCATTAATAGACTACCTAGTCCTCTTTTACACAATAAAACCCCTTATGAACTTCTCTATGGCAAACCACCTTTCTATTCTCATCTTCATGTCTTTGGCTCATTATGTTATGCTTCTTCTGGCCATCTTCACTCTGATAAATTTGGCCCTCGATCTCGACGTTGTGTTCTTATCCGTTATCCCACAAACCACAAAGGTTACCATCTTTATGATCTCCAAAACCAAACAACCTTTACTAGTCGTGATGTCGTTTTTTATGAACAAGTTTTTCCTTTCCGTCAAGCAAGCGACAGTACCACCATCAAAAAGACCCCAGTAATTCCATTACCCATACCCGACCTTGGTGATCCATCCCCTACTCCCTCCACTCAAGTACTTGCATCGATCTCACATCCTCAGCTTCCTACATTCACCATAGCACCATCATCTATTGAACCCGAAGCCATGCCTCGACCATCTCGTCCACGACGTCCACCTGGATATCTTCAAGACTACCACTGCGCTATTGTGGCCTCCAATCAATCCTCTTCTGACTCTAAGGTAACTGAATCAGGTACTCTTTACCCCTTATCTAAATGTTTATCATACTCGCATTTTTCACCCAATCATCGTGCTTTTTTAGCCTCCATATCCTTATAGCAAGAACCTACCACATATGATGCTGCGTGTCAATCTCCCAAGTGGTGGGAGGCAATGCTTTTAGAGATACGAGCACTTGAACAGAAAGGCACTTGGGAAATTGTTCCTCTTCCTCCTGACAAACACCCTATTAGATGTAAATGGGTTTACCGCATCAAATATAATTCTGATGGTACCAGAGGGGAATGATTACCATGACACATTTGTGCCTGTTACTAAAATGGTAACCGTTCGTACTTTATTAGCTCTTGCATCGATTCGTCATTGGCCTCTCTATCAGTTAGATGTGAACAATGCTTTTCTGCATGGTGATCTTCATGAAGAGGTCTACATGAGGCTTCCACCAGGTTTTCATACTAAGGGGGAGAATTTAGTCTGTCGGCTTAAGAAATCACTCTATGGCCTTAAACAGGCATCACGTCAATGGTTTGCTAAATTCTCTTCTGCACTGCTTGATGTTGGTTTTCAACAGTCCAAGGCGGATTATTCACTTTTTACATTAGTCCGTGGCTTTCTCTTGACCATTGTCCTTGTTTATGTTGATGATTTGGTTATCACGGGTGATGATGAAATTATGATTCAACTTCTCAAGCATTTCCTTGACATAGTTTCGTATTAAGGACTTGGGTACTCTCAAATATTTTTTAGGCATTGAAGTTTCTCATTCCAAGTCTAGCAGTTTCTTGTCCCAAAGGAAAAACATTTTCTTGTCTGATGTTGGTCTTCTTGGAGGACGTCCCATTGATACTCCGATGGAACCTAATATACGTTTTTCGGACTCCTCCCCGACTCTCAAGGATCCAGGTTCATATCGATGTCTTATTGGTAGATTATTATATCTTACAATAACTCGTCTAGATTTACTCTTTGCAAAGCAACATCTTAGTCAATTTATGCATTCTCCTCATGAAGACCATTGGAACGCCGCACTTCGCATTGTGTGGTACCTTAAACATGATCCTAGCACTGGTTTGTTTTTCCCATCCGATTCTGCTCTCCAACTCAATGGTTATACAGATTCTGATTGGGCATCTTGTTCTACATCCCGAAGATCTGTTTCCGGCTACTGTATGTTACTTGGTTGTTATCCCATCTCATGGTGTTCCAAGAAACAAACCACTGTTCCCGTTCCTCAGTAGAAGCTGAATACCATGCTATGGCGTCTGCCGCTTGCGAAATCACATGGCTTCGTATGCTTCTCTCGGATCTCCATGTCCCCGCTACCACTGCTAATCTTTTTTGTGATAATACAACGGCCATCCACATTGCCACTAATCCCGTCTTCCACGAGTGCACCAAACACATCGAGATTGATTGTCACTTGGTTCGTGAAAAAATTCAAGATGGCACTTTGCGTACTCTTCATATTCCTGCTCACTCCCAACTAGCGGACTTATTCACGAAACCGGTCACACATGATTTATTTTGTACTTTTAAGAACAAGTTGTTGACATGTTTACATTCACCGACTTGAGGGGGAGTATTGGTAGATTAGGTTTATACTAAAGGGCATAATTGTCATTGTATTGTTTTAGCCCTAAACCCTACGTATATATTGTAAGTTGTTTCCTCAATAGAAGATACGTTTGCCCAAACTCTACAGAAGAAGAAGAAGAAGAAGAAGAAGAAGAAGAAGAAGAAGAAGAAGAAGAAGAAGAAGAAGAAGTCTTGGTTCGTTGCTTCTTGTCCCTAGACCAAATGGAAGTTCAATTGTATTCGGGCGTTCGAATTTGGCAAAAGAAGAGAGGAGGCGATCCAATGGAGACCAGGCCGGCCGAGGAGACACTTGTTAGGCCATGGGCTGATCTTAGTTTTAGGAAAATTGGGCTTGTTTTAATTTTTGATAGGTTTAGGGTCGAAGGTTAGGGTTTAGGTCGATATGGGCTTAAATGTAAACGAGCTGAGCTGGGCTTTAGGCTAGTATGGGCTGGTCTAATGGGATGGACCGGCGTAAAAAAGAGGGAGAAAAAACAGGGGGATTGAGCCGAGAGTTCGAGCCCAATCCTTGGAGTTTGGCCAGAGGCCTTAGGTCACAGGCCCACGCAGAAGGTCCGACCCTTTCGTCCAAGGTAGGCCCGAACCTGATCCGGTCTGGAGCTCAATCCGGTTTTTTAATCAAATATTATAATTTTTTATTTTATTAATAAATATTTTTAATTAAAAATAAAAAATTACTATTTCGTCTTAGAGAACCTAGCCAAGAATTTGGGCTGGATTCGGAGCCTGACCCCAGGTCCTTTTTTCCAAATTTTATACTGTATAATATTTTTAATAATAAAATAGCAAAATAACATTTCTTATTTAAAATTTCGAAAATTAAAAGTTAATGTTACATTTAATAAAGTCAGCCCTGCTTTAAAAATTGAATTCTAACATTAGAATAGATTTCTTATTAATTAACACTAATTTCTTTGAAAAATCGAAGAAAGTAGTCTTTGATGGACAACTAAGTGCTTTTGGTTGCCAACGCTTTCTAGCTTGATTATGTATCCTATTTAACTTCGCACGTGAATGTTTACATGTTTGACTAGGCTCGGCACATGACTTGATGTTTGTTGGATTGGTTTGAGGTGATCAAATTGCATGAGCAAATTTCATGTCAAGACTAAACTAGACTTCACTAATCATTCATCAAAGGAAGTAATGCTAAGTCTATGTAGATTTTATTAGACTAAGCATATGCAAATTGATTTAGATATATCTAAGTTAGCATGTCTCAGGCTCGCTGCATGACAAGCATCTACTTGGGCTCTACTGAATGAAAAGCATCCATCTATCTTTCGTCCATACTATCTGAGATTAGATAATAAGCTGTTCCTATGGCATCCCTTACATGAGAAGACGAGAATGAGTGGGAAGATACTTTCATCTGAAAAACGGTGTTCAACTAGTCAAGGATTAAAGTATAGTATCTAAGTTTCTAGACGTCGGTCGCTATCTCGGGGCTCCATTCGGCTTCATGATTACGAAGTCATTGCTCTGCAGATGGTGACCCTTGCTCATTGGTTAAGACAACGTCGATCTGGTTGGAGTTGCTTGACGGACTTGGGGGGAAGCTAGTGTGTTCTATAATTTCAACTGCTGCAATCTCATTGGCACCGTCTTCCATATTTTTATCTCTAAATCTGGCCGTCCTAAAAGTATGAGAGTCGAGGTCTCTTTGGTAAAATCTTCTTCCCAATGCAACAAATTTCTCCGACGACGAACCTGAAGAACTTGTAACGAGATGCCAATTTCCTTTGACGAACTTGACCATGAAGATGAGGAGAGCTAAGACAGCAGCAGCTCCAACAATCAAGAATAGGCCCCAGAAACTGTCGAGACCCAAGCTGTTGGAAGAAATTGAGTCAGTCGAATCTAGGCAATTGGATTTTGATGGAAGCCATTTATTCTCAATTTCCTTCATTTTACGCCCTTCAGTTATGTTGAGGATTGCTCGCGAAATATCTGGCACCAATGGAGACCCTTTGGGGAACACCTGTAAACCCAAAGACGCAGGACATTATATTTTTCGATTTAAGAAATAACAAATAATCCTAGTAATTGACAAACTTTAGGGTAAAACTCGAGAGATTGAGGACTTACGAAACCAAACCCAGCAGTTTTAAATGTCGAGATCGTGGTATATTTATTGCAATATTTAGAAAGAATAATTTTAATGTCGGGTACTTCGTCAAATGCTGCTGCGATCCCGCCCTTTGCACTTCCCTTGGAAAGAAGCTCATCGCATTCTTCAGGGGAGTCATAAGATATTAATCTGGAATCGTCAAACTTCAATTGCTTTAGCATTCCATGGACAAAAGAGCCGTCATAGTATCCCACTTTTTCTCCACTCTTTAGGAGCTGATCCACATCAGTTACAGTTGGCTGAAGATTTTGCACCACCAAGAGAGAGCTCAAGCTTGCCGTATAACTTTGCGTTAGTATAAGTAACACAAAAACCCACACAATCACAACAAATCTCGCTAGGTTGCTTAATACTCTCTCCCCTGCAATCCAAATTAAGGGAAACACATAAATTCTTCAATTGTAACGTTCGATTAATCTATGAGAGTGAAGGATGATTACTTTGTGCGAAAACCATGGTTGAAAAGGAAAACCAGAAGCTTGTGCCAACTTGATGCGAGGCTGGACCCCTGAAATCTTCGTTGATCCGATGCTCAAGAATCCACACGACCAATGCTATAAACACAAAGAAGCACCCGGTTGTCAGCCAAAGGTCCCAAGTGAGTGGCTTCAAGAAAACCCAAGCATTCTTGCTCTTGTTGTCCTTGTATGGCACAAGCATCAACCCCCCGGATTCCGTGTATGGTAAGGTGAAATCCACGTACAATGATCTGTTCGCAATGATTGTCATATCCGCCACCACTGCATCATATTTCTGTTCAAACAAAAGGAAGGGAAATAGTTTCTTTGTCAACCCCATGATAGCATAGTTAGTTTCAACATCTATACACAATGAAATTAATCGCTTGCAATATTTTATTTCACCTGGTAATATACTTGATCGATCATGTCATTGTAACTGCCAGCGCTACTTCCATTAGGCAAGGCAAACGGAATAAGGTCATAAGCCACAACATAAGGTAGTTCTTCTATCACGGCTTTAAATATGTCGATACAATATCCAGTGACTTGGTATGTATTCATGCTAGAATCTCGAGTCACCTTCACGAATTGAGTGAAACCTTCCTTTACAGGAACTAAGATTTGTAACCTCTTCCCTTCCGTTGGAATCTCCCATCCCTTAGGAAAAGAGGTCAAATCTCCAGGCCATATGATTGATCCGATATTACTCTTTGAAGTGGAGTATTTGCTTGTGTTGAATGAATTCAAATCTCTTAACAGCCCATTTTCTGGAGTCCAAAACCCAATTCCTCTTGCTGCATTTCCATTGATATTAACAATGCGGAACACTGACGACTCTAGCTGCCCATCGATAAGTCTAAAATTTCCAGTGAGGCCCGGGAATGTTGTATTGGCTAGTTCTTGGAGAAGTTTGTGACCATGTTGAGAGACGCCAACAGTGTCAAGATCCGTAGCATTTGTCGAAGCATTCAACATCTGGAAGGTAAAATTCGTCGCACCCATTTCCTCGACAGCCATTGCCAGAGCCCGAGCAGCGTCATAAGCCCTGTATCCGAAAATGTTCAACGTAGGATTAAAGACAGATGGGTTATCTTGTTGAAATTTCATCTTCCATCGGAGTGTGAAGTTGTCTAGGCTGTGTGTGGCCGGGACATAAGTCTTGATGCCCAGTACTCCTTGCATTGAACTAGCAATGACAGATGAATCCACCGAATTCAATTGGTCAGTGATTCCATTAGTCAAGATCCACACATAACCTTCGCTCACCATTCCTACCTCTTTTGCTTTGGCAAACAGCCGAGAACCAAGGGTAGGTAACATGTGCACGATGAAAACCCTCGTTTGCATCGTCGTTAACTTGTAGAGTTCCTGTAGGATTTGACCATCTGTGGCCGAAGGAGGAATGAGGCTCCTATAGGGGACTCGCGTGTCGACCTCTTCCAAAGCATCGGTAAGAGAAGGTATGACGCCTTCTCCGAACTCATCGTCCACATATACAAGGACAGCTTCTTTCCAGCCAAAAGTCCGCACGACCGCACTTAGGGCATTTACTTGGGACGAGTCATTTTGCGCGGCTCGAATGAAGTACGGGCTCCAAATCGAACTGAGGGATGGACTAGTAGCGGAAAAAGAGATGATGGGTACATGAGATTTGTTCCCAAGGTCAATGATGAAGTTTGCTTGTACTGAATCTTCAGGGCCAATTATGGCCTGGACTTTCTTATTCTTCATCAAATCAAGTGCTGCAGAGGCAAATCGGAGAAGACGGTGAAATGATAACAACACAGCAGACAATCAAAATTCTTGTTGGAAAAGGCATAGAACAGTAGTACTGATCAAAAGCCGATTAAAACTTGATGCAATATTATAACAATAGAATGTTTGAGAAAAAGTAAAATAGGATTTTGAAGTTAGAATTACTTAATATTATCTAAAGATATAATTAATTACCACATGGCAGGCATTTGGTTGTTGTCTTTGATATTGTTTGGCATATGATATTGGAAACAATCAGAAATTAATTCGATAACTTGGCCTACACATGATCAATTCGATTCTTCTTCTTCGTTGAGTTGACTTCTTTTTTCTTGTGGCGCCAGAAAATTCCACTCCAGAATCCAAGCCCCATTTTCAATTGTATGGATCTTGTGAGGCCAAGCCCCAATGTAGAAATCTTAGTTTTTTCACTTGACCATTATTACCAGACAACTTCCATGGAAATAATTATTCACTTGCTTAACTCGACCAAACTTGTTGACCAAGATGTTTGGCTCAACTAAATTGAAAATCAGCCAAATTATGTAGAGATATACTGAGTTTACATACTCTACCAAAGAAAAGAATTTAAAATTGTCTATCAAACTTCCTCTCTGAAGTGACTTTTATACTATTTAGCACGTGTCTTTTGCGATACGATTTCTAACCAGGTTCATTATGCAGACATTATTTGATGGAATTTACTACGTTTATAATGGGACAAGAGTCACATGAGACCTATATAAGTGTATGTTCTTCAAAGAATACAATAGACAATAGTAGTCCTACCATAGTACTCTATGCACACGTTTTTCTCAAGATAAAACTCTATCTATATATTTATGTATGTATGTATGTTATTGAAATACGAGAAAATAGAGAAGGCGGACTTTTCATTTCAAATATCAATTTTTGACCAACACCAATACAATACTATTTCAATGGTGCTGCACCCTTAAACCACAGAAAACGACACCACAAAGAAACGTTCAGCAGATTAGAGATGTTCGGTTCTACAGTCAAATGTTACGCTCAAAGACGAGTCATGTTATGAAGCACCGCATGGCGTGGACTGACCAAAATCCGCGAACCCTCATCAGCTGTCAAGCTAAGCGTCAAACCGTCAGTCTCATACAACCGCAAGACTTTCCCCGGGGGGGGGGGGGGGGGGGGGGGGGGGTGGGGTGTTGTGATCCTCCTCATTCCCAGCCGGAAAGAGATCAATTATCTTTGATTCTATTAGAAGATGACAACGACTTCAATTGCACAAGGATAATTATCCAAAAAGTCCTAAACCTATTGCATTTTTGCCAATTCATTCATAAACCTTTTTATTTAGCCAATTTAGTCCTCGGATAATGCCTACATGGATGTCTAGTCAACACCGTTGGCCGGACTGGTAGGTCGCCAGTGTTGATGTGGTCAACGGATATCAAAACAATGTCGTTTTATGCTTTGACATCACTCTTCTTCTTGCCCCAAATTAAACGCTCATCCAACTCCTTAAGAACCTAGCTCAAAATGGGCAAATTGCTGAAGTTCCTTGGTTGTTTTGTTGGCGCTATCAGGGGGACACAACAAGAAAAAGAAAACATATCAATGTGAGTCGACAACACAAGCAAATCAGGAGCGCAAGCCTTGTCGTTTGAGATTGGGGGTGTCGATTTGAGCGATATCGTTTGGGGACTTCAGTGTGAACAAAACAACCAAGGAACTTTAGTGATTTGCCAATTTGGGGGTCTCAATTTGCTGCTGATTTTGAGTTAGGGTTCTTGAGGAGTTGGGCGAGCCTTCAATTTGAGGCAGAAGAAGGGTGATTTGAAAGCATAAAATGATGTCGTTTTGATATCCGGCAACCAAATGAATGCCAATGACCTACTGATCTAGCTAACGGTGCTGATCAGACATCTATGTAAGTATTTTCCGTGACAAAGACGCCAGAAGAATTGAATTGGCAAAGTCTCAAAATATTTATGACTGTGTTGGCAAAATGCAATTGGTTTAAGACTTTTTAGATAATTATCCCTTTGCACAATGATAATAACCTCTTGAAAACAAAAAATTCCATCTGTTTAAGTCAAGTATGCGTGCCATACAGCTAAGACAGTGAGCATAGATTGGTGACAGACAGTTCTTGTGGATGGGAGCCAAAATATCTATCTCTCCTTATTTTTTGGTAAATATAACCTCGGTCGTTTTTTCTTGGAGCTCTATTATTGGGGTTTTGTGGATCTTTGCCGGGAGAATGCATATTGCTTTGAATGGAACTCACGCACATTATTTCGTTGTGCCCTTGAAAATTTAACCAGGAATTCTTCTCAAATTCAAATATATTGAAGCTGACATTTCCATAAGATTGGCGAAGGGATAATTATATTTATCAGGCATCACACAAACAGCTCCATGTAGTGCTTTATCTTCTATGACGAGTTAGTACGCTATAGAGAGAGAGAGAGAGAGAGAGAGAGAGAGAGAGAGAGAGAGAGAGAGAGAGAGAGAGAGAGAGAGAGAACCTGCAGCAGCAGCAGCAACCTCATCTCCTTTGGAGCCTCTTACGTTGAGGACGAGCCTGGTCTTGTATGAAGGGTTTGAACTATAGAAGTCAGAGAGAGACATTTTAATGCAGCTCAATCCCATCCGACCCACCCACGTCTCCAGATCAAGAACCACCCCAATGTTCACCGGGATCGTTTGGGCATGGTTGTTGTTGTTACTGGTCTGCGCCACTGCGATGCAAGGGCCATTGCTGAATGTCGCGAAGATTGCAAAAAAGGAAAGAGCTACAAAGAGGAGGAGCTTTCGAGCATCGATCGAGATTCTTTGAGGAATCATTGAAAAAGGGTTGCGGGAAAGGGAGAGAGAGACTTGGACGATATGATGATGAGGACGATGTATTTATAATGCGGAAGAGCTCTGAAAAGTAGGACAAGGCATGGGAATATTCCAAATTTTACTATTTCGTTTTAGAAAACCTAGCCAAGAATTCGGGCTGGATTCGGAGCCTGACCCGGGTCCTTTTTTCCAAATTTTATACTGTATAATATTTTTAATCATAAAATAACAAAATGACATTTCTTATTTAAAATTTCAAAAATTAAAAGTTAAAGTCATATTTAATAAAGTCAGCCCTGCTTTAAAAATTGAATTCTAACATTAGAATAGATTTCTTATTAATTAACACCAATTTCTTTGAAAAATCGAAGAAAGTAGTCTTTGATGGACAACTAAGTGCTTTTGGTTGCCAACGCTTTCTAGCCTGATTATGTATCTTATTTAACTTCACACGTGAATGTTTAGATGTATGACTAGGCTCGGCGCATGACTTGATGTTTGTTGGATTGGTTTGAGGTGATCAAATTGCATGAGCAAATCTCATGTCAAGCCTAAACTAGACTACACTAATCATTCATCAATTGAAGTAATGCTAAGTCTATGTAGATTTTATTAGACTAAGCATATGCAAATTGATTTAGATATATCTAAGTTAGCATGTCTCAGGCTCGCTGCATGACAAGCATCTACTTGGGCTCTACTGAATGAAAAGCATCCATTTATCTTTCGTCCATACTGTCTGAGATTAGATAATAAGCTGTTCCGATGACATCCCTTACATGAGAAGATGAGAATGAGTGGGAAGATACTCATCCACTATGCATAATGATAATATCACCTCCCACAATGAATCCGAATCCTCTAATTGGGTGGGATCCGGTCAAATGTGACTTTAAATGAAAGCTGTTTGATTTTGATCGGATTGCTCCTATGTTAATAAAGTGAAGGATTTTTAGGTTTATTTTTATTTTTATTTTTGGAAAAAGCAGCTACCTAATCTTGAATTGGACAACTACATTGCATTCATGGCACCTCTGCCCTTGAAAGTATTAGGATCTGTTTTGTCCGAGAGTGCCGACAATTGACTTTTTTTCCTTTGAATTCCAGTATTGTTTATTTTTTCAATTTCTTTCCGACTACTGCCATCTTGTTTTAAACAGCTGATGATGAAACTTGGTTCGAGTGCCGGAATGGCTCGAGGGACTACTCGAATTTGAGGTTATGATTTGTGTGATCTCGAATCTAATAAATACGTGACACGTCTAGTTTTTTTCTTTTTTTATCTTCTTATAAACTACGTCCACCATACTAGATATTAATTCACAAATTTTTTTGTGAAAATGTTTTTTTTTGTCTTCTGAGAAGATAGTTTTGCTAATTACACTTGATCGCAAGTATAACTTTTCTGATATTTAGAAAATTGAACTGACTTGGATATAATTTGAGCCAAATCATGCAAGGAGGAGAGATATGTCCAGCACAAAAAGAAGAAAAAACCCGAAGTAAAGAAAGATGATGTGAATTGACTATGTTTCTTTGGAATTATATAAGTGTATCTTCTATATGGATATTATAGTATGATCATCTATGATTTTTTTAAACAATTATAAAAGTAACTTATGACTCTTTCAGTGAACTATGCTCTCAACTAGACTTACAAACTTGTGAAATTTTCCTAATATCAAGATGAGCACGGTTATAAACAAAGTAGATGATTTCAAGAGTCTGAATCTTGCAGAAATCAAGCATTTGACAATTGGAGTTTAAACTCTTACCCAACTAAAATTAATTAAGGAGAGTTATTATGAGTTCAACGAGAGTTAAAGTGTGACATGAAATGTAAAAGACATGAATAAGATCTTAAATTTATAATGTGTTCAGTAAAATATTCCTTATTTAAAAAGTCGAATATTCTAATTCTCAATTAAGTGTGGAATTGAAAGGTTGAATATTCTACGCATCTGGGGTCTTGATCAGCTGCAGCTATCTAGAATATTTCCAAGACTCTGACTTGAAACTTTAATTTATTTTTATTTGAGATTCAAGACTTAAGCGATAAGCTCAGAAGCATATGAGTCACGCCATCTCATGTTGTCGTTGCATGTATGCTGGAAACTACAGCGAAATTTCCTAGATTAATTTAATTGCTAATTACAAGCAATAAATATATTATTAATTCAATAATTATTTTTAGTATACATCGAAATGTCATGGATTTGTAAGGTGTGCGTTGTACTTGAAGGGTCATATCAAATATTTGCCAGAGCTTTTTCCGTCTATTGCACATGCAAATTCCAGGAAAGAGGTTGTTTTGTCTTCTTCACTTGACAATCTTATAGAAAAAATTCGATATATGTAGTCAATCACAAAATAAATAAAAAAACACTAAACCTATATGTTGACAAGTCCTATATGTTGTATTTTCTTCGTTCTTGATATTTTTATTGGTCGTCTCTCCCTTCTTTCTTTTTGGGATCCATTACACTAATCGTCTCAACATCAATGGGGTCAAATGTTCAACTTTACTGCACACGTCTCATACCGTGCTAACGCGGCTAAACATAAAACCGCCTAATCCCATGTATCTCAATTCTAACACACTCATTCATGTCTAAATCATACATGTCCCATACCATTTATAATTGAGATATGCCTACTACACTAAACTATTCCTCCAATAGACACAAATAGCGAAGCAAGTTCCTAATTTCCTTATCACTCCAATTCGGCCACAAAAAGAAATATCACTCCAAGCTCTAAACCAAGGTTCCTTGCTCTGATACTAAATAGTGATAGAGGGTTGTCACGCCCCTTTTCCAAGCACACGGTGATCCTTGATTATCTTCCTTCACTTCGGCCATTGAGTAGCGATGTCTTAGGAAGGTCCTGGCCTTCAGCGCAACCCGAAGCGCGAATCTCCACCTTGACAACTTTGGGAGGTGATCTATACCATCTCTCCCACCTCCTCCATCAACTCATCTCCTATCAGCTCCGCCTCTACAGGTTCCTCCTCTATTGGCTTCTCCTTGGGGTCCACATTCAAGTGATGCAACCCAAGTCAGGCTACTCGAACAATAGGAATGGGAGAGTGATTCACACGTGAGCAGAAATTTCATTTATGCGCCCCTTCATGGAAATAGCCATAACTTTCTCGAACATATTGGATCGACCTGATTCTAAAGTCAAAAGAATAAAGACTTCTAGATCTAAAACTTTTATCTTTTGGATTTTCTCATATGAGCATTGTAGTATGGTCAAACTTATGGTTTAAGTGGGCAAACGTAAATGGGAAGAATGACAAAGGGATAGAGACTTCGACGATGGCTCTTCTAGGAAATTAAGGAAGTTGAAAGGACATCGATTCTTCAAGATCAATGGCTACAACTTTTCAAGGATGAAGACTTTGAAAAGCTCAGACTCTTCAAGGATAGTGAAAACTCTTCTAGGTTTTCAATATTGCGAACTCTGCAAGGTTCACGATATTTCCTTAAAAGTGTTGGAAATAAAAATCATAGCATACAGCAGAAGCAAAACAAAGGAGAAACAGATGCTTTATTGACTTCACTTTTACTCCAAACTTCATCTGATACAACATCTTTTTTATAAGTAAAACATCAATGGAAAAATGAGTTAATGGGTCTTCACTTTGATCAACTCCGGACAACTCATAATCTCGCATCCATGCCAGCCTTTGTTGATGACGTTGGGGGCGTGCACCATGTGTCACAGCAACTTCAGAATTGGGCTGTTGATCTCCCATTTCAATAGCATCGGAATTGTTACTAGCCGAGGCTGAATTATGTTGTTGATCTTCATTGCCAACTTCTTCAAAATCAGCAACAATTGGTGCAGCACCTTTAGCTTGATCATTCCAAGGCCAAAATCTTTCTGCATCAAAAACTACATCACGGCTGATTATAATTGTCGTGACCTCCCCGAAGGTGCACCACCTAGGGTTCGGCTAATGGTTTGTTAAGTATGACTTAACTTGAGTTCTCCCAAACTCGGACCAATTCACGACTTTGGTTTCACTTTCTTTAAACATGCAAGATATTCAATTTGGAGCCGCCACTAACCTATTTATGGTGGGTCAGTTAGAAACCCATGTAAGGC
This sequence comes from Melaleuca quinquenervia, assembly GCA_030064385.1. Taxonomy (NCBI): domain Eukaryota; kingdom Viridiplantae; phylum Streptophyta; class Magnoliopsida; order Myrtales; family Myrtaceae; genus Melaleuca; species Melaleuca quinquenervia. Next base: position 9,489,870 of record CM057720.1, read on the forward strand.
ATCGGGAGTCATGCCTTACTCCTACGAACCAGAGATCTAAGACTCGGGGACTTGGTTACGCTAAATTACTCTAACGCCCTTTCGGTACCTTTTCATTATTTTCAAAACTTCGCAGGCAGTTTGAATTCATTTTAAATCTACTCCTAACATGCCATGGTGACCACTCATAAGCTCAAGCATAAAAATTCAAGAAAAGGAATACAATAATAAAACAAATCAAATAAAATCTAATCAAAATCAAATAAAATCAAACCAAAATCAATCACATCTAATCAGATATCAAATAGAATCTAATCTAATCAAATCAAATCAAATCTAGTAAAATAAAATCTAATCTAACAAAATCAAATAAAAACCTAATCTAATAAAGTATCAAATAAAGAGCAAAATCAAATAAAAATCTAATTTCCAATCTAACGAAATCAAATAAAAATCTAAGTAAAATCTAATAGAATAAAATAAGATATGCATGAAAATCAACAAATCTAATGCAATATATGAAATGCAATTTTTTTGGAATTTTTATGATTTAATTAGCCTAATTATCTATAGCTAAATATTACCTAATCTAAATTAGGACACCAAATATGTCAATTCCTAATTTAAATTAAATCTTATCCAACCAAAGATAATGTCCTATAATGCAATCTAGCTAAAAAAACATCCTACCAAAAATACCTAATATGCAATTTAAACTAACTATGCCAATTTTACCTAATCGTGCAATTAATCTAAACATGCGATTATTTAAATAAACGTGCAATTCTAAATCTAAAAATGCAATTCGCAGTTTAAACATGAAATTAACCTAAAGATGCAATTTTAAACCTAAACATGCCATTAATCTAATTATGTAATTAATCTATTATGCATGCAATGCAACAAAATTAATTCAAATATGCAAAATTAGCTAAACATGCATAAAAAGAAAATTAAACAGAAAACAAGAAACCAAGCACCCAAAAAAACTAAATTCTAAAAAAATGATTTTTTTATTTTTTAATAAAAATAAACAAAAAATAAATAATAAAATAATAAAATAAAATGAATAAAACCAAAAGGCTTGCAAGCGGACGAAAATGGGCTGGGCGCAAAAGCCCAGTCCAGCTCCTTTAATTTTCAGCCCACACGCAGCAAGCAACCAGCCCAAGCAGAACTCAGTCCAGAAACAAATAAGGCCCATTCAGCCCGCACAGAAAAAAGAACATCCGGCCCGCGCGTGAGAGAAAGAGAACTCGGCCCCAAGGCCAATTTGGTCCAATTCAGCCCACCTGCCATGCACACGCGACATCCCAATCTTCCAAGCTTCTTCCTCCAGCCCGTGAACATGCAAGCAACACCAACAGAAACTACTTTTTCCAGCGCAAGTCCAACACCGTTGCAACAATCAACGAAATTCGGCCAAAAGAAAGCAAATCCAAGCAAACTTATTCAAGAAAATCATCAACAAGTAAGGTGCAGCTAAGGCAAAATAGCACGAAATTTGGGCCAAATATGCAAAATCAAGGGCTAAAATGCATCAAGGAATCAACCATCATGACATACATGTAAGCATAATCATCATAAAACCCTCACAATTAATTAAATCTTCCACAATCTTTTTGGCACCGAGAAGCAAAGTTGCGGGAAAAGAAAAATACGGCCACCAAGCTCCCTACACGGCTCAAGGAGGTGGCGGGTCGGCGCGCTCGAGCGAACTCGATCCAAGCCGACGCGCGTCCACGAATCCCCCGACCGTGATCCTTGGGATAGCCACAGACAAAACAACCGAATCAAAACTCACCGAAAAGGAGAAAGGCCGAACTATCTGCGCCTTCTTTTCGTTCAAAAATTCCTTTTTTCACCCAAAGAAATTCCCCACCCTCTTTACGTCAGAAGAAGTCCACTTTTCACGCCTCTTTTCTTTCACTCTCTCTCTCTCTCTCTCTCTCTCTCTCTCTGTGTGCGCCTTCAATCTCCAAAAGTCTTCCCCCCTTCCTCTGACCGAAACCCCTCTCATTTAAGCGAGAAGAATCCAATATTCGGTCCGCAGTGGACCAAATATATATTTTTTTTATTTTCTTTCCCTTTTAACTCTTAGATGAAATATTTCCTCTTTGGAACATTATCTTTCCTCCTTTCTTATTTCCAGAATTAATACCACCCAATATCTGCACAAGATTTTTCTCGATATGCCCAAAATTCCCTAATTAATAATATGCTGAAAAAAATAATTAAGAAAATAAATTCCTATTTTAAATGAAATCAAAAATTTAGGTGTCAACAATAATCTTCTTGGTCATCGGATCATAGAGTTTGTAAGCTTTTTATAAGATTGCTTACACCAAGAAAGTCACACCTTACCCCCTTATCATCAAGCTTTTTCCTCTTCTGATCTAGAACATGGGCATATGCAACGCACCCAAAATTTCTGAAGTAATCAACCATTGGCCTTCGTCTACTCCAACCCTCTTGAGGAGTCATATTCAAAATAGCAAGTGTGGGGCTTCTATTCAAGAAATAGACACTCCGATTCACAGCCTCTGGCCAAAACTCCCTTGGAATTCCACTTCTTCACAGTAAACTTCGAACCATGTTGAGAATGGTTTGATTCTTCCTCTCACATACACCGTTTTGTTGTGGTGTATAGGCTGCAGTAAGTTGCCTATGAATTCCATAATCCTTACAAAAATTATCAAACTCAAGAGACTTGTGTTCCCCTCAATGATCAATACGAAGAACTTTGATTTGATTGCCACTTTCCTTTTCAACGAGATTTTTGAAGTTCTTGAATGCTTCAAAAGCTTCATATTTTTATCGCAAGAAATATACCCACACCTTTCGACTGAAATCATCAATAAAGGTGATTAGATAGCATTTACCTCCATTAAAAATCGGTGTAATTTGGCCACAAAGATCTGAATGGACTAGCTCAAGTTGCTTCTTAGCCTTCCACACCTTGCCTTGTGGAAACTGAGCTCGATATTGTTTGCTAACAACATAGTCTTCACAAAACTCCTGGTGGGATTGTGATTGGAGGAAGTCCCTCCACTATCTGCTTTTGGTGTAGTGTCCACAAGCCACCAAAATTAAGATGACCATATCTAAAGTGTCAAATCCATGCTTCCTCCTTTAATTTTACCTGGTAGCAAGTATGAGCATAATCATGAAGATGAAGAGGAAACATTTGTTTGGTGTCATATGAACTTGAACAAGCAAGTTCCGTTATTGATCATAAACATTGCAAACTCCACCTTTAAATACAATTTCATATCCCTTCTCAAGTAATTGGCCAACACTCATGAGGTTTGTTTTCAATTCAGGAACATAAAAAACATCATTAATGGTTTGCGTTTTCCCTTTTGAAGAAATTTGAACGGTACCTTTTCCCATGACTGAAATGGTATAATCATCTCCAAGCTTCACTTTGGAGCGATGAGAATCATTAATTGAAGAAAATGCCTCCTTGTTGCCGCACATATGATTGCTACAGCCAGTGTCAAGGTACCACAAATTTGGTGAAGACACCTCTTTCTCTTGACATGCCATTAGGAGCGTCTCTCCTTCTTCTTCATATGTTGCAGCAAAATTTGATTTTTCCACATGTCGACTGAGATTGGTTCTACATTCAGACTTGTAGTGACCATATTTGTGGCATCTAAAGCATTCAACTTTAGATTTGTCTATTGATTTTGGCTTGAAACCCGTTGAATACCATCCTCAACCGCTACTTCATGCATCATTAGAGGAAGAGTCTTCTATTCTTGGATTGATGATGCTGCTGCGTTGTTGGAATTCTCTCCCTCTTCCTCTACCATTATTCATTCTTATTGCTGAATAATGATGAAAATTATTAGAGGTCTTTAAGGTTTGTTCTTCTGTATTTTGATGCTGGAGTTTTTGCTCATGAACCAATAAAGAACCTTGCAGTTCATCAATTGAAAGTTCTTCAATATCCTTGGCTTCTTCTATGGCACAGACAACAAAATTGAATTTTGGTGTCAAGGATCGAAGAAGTTTTTCAATGATGGTGACATCCTCAATCTTGTCACCGTGGATTCGCATCTTATTGATGATTGCCATTGTTCTTGAAAAATAACCTGCGACTGACTCCCCTGACTTCATTTGTAGTGTTTCGAAGTTCGCTCGAAGAGCTTGTAGTTGTTGTCTCTTTGCTCTTGCTGAGCCTTGATACTTCTTCTTCATGGAATCCCATATTTGCTTGGAAGTATCCTTGCAAAGGATTATCTCCATGATGGACCTGTCTATTGCTTGAAACAAGTAATTCTTTGCTTGAGGTCCTTCAGCTTTGCCGCTTCATGAGCTGCTTGTTGTGCAGCTGTCAAAATTGCTCCTTATGGTTTTGCAATTCCAGAAGAAACAACGTCCCAATACTCCTTAGACTTGAGGAAATTTTCCATTAACATACTCCAATGGTCATAATGACCATCAAAGCGAGGTATAGAGGGTTGTACGAAATTCTCTATGGCCATCACTGCTGTTGCAAAGAGGAATCACTTCTTTAATTGAAACTACTATTTAGCACTCTCTCTCCTCACGTGTTTGGACACTCTAGACTCTCCTTTTCAACTCAACTCACTTTTCCAATCTGGCTCTGATACCATTGTTGGAAATGAAAATCAAAACATACAGTAGAAGAAAAACAAAGGAGAAACAGATGCTTTATTGACTTCACTCTTACTCCAAACTTCATCTGATACAACCTCTTTTTTCTAAGTAAAACATCAATGGAAATAGCTAAAACATTGCCAAGAAAATAGCAGTAGAAAAAGACTCTTTAAAGTGCAGCAACGTGCAACAATGTGCTGTAACAAACTCCTGAAAAATAGCAACATAACCATTTTCCAGCTTATTGACTAGTTCAAGACTCAAATATTGACTCATTCAACAAAAAGCAAAATTTTAATTCATCAAAAGTAGTATGCCTTTCTTACATGGAATTAGAAGACTTATAAAGAAAATAAGATAGAGCATTGTTAAAGAAATAAAGACAGAGCGTTGAAAATAACAAGTCAAAACCTAAAAACTTAAAAGCACTAAAGAACTTGAAATTAGCAAATTAGGTAAGAGCATAATGTCTTCATGACTTCCAATGTGTCTCCTTTCAAGCTTTGGGGAAGGGCTCAAGACATCAATACAGCCTCTCGGCTGAATTGACATCCTCATCAGCATTTGACAACTTCATCGATAAGAGGTTTCGTCGAGCTTGAATGCGAGCCGATCTTTTTGATCGAGAGAGCTAGTCCTAAATACGAGCTGCATCATCCTCCCAATCTTTAACAAAATTCATCCTTTAATTCTCACATCATCATCAGAAGAATCTCTCACATAAGGCGTTAAATGGCAAACGTTGAAGACATCATGAATCTTCATATGAGAAGGAAGATTTAATTGATACACATTAGGATTAATGCGCTCAAGAACTTCGAGAGGCTCAAGATTTTGATCACTAAGCTTGTTATAACTTTTGACAGGATGCCGTTCCGATGGCAAATAAGCCCAAACAAAATCTCCAGGTTCAAAGATAACTTCACGTCACTGCTTGTTGATGTCCGCTTTGTAGGATTCAATTTTGCTCTCTAGTCGTTGGTGCACATCTTCATGAGTTGTCCTTATTTGACAAACAATACCGTCGACTTTGTTGCTTGACTTTTCAGTAAAAGGAATTGGTGCAAGATCAAGAGCAGTGTTTGGTTGTCAACCATATACGATCATAAATGGACTACATCCAGTACTTTCTCAACCCAATTATATGCAAATTCCCCAAGTGACAATCGTGCCTCCCAAGAACGAGGATTATTATTAACCAAAGTCCTCAATAGATTTCCAATGTTCGATTAACGAACTCCATTTGAGGATGAAACACAATACTATATTGCAGCTTAGTACCAACATTCTTCCACAGTTGTCGCAAAAAATAACTGAGAATTTTGTATCCCAACCTGAAGTAATGGTCTTCGGAATGCCATGCAACTTATAGACTTCCTTGAAAAATAAGTCGGCAATACGCGAAGCATCCATAGTTTTTCGACATGGAATAAAATGTGTCATTTTTGAAAATCGATCGACAACAACAAAGATTGAATCCATACCTCTAATTGTGCACGGCAGTCCAAGGACAAAGTCCATAGAGATATCCTCCCATGGGCATATGGAATTGGCAAAGGCAAATAAAGACCGGCATCAGTAGCCTGTCCCTTTCCAATTTGGCAACGTCGACACCTCATCATATGTCGATGTACATCACATTTCAAATGAGGCCAAAAGTATTTGGCTGAGACGAGTTGTACAGTTTTGTCGCGCCCAAAATGTCCTTCACGATGAACTTCATCGATCACCCTTTGTCGAAGAGAACAATCCGACACATATAAATGGTTTCTTTTGAAAAGAAACCATCACACACAGTAAAGTCAGCAAGCTTCTTTTCATGTGCATCGAGAATGATCTTGGAGAAGTATGGGTCTTCTTGATATAACTCTTGAAAAGAATCAAAGCCAAGGACAGTAAAATGCATTGTAGAGAGCAAGCTCTTCTTTCAACTAAGGGCATCGGCAACTTGATTCTGAGCCCCCGCCACATGCTTAATAATGAAATTGAACTCTTGGATGTATTTAGCCCATTTTGCTTGCCTAGAGTTAAGCTTTTGCTATCCTAAAATATACTTGAGAGCTTCATGATCAGTATATAAAATAAACTCTCAATGAATAAGATATGGCTGCCAATACTCAAGTGTGCGAAATAATGCATAGAATTCCAAATCATTGGTACTGTAATGAAGCTTGGCACCATTCAATTTTTCACTAAATAAGGCGATGGGTCGACCTCATTGACTTAGTACTCCTCCTATGCCAGTACCTGATGCATCACAATGCACTTCAAAACAAGATCAAAATTAGACAATGTAAGTACCGGGGCTATGCTCAATTTTTCTTTGAGCTCTTCAAAGCTTTTCTGAGTTGCATTCATCCATTCGAAAACTCTTTTCTTCATGCAAAAAGTGAGTGGGGTTGCAATAGTGCTAAAATGCGCAATGAACCGTTGATAGAACGAAGTGAGGCCATGAAAACTTCGTACTTCAAGCACATTTGTTGGAGTTGGCCATTCTCAAACCACTTTGATCTTAGAATCATCCACTAAAATGCCATTGTTTGAAATATGAAACCCCAATTAAGGGATTTGTGGTACCATGAAGTAGCACTTCTCGGGAACCACATACAATCATTCCCGCCTCAACACACATAATACTTCTTGTAGATGCTGTAAGTGCTCATCAGTAGACTTGCTAAAAATCAAGATATCATTGAAGTAAACCACAACAAATTTTCCCAGAAAAGGCTTCAATACTTGAGTCTTAAACCTCGTGAATGTTGATGGTGCATTCGACAATCCGAACAGAATGACAAGCCATTCATATAGCCTGTCTTTCGTTTTGAATGTTGTCTTCCATTCATCTCCAGGTTTGATTCTAATTTGATGATACCCACTCTTCAAATCTAGCTTCGAGAATATAATTGCACCACAAAGTTGATCTAAGAGATCATCAAGTCAAGGGATAAAAAATCGATACTTTATGGTGATCTTGTTGATCGCTCTACTGTCGACACACATCTTCCAAGTACCATTTTTCTTAGGCACTAGAAGAGCTGGAACGGCACACGGACTGAGGCTTTCCCTTATGTAACCCTTATTCAATAAGTCTATAACTTGTCGATGTAATTCCTCATGTTCGGTCGGACACATTCGATAATGAGCGAGAGTTGGAAAAGAGGCTCCAAGCATCAAGTCGATTTGATGCTGAATATCTCTCATAGGAGGGAGACCATTGGGTAAGTCCATTGGGAGGACATCCTTGAACTCTTCCAAAAGAGGTTGAACTTGATGAGGTACGACTAAGGCAACTTCATTCTTCTCACTTGTTTTATTAAGCAAAATATATAAGATACGAACTCCTTTCAAAGAAACCTTCATATTCTTCATTGTAAGCAACGTAGGGGAGGAGGAATTCTTAACTACAGGAGTTTTCAAAGGTTCCCTACTTGTTGCCAACGTAATCTTCTTGCCTCCAAATTCAAAAGAGTATGTATTTCGATAACCATCATGCGTAGTCCTCCTATCGAATTGCCATGGTCGACCAAGAAATGTGACTAGCATCCATTGGCAAAACATCACACCATATCTCGGCATAATAAACAGAACCAATGGGCAAATTAACAAGACAGCATTTTGAAACAATTACCTTAACGCCTTTCTTCAACCACGACATTTTATAAGGCGTAGGGTGCATTTTTAATTCCAACTTCAGTTTGTTTGCTGCTACTTCAGAAATTACATTCTCATAACAACCAGAGTCAATAATTAATTGACACACACCTTCCCCATGATTGTGCAAGTAGAATGAAAAATATTGACACATAACCACTTATGTTCAGTGTCATCGCGAGGGGTAAAGAAAATTTTCCTCACCATAAGAAGTTCGCTAGTGTCAACATGCACTATTTGTTCATCATCCGCAACTTCTTCTTCATTGTTCAACTCCTCTTCAAGTGGATCCTCATCATCCTCGTCAGAATCGTTACCCACCAAGAAGGCTTTACCGGCTAGTCGATCCTTATTGATCCGACAATTGCTAGCACGATGACCCAACTCCCCATAAGAATAGCAATGTATTTCGAACATAGTAGGTTGCTTTGAAATATGGGGCTGAGTAGAAGGCTTACTAGCACATTATGTTATAGCCTCAACAACTTTAGTGGTGCTAGTGGTACTCTTAGTGGCCCGACTTGTCACGGTAGTTGATTACTATCTCCAAGAACGAGAGTGCTCCATTTTGAGTGCCCGTTGGTGTGCATCTCCTAAGTCCTAAATGTCGAGGACTTCCGAGGCGTCTTGTATGTAAAATTGAAGACCGTTCAAGTATTTGTTCACAAGTACCTCTTTCAGATCTTGGATATTGTTATGAATCACAAATTCATTGAATTCATTGGTGTCTTGGTCCACTGTTTATGAACCTTGTTTTAGATTTTGTTACCGTTGGTAGAGCTCTCTTTTATATCCTTTGGGAAGAAAATACTTTCGAATCTTTTCCTCCATCTTTCTCCGCAAAGTGATTGGTGCTTTGCACACGGCTTGGCGAGTTTGTTTTTCATGTCTCCAACAAGCAATCGCCTTGCCTCGGAATTGCATAGCAATGATCCCAACTCGATGATTCTCCGGAACATTTCAATGCTCAAACACTTCATTCAAAAGTGTTAGCCAATCAACAATTTCATCAGGAGACTCAGTACCTGTAAATTTCAGAACATCTTTCTTAACGTCCTTTTCCCAATCTGGCTCACGAATATGTTGTACATGATGTCGAACATGCCTCCAACCGTGAATAGATCGAACACTCTCCGAAGAGGAAGAGTCACCATGGGAATCATCAATCTTAGAACGGGGTGGAGAATTATTTGCTTCAGCCCTCAAATGCTGAACTTCTCGTATTTGTTGTCGCATACATTGTTGCAAATTCTCAGCCATATTGTGGACTTCATCAAGGGGAATGGTTCTGTCGCCATGACGTCTAGCTTATCTTGGAGGCATTGTCCTCTCCTCCAAAGCTTTGATACCAAATGATGCAGTCCAAATCAGGCTACTCGAACAATAGGATCGGGAGAGTGATTCACACACGAGCAAAAATTTCAATTTTGTACCCCTTCATGAAAATAGCTGTAACTTTCTCAATATCGAATCGATCTGATTCCAAAGCCACAAGAACAAAAACTTCTAGATCTACAACTTTTATGTTTTGGGTTTTCTCATATGAGCACTGTAGGATGGTCGAATTTGTGGTTTAAGTGGGCAAACGTAAATGGGCATAATGAGAAAGGGATAGGGACTTCGACGGTGGCTCTTCTAGGCGACTGAGGAAATTGAAAGGACATCGATTCTTCAAGATCGATGGCTACAACTCTTCTAGGATGCAGACTTTGGAAAGCTCTGACTCTTCAAGGACGGAGTGAAGACTCTTGTAGGTTTTTAAGATTGCGAACTTTGTAAGATTCACGATATTGCTTAAAAGCAAAATTTTAATTATCAAAAATAGTCTTCCTTTCTTACATGGAATTAGAAGACTTATAAAGAAAATAAGATAGAGCATTGTCAAAGAAATAAAGATAGAGCGTTGAAAATAACAAGTCAAAACCTAAAAACTTAAAAGCACTAAGGAACTCGATACTAGAAAATTAGATAAGAGCATAATGTATTCATGACTTCCAATGTGTCTCCTTTCAAGCTTTTGAGAAGGGTTCAAGACATCAATACGGCTTCTCGGTTGAATTGACATCCCCATAGGCATTTGACAACTTCATCGATAAGAGATTTCGTCGAGCTTGAATGCATGGTGATCTTCTTGTTCGAGAGAGCTAGTTCTTAATACAGGCTGAAACGCTAAGTGCTTAGTGTAACGATCTGAATATGAAGTAAAGCACGGAATAAATGAAGTAATAAGAGAAAAGTATAGAAGATCAAACACAAAAGATTATAGTGGTTCGGCTTATTCCAAGCCTACGTCCACTTTGTCCAGAGACAGCCAATCGGCTGTTTATCACTAGTATCAAAAGAGATAGTACAATCAGATCACTTTCTCACTCTCACTCTTTTAATACAATCTTTCGTTCACAATCAAATACTTTGATGATTTCTATCTCTCTTAGTTTTTCTTGCAGTGGATGTACTATAAATAATCTTCTCCTTTGGTTACTGTTTAGCCTTCCATAAATACCATCCATAATATGTCCGTTGGAAGCTCAATGATTTCTTTCCGAAGATGAATCGTATAACCAAGAAAGGAAAGGATAAAATCAGATATGATTTGATCCTTTGATTGATATCTTTGTTTGAGCATTGATACGTAAATCCTGCTCATCCTATATCGTATCTCAATCAAAAGATCTCTTTGGCTTTCTGCGTATATATCTGAGAATCTTGATCTACCGAACTCCATTACCTTCTGGATATGAGTTCTACCAAATTTCTTTCCTTCTGAACATCTCCTCGTTCTGTATATAAGAACTTATCTTGTCCTTCTGAACATCTCACGTTCTGCATATAAGATCTCGTCTTTTCCTTCTGAACATCTCCACGTTCTGCATATAAGATCTTCTAATAGGATTAACCTTCTGAACGTTTCTTTCTTTCGCATAAGATATCATCTGGTTTTGTCACCATCAAAACATTCATCAACAATCTCCCCCTTTTTGATGGTGATAAAACTACCCTGCAGATTCGTTCTATAGCAACAGTATGAAGAATCAATTAAGTAGCTATAACACAAGGTCAGAATGTCAATGGAGACAGAAGGTCAAAACATCTAAAAACAAACAGTTGCAACTAAAGTATCCAAGCATCCAAAAAGTTCAAAAATTCAGACGACGCAACGATCTGCAGGATAATCTCCCCCTTTTTGTCAACACCAAAAAGGATTAAGGCTTAGGAGGAACACGGACAAGGGTAATGTCCATATTAGTAACAGCCTGGATAAGGTCATCAATCTTCTTATGCACCCCAACAGAAAGATCATCAATCTTCTTATCCAAGGCATGCAGATGATCAAGCGCCGCAGCCTGCTGCTCCTCAAGATGAATAATAGCCGCCTGAAGTTCGGCAATAGCTCCAGAAGAAGCAGAAGCAGAAGGAGAAGGACTCTCTTGTGACGAGCTCACCTGAGGTTGCGGAGAAGGAAAAACTCCCCCTGTTTGAAGGTGAGAAGGCGATGGAACATCCAGGGAGGGCCGTGGCAAATCAGAAGGCAGGGGTGGTGAACCAGTGGCATGCTTAGATTTGGAAGGTGTGGAAGAAGCAGGATCATCAGAGGAACTAATAGAAACCTGACCTCGTGCAGAACGAGAGGAAGCAGGTGCTTGAATATCCTGCTGACTAACAGACAAGGCAGGTTCTACCAGAGAGGCAGGAAGAAGTGCAGAAGGAGCAGGTATTGGTGTGCTGAACAGAGGATCCGTAACTGGTAAGGCAGAGCCAGTCTCTTGGGGCATTCTGCCACCATCTGAATGTGAAGCACTGGATTCATCTCTGAGAGCAATAGATCGAGACTTCTTCGATTTGGAAGATCCAGCATATTTGACAATCTCTTTCCGTTTTCTAGAGCCAGTTGTGCCAGAAGGACTAGAAAAGGCAGGAAGCCTCATCAGTTCAGGAATTTTCATCTTTCCGATTGAATATTTATCAACCACAGAATGAGGGAGTATAGTTGCAGTCAACGAAGTGGGTATGGATATCTTCAGACGATGAAAAATCTGTGTGATGAGACTCCCATATGAAAGAAGACCAGAAGGCTTCACCAATGTCCTGTACATCTGCAACATAATGATGTGGGGAAGACTAATGGGCCAGCGCATATCAAGAGCATACATCAATTTAGCTTCAGACTTGGAAATATCTGTCTTGGAAGCAGACTTGGGGCGAAGCACATTGATGACAACTTTGTGAAGCAGAATATGATATGCAGTCATACGAGAATACACCAGCTTTCCTTCATCAGAATTATTCTGAGTGAAATATCTCAGAATGTCCTCATCAGTAACCTCCTTGGAAACAAACTCAGCACGAGGAACTTTCAGAAGGTCAGCCAAATCATATACAGAAAAGCCCATGGATAACATTGTTGACCGAGAAAGAAATAGAGTCTCTGGTTGGAAAGGACAAATTTGAGTAAAAATAGGCAGTTAACTCCTTGCAGGCAAGCACAGTCTCGATGCAAAAGAACTCAAATTTGTGACTTTTCAATAGACCCCGTAACTTAATCTTGATGCGGTCCAGAAAGGCAAAGTCAATCGTGCGAGGGGGCATCACACCTCTGTCAAGCAGTGTCTTATAAACCTGATGATGATTTTCAGACCTAAAAAGGTTATCAGCAGTTCCAGAGTCCTTGTGTGCAATACCTTGTCGTGGAACAAAAATCGAGTACAATTTCTCATCATCATCAGGTATATGAGCCAATTTTGAAGGAGGCTCAGGAGAGCAGGGGAGCGTGGTCGAGTAATGCCACAATCTTCGACAATTTTCAGAAACGCATCAAGGGAGGAATATCCCTCTCCCGTCAAATATCGATTAATCGAAGAATGAGGTTCATCGGCACGTACCATCTGAGTATATGTGGCATAGATGCCTTTGACCGCTTTGCTCTGAAGAGGGACCCCTTCGTCAATATCCTCCATTGGAGAGTCTTTGGTGAGGTCAAAATGAGTGGGACCAGAAGCAGACCCAAAGTGTTTGTCGGCCAACCGAGATGATTTACGGGTCCCGGACATGGAGAAAGTCGAATGGAAGAACACAAGGATGCAGACAAGCGCTAAAATAGGGCTAGGGTTTGTAGAAAGGGCAAAAGTCGATCTGGTGTTTTGAGAAAGAGAGAGACTTTTGCGGAAAAGATGATAAGAGGAAATCCAAATATTCCAGAAATATAAAGGAAAAAAGAGGAAAGACGGTTTTATTTTGGAAGAAACCGCCCCCCTTTTTTTAATATTTTTTTTGTTTTTGAAAAAGGATCCGAATAAATAGGCAATAAATAATAATCAAGTACCGAGAACATACCTGTTCAAGAATAATGGTCGAAAATCTTCAATCACGAAATCTAGAAGGAGAGTATATTCAGACGATCTCTGATGAATTCGAAAGATCGTTTGTCCAAGGCTTTTGTGATGATATCGGAAAGCTGATTCTTGGAATCAATAAAAGTAATCACAACATCCTTCTTCTGAACATGATCACGGATGAAATGGTGACGAATCTCAATATGTTTAGCACGAGAATGAAGGATAGGATTCTTGGTTAAATCTATAGCACTTGTGCTATCACACCGAATTTCAACACAGTATTTCGAAATTCCAAAGTCTTGCAATTGTTGTTTCATCCACAGAATTTGAGAACAACAACTGCTTAGAGCCACATATTCAGACTCTGCAGTAGACATAGCAACAGTATGCTGTTTGCGAGATAGCCAGGAAACTAACATGTTTCCAAGCAGCTGACAATTACCTGTTGTACTTTTGCGATTAAGTCTGCAGCCAGCCATGTCAGCATCAGAGTAACCAAGAAGTGTGAAATTCCCGTCCTTGGGATACCAAAGACCAAAGTTTGATGTAGTCGCAACATACTTGATTATTCGTTTCACAGCCGTGAGATGTGATTCCTTAGGATCATATTGAAATCTAGCACAAAGACAAACACTGAATAGAATGTCAGGACGAGATGCAGTGAGATATAAAAGTGATCCTATCATACTCCTGTAAAGCTTCTGATCAACAGGACGTCCTTCTATATCTTTATCAAGTTTAGAAGTGGTAGACATAGGAGTATCCACTCTTTTACAATTTTCCATACCGAACTTCTTGATAATATCTTTGGCATACTTCTCCTGAAATATGAAAGTCCCATGATTGGACTGCTTGACTTGAAGACCCAGAAAGAAGGTTAGCTCACCCATCATACTCATTTCGAACTCACTTTGCATGTCTCTTGCAAAGTTCTGACAAAGAGTTTCATTAGAGGATCCGAATAAAATGTCGTCTACATATATCTGGACTAATAGAAAATCCAGATGAACCCTTTTTATGAACAAAGTAGTGTCAACTTTACCTTTGACAAAGCCATTAGAAAGAAGAAAGTTACTCAATCTCTCGTACCAAGCTCAAGGAGCTTGTTTTAATCCATAGAGAGCTTTCTTCAATCGGAGAACATGATTGGGCTTAATAGGATCTTCAAACCCAGGAGGTTGAGCAACAAAGACTTCTTCTTGAATAAATCCGTGAAGGAATGCACTTTTGACATCCATTTGAAACACCCTGAAATTATTAAAGCAAGCAAAGGCAAGTAACAAACGTATTGCTTCTAACCTTGCAACAGGGGCGTAAGTCTCGTCATAGTCAATTCCTTCTTCTTGAGTATAGCCTTTAGCTACAAGCCGAGCCTTGTTACGAGTCACCAGACCATCTTCATCAACCTTGTTTCTGAAAACCCACTTGGTTCCAATGATGGTTTTTCCTGGAGGCTTAGGAACCAGTTCCCATACATCATTGATAACAAATTGCCTCAACTCATCCTGCATAGCTTCTATCCAGCTATCATCTGTAAGAGCATCGTCTACATTTTTGGGTTCGTGAGTAGATACAAGAGCAACAGCACTTGATTCCAACCTTTCTTCAGGCAATATTAACTTACGAGATCGGGTTTGTATACCTTGATCAAGGTCTCCAATAATAAGATCAATAGGATGACTTGACTTATGCTTCCAATCCTTTATAACATGAGAAACACTTGAAGAGATCTCCGGTACACAGTCAGAAGATGAAACTGATGGTTTATCAAACCCAGAAGGTGAATAAACAGGATGATCTATAGATGAATCAGTCTGATTGAAATAGTTAACAAGTAGAGATCCTTCTGTATTTGAAACAGACTCGGAAGATTCATTATCTGAAAATTTCACATGAATTGATTCTTTGACTACAAGAGAATTTTTATTGAAAACTCTAAAGGCCTTGCTAGTAGAAGAATAACCCAGGAAAATACCTTCATCTGATCTGGCGTCAAATTTTCCTATGCGATCACTTGAGTTCTTGAGAAGAAAACATTTACATCCGAAAACATGGAAATAGGAAACATCAGGTTTCTTGCCTTTAAATACCTCATAGGATGTCTTCTGTATAATTGGTCTGAGGAAAACTCGATTAATGATATAACAGGCAGTGGACACAGCTTCAGCCCAAAAACGAGAATGAAGATTGCTTTCGATAAGCAATGTTCTGGCCATTTCTTGTAAGGACCTGTTCTTTCTTTCAACCACCCCATTTTGCTGAGGTGTGTATGGTGAAGAAAAAGAATGAACAATACCATATTCATCACAAAATGTAGAGAAATCTTGATTTTCAAATTCTCCTCCGTGATCAGATCTAATAGAAGAGATAAAATACCCTTTCTCATTCTGAATTTGTCTTGCAAACCGAGAGAAAATAGAGAATGTTTCAGACTTGGTTGCAAGAAAGTAAACCCAGGTGAAACGAGAATAGTCATCAACTATGACTAGGCAAAATTTCTTTCCTCCAATACTTTGAGAGCGAGTTGGTCCGAATAAATCCAGATGAAGAAGTTGAAGACCTCGAACTGTAGATATTTGATTGACAGACTTAAAAGAACTTTTTACATGCTTTCCCAGAATACAGGAAGTACAAAGATCTGAACTTTTGAAAGGAATAGAAGGGAGACCCCTCACAAGCTTCTTGGAAGATAGTTTAGCAAGTTGTTTCAAATTAGCATGACCAAGTTTCCTGTGCCACAGAATTGCCTCTTCCTGCAAAGTAACTAGACATTGCAAATTTTCTAGATTAATATCCAGAAGGTAAATATTACCAAGTCTTCGTCCAGTAAAGACTAGTGAGTTATCCTTGCTGAATCCAGAACAAACTCCTTCTTGAAAGGTAATCTTATATCCAGAATCACATAATTGGCTGATGCTGAGTAAGTTGTAGTTCAGGCCTTTAACAAGTGAAACATTGTTGATAACAAGATTTCCGATTTTGACTGTCCCAATGCCGATGATCTTTCCATTACTATTACCTCCGAAAAATACTTTTCCACCATCAATATTTACTAGATTGATGAAAGAATCTGAATTTCCAGTCATATGTCTCGAGCATCCACTGTCTAGATACCACTTCATTTTATTTTTCAAGGATACCTGCAAATAACAGAATACTCAAACTTTCCTTGGTACCCAGACTTTCTTGGGTCCAGTAACAGTCCTTTTTGGTACCCACATTCTTTTGGGTCCAGTAGAGTTAGTAGAAAAACCAAATAATCCAAACACAGAAGATTTTGATTTAGAAAGTTCTCTATCAAGATATTCTGAATTATTTGAGGAAAGAAAAAGAGAATCATCTTCAACAGGTTTGACAAAAACCTTTTTAAAATGATCTTCATAAACCCTTTTGGAAGGTCTTTGCATTAGTCTCTCTTTGACTTTAGGAAAGTCAATCAAAGGAATCGTTGTAGAAGACATTCCTAAACCTTCTTTTTTAAAATACGGCCTTTGAATGGAAAGAATTTTTTCCAGCTTCTCAGATCCATCAGAGAATCTTTTAGAAAGGCAAGAAAAATCCGATTTTAAACACACGTTTTCTTTTTCAAGAGAATCAACTTTTTGCTCAATACAAGAAGAATCTTTTTGTAAAATCTCAATTTTTTTCCTTCAAAAAAACTTCCTGTCGTTTGAGTCTCTGATTTTCCTTTTTTAAATCAGAAATCTCCTTAAGAGAATCTTCTAGATCAGAACAAAGTTCATCAATGTATCTAGCAATTTTAATAGGAACTCTGAGATGACTTACCTGATTTTCATTGTAATCAGATTCATAGTCAGAATCAGAACCATCGGAATTTGCCATAAGACAGACATTGAATTGATCATCACTTGATTCACATTCAGTGTCGCTCCAGATTTCAGCTTTGAGAGCCCTTTTGTATTTCTCATTTCTTCCCTTTTTGAGTAGGGGACAGTCGGGTTTTATATGACCTTTCTTCTTGCAGTTAAAGCAAGTAACATCTGCATATTGTCCTTCAGCTTCTGTACTTTGTCTCAACGTATTCTGTTGATAGTATCTCGGTCTCCGTCTCTGAAAATTTTGTTGACTATTGCTTAATCTGTGCTTCTGGAAACTCTGTTGACCATCTTCCATTCCTCTCCTTTGTGAGTTCATTTGATTTGAATTGCTTCTGTTGTTCCTGTTGAAATTCTTGAATCTTTTCACCAGGAGTGCTATTTCTTCATCATTGAGATAGTCTTCTGACTCTGCATCATTAAAATCCTCATTAGATTTTAATGCTAAAGTTTTCTTACCTCTAGTGTTCTCAGTCTCAACAAGCTTTTCTTCTTCATAAGCTTGGAGAGTTCCAACAAGCTCATCGAGGGATAAAGGTTGAATCCGTTGAGTTTCTCTGATGGAAGTTTTAATATAAGTCCATTCGGAAGTAAGACCACGAAGAAGTTTGTTGACTTTCATCTGTCCTTCAACTGGATGACCTTGATAAGCTAGGCCATTTGTGATTTCAGTAAACCTACTGAACATGTCAGTAATGCTCTCCCCTTCCTTCATTTTAAAAGACTCATACTTATTGAGAAGAATATTCGTTCTGGTCTCCTTAACTCGATCTGTGCCTTCATAAGTTACACTTAGAATATCCCATATTTCCTTTGCTGAATCACAAGAAGAAATACGATTATATTCAGAAGTAGATAAAGCACAATATAAAGAATGAATAGCTTTAGCATCAGTATCCTGTCTTTTCTTTAATTCAGATTGAGTCTGAAGATCAGCATCTGAAGATATTTCTTTGCCAGAAGAAGAATTCGGAGAAACGCCATGTTGCACCAATTCCCACTCTAGTGGATCTTTTGCTCTAAGAAATGCTTTCATCTTGTTCTTCCATATGCTATAATCCTTTCCATCAAAAAGAGGAGGACGAAAGTGACTTTGTCCTTCCATCAGACCTGTAGCACTAGCCATTGATCGTTCTGCTCAGAAGTACAAACACTTCAAAAACGAGCAACCTGGCTCTGATGCCAATTGAAACGCTAAGTGCTTAGTGTAACGATCTGAATATGAAGTAAAGCACGGAATAAATGAAGTAATAAGAGAAAAGTATAGAAGATCAAACACAGAAGATTATAGTGGTTCGGCTTATTCCAAGCCTACGTCCACTTTGTCCAGAGACAGCCAATCGGCTGTTTATCACTAGTATCAAAAGAGATAGTACAATCAGATCACTTTCTCACTCTCACTCTTTTAATACAATCTTTCGTTCACAATCAAATACTTTGATGATTTCTATCTCTCTTAGTTTTTCTTGCAGTGGATGTACTATAAATAATCTTCTCCTTTGGTTACCGTTTAGCCTTCCATAAATACCATCCATAATATGTCCGTTGGAAGCTCAATGATTTCTTTCCGAAGATGAATCGTATAACCAAGAAAGGAAAGGATAAAATCAGATATGATTTGATCCTTTGATTGATATCTTTGTTTGAGCATTGATACGTAAATCCTGCTCATCCTATATCGTATCTCAATCAAAAGATCTCTTTGGCTTTCTGCGTATATATCTGAGAATCTTGATCTACCGAACTCCATTACCTTCTGGATATGAGTTCTACCAAATTTCTTTCCTTCTGAACATCTCCTCGTTCTGCATATAAGAACTTATCTTGTCCTTCTGAACATCTCACGTTCTGCATATAAGATCTCGTCTTTTCCTTCTGAATATCTCCACGTTCTGCATATAAGATCTTCTAATAGGATTAACCTTCTGAACGTTTTTTTCTTTCGCATAAGATATCATCTGGTTTTGTCACCATCAAAACATTCATCAACACAGGCTGTATCATCAAGTCCTGAAAAGGGGTTTAGGGTGGTGGGGTAAGATATTGGAATATCCTAGTGAGTCTAACCCTAAACCCAAACTACCCTAAACCCAGACTAAAAACGCAATCGCCTTAGGGTCCCTAGTCTATCCTTCAACCTCTCATAAGCATATTTGACTCACTTGGGTTTACTATCGATACCTCACTATGTCATCGATTATAGTGCACATGGTAGCAACCACTATGGGTACCACACGCTCTTGTCATACTAACGATAACACGGCCTCTCAAGCCTAATTGGCATACTACTAAGTTTGGGGGGCTCTCTAACTTGATTGGCAGAAACCTTAGTCAATAGGGTCTCTGACCTGACTGGCATATTGCTCAACCATCGAGGCTCTTCGGCATGACTATCGTGTCTCGCATCACTCTCGCACAACTACTAGCCATTTGCCCATAGATGATTAGTCTATAATTGAATCGTGGTCAACGCCTCACGTGATTTTTGGCCTTACTTGTCTCTACTGGCCAACCTCTCACGTTATTTGGCTCTCACGTGGCACCCTTAGCTACAATTCACTTGGCATGGTAAACAAGTGTGTCTGACCTCAGGGTATGAGATACATGCGCACCGCTCGTCTATCTCAGTGAGCTATTGCCTATCAGTCTATTAGTCCATGATGGAGACTAAGCCTAAAGCCATACCATCGTACATCTAGTCTCATTACTTAACCTTGAGACGTTAAAATAAGATAGTCCACAACTCATTTGAACCATATATCCAGTCCTTTGGTACACAACACTCCTTCTGAGGCAGTCTAGTACCATTGACCGTTTCAGTGGCCCAAGCGATCACCTAGTGATCCTCGCAACTAGTCAACACCCCATATGGGGCATAGTCGACCTTCTTATCTAATCAGGGCCTAGTGACCATTTCATTGGTTCCACTAATCGCCACATAATTAATAATATGCACGATGAGCCAACTAGTCAGGAAATTCTCTCATTTCCCCGATCTAGCCATGAAAGTCCATGGTCGATGCCCCAATAGGCACACTCGACCCGCTTCCCCAAATATAGCCTATTAGCCACCTAATTGGCCCATGTCATACACTACAAGTCTTTTTTGACCTGTAGTGGCGACCGGCTGGACTTTAAAGAAGAGATTCCCATGAGTCTTTTCCAACTTGTGCAGCAGTTGAGGTGGCCGGAGCGTCAAGCAATCGCTCGTTGAAGGCGGTGATCGTGGCTAGGGTTTCCAAGAAAAGAGTGTTGTGCTTCGGGAATGATTTCTCCCAAATGAGCAACAACGGTGGCCGAGACCGATGCCATTATGCTCGTGGAACGTCCAGCTACTGATTGGAGGCGGTAGCGGTGGCTGGGTTTTGCCGGAGAGAGCACGACGATCATCAATAGTCCTTCGTGTGGAAAACAAGGGGAATCGGGGAGGAATCAGTGAGTTCGGGGGCAAATCGACGGAAATGATGGCCTTTGCGAGGCTAAGGGGATGCTTGAGGACTCATAGGAAGCTATAGCTTGGGTGTCGTCGGTGAGCACGCAGCATGTTAGGCCCCGCCATGCCCCGCCCTTGGGTACGCGACAGTCCCGATTAATTTCTCCTTATACCATTGGAATCAAGTGACGTCCCAGGTTTTTCGCGGTCTTCTTAAACCTCAGAATTCCAATAAGCGGAAGCGACTTACTCCAAAATACATAGATACATAACTTAACATTGAGTCCATTACAGGATCGGTCCATTCACAGTCTATCTCAAAAGCTAGGACATCGCAACCCGCAATATTTACATCCAAAAGATAGTGGGGTAAAAAGGGATCGAACTAAACACATATATACATCAAAGAGGGTCCACCACTGCCAATCAACCTAGGCAAAGAGTACTAAGAAGTTATTTCTACGTCTCATTGGGCTCGGGGTTGATCACCGACCATCAATGCCTTCCTCTTCCTTGGACTGCTCCTCCTCGTCCTCGATCTGCTCTTCCTCCTCGGACTCCTCCAAATCGAGCGGGTCCTCCTCGGGGTCCATAAGTAGCCTCTAAAATGGTTGGTGTTTGTGATGGAGTGAGACACATCAATATCTCAGTGAACAGACCCTAACCCAAAACTAGGAATACTATTGCCCTAGGGTCCCTAATCGCACCTAACCTTCCAATCATCACCTCTAATCACCTGATCATCGCCTACCTTTCGCCCAAGGTTCACGGCACACTAATCCAACTCAAAATCAGGCCTCTCATTGTGTTCCATTAACCAACCCATACAATGATCCTAACTCTCGCCTAGAGTTTAACCGTATCGAAACCTTCCAACGAATCATAACTTTCCCCGACCTCATTCTCTATTATCCATCTATGAGTCATCCGGTTCATGACCAGGACTTGGCACTAAGCCCATCACACTTATCGAACTAGAATCAGCACAATTGACATCATACGCCCATTCAACTAATTTAAATCATCCATAATAACAAACCATAAATAAATAAATAAATTGCGATTAAAGTGAATAATGAATGATAAATAAATTACATAATAAAAAATTGCATGATAACGTAAATGATTAAGACCGTCCACAACCGGTCTTAGCCACCACGACTCATTATCATTTTCCACGTTCAAATAAGTCCATTGCCACATTACCGTCAAAAGTAGCTCCTCGGCCACACCATTTGTCCATTGCCACTTTACGGTCAAAATTGGCTACTCGGCCACACCATTGACCCATTAACTTGCTAAATCGGCGTCATGTGACCTCAAGTCACAATTGGCTTAAACCATTCAATCAATCGGTCTGTTCAAACACCAATTCCATGGCATGTTATCTTCCCGTCTATCGATCCATTCAACCCGCCAAGTCCATGGCACGCTATTCAATCCGCCAATTTCATGGCACCATTTAGTTGACCGTTGACTAAAAGTCAAACATTTCATTACTTTTGGGGCCAAAACACAAATAACTAAATTCGGGAGGTTAAAATGCGATTTTTGAAAGTTCGGAATTACCCCAAACAAATTTCAGAGGTTTAGTTTCAAGGACTCCCGAGACCAACGGGTCACTAAATTAACCCGTAAAATCGCACAAATAAACCTCAAAAAAGGGGTCAGAAGTGGGCTATTTACAAGTCCTTTCCCCAACGACTCATGTCAGTGAGGGTCGCAACACTGGTGATACAAGAACAATGTCTTATAAACTTTAATTGGAGGAAGTACAAAGGTCCTTGTCATATATTCCATGTGTTCCGCTTGTAGTTCTTGCTTCATTGATAAAGTGAGTTTTCGGATTTAGCAACATTGTGCTTGTACCGTACGTGTAGCCTACTGTTATCTAAACTCTAGGATTAACTGCACGAGAAATGTTATACTATCATAACCGACATTATACAAAGGAAATGTTTTGACTTTAAAAAGTTCTTTTATTTTCCCACAAAAGTTGGTGGGTTTCCGTTTAGTGCTCGAGTTCGAGGTCATTATATGAGAATATGAGTAAGTCTCCAACTTTAATTATAAACCATTTAAGTTTTTATTTGTCACCGCAATTTGCATTAGAATTACGACAAAATGAATGCTATTATCGTGGCAGGTCATAGAAGCTCCCCGAAGGTTGGAGCTCATCGCCGAGAACAAAAGTACTTGAAAACAAGGTGGTCTGTCACCGACCCTCTCAAAACTCAAAGACCAAGATGGATTTGGAGACTCCAAGAAGCAGTCAATTGGTCATCGCTTCATGCTCGTGGGCTCTGCACTCAATCTTGTGTTTTGTCTTTGAAAAGACACCAGGGTTGTATAAATCTAGCAGAATCTTACATGTTTAGGTGCAAATAGCATGAAGAATGCAGATAACCACTTTGATAGGATAGCTAAATCGACGTAGCATATCAGGAACGATAAGTCTTGTGCTAGATATCAGTTTGGAACAATCTTTGGCCTGAGAAGTTTATTTCTTGCATATCTTATATTAGCAATAGAAATTGTCGACTTGTTTTTCCTATCCCGGCACCAACGGTCGGCCTTTAGTTTTGGTCCCGACTGATCTATTTTATGTTAGTATCTTAAATTCGTTAGACAGGTTATTCCGGCTCCACTGCAATCGGTGTTCCCAATCTTTACCACGAAATGTTTCACCTACTAAAAAGCTCGAGTTGCATCATTTATCAGAATTTGACCACTTTAGCATTTTTTTTCCCTGTGTATTGGGACCTCTACAGGAAATTATTATAAATCGATCTACTACTAAAAATTGTAATCGGACAATATGGTAAATTTCGGATTTATTGCTAGCAGGATTTTGGCTGTACATCGCTTAACCTTAAGATGTGAACTTATCGGATTGAAGAACAAAATATCTTTAAGATTAGATGCACCGTCTAGTCAATAACTATTGATAAGCCCACGTGTTCTTTTTTAAGTTTTGTTGCATGAACTAGTACTGCGTTTCCTCAAGCAACCAATTATTTGAGTCAAGCCTGTGGTGAATAAGCAGTGTGAATGACATTCCTTACATGGGAAGATAATCAGAGGGAAGATATTGTCATCTAATATTACCGGAGTTCAACTAGTCAAGGATTAAAGTATAGTATCTAAGGATCTTGAGGCTTTTATACCTCTTCATTTACATCGGCATGCTCAATGTTATCGCTATCTCGGGCACCCTCCAACTGTATGATTAGGAAGTCCTTGCCATGCAGATGGTGTCCCTGGCTAATTGGTTAAGACAACATGATTTGGCTGGTGTCGCTTGACGGACTCGAGAGGGAACTTAGCGTGTTCTATAATTTCAACAGCTGCAGTCTTATTGGCACCACCTTCAATATCTCTATCTCTCAATCTGGCTTTCCCAAAAGTATGGGAGTCGAGGTCTCTTTGGTAAAATGTTCTTCCCAATACAGCAAATTTCTCCCGCGATGAACCTGAAGAACTTGTAACGACATGCCAATTTCTTTTGATGAACATGATCATAAAAATGAGGAGAGCTAGAAGAGCAGCAGCTCCAGCAATCAAGAATAGGCCCCAGAAACTTTCAAGACCCAAGCTGTTGGAAGAAACTGAGTTAATTGAATCCGGGCAGTCAGTTTTTGGTGTAAGCCATGTGTTTTCAATTTCTGTCATTTTGGGCCCTTCAGTTATGTTGAGGATTGCTCGTGAAATATCCGGTACTAGTGGAGACCCTTTGGGGAAAACCTGTGAAACAAGAGAAGCAGGACGAGATTTTTCAATCAAAGAGATAATGAATAATCCTAGCAATTGAACTTACCAAAAAAAAAAATAATAATAATCCTAGCAATTGAAAATTTAGATGGGTTTTTGTCTTGGCTAAACTTAAGAGATTTGAGGACTTACGAAGCCAAATCCAGCAGCTTTAAATGTCGGTATCATGGTATATTTGTTGCAATATCGAGAAAGAACAAGATTAATGTAGGGCACTTCATCAAATGCTGCTGCAATCCCGTCCTTTGCACTTCCTTTGGAAAGAAGCGCATCACATTCTTCAGGAGACTTATAATATATTAGTCTGGAATCATCAAATTTCATTTGCTTTAGCATTCCATAAACAAAAGAGCCGTACAGGTATCCCACTTTTTCTCCACTCTTTAGAAGCTGATCCACATTAGTAACAGTTGGTTGAAGATTTTGCACCACCAAGAGAGAGCTCAAGCTTGCCGTATAACTTTGTGTTAGTATAAGTAACACAAAAACCCACACAATCACAACAAATCTCGATAGGTTGCTTAATACACTCTCCCCTGCAGTTCAAATTTTGGGTAAGCACATAAATTCTCCAAGAATAATATAACAATTGTGATGTTCAATTGATCTATGAAAGTGAAGGGCGATTACTTTGTGCGAAGACCATGGTTGAAAACGAAAACCAGAAGCTTGACCAACTTGATGTGCAGCTGGACCCCTGAAATCTTCGTTGATCTGATGCTCAAGAACCCACACGACCAATGCTATAAACACAAAGAAGCATCCGGTTGTTAGCCAAAGGTCCCAAGTGAGTGGCTTCAAGAAGACCCAAGCATCCTTCCTCTTGTTGTCCTTGTATGGCACGAGCATTGAAACCCCGGATTCAGTGTATGGTAAGGTGAAATCCACATACAGTGATCGGTTCGCAATGATCGTCATATCCCCCACCACCACTGCATCATATTTCTGCTCCAACAAAAAGAAGGGAACAATTTTCTTTGTTAACCACGTGGTAGCAGGGTGTTATTCAACATCTATGCAATGAAATCAAGTACTTGCAATGCGTTATCTCACCCGGTAATATACTTGATCGATCATGTCATTGTAACTTTCGGTGGTGTGCCTTCCATTATGCGAGGCAAATGGAATAAGGTCATAAGCCACAGCATAAGGCAATTTTTCTACCACAGCTTGAAAGAGCTCAATACAATATCCATTGACTTGATACTTGTTCGTGCTTGGATCTCGAGTCACCTTCACGAATTGATCGAAACCGTCTTTTACAGGAACTAAGATTTTTAACTTCTTTCCATTCGTTTGGAATCTCCCATCCTTTAGGAGCAGAGGTCGAATCTCCTGGCCATATTATAGGTCTGAGATTACTGTTCGAAGTGGAATATTTGCTTGTGCTGAACAAACTCAAATCTCTTAGCAGCCCATTTTCTGGCGTCCAAAACCCAATGCCTCTTGCTGCGTTTCCATTGATATTAATTATCTGGAATGCTGACGACTGTAGCTGCCCATTGACGAGGCTAAACTTTCCACTGAGGCCCGCGAATGTCGTCTTGGCTAGTTTCTGGAGAAGTTTCTGACCATTTTGAGAGACCCCCATGGTATGTAGATCCGTTGCGTCCGAGGAAGTATTCGACATTTGGAAGGTAAAATTCGCTGCACCCATTTCCTCGACAGCCATTGCCAGAGCCCAAGCAGCGTCATAAGCCCAGTATCCAAAAACGTTCAACGTAGGTTTAAGGAGGGATGGGTTGTCTCGTTGGAATTTCAACTTCCACCGGACCATGAAGTTGTCCAGTTTATGTGTGTCTGGGACATAAGTCTTGATGCCCAATACTCCTTGCATCGAACTAGTGACAACATATGAATCCACCAAATTAAGTTGGTCAGTGATTCCACTAGTCAAGATCCACACATAACCTTCGTTCATCATTCCTGCCTCTTTTGCTTTGGCAAATAGCCGAGAACCGAGGGTAGGTAACATGTGCATGATGAAGACCCTCGTTTGCATCGTCATTAACTTGTAGAGTTCCTCTAGGATCCGATCGTCCGTGGCCCAAGGAGGAATGAGGCTCCTATAGAGCACCTGGGCGTTGACCTCTTCCAAAGCATCGGTAAGAGAAGGTATGACGCCTTCCCCGCACTCGTTGTCCACATATATGAGGACAGCTTCTCTCCAGCCAAAAGCTTGCACGATCGCACTTATGGCATTCACTTGAGATGAGTCATTTTGTGCGGCTCGAATGAAATACGGACTCCGAATCGAACTGAGGGACGGACTTGTAGCAGAAAAAGAGATGATGGGCACATGAGATTTGGTTCCAAGGTCAATGATGAAGTCTGCTTGAAGTGAAATTTCAGGGCCTATTATGGCTTGGACTTGCTTATTCTTTATTAAATCAAGTGCTGCAATGTGAACTAGAAAAGACGGTGAACAACAACAATAAGGCAGATGATGGAAATTCTTATTGGAGAAGGCATAGTATTGATCAGATTCCCATTAAAACTTAGACGCAGCGTTACAGAAATAGAATGTTGAAGAAAAGGAAAAATAGGAGTTTGAAGTTGGTATATAATTATCTACCTGATTGTAAGCATTCGGTTGTTGCCTTTGATATTCTTTGGCATATGATATCGCATACCAATCAGAAACTAATTCTTTCATAGAAGTGAATTAAGAACAAAATAAGAGTGGATAAATTGGCCTATACACGATCAAGTTGTTTCTTCTTTACCATTGAGTTGACTTCTTTATCTCCTGGCATCAGAAAAGTCCACTCTAGAATCCATGCCCCATATTTCTATCTCAAGGATTTTGTAAGGTGAGACCTATGTGATGCTATATTATATATGAAGCCTCTCGGCATTCACATTAATCTGCTTTCATGCATTGGCAATTATTTGGTGGAACTTGACACCTAAATTGGTTTATTTCACCATAAATTCCATGAAAAAATAATTAATTTCTAGCTCAGCTCGACCAAACTCGTTAATCATGATATTTGGCTCAACTAAAAAAAAAATCAGTAAAATTATGTGCAAATATGTACCATATAGTACGTACATATTTTCCGAAAGAAAAGAATCTGAAACCGTCTCTATCAACTTCCTCCTTGAGGTTTACCACATAGCATTTGTCTTTTTTGAGACGATTTCTAACACGGTTCATCATGTAGACGTAATTTGGCAGAATTATACTACATTTATGGTGGAATAAGAATCACATTAGACCTATGTATTCATTAGAGAGTAGAGTAGACCACCGTAGTCCTCTTACAAGTTTCCATCCAGACCATAAAAGAAAAAAAAAACCCTCCATGCACAAGTTTTTCTCAAGATGAAACTTTGCGTCCATAAATCTATATATATATATATATATATATATATGGGTGTGTATCGGTGAAATACGAGATGATACAGAAGGTGGACTTCTCAATTCAAAAACCAATTGTTGACTGACACCAATAGGATATCATTTCAACGGTGCTGCACCGTTGAACCACAAAGAACAAAACCACAAGAGGATGTTTAGGAGATCAGAGATGCTCCGACATGACTGGAAAATAAGTATCCCCATCAAGCTATTCAATTATTGGATACCCCCCACACATGGTATCTCGCAACATCATTTCTTAATATTGCTTTCTAAGAAGTGAAAATAATTAAATAAATGAAGGGTTCCACGGTCAAGCTCAAAGACCAGTCTTGTCACGAAACTCCGCGTGGCCTCAAATGACCAAAACCCATGAGTCCTCTCAACTCTCTAGCTAAGAGTCAAAGCGACAGTCCCATACGACTGCAAGACTTGGGGGGGATTATTCCGAAATATTCCTGACTTCGAATCCCTCCCCATTCCCAGTGTGAAAGAGATCAAATGGAATCTTTAAGTACCCACTTGATGTGATCACTGAGCACAGATTGGTGACATACAGTTCTTGAGGATGAGCCAAAATATCGGTCTTTCCTTATTTTTTGGTAGAATTGACCTTGTTCGATTCGTCTTTGAGATCTATTATTGGGGGTCTGGGAATCGCTACAACGAGAATGCAAATTTCATTAAATGGAACCCACATTATTTTGTCGTGTCCTTGAAAATTCAACTGGGAATTCTTCTCAAATTATAATTATGTTGAAGTTGAAATTTTCAGAAGATTGGCAGATACACTCATTATGAACAATAGTCAGATTTCTCTTGCATTAGACAAACAGCTGCATAAAGTACTTTATCCTCTTGGCACGCTAGCGAGAGAGAGTGAGAGAGAGAGAGAGAGAGAGAGAGAGAGAGAGAGAGAGAGAGAGAGAGAGAGAGAGGGAGGGAGGGAGGGAGAACCTGCAGCAGCGGCAGCAACCTCGTCTCATTTGGAGTCTCTAACATTGAGGACGAGCCTGGTCTTGTAGGAAGGGTTTGAACTATAGAAGGTAGAGAGAGACATGTTAATGCAGCTCAGTCCCATCTGACCCGCCCACGTCTCCAGATCAAGAACCACCCCAACGTTCACCGGGATAGTTTTCAGGGCATTGTCGTTGTTATTGCTCTGCACGACAACGATGTGAGGGCCATCGATGAAGGCCGTGATTATGGCGAACAAATTCCAGTCCAATGGAATAATTCCAGTGGAGGTAAAAATAAAAATAAACTCTATTGCGAATTTTGCAGGCGACCTCATCACACAATTGAGACTTGCTGGAAATTAAATGGCAAGCCAAATGAAAGGGGGAGAAAACAAAGGGAGGCTCTGGCACATCAAGTTTCTAGCTTGAACCAGCCCATTTCCACTGCTCAATATAATCAGCTGATGGAAACTTTACGGCAGTTGGACATTAATGAGAAAGGAGCAAGCTTCTTAGGTATCTCTTATTGTCTTTCAAACTCAATATCTAGGAATGCATGGGTTATAGATTCTGGTGCTAGTGATCACATTATTTTTGTCTTTCAAACTCAATATCTAGGAATGCATGGGTTATAGATTCTGGTGCTAGTGATCACATTATTTTCAACGACAGTCTCTTTGATAGCATTCTAGCTACTTCTAATTGCCCCATAACTGTCCAACTTCCAAATGGAGATATGACAAATGTTACTAAAGTAGGAATAGTTAAGCTTAGTCCTTACCTCACTTTGACAAATGTCCTTTATATATCTCAATTCCAATTCAATCTTATTTCTGTTTCCAAAATATGTTCGAACAATCTTTGTCATGTTCAATTCTTCGCTGATAAGTGTCTATTTCAGGCCCTTTCGACTGGGAAACTGATGAGACTTGGTAGAGTTTCTCAAGGCCTTTATGTTTTGGACCGGTTCTTTAAACACTTTATCTGTTCCTCGAGATTTTTCCTCGTGTAATGCCAGCATTCGCAATAAAATTTCTGTCTTGCATCAAAGACTTGGTCATAGTGCTACTGTTCCTTTGAATAATTGCAAAGTTTGTCATTTGGCGAAACAGTCTCGCCTTCCTTTCTCATCAAGTCAAAATAGGGCACCTTTCCCTTTCTCACTCATTCATGCGGATATATGGGGACCTTTCCACACTATCAATCATGATGGTTCTTGGTTCTTTCTCACGATTGTAGATGATTACTCTCGTGCTACATGGGTTTTTCTTATGACATCTAAAAATCAAGTCCTATCTCATTTAAAGAACTTCGTCTTGTTATCTCAAACACAATTCCATAAGCAAGTTCAAAAAATTAGGACTGACAATGGGAAAGAATTTTTAAGTAGAGAGTGTGAAATTTTTTTTTCATCTCTTGAAATAATACATGAGAGTACATGTACTTACACTTATTAGCAGAATGACGTTGTTGAGAAAAAACATCATCATATTCTTGAAGTTGTTCACACCCTTAAATTCCAAGCTTCCATCCCTAAGACTTTTTGGGGGCGATTGTGTGATTACTGCCACTTATCTTATTAACCGCATGCTTACACGAGTTCGAAATGGTAGGAGTCCATTTGAATTGCTTTTCAACAAAAAAAAAACGTTTTGGGCCATCTTCATGTATTTGGTTGTTTATGTTACATTACTACACTTGGTTCATAAAGCAATATGGATCCTTGTGCTCAAAAGTGCATATTTATGGGTTATTCCTCAACTCAAAAGGGCTATCGAGTTTATGACTCAGAAACAGGTGATTTCCTTATAAGTCGAGATGTCATTTTCTATGAAGACATTTTTCCCTTCTCAGCTGACGATTCTTGCGTTGAAGCTTCTACAGCACCATTATTACGTCAGGGCCCTACTACTGATGAAGATGCTTTTGTTTCTCTACATCCTATTATGATGCCATCAGCTCCACTACCTACTGGACATCAGTCCTCTCCATCTACCGAGTCTTCTGTTCCAGCAATAGGTTCTGATGATTCTGCCGTTCCAACAATAACTTCTCCTGCTGATTCTCCTCCAGAGTCTGTCTCTTCGGAATTTGTTCCTCCAGTTCCATCTCCAGCACTGCCAACTGACATCTTTTCACCAGAGCCTGATTCTCCTTGCCGCTCTAGTCGTCCTACTCGGCAACCTACTTGGACTAAGGATTATGTTTTCAATTCTCGCAGTAATCTAGGTATATTGCATCCTATCTCTTCTTATGTTTCCTTTGACAAGCTGTCTTCGGAACACGTCTATTGCATTAGTCATATTTCTGACTATCAAGAGCCTTCATCTTACAATGAGGCAGTTAAGGATTCCCGTTGGCGTAAGGCTATGGAAGATGAATTAACTGCGCTTTTTGATAATCTTACCTGGGATATTGTGTCACTTCCAAAGCATCGCAAGACAGTCGGTTGTAAATGAGTTTATAAGGTCAAATACAAAGCTGATGGGACTATCGAGTGGTTTAAGACGCGCCTTGTAGCGAAAGGATTCACACAGTGAGAAGGTTTTGACTACCATGAAACATTCTCGCCCGTTGCGAAAGATATAACAGTCCATTCGTTTTTCTCTGTTGTTGCTTGTCGCAATTGGAATTTGCATCAGATGGATGTCCATAATTCTTTTCTTCATGGTGACCTTGACGAGGAGATATACATGGCGCTTCCATCGAGTTTACGGCGACAAGGGGAGTTTGTAGCCTGTCGTCTCCGCAAATCTCTCTATGGCCTCAAGCAAGCATCACGATAGTGGAATGCCAAGTTCACCAGAGCTCTTGTTGCTGCTGGATTTAGGTAATCCAAATATGATTATGCCTTATTCACATGGATAAAAGGTATCTCGCAAATCTAGTTGATGATTTACGTAGATGATATTCTTATCATGGGGAACAATGTCATTGCAATCAATAGCTTGAAGAAATATTTGCACTCGACATTTCATATCAAGGATTTGGGAGCACCTAAATATTTCTTGGGGATTGAGATTGCTCGTTCAGATTCAAGCATCTCCCTTAATCAAAGGAAATTTATTCTGGAAATAATATAAGAAGCAGGATTGTCAGGTATAAACCAACAGTTGTACCGATTGAACAAAACCTTAGAATGACTATAGCAGAATACGATGCAGAGGTAGCTCCGCAGATAGAAGATCAATTGCTTGAAGATCCTTCTATTTATCAGAGGCTAATGGGTAAGCTAATTTACCTTACTATGACTAGACCAGATATTTGCTTTGCAATATAAATGCTTAGTCAGTTTATGCACAAGCCCAAGCTATCACATATGCATGCTGCATTGAAAGTGGTAAAATATCTGAAGAGTTGCCCAGGATTAGGAATCTTTCTTTCCAAAGATTGTGATATGAGAATGATGGCCTTTTGTGATACTGACTATGCCACTTGCCCAATGAGCCGAAGATCAGTGACTGGATTTTGCATCAAATTGAGGAAGTCCTTGATTTCATGGAAGTCAAAGAAACAATCAACCGTATCATTATCTTCAGCTGAAGCAGAATATCGAGCGATGGCGAAAACTACATGTGAGATAGTTTGGTTACGAGGATTACTCTTAGATCGTGGTATACACTTAAAAGGCCCATCTATTTTGTTTTGCGATAATGATGCAACTTTGAAGCTTGCGGCAAACCCTGTTTTCCATGGGAGGACGAAGCATATAGAAGTTGATTGTCATTTCACCCGTGAGAAGATTCAGGAAGGAATAATTAAGACAAAGGGAATCGACACACAAGATCAGCCAATAGATGTCTACACAAAGGCACTTTGTCATAAACATCACGCATATCTACTTGGCAAGCTAAATGTCTTGGACATATATAAGCTATCAGCTTGAGGGGGAGTGTTGGAATATATGCGTGATATGCATATCTATTACTTGCCATAGGAAGAAATTATTGCTGCAAATATACATTAGTTTGTAAGGAATGCAAATATTCCATAGTATATTTTTTCCTTTTATTCTACATTCTTGTAAAGATAAATACATGTACACAGTACAGAATGAATACAATTGAATATTTTCCCACACAGCTTGCGCCTCTTTTTCGATTTCCTTCGATTGCTTTCAATATGATTTAGAAAAGTTGACTTTGAAACAAGTGAGCTCCAGTCAATCTACTTTCTTAAACATGGGGGCATAAACTAATTCTCAATGTGCTGTCCAATCTCATCCATCGAATTCTATTCCAATAACTTGACATGGGAATTCGTGGAGTGAGCCCATTATATGAATCATGTGGCAGACAAGGCTCATAATATCTGTATCTTTTATGGATATCAACAAGAAAACTAAGTCCAAATAACAACTATCCGACTCATACGGTTAGTTGCAAGATCGTCATATGATAGTCAATATGGAGTTGATAAATATTAGTGGCAAACCAAACATTATGGCTTTCACACGGTGGTAACGGTCGTTTTTTATTTTTTAAATGAGGTGGTTGATGATTGAGGTGTGAATTCTCTCTACCTTGACTCACTCTATGCATACAAAGAGCACCAAGTCATTGCGTCTTGCAAGGGATTATATTGTTCACATTATTATTCAATATTTGTAAGTATTTAATTATGTGATCGAATAACAACTTTGAAATAAATTAGCTCTAGTCAATTACCTATGGAGGCATTAACCGATTCTCAATGTATCATACAATATTGACTTTTATCCCGATTACTCGACATGAAAATTTGTTGATTGGACTGATTATCCGAGTCATGCTGCCAGCCAAGGTGGGTAACTTTCTCGGAAATTTCGTATCTGTTTCGAGCTCAATGGGGATACCAAGTCCAAACAGCATTTACTTGGTTTGCCCGATCAGTGACAAAGTTCAAACTTTCTGGTTTTTCACGCAGAGGAGTCATTTTCATTTCGTTGTCCATGTGGCTGATTTGTCCAAATTGACAAAGAAGAATACAGTGTGCCTGTCTGCCACATGGCCCAGAATTCACGGCAATGTTCTAGGCCGTTTGATTTCATGGGGCTCCACACCATAAGAAACTTTTAATCAATTCACAAGCACTTGTTTTATGTGCCTCTCCAGTTCAAAAAAATTATAGTGTAAGCTAGTGAAATGTCCGTGCACGGTTCCAAGACTACATATTTATGTATAAATCATATGAGATGTTCATCTTTCATGATACTAAAAAAATCATGATATTCGCATCATAATGTATATAGTTTAAGTCTACTGTGGTATTAATTTATTTCTTAAACCAACAAAAAGGTTCATGATTTGAGAAAATTGTATCATGATCTTGATATGCTTTCATCAGTAGCAAACCGGTTGGATTTACGTCGGATCACTGAGTTTGGTCATGTTTACATGCCACTATATATGCCATGCATATAAATTCCATGAAAGTGATAATTTTTTTTTATAAACTTCAAAATTATTTACGTACGGCATAAAAATAAATACAATTGTTATGATTGAGTACTTTTTATGGAGGTGGCGGGTGATTATGTACATGTGGTATCATATGTCATGTGCAAACCGAACATAAAGAACAGGGCCTGGAGTAAATTAACGGGACAATAAGACAAACAAGAATCACGCCAAATGAAGAACTGAATATAACATAAAAAATGAGACTTGAATGTGATATTATATTCACTTGATCCAGTCAAGATTGCTGATATATTAAAAGAAAGACCGCGGTTAATACAAATGTCATATTTGTAAAATCGTGGTGATTAAGAAGCACAAATTATGGGAAGAAATTTTGTATATTGACTGTGAAGAAAATGGTTTAAATACATTGAATCTCGCAAAATCAAACACTTGACCCAATTGAACTCTTTAAGAATTAAAAGTTAGATTAGAGAAAGTGAACCATTGTCCGTGGAAATATCGTTCTTATGGTATTTGACGACAAGTGAGAAATCTACTAAAGGCATCTCGTATTATTAAAAATTACATGTAACTGACAAGTTGGAGTCATTATCTTTGTTTATTCTGTAGTCCACAGACTAACATGAAATATAAAAAGGGGAAAGAAATATTATACGTAATTATATCGTACTTTTAAGATACTATACGTGATCTTATGTTTAAGGAATGTAGAAGAGCATGTGTAACAGCCGGAATTTAGGGTGAATTGAAAATTTAATAAAATATTATTTCCCAATTCTTTATTTCTGTTTTTCTTCTTCGCGTGGGCCGGTCCAAACAAGCCCAGCCCGAACCGTTCTCTTCTTTTCTTTTCGCGCGTGCGCAAGGCCCAGCTCCTTCCGGCCCAGCCCGTGCTTTCCTCCCTCTGCGCCCTATTCATCGTCTTCCTCACGCCGCCGGATGCTCGCCGAAACCCTAGCTGCAATCGCACCGAACACGCGAGAAAGTCGCGATTTGACCAACGGCCAGCCACGTGGCGGCCTCGACATGCGCCAGCTGGTCCTCGTCTTCGTTGATTCCGTCTCCCTCGCGCAATCTCCCCTAGATAAGAGACGAAACCCTAGCTGCTGCAAGAGGACTCCTCGTGGCAGCACAACTCGGAAATCACATTAAAATACTGGTAGATTCTCGTTTAGGGCATCGAAATCGTCGTCATCGTCGCTCAACATCTTGGATGGAGCTCGACCGCGACCTCCCCTGTTCTGGAACGACGCCGCCGTTCGTCGTCCCCGCAGATCACCACCTCGGACCCAGTTGTGATTAGCGTGGGGGAAACGCACCCAAGACCCCCTCGAGCATATTAGCCATTGACGAGGACGACCACGAGCTAAGCTCGCCACCGTCGCGCCGCCGGCCACCGCCCAAGCCTTGACATCGCCACAGGAATCTCTGGACCAGCTCCACCGTGCCACCACAGCCGCCCTAGACTCGAACTTTTGCACACGGACGCGCTGGAGGAGTGCTAATCAACTTGAGTAGTTGGAATTAGAGTGTCGGAATCCTCGCCGGACTTTGGCCGGACGCTCGCTAGAGTTCCGCCGGCGACTCGCCGGAAAACACGCCGGAGGCGGCGAGGGTAGCTCGGATCGCCGGTGAGTCGAGCTCTAACTCCCGATTAGGGTGGTTACCCGCTTTAGTAGTTAATTGCTTGGGTTAATTGTTAATTTGATTGATTTTAGACGATTTAGGGGTAAATTGGAGAAGAATTGGATAGTTTATGGGTTCAACAGTGATTTTGGATAGTGTTAGGGGGCGAAAATGAAATCTTGGAGAAATTAGGGGCAGAATGGTAAATTAATTGTGGTCAGGGGCGAATCTGTAATTTTTGGTGACCGAGGGGCGAATCGGTAATTTTGGTGAGACAAGGGGCAGAAGGGGAATTCTAGGTTGCGGTCAAGGGCAGAACGGTAATTAGCGAATATCGAGGGGCAGAATGGTAATTGGGACGCCAATGGCAAAACGGTAATTTCGGAAGTCAGTGTGAGATGGCGCAGAAAATGGCCGTGTGTGTAGGGGTTGTTATTATAATAATAATATATTGAAATTTTTGGTAATTATTTAAGTAGAGGTGAATTAAATGAATATTGTGCGGTTTAAATTATGCGAAATTTCAGATAATCGCCGAAATTGAACAAACGGCCAAATGACGGCCAATTAGAGGTGATTTATCCGTAGATCATCGAGTGGCTTGGATTCGGCTAGGGACCCGGGTAAATCCCTAATTGGTGGGCTTAGGCGGTCGTAATTTATTTTGTAATTTGGAATCATTAATTATGTCTTAGCTATTAATTGTGGATGTTTGTTGGCCAAGATTGAGTATTTCTGTAGTTTTGAATTTAGTAGTTATTTGTTGATGGGATTGTGTGATTTTATTCTTTAAGGAATTATTTTAATGTAACTTCTTGACAAATTAAGATTATGTGGAGTTTAGTTATTTAATGAGGAAGATGTGAGATTTAAGTTAGGTTTAAATTAATATGGGAAATTAGGGACCCTAGGGTGAGTGCCCTCCTAATTGGGAATTAGGGTGTAGACTCACTCAGTAATCTCACTGTTGTTGTTTAACCATTTTTACAGGTACGTGTCAGGGAGTCCCTCCTCGAGGGCCTGGATGAGGCTAGTGGCTCACGTTGATGTGATTCTTATTTTATTTAATTATTTCCCTTTTATTTGGATGTTTTATTAAATTGTTGGAGGTTAAGTCCTATTGGAATTAATGTTTAGTTATTGTTTGGTTGAACAATTGTGAGCCTTTATTTGGGCAATGAATTTGTATTTATTTGATTTCGAATTTTATTACATATTTGGAGGATTGGTCAGGGGTTAATTAATAAAGTTTTATTGCATTAGTTAATTATGAAATTTTATGATAGAACATTAATTAATGCGGAGAGGTTATCTGGAAGAGTTTTGAGGCGTGACAGCATGAGTGTTAGTGAAGTTTATTGAGGAGATGGTGTCACACCCCAAATCCCATAGGAATAAGGGCGGTGACATGGCCGTCCTTCTCTTCCTTTAAAAGGGGTAGCCTCAAACCATGCCTAAAAGAAATTAGACTCCCAAAAGTCCTTACCGATAGTGCTTTCGCACTGATATGGAACCTGAAATGTTTGGGAAAAAGATGGGATGAGCAACCACATCTCAGTGAGTAGTGCATTTCTTCTAAGAAGATCGAGCACTCACTATGCATTTTACAAAATAATATCATAACTCTTTCATCTCAACTGTACATCAACACATGTAAAATAACCTTTAACACATACAAAAATAATACTCGTTAAATTCAGTAATATTATCACGAAAAATCAATGATATCATAACAATGGAAAATCAATGATATCATAACAAATATCAATGGTCAAGTCGATTAATCAATCTCATCAAAATCATATGCCAATGTTCCATCCCATTAGCCAATCCCAAATCACACGTCAATGACATATTCGATTGACTAAACTCGCATCACACGTCAATGATCCATCCATTGACCAAACTCTTACTCAAATGTCTAGATGTGGTCATGAATAGCATCCCATGATTAGGCGACCAAGATTCCCCCCTTGGTTAGGTCTCCACATATAATGCCGATGGCTTGGCCCACAAGGATATTCTAAAATAATATGCGCATACCAACAAAGCCTCACAATTGGCTCACGGCAATATCAAGCATAAACCCAATACACAATAAAATCCTTTATCATTCACAAGACAATTTGAAACACATTTACAAAATAATTTCACAAATCAAACATATAATTCTTCACAATGCGGCTCAAATATGTTTCACAAATCAAACAGATAATTCTTCAATTCCGCTAGAAATGCATTTTCTCAAACATTTTTCAGGATCTTTTTATAAATCAGTTCATAAGTTCACACATGTATAAATCCAATTTAAACACTTTTCAGAAAACTATTACTAAATCACTCACAAATACCGAAAAGTAATAAATGCTCGATCCAGATTTTTATATAATAAAAATGCTACTTCTCTATAATCACTTTTCAAAATATGAGTTTGCAAACACAAAAAAAAATATGACACTATTCACCTGGCAATTCCAACAATTCCACGACAAACGTTTGGAACTCACAATCCTATCAAATGAACGATAATCGATATTATAATCGAATAAAATAATACTTTAATGACTTACTTGACTAATCACGCCCATTGTCAATGAAACTACACTTATGAGCCATAACAAAAATAACTATTTTCCTTTGTGTGCAACTTGAGCAATAATCTATTTATGCCATAATTTTCTCCATAAAACTCAATTTCTAACAATCTTATAATCCATGAAAAGCCCTTGCAACGTTCTACAACATTCATGAATTGACCTCACCTAAAATCCTACCAAAAACCGATGAAAATGGGCCACAAAGCTACTGTTCGCGTTCGGTAAACAGTGCGCGTCTAAGTTCAAAATTACGTTTCGGACAAACCGCGAGTCCAAATTGAATTCCGCCAGTTACTATGGCTTCTTGACTCCTTAAGCCACGACACTCACATAATCTTTCACCCAATTAATTTCGAAATTAGACTTTGCAGCTCCATTACCCCAAAATTCCGAATTTCCCTATAATTCCGAATTTTAGCCAAAAATCCAAAATATTTTCCGATTAAATAGACGAGAGGCGTGAATACTTACTAGGCATTGCAACTCGAAGCTAGATCGGCTTGGCGACGTCCTAGAAGCACAGATTCCTTCTCATTTTCTTTTTTTCTCCTCCCCCTTTCTCTTTCCCTCTTCTTTCTCTCTTCTTCCCCTTTTTCCTTCTCTTTTTCCTTCAACTTTTCCCCCTTCTGGATCGTTCGTCCCTCCTTTTATTCAGCAGCACTCAACCGCCTCAATTTGTCGACTTTTCAATCCTCCTTTTCTTTTTTTTGCTCGTGGGCTTGGGCTCTTACAGATGGTACAAAAGATTAATGAAAAAAGTAAAAGAGAATCGTCAAGGAAAAAGGAAAAAAGTCGACGAGAGATATGAAATAAACATGGGGGGATATATTTTTCTCAATTGGATGGGAAGTAATGAATCAGCGAAAATGACTTCCGTTTTGTTAAATGGAGAAGTCATATTCCGTAACTTAAGCCTTATTTTCAATTTATGGAAAACGTTTTTGGTTGCTTGACTGATTTTCCACATCCGAACGCTTAAAAGTTCAAAAATTTCCTAAAATGGTTTTTCATTAAACAAATTTGAACCGAAGTGTAACATGAAATGCACAAGCCAAGAACAAGATTATATATAGAGAGAGAGAGAGATAATAAGCTCAATATAAAATTACTTTTACTTAATAAGATGAATGTTCTCTATTCTTAGTTAAGCGTGGAAATGAAAGGGAGTAGCCTGTGTTCTAGCCCATAAAAAAAGTAAAGGCAACAACCTAGTAAGAGCATTAATTAATGGGGGTTGACTGTAATCTTTTCAGGTCTTTAAGTCAGAACTTGAATAAGATACTATAGAGATTCAATACTTAAATGACAAGTTTTAAAGTTTTGTGAGTCACCCAGTGTTGCGTTGAAAGTGTATATGTATATCCATTAGAGATTCCCATGAAATCTTCAAGATTATTTTAATTTGCTAATTACAACCAATGAGAATATTATTAGCTTACTCAGAAAATTGTTTTTAGTATACATCGAGTGGCCACGAGCTTGTTTATATCAAGAAGTTTGGAGTATGTCCTATCTCTTTTTCACGCAAATTCTAGGAAAGAGTATTGAGCGCAGCAAAAAGTCTGACATGCGTTATTAATCCCAAAATCGGAAATTGACACTATTGCTTATTAGATACAAAATTCTTTCCAACACGCAATTTCTTGGATCACACAAGGGGAATAACCCAATATATCTTTATGGTGACCGTTCATTTTGATGACATTGGTCAGGAAGATAGTGGCGTCCTGAAAACTTCTGATTGTCCTATTTGTTGTATTTTCTTCCTTTTTGGGAGTTTGTCATTATAACTGGAACCGAATTGCCTGCTCTGCTGGGGGAGCATGTAGGCTGCTCTACCAAAGGATCGAACGGCTGCCTTTTTTCTAAAAGAAAAAAGTAAAATGGGGTGGGCCCCGCTACTAAAGGGGGGCTCACCCCCCTCTCATAAATCACCTACTCTGCTGGGGGAGCAAAGCAGGCAATCCGGATCCATTTTAACTAGCAATATGAGATTGTTAAGTGAAGATTTACATATGAGATTGTTTCCTGATCTGTTAATTTTGCTTCGTTAATGAGCATACATTTGAACCTAGGGTTGCATTCGATAATAATGAAGCAAAAACGGAAGATACCATGGTCCATGAATAGACAAAAAAAATTGCAAATTTTATGGACATAAGTGTCACTAAACTCTCGAGTTCTCTTATGAGCCTTTTTTATTATGACATGAATTGACCCTATTGATTATGAAAAGATATTTCTTTTTATTATGAGTTGTCACTAATCTATTATGGGCTAGTTGTGGACCCAACTAAGATGTGTGAGTTTGTCTTAAACTTGCAAACTAGAGATGGACCATCTAAAAACTTGATTACACTAATCATCTAACGAGAAAATAGTACAAACAGTCTTAAACCTATTGCACGTTTGTCAATTTCGTCCTAAATATTTAAGTTTTGCCAATTTATTTCTAAACCTTTCAAAACTTCATCAATTCAATCCTTTTGACAAATTTTTCTTGAAACATGCTTACATAGATGTCCAGAAAATACTTACATGTTCGAGACAATTTGCCAAAATGGTTGAATTGGTAAGGTTTTAAAAAGTTTATAATTGAATCAACTAAACTTAAAGGTTTAGGACTAAAATAGCAATAGTGCAATATGTTTAGGACTTTTTGGACAAGAATATCTTAGGCATGAAAATAATTGGGGACATGAAAAATAAGAAATTATGATTATCACAGGAAGACTATGTGTACAAGGTGTTAAAGAGATGAAAGAGATTTTACATGGATAATACAAGATCAATTGCAACTCTTCTAGCAAGTCACTTCAAACTTTTCAAGGATATGTGTCCAAGCACTCAAGCTTTAAAACATGAGACATCGATAATTACATATGCATTAGTAGTGGAAAGTTTGATGTATGTTATGGTGAGCACGAAACAAAACATTGCACAAGCAGTGTGAGTAGTGAGTGGATACTTGCAATATTATGTGGACAAGGGCATTAGAATGCAATAAAATAGATATTGGGATATGTAATAAGTTCATCAAATTACCCTCTTTGTTATGGTTGTACATCTTTGGAATTACTAGATATATCTTTATAGTTATAGGTACAACAATGAGTTTAATATCTCAACTACAGAAAATGATGGCTCTATTGATGATAGAAGCGAAGTATGTGACGATCACAAAAACCTTCAAGGAAATCATGTGCTTACAAAATTACATGAATGAGCTACATTGAAAGTAGCTAGTAGGCATATTATGGAGTCATAGTCAAAGTACAATGTACTTAGCTTGTCACTTAAAGATGAGAGATATCAAGAAGTGTTATCAATTTATCAAGTCAGTATTGAAAAATAATGAGTTGAAACTATAAAAGATTGATGGCTCAAAGAAGCCGGTTGACATGTTAACCAATGTAGTAGATATAGAAAAAACATTTTTTGTGCTACAACCATTGGTATTACTCTATGTTAATTAATAAAGAGTATCGTAGATGTACAAATTTTAGTTACTAGCTTTTCAAAAAGATGGTTGCAAAGTTGCTTGGTGCATTAGGTATGTTTGTCTTCAAGTGGGAGATTGTTGGTAGATGAAGCCAAACATTTTGTATGGATATTTTTTTGTCTTTTTAATAGAATTGCTTTTAGTTTAAAAGTTGCACCTTTATATTAGTAATATTTAGACGCTAGCCGTTAACATGATGAAAAAGAAAATAGAGAGAAAAGAGAAAGAGTAAAGATAAAAGTGATTTTAAAATTTATTTGTGCTCGATCTTGAGAGAAGACCGTCGTTGTATTTCAACTTTCTTCGAATTTTAATAAATTCTTAAAGTGCCTCTATGCAAAGACATATTTCAAGTTTGGATAAACTTCAATAACAAATAAATGGTGTGTTCTTCAAATTTTATTTCTTTTATTATTATAATATGTCTGGATAGATCGTTTGCTCTTGTTATTTTCCTAGAATCGACATGCAATTTCTATTTCTTAATACAGATGTCTTGAGACCACGAAAAGCCATGAACAAGACCTGCCTCCCCTGGTAGTTTTTTTCCGTTGCCATCGATACTAGTGCTTTAGTGATTTTGTCAAGCCCAATACCAATTGATGCGACAATAAGTAGATAAACACGGATTTGGAAATTCGGAGCACGCCACCTCACAGGCCACCTGCAGAGAGAAATCTCTACATTCTGATACATAAAAAAGACCAAATAGATACCTTGCTAATCCTAGGCAACAATGGAAAACCCAAAAATAACCTTTACACTGCAAAGAATTGTTGGAGCTTTAATTTTGATTTTTCCATTAAGCTACTTGTCACATAAAGATTAGGGACCGGCTCGGATTGCCAAAAGAAAAAAAAAACTGCCATTAGCAATACAAGTACAATGGACAAAAAGGGTCAGTGACGGTTTGAATGAGGTTTTGCCTCTTGACCCCTCAAAAGCTGCTAGACTAAACGC
Organism: Melaleuca quinquenervia; assembly: GCA_030064385.1. NCBI lineage: Eukaryota > Viridiplantae > Streptophyta > Magnoliopsida > Myrtales > Myrtaceae > Melaleuca > Melaleuca quinquenervia. The sequence continues at coordinate 9,532,915 of CM057720.1, forward strand.
CTCTTTTCTCTGTCAAGCACTTAGCCAATACTTCGAAAACTGGTCAATGCAAGGAACATCTTCCATTTGGAAAAATGGATTGCAATTGTCCTTTTGCATCCTGCGACCAGAGACGAAGAAAACGAAGCTATGTGGAGTTTTCTCTTTTGTGGGGGGCCAAGAAATCTCTATACATAAAGATAGTTGCGTACTTAGCTAAGATATTGGTCGATTGTTTATAGAAAGAGCCAAGAAATTTCTTATACTGGAAAAGCCGGTTGTTAATAAGTTATCCTTAAATATAAGAATAGATTTTTATTTCCAATGCAATGATGCACATAACAGTAGAGAGCCTGTATTGAAAATGACAATCTTTTTTTATTTTACAGAATCCCTCTTTCTTATCTTAAAGATATCAAAAGTTAAACAATCTTTTGTGCGTTTGTACAAGTTATTTATTTATTTATGTTACTATTATCATTTATGTTAAAATGTTTTTCGTGATACTTTTTAGTCTATTTTATTGGGGGCAATTGTCGAAAGAGTTATAAATCTTTTGCAACTTTGTCGATTCAGTCCTAAACTCTTTATTTTTGGCCAATTCAATCCTAAATTATTTGCAACTTTGCCGATTCAGTCCTATACCCCTTTTTTTTGCCAATTCAGTCCTAAAAATTTTGAAATATTGCTAATAAAAATATATTTTTTATATTTTTTATCCCACCTCACTTGACACGTGTCGACTTATTATTGGCATGGGTACAAAAATCTGCACTACATTAGTGATTGATGATGTGGTTTGCAACTACCAAATATATATTTTTTTTTGGAGAAGATGCGAAAAGGCAAAACAGTAGAAGGGACAATAGAAGAGGGGGGGATATTTAGTGGTCCGGGCGCAGTGCACTCGGACATTGATGGGGCACCACTTGGCGGGTCGGCCCCGCTTGCTATGAGATACCACACAGGGCCCATTCGCCAGGTGGCCCCCTCCTAGTGGTCCGGGCGCTTTGCGCCAAGCTCACCTAATATTTACTCACGATGCCGGGGGGAGGACAAAATCTTGGGAAAGAAAGAGAAATATAAGGGTAGATAAGAATGACAAAAAAGAAGCAAAGTCAAAGGAGAGGAGAAAAAGTAGGGGAGGTTCGGTGAAAGAGGAGAAAAAAGCAGGAGCTGGAGCAGAGTGAGGGGAAAACAGAGAGAGAGAGAGAGAGAGAGAGTATTTTGTTTTCAACCACACAGCGTTTTACCCTTACTTGTTGATCATTTTCAACTGGAATACATGTTCGAGTCCCCGAATGATCTATCTTCGCCCGTTGCTTGTCATTGACCTAATGCAAGTGCAACTACATAGGTTTTCCTGGTCTTTGAATTAATTCCCGTTCGGGTCGAGTCCGGGATTTGTTGGTTTGTTACCACATCTTTGTTTGATTCGTTGGCAAACATTATGCACTGCTGATGTTTGGTTGTGTGATCCGGTCGAGAGTGACGACGCGGTTCGATCGATGTAATTTGGTCGCCAGCAGGGTCAGGCGTTCGAATTCGGCAAAGAAGAGAGGAGGCGATCTGATGGAGACCGGGCCGGCCGAGGAGACACTTGTTTGGCCCATGGGCTGATCTTAGTTTTAGGAAAATTGGGATTGTTTTAGTTTTTGATAGTTTTAGGGCCGAAGGTTAGGGTTTAGGTCGATATGGGCTTGTTATCGTGTAAATCCAAGTACACAAGCGAAGCTGGGCTTTTAGGGTTGGTCTAACGGGGATGGACCGGCGTAAAAAAAAAGAGAGAGAAAAAACAGAGGATTGAGCTGAGAGTTCGAGCCGAATCCTTGGAGTCGGGCTAGAGGCCTTAGCTCAAAGGCCCACACAGAAGGTCCGACCGAGGCAGGCCTGAACCTAACGCAGTCTGGAGCCCAGCCCGGTTTTTTATCAAATAATATAGTATTTTTATTTTATTCATAAGTATTTTCAATTAAAAATTATTATTTCCTCTTAGAGAACCTGTCCAAGAACTCGGGCCGGATTTTGAGCTTGGCTCTGCTCTCTCTCTCTTTCAAAATTTGTTGATATATAATACTTTTAATAATAAAATAATAAAACAACATTTCTTATTAAAAATTTCGAAAATTAAAACATTAAAGTTATATTTAAGAAAGCCAGCCCTGGACTTGCTTAAAAAATCAAAATTTGACATTATAATAGATTTTTTATTAATTAACCAATTTCTTTGAAAAATCAAAGAAAGTAGTCTTTGATGGACAACTAAGTGTTTTCGGTTGCCAATACTTTCTAGCCTGATTTTGTGTCTTATTTAACTTCACACGTGAATAGATGTATGACTAGGCTCGGCGCATGACTAGATGTTTGTTGGATTGGTTTGAGGTGATCAAATTGCATGAGCAAATTTCATGTCAAGCCTAAACTAGACTACACTAATCATTCACCAAAGAAAGTAATGCTAAGTCTATGTAGATTTTATTAGACTAAGCATATGCAAATTGAATTAGTTATATCTAAGTTAGCATGTCTCAAGTTCGCTGCATGACAAGCATCTACTCGGGCTCTACTGAATGAAAAGCATCCATCTATCTTTCGTTCATACTGTCTGAGATTAGATAATAAGCTGTTCCGATGGCATCCCTTACATGAGAAGACGAGAATGAGTGGGAAGATACTGTCATCTGAAAACGGTGTTCAACTAGTCAAGGATTAAAGTTTAATTTCTAAGTTTCTAGACATCTGTTGCTATCTCGGGGCTCCCTTCGACTTCATGATTAGGAAGTCATTGCTCTGCAGATGGTGACCCCTGCTCATTGGTTAAGACAACGTCGATTTGGCTGGAGTCGCTTGACGGACTTAGGGGGCAGTTAGTATGTTCTATAATTTCAACAGCTGCAATCTCATTGGCACCGTCTTTCATATTTTTATCTCTAAATCTGGTTGTCCTAAAAGTATGAGTGTCGAGGTCTCTCTGGTAAAATCTTCTTCCCAATGCAACAAATTTCTCGTACGACGAACCTGAAGAACTTGTAACGACATGCCAATTTCCTTTGACGAACTTGACCATGAAAATGAGGAGAGCTAAGACAGCAGCAGCTCCAGCAACCAAGAATAGGCCCCAGAAACTATCAAGACCCGAGCTGTTGGAAGAAATTGAGTCAGTGGAATCCAGGCAATTGGATTTTGATGGAAGCCATGCATTCTCAATTTCCGTCATTTTAGGCCCTTCAGTTATGTTGAGGATTGCTTGCGAAATATCTGGCACCAATGGAGACCCTTTGGGGAACACCTGTTACCTAAAGACGCAGGACATGATATTTTTCGATTTAAGAAATAATGAATAATCCTAGTAATTGAAAAACTTTAGGGTAAAACTTGAGAGATTGAGGACTTACGAAACCAAACCCAGCAGTTTTAAATATCGGGATCGTGATATATTTATTGCAATATTTAGCAAGAACAAATTTAATGTCGGGTACTTCATCAATTGCTGCTGCGATCCCGCCTTTTGCACTTACTTCCCTTGGAAAGAAGCGCATCACATTTTTCGGGGGAATCATAAGATATTAGTCTGGAATCGTCAAAAGAGCCCTCCTGGTATCCCACTTTTTCTCCACTCTTTAGGAGCTGATCCACATCAGTTACAGTTGGCTGAAGATTTTGCACCACCAACAGAGAGCTCAAGCTTGCCGTATAACTTTGCGTTAGTATAAGTAACACAAAAACCCACACACTCACAACAAATCTCGCTAGGTTGCTTAATACTCTCTCCCCTGCAATCCAAATTAAGGGAAACACATAAATTCTTCAATTGTAAAGTTGGATTGATCTATGAAAGCGAAGGATGATTACTTTGGGCGAAAATCATGGTTGAAAAGGAAAACTAGAAGCTCGTGCCAACTTGATGCGCGGCTGGACCCTTGAATTCTTCGTTGATCCGATGTTCAAGAATCCACACAACCAATGCTATAAACACAAAGAAGCATCCGGTTGTCAGCCAAAGGTCCTAAGTGAGTGGCTTCAACAAAACCCAAGCATTCTTGCTCTTGTTGTCCTTGTATGGCACAAGCATCGACCCCCCGGTTTCGGTGTATGGTAAGGTGAAATCCACGTACAATGATCTGTTCGCAATGATCGTCATATCCGCCACCACTGGATCATATTTCTGTTCAAACGAAAGGAAGGGAAATATTTTCTTTGCCAACCCCATGATTGCATAGTTAGTTTCAACGTCTAAACACAATGAAATCAATTGATTGCACCTGGTAATATACTTGATCGATCATGTCGTTGTAACTGCCAGCGCTACTTCCATTAAACAAGGCAAACAGAATAAGGTCATAAGCCACAGCATAAGGTAGTTCTTCTATCACGGCTTTAAATATGTCGATACAGTATCCAGTGACATGGTACGTGTTCATGCTAGAATCTTGAGTTACCTTCACGAATTGAGTGAAACCTTCCTTTACATGAACCAAGATTTTTAACCTCTTCCCTTTCTTTGGAATCTCCCATCTCTTAGGAAAAGAGGTCAAATCTCCTGGCCATATTATTGATCGGAGATTACTCTTCGAAGTGGAGTATTTACTTGTGTTGAATGAATTCAAGTGTCTTAACAGCCCATTTTCTGGAGTCCAAAACCCAATTCCTCTTGCTGCATTTCCATTGATATTAACAATGTGGAACACTGATGACTCTAGCTGCCCATCGATAAGTCTAAAATTTCCAGTGAGGCCCGGGAATGTCGTATTGGCTAATTCTTGGAGAAGTTTCTGACCATTTTGAGAGACCCCAACGGTGTCGAGATCTGTAGCATTTGTTGAAGCATTCAGCATCTGGAAGGTAAAATTCATCGCACCCATTTCCTCGACAGCCATTGCCAGAGCCTGAGCAGCGTCAAAAGCCCTGAATGCGAAAATGTTCAACGTAGGATTAAGGACAGATGGGTTATCTTGTTGAAATTTCACCTTCCATCGAAGCGTGAAGTTGTCTAGGTTGTGTGTGGCCGGGACATAAGTCTTGATGCCCAGTACTCCTTGCATTGAACTAGCAATGACAGATGAATCCACCGAAATCAATTGGTCAGTGATTCCATTAGTCAAGATCCACACATAACCTTCGCTCACCATTCCTACCTCTTTTGCTTTGGCAAATAGTCGAGAACCAAGGGTAGGTAACATGTGCACGATGAAAACCCTCGTTTGTATCGTCGTTGACTTGTGGAGTTCCTGTAGGATTTGACCGTCCGTGGCCGAAGGAGGGATGAGGCTCCTATAGGGGACTCGCGTGTCGACCTCTTCCAAAGCATCGGTAAGGGAAGGTATGACACCTTCTCCGAATTCATCGTCCACATATACAAGGACAGCTTCTTTCTAGCCGAAAGCCTGCATGACTGCACTTAGGGCATTCACTTGGGACGAGTCATTTTGTGCGGCTCGAATGAAGTATGGGCTCCGAATCGAACTGAGGGATGGACTAGTAGCGGAAAAAGAGATGATGGGTACATGAGATTTGTTCCCAAGGTCAATGATAAAGTTTGCTTGTACTGAATCTTGAGGGCCAATTATGGCCTGGACTTTCTTATTCTTCATCAAATCAAGTGCTGCATAGGCGAATCAGAGAAGACGGTGAATTGATAACAGCACGGCAGACAATCGAAATTCTTATTGGAAAAGGCGTAGTATTAAGCCAATTAGAACTTGATGCAATATTATAACAATAGAATGTTTGAGAAGGAGTAGATGTGGCAAAATAAATCAAAGATTTATATTTTAACTCATACTTTAAGCCAATTAAAACTTGATGCCATATTATAACAATAGAATGTTTGAGAAGGAGTAGATGTGACAAATAGGTCGAAAATTCATATTTTAATTAATATTTGATAATGTGGGTCATAAATGTATTAGCTCAAAAGATTATATGGGTCTCAAATGGATCACTTATGACTTAATGGATCTTAAATTGATTGTAATTAGACCATAAATGGATTACATAATTAAAATTAGGTGTTATTAACAAATTATTTTAAATTTTATTAACAAGTCATTTTTAGATTATAAAAATTCTGATATTCTAAATTTTTTAATTTTTTAAAAATAAAAATTTGAATTTTTATATATTTTTTCCCTTTTTCTTTTTTTTTTCTTTCCTTTTTTTTATTATTATTGTTTCCTCTTTCTAAGTTGGTTGCCGGTCAAGAGACAAGGGACGAGCTCACTAGACTTTAGTGACTAGAAGAGAAAAAAGTAAAATATATATATATATGTTTTTTAAAACAAAAATAAATAAAACTTTGTAAAAAATATTAGAAAATGATCAAATAAATCATATCACATAAAATTATTTTAACAACATATTTAAACAATCATGAAGCAAATTTTCTTGAACTTGATTAAATATAGAAGTGTTTTAACAATACGAGTCAAGTAAGGTCGAGTATGGGTCATGTCAAGGTTAGGTCATGTATGAGGCGCTAACATTGCATAGTACAAAAATAGATCAAAACGGGTTAAATAGGTCAATATAAACCGGATCATTTTTGACCCGACCCATTTATTTGTCACCCCTAAGAAGAAGTAAAATAGGATTTTGATGAAGGAAGTACTTAATATTATTTAAATATATAATTAATTACCATATGCAGGCATTTGGTTGCTGTCTTTGATATTGTTTGGCAAATGATATTGCAAACCACTCAGAAATTAATTCGATAACTTGGCCCAGACATGATTTCGTTTCTTCTTTATCATTAAGTAGACTTTTTTTTTTCTCGTGGCACGAGAAAATTCCACTCTAGAATCGAAGCCCCATTTTCAAATGTATGGATCTTGTGAGGTCAAGCCCCAATCCAAAAACCATAGTTTTTTCGCTTGACCATTAGTACCAGACAACTTCCTCGGGAGTAATTAATCATTTGCTTAACTCGACCAAACTTGTTAACCAAGATGTTTTTTTCTTTGGTAAGGATTGTTAACCAAGATGTTTGGCTCAATTGAGGATCCGTTCATTTTATGGAAAATAATTTCTAAGAAATAATTTCTGAATTTTTTAATGTTCGTTTTACGAAAGATAAAATAGTCAATGCAATTATTTTCTACTAATAGAAAAAAAACCTTCAAAAGTGGGGAAAATATTTTTTATTTTTTTAAATGGAAAATATTTTCCGTCTTCTTTGTTTATTTTTTAAATATTGTGGCCTCCAACACCATATTTCAACATCACTTGAGGCCGGTAAGTTGGCAGCTTTTGACAAACGAACACCATAAAATATTATCATTTTCTAGAAAATGATTTCCTGAAAGATATTTTACAAAAATGCTATATTTTTCATGAAATGAACGAAACATATATAGAAAATCGGCCAAATTATGTAGAGATATACCGCGTTTACATATTTTCCAAAAGAAAAGAATTTAGAGTTGTCTTTGTCAAACTTCCACTATGAAATGACTATTATGCTATTTATCATGTGTCTTTGGAAATATGATTTCTAACCAGGTTCATTATGCAAACATTATCCGATATAATTTTACTACATTTATAATGGGACGAGAGTCACAGGAGACCTATATATTCTTCAAAGAATAGAATAGACAATAGTTGTCCTACCATAGTAGCCTACACAAAAATCGTCCATGCACACATTTTTCTCAAGATAAAACTCTAACTATTAATTTATTATGTATGTATGTATGTTGTTGAAATACGAGATGATAGAGAAGGCGGACTTCTCATTCCAAAGATCAATTTTTCCGACACCAATACAATACTATTTCAATGGTGCTGCACCCTTGAACCACAATACTACGACATTAAAAGGAAAGGTTTACCAGATTAGAGATGTTCGGTTTGGATGACCATGAAATAAGTATCTCCATCAAGCTATTACAATTGGATCCCCCGCCATAGATAGTATCTCGCAATATCGTTAGAAGGTAAATATTACGCTCAAAGACGAGTCTTGTTATGACACACCGCATGGCGTGGACCGACCAAAATCCACGTACCCTCATCAGCTCTCAAGCTAAGCGTCAAACCGTCAGTGTCATACGACCGCAAGACTTGGGGGAGATTGTATTGATATGTTCTCTGACTTCGAGATCCTCCTTATTCCCAGCAGGAAACAGATCGATTATCTTTGATTCTATCAAAAGTGACAACGACTTCCTTTGCACAATGTTAAAAACAAACTATTCCATCTGCTTAAATCAAGTATTCATGCCAGGCAGCAAAGACAGTGAACACAGATTGGTGACAGACAGTTCTTGAGGATGGGAGCCAAAATATCTATCTTTCCTTATTTTTTGGTAAAATTAACCTTGCTCATTTCTTCTTGGAACTCTACTATTACGGCTTTGAGGATCTTTGCTGCTATATTGCTTTGAATGGAACTCACTTACATTATTTTGTTGTGCCCTTGAAAATTTCACCAGAAATTCTTCTCAAATTTCAAATATATTGAAGCTGAAATTTCCATAAGATTGGCGAATAACTCATTATGAGCGATATTTAGATTAATCATGCATCACACATACAGCTGCATAAAGTGCTTTACCTTCTATGACCAGTTAGTACGCTAGAGAGAGAGAGAGAGAGAGAGAGAGAGAACCTGCAGCAGCAGCAGCAACCTCATCTCCTTTCGAGTCTCTTACGTTGAGGACGAGCCTGGTCTTGTATGAAGGGTTTGAACTATAGAAGTCTGACAGAGACATTTTAATGCAGCTCAGTCTCATCTGACCCACCCACGTCTCCAGATCAAGAACCACCCCAATGTTCACCGGGATCGTTTGGGCATGGTTGTTGTTGTTACTGGTCTGCGCCACCGCAACGCGAGGGCCATTACTGAAAGTGACGAAGATCGCAAAAAAGGAAAGAGCTACAAAGAGGAGGAGCTTTCGAGCATCGAGCGAGATTCTTGGAGGAATCATTGAAAAGAGGTTGCGTGAAAAGGAAGAGAGAGAGACTTGGACGACATGATGATGAGACGATGCATTTATAACGGCTAAGAGCTATGAAAAGTAAGGCATGGAAATATTCCTTCTAGGGGTGTCAAATGGGCGGATTCAGATTAAAAATGGTCCTACCCATAACGATCCATTTAACTCGTTTTAACCCATTTTCATACAATACAATTTTAGCAATCAATACCTGACTCGATCCATACTCAACATGACTTGTATTGTTAAAATACTTACATATTTAACCAAATCCAGGAAAATTTGCTTAATAATTTTTTAAATGTGTTGTTCAAATAATTTTATACAATACAATTTATTTGATAATTTTTCTATCTTTTTCTAATTTTTTTGGAAATTTTAATTATTCTTATTTTTTAAAATATTTTTAATTTCTTTTTCTTTTTCTTCTTCTAGTCGCTAGAGTCTAGTGAGCTTATACCTTGCTTCTTGGCTGGCGACCAACTTAGAATGGGGGAAAAGGAGAAAAAAGGAAATAAAAAATAAAAAAGGAAATTTTATTTTTGAAAAATTAAGTAATTAGAATATCATAATTTTCATGTTCTAAATAACATTTAAAATGATTAATTAATAAAAATTAAAAAAGTTAATTAGATAACCCATTTCATGACTCATCTAGAATTTATTTAAGACACATTAAGTTATTAAGTGACTCATTTAAAATCTATTTGACCTACATTATTTAATATGAGTTAAAATATAAGTCTTTGACCCATTTTGCCAGCTCTTATCCCATCCAAGGATTGAGCAACGTGAATGGTGTGTGTTCCATTGAAAACTTCATGTAAAAAGAAAATAATTTCTATAGAAACAAAACTAGTTTTTATTTGTTTGGTGATTTAGAGAAATTGACTTTCTTTTAGCTAAAATAGAAATCATTTTCTCGCAATCTAAACTTGCTATTTCCGGTCCACGAACAAATGTTTCCTTAGATTAATTAGTTTTCTGTAATCTAAATACTAGAAAATCAGAAAATAAATTCCTAAAAATAATTTTCCTTGAAACAAATGGACCTTAAGTTCCCATGCAATACTTTTTCCTAAATGAATTTTTGCAAGAAATGAAAGAATTTTTTTGGGTGTGTATTTCTGATAATAATCAACTAAGTTATCATTTTCTAGAATAAAACAAGTATTTATACTAAAGAAACCCTTCATAACCTTAATCAATAGACAATAATTTAACTTATTCATAAAAATCGAATGGGCTAAAATTATGCAAACATATATGATACAATGTCGAAATCTAATAGGTTTTCCCAGTTAGCATCACAGTCCCAATGGAACTCCCGATAAACAATTTATGGCCCACTTATGAATTTTGCCATTTTGAATAATAATGCACCAGAAAATCTTTAGGACGGGCTTTTGCTTTAGAATCACTAATTTGTCTGTCACATAGCTAGCAAGAATGTACTACACACCAAGCTGATCTAAATTGCTGATAATGTTAGTCCAAGTATGGTCTAAATAGTTTATGGTTTGTTAATATTGGTGGATATGACCTACACCACACATTAACATCACCTTAGAAGCAAAAATATCGCTTGGTCAAATAGAGGGACAATTGTCGAAAAAGTCCTAAAGTTACTGCAATTTTGCCGATTTAGTCCTAATTTTTTTTCTTGTCAATTCAGTCATAAACATTTTGAAATATTACTAATTCAGTTTTTAACCTTTAAATATTTCCAATTCAACAAGATTTCAAAATGTTTAGAACTGAATTAACAAGATTTCAAAAATGTTTAGGATTGAATTGGCAAGATTTAAAAGTTTATGACTAAATTAGCAATATTTCAAAAGGTTTATGATTAAATTGGCAAAAAAAAAAAAAAAGGTTCAGGACTGCATCAAAAAAGTTGCAAAATGTTTAAGACTTTTTCGACAATTGTCCCGTCAAATAGAACATGCAAACCAAGCTCATCATGAACGTTGGTCATTTGAGTTTCATTTTGAGAATCAAATGATAAAAAAAGGTTTCGGTGAGATATATACATATATAGTAATCTAACACTATCCTCAAGTTGATGCTGAAGGGATGACCTGGATATTACCGCATTGAGTAGAGCCCTCAAGTTTAGGACAAAGTATAGATGACAAAGTAGATACTGAACCAAACTCGTCGATCACCTTATTATTGTTTTTTTTTTTCTTGTCTTGTTATTCATTACTATTATGATGATGATGTTGATAACAATAATAACAATTATTGTATTTTTATCATTAGCAAAATTGGCTTTCTATGACGCATTGATTGAGTGATAATTTGCGAGTTTCCAAGAAGCTGCGCGTGCCTTTTGACGTGAATTTGTCCTAGTCTTAAAATGGCTCCAATGAGGACGACACTGTTCCATATCTACTTAGCTTGAAAGGATGACATCTGGAACCGTTTATGACCAAAATGAAACCGTTCATGAGTTCGTGTATTAACTATATCTCTCTAGAAAATTCACCCGACAATTAATTTACAAGTTTTTTTCTTGTCTTGTTATTCACTACTATGATGATGATGATAATGATAACAATAATTTTATTATTTATCATTAGTAAAATTGGCTTTCTATTACGCATTGATTGAGTGATAATTTGTGAGTTTCCAAGAAGTTGCGCGTGCCTTTTGACGTGAATTTGTCCTAGTTTTAAAATGGCTCCAGTGAGGACGGCACTGTTCCATATCTACCTAGCTTGAAAGGATGACATCTGGAACCGTTTATGACCAAAATGAAACCGTTCATGAGTTCGTGTATTAACTACATCTCTCTAGAAAATTCACCCGGCAATTAATTTACAAGTTTTCACAAAAATAAATGAGAATGAAAAGAAGGGAAATTTTGATTTAGGAGAAACTAAGTACCCACAGGACCGTGGTGGAATTCTCGATTATAAAAAAAAAAATACCCGACCTGCTGAGTGTTAACTTTAGCTATGAGTCAGTACATCACTCTTGATGAGGTTGTCCAAGAAATTAGAAAAGGAACTAAGAACCCTAATAATAAGATTCTCGATATGTTTCTGAGGAGGGACATGGTCTTGTGTGGAGTACAATTTATTTTATTATCATAAGCCGTTCGTAAGTATTAAATTTATGTGATTTAGGTAATGAATTTGAAACTAATTAGCTCTAGTCATTAACTGATTCGCAGCGTACTGTCCATCTCATCTGTTACATCATATCCTGATTACTTGATAGGAAAATTTGTCAAACCAACTAGTTACACAAGTCATGTGCTGACAAAGTGAATAAGGAAAATTTGTATCTTTCGTGGAGCGCAACAAGGAAATCTAGACCGAACAACAATTATCTGGTTCATGTGATTAGTCAAGTTGCATGATGAATGTTATTGAGTAGATGGCTATTAAATGATCGATTCGAATTTGCTGGTACTTGTCGCGACCTCCCCGAAGGTGCACCACCTAGGGTTCGGCTAATGGTTTACTAAGCCTAACTTAGCTCGAGCTCTCCCAAGCCCATACCAATTCGCGATTTAAGTTTCTCTTTTTAACATGCAAAAGATTTTCAATTTGGAGCCGCCACTAACCTATTTATGGTGGGTTGGTTAGAAACCCATGTAAGGCATCGGGAGTCACGCCTTACCCCTACGAACCAGAGATCTAGGACTCGGGGACTTGGTTACGCTAAATTGCTCTAACGCCCTTTCGGTACCTTTTCATTATTTTCAAAACTCCGCAGGCAGTTTGGATTCATTTTAGTTCTATTCCTAACATGCAATGGTGGCCACTCATAAAATCAACATAAATAAAAATTCAAGAAAGGAAAGCAATAATAAAACAAATCAAATCATCTAAACAAAATCAAATAAAATCAAACCAAAATCAAATCACATCTAATTAAATAAAAATCAAATCACATCTAATCAGATATCAAACATAATCAAATCAAATCAAATCTAATAGAATCTAATCTAACAAAGTCAAAATAAAAATCTAACAAAAACAAATAAAATCTAATCTAATCTAGCATCAAATAAAATCTAATCTAGCAAAATTAAATAAAAGTCTAACAAAATCAAATAAAATCTAAGTAAAATCTAATAGAATAAAATAAGATATGCATGAAAATTAACAAATCTAATGCAATGTGTGAAATGCAATTTTTTGGAATTTTTATGATTTAATTAGCCTAATTATCCATAGTTAAATATTACCTAATCTAAATTAGGACACCAAATATGTCAATTCCTAATTTAAATCAAATCTTATCCAACCAAAGATAATGTCCTATAATGCAATCCAACTAAAAATATCCTACCAAAAATACCTAATATGCAATTTAAACTAATTATGCAAATTAATCTAAATGTGCAATTAATCTAAACATGCGATTATTCAAATAAACGTGTGATTCTAACTCTAAAAATGCAATTTCCAATTTAAACATGAAATTAATCTAAAGATGCAATTTTTAAATCTAATAATGAAATTTACCTAATTGTGCAACTAACCTAAATATGCAATTAATCTAATATGCATGCAATGCAACAAACTTAATTCAAATATGCAAAAAAATTAGCTAATCATGCATAAAAAAGCAAATTAAACAGAAAACAAGAAACCAAGCACCCAAAAGCTAAATTCTAAAAAAATGATTTTTATTATTTTTTTAAAATAAAAATAAACGAAAAAATAAAAATAAAAAATAAAAAAACAATCACCACCGGGTCGGGAGCCGAACCGGGTCGGTTCGGTCCCGACCCGTTCAGGGGCGAGCTGGACTGGGCGCACAAAGGGCCCAGTCCAGCTTCCTTGACCTTTCTTGTACCTGCAGCCCACAAACAAAAGAACAATAACAAGCCCAAACAGAAATCAAAACAAATAAAGCCCGTCCCGCGCGTAAAAGAGAAGTCGCCCAGCCCGCGCTTAAAACAGAAAGCTCGGCCCCACGGCCAATTTTTGTCCAGTCTCGGTCCACACGCGATTCAACCCACCAATAACCGACTGGCCCAACTCGTCCCTGCACAAAAAAGATCGCCCAGCCCATGTAAAAGAAATTCGGCCCCACAGCCCAGCCCCCACGCGAAATAGAACAGCTCAGCCCAACTTCTCTTCTGGTCTTCTTCTTCCTCGCGCGCGTCCAACCAGCAACCTGCAGGGAGCTCCTCGGCTCGCGATGAGACATGACCGGCGGCGCCGAGGGATCCCTGTGACGTGGCCGACTCGCCGGCGACATCACAGAACAAAAACAAGCAGCAAAAGGGCAGCGAACAAGCTTAAAAACAACACAATCCATCTGGGCAATCCATCGAACAGGTAACATGCAGCGTGGGAGCTTGTTTGCAGGTTCAAAAAAATCATGGGAACTAGCCCTAATATGCATCAGAGAACAACACAATCAAGAAATAACATCACAATGGCATGTAAATTGGTCGAACCAACCCCCATCCGAACCAAACCAAGAAAATCCGCCAAGAACAGTGAGTTGCAGGGAAAAGAAAATAGGGGAAATTGATTTCTCTCCCTACACGGCCTGAGGGCGACGGGGAGCTGGCGCGCTCGAACGAGGTCGAGCCAAGCCAAAGCTCATCCGTGAAACCGCTCGGCCGTGATCCTCGGGAGAGCCACGGATGGAGCCTCGCGGTCAAACTCACCGGAAAAGAAAAAGGCCGAACCGAGGGAGTAGGGGACACGTCGCCGGAGCCGCAGGTCCGCCGTGGGTGACGTCGGAGTCGCCGGCCACCGTCTCTCCCGATTCACCTCTCTCTCTCCCCGGCGTTCAGCTTTCTTCCCCTTTTTCCTTTTTCTTTTCTTTTTTTTTTCTTTTTTCTCTCTTTTTTCTCTCTGTGTTGCGCCCAATTTTCCGAAAAAGCTCCCCCTCTGACCGAGAACCCCCTTTCTTTTAATCCAATAAAATCAAATATTCGGTCCACAGTGGACCGAATATTGCTTTTTATTTTGTTTCCCTATTCTCTTTCAAACAAAATATTTCCTCTTTTGAACACCCAAAATTATATTTCCCTTTTTTGTTCTTTCCTCTTTTATCCAAATGCAATATATGTCCAAAATTATGCAAAATACCCTAATTAATTAAATGCAGAAATAAAAGAAAACAAAATTCCTATTTTAAATGAAATCCAAAACTTAGGTGTCAACAGCTGCCCCTCTTTGAAGGTGAGCTCGCAGAGGTTGCATTCAAAGACCGACATGAGACCTAAATTTTGACTATGCAAATGCCATGAAGTGAATTTTTGAAATTTTTTTTTAATTTAAAAAAAAAATTTGAATTTTTTTTTTGAAAAAATTTTTTGAAAGAAAAAAAAAATGTGAATCTTATTCTAGATGCAATGCTGTGAAAATGTAAATGCATGATACGAGAAAAGAAAACATACCTGTAATTACTTACCTGGTTTGTTTGCTTGGGGTCCGAACTTTCAGTCGGTCACGACAGAGGCAAACGAGGACTCAAACTTCAGACTGAGATCCAAATCCCTGTACATCGCCACAGGAATCTGAGATGAGATATCGATACATCGCCATCGATACTCGCTAGTGTGACACCTGTACATCGCCACAGGCTCTCGAGATGTGATACTTGAGAGTGAGATACCTATACATCACCATAGGCACTCGAGATGAGATAAAATACCGATACATCGCCATCGGCACTTAGAAGTGAGATACCTATACATCGCCATAGGCACTCGGGGTGAGATAAAATACCGATACACCGCCATCGGCACTAGTGAGATTCCTATACATCGCCATAGGAACTCAAGGTGAGACACCGATACATCGCCATCGGTACTCGAAACATAATACTTGGGCTACGAAAGCACGCCAAGTTAGTGAAAAGAGACCACGGGCTACGAAAGCACGCCGTGTCAGCTGAGAAATACTTGAAAGTGAGCTACCTATACATCGCCATAGGCACTCGAAATGAGATACTTGGGCTACGAAAGCACGCGAAGTTAATGAAGACTTCTTGTTCCACCTAAAATTGGCTTCCTGTAAGAAGAAAGGCTCAAGAAGACTTGAGAAATACTCAAAATTTCAACCAAGTTTGACTGTCACAAACTCTCTGCTTCACAAAACAACTATCTATAGAAATGTGCATTCTATTATCAAGGAGATAGTCAAAACTCAATGTTCAAATTTATGCATAACAGCTCCACATCATTGAATTTCCGTCAAAGCGAATCATTAAGCAAGATGATTCATGGTCAGAAAGGACTTTCACTCACTCTCATCAAAATGGCTTTTGTCCCAGCCTTTAATGTGGGAACAACTGCATCTCTCAAACTTCCTATCAACATGTCAACAAGGGTCCGAGAAAACTCGCAAGCGGTACAGATCTACCGATCAGATAGGTCTTTAAAAGGACCGTAATTTGGGTTTGGTCAAAGGCTAAGCAAAGGGGACTCCTTGAGTCAAGGCTTAGAAAGAATGTCTTCTCAAATGTCACCAGGTTTACAAGTCAAGAACCTAGCAAATGCAATAGGAACAGTCTTACTTTCACTTCTTCGAGCTAAGCTCATGACATTAAAACCTCACATCAAGTCAAGTGCCCTAATCAGAAGAGACTTTAAGGGTTTGTAATATAGGCTTGACTCAAGGGTCAAAGATAGATGGAAAAATAGGCTCAATTGTTGGGAAATTGCTTCACAGGCTTAATTTTCGAGCTTCGAGCTTCGCTTCACTGGGGATGACTCATGACGTCAAACTTGACTGGGGATTTCAGCATATTTTGAAAAACTACACTGGGATTTGACTTTTTTTTTTTTGAGCCTTCGGCTCTAACCTCTCTGGGCATCGACCTTGCTTTTACCAGGCACACTGCTTTTTCTTGCCCCACTTTTTACCGACAAGTGTGAGTGGTACAACCTCTTTGACTAACGTCCCATGACGTGACTCGTGCACTCTGCTATTTCGAACATCTTTGAACTTTTTCATGCCCTAGTGCAAGCTTTGACCACCACCAATGCTGGTTTAATTTGAAATAAAGGTCACAGGCTCAAAGTGGCTAGCAAAGGATAAGAGTGTTTAGGATAGAGAAATGAATGCTCTTCGTCATCCTAAGGCACTTGATTTTCCGTTTGATTTTATATGCAACAGCAACACTCAAAGATTGATGCGAGTGAAAGTAAGAAAGCTTCTATTCATTTTACTCCTTTCAACACATGATGCTCCTCCAATTTTCCCCAGCGTGGGGTGGTTCTTGACAGGGGTAGTATGAAATGAAACTTCACAAGTGTTTAGGCTCAAATTGGGTAATCAATGGATCAATAAAGTGTTTGGGATAGAGAAATGAACTGCCTCTCATCACTTCGGTCATTGTACCTTTTGCGAGAAAATCCTTTACCTTGCAGACATGGAACTTAATACGCTCATCTCACAAGTGTATAAATATGGGATTGTGTATGGATAAGGCTTGCCTTTCATCATCCCGACATATCTCATTAACATTCTCAATCAACTCAGCATTACTTTTCAGTGGATTCAAAAACCATCATGCAAAATCATTTTATCAAATGTGGGCACTTTGAGCCTATTTCAAACAATTCATCTTTCTCAAAAATAACATCCTAGCAGAGAAAGTGATCAGAAATGAAAGTCCATTGGTTGCTTTTGGGTGTGAACACACAGATCATCGCCATGGAAACTCAGTCTTTGACGCCACATTTTTCGTTCTTGCCCCCTGCATCAAAAGAACGTGCATGAATATGGTTCTAAAATTGGAGAAATTTTCATCACCCATCAATGCAGTGTTTCTGCCAAATTGGAAAATGCCCCACGGTTTTGCATGTTAATCTTTCCAAATTACTTTTCTTGGACAGTGCCAATCCTCAATTGGACAAGATGAGTTAGGATCTGACACATGAAGTAAATAGGTTAGAAAAACAAACAAAGGTTAATCTAACATGTGCCTTTTTTTTTGAATTTTTTGAATTTCTTTTTGAAATATTTTTTAACGAGAAAACATGAAAAAACCCAGCCCTCAAAATTCTCCTTGGATGATTTTTTTTTCAATTGTTGGATATCATCACTGGGCTGGTTTGATGTATTTCAACATGTCCTCAAAACAAACTTGTAATTTCATTAATCAAATGAATTACATTATTGGAATGAAAATACAACTGCTCAAATCAAAACTCAAACAAAAATTGAAATTCTAGAAAGCAAGCAACAAAAGACTTCACAAAGGGGGACACGAAATTTTTCTACTCAGTGACCTCATTTGCACTTCCACCATGGTCGGGTAAGGGATTTCGCTGGACATTTGGTTGACCAGTGTTGAAAGAAAGTGCCTTCGTGTCCAAGAGATCATGCACTTTCTTTTGGAGGACCGGTAAAACCTTAGACAAAGGTGCAGGGAGAGATGTGAATTGCCTTCTACCACGTCGATGATGGCTTGGACCTTTTTGCATGCCAACATGCTGTGCACTGGTCATGTTAACTTCGGCTTCAAGCTCTTTTTCCTTTCTCACATTAAACCTTCTAGTTGGCTCATTGAACCATCCTTCCTTCAACCCGATTTCAATTTGTTCCCCCACTAGAATGAGCTGATAAAAGGTCTCAGCAGTTGTGGTTACCATCCGAGTGCGGTATTCATGGGGGAGAGTCTTGATGAACATCTTCCTTAACTCCACATCAGTCGGTTCAGGATCAACCTGGGCAGCTAGATTTCTCCACCGGATCGCATACTCCTTAAACGACTCAGTTCTTTTCTTTTCAGCACATTCGAGATCTTCACGGGAAGGAGTGATGTCCATTATGAACTTGTACTGCTTTAGAAAAGCCTCGCACACTTCTGCCCAGGTCTCCAAAAGGTTTATGCCTTTCGTAATGTACCATCTCAGGGCGGGGCCGATCAAACTGGCTTGGAATGATTGGACCATCAAGGGAATGTTGTCAACATAGGGAGTCATCCGTACCAAGTACATCTGTAAATGAGCTCTTGGACAGGTTGTGCCATCATATTTCTCAAACTCGGGCATCTTAAACTTCTTTGGCATTTTCACCTTGGAATAGACAGAGAGATCTGTTGTAGACGGGCTCTGAGGACCTTGTAGCTGCTTCAATTTCTCCTCCAGCTTCTCAAGGCGTTTCTCCTGCTCGGTCTTAAGCATATTATCAGCATTGGTTCTTTTCCCACCAGTGGCAATGGGATCATTCTCCGAAGGATGCAGTTCCTCATCAAACTCGATGATGATGTTGTCACCTTGCCTTTGTTTCGATGTTGGGGATGAACCTAAACGAGCTGCCTTGAGTTCAGCCGTCATCTCTTGCATCAAGGTGAAAAACTACTTCATTTGCTCTTCCATGCTAGTGACACGGTCACGAAGTTCAATTTGATCAGCCATCTTTGCTTTTAACCGTGTGCGGATCGGTGAACGAGGACGCTCCGTGATCACCTAAACAGAAAAGAAATGACAGATAAGCATAATGCACAAAGAAGGAGGAGACGGTCCATGACTCAATTTGGCTAACACTTTTTTTAACTTTTTTCTTCTTCTTTAATGAAAGATTGATTTGCTTGAGAAAATGGTGGCATGTGACCCACTTAAAAAGAAAATAAATTGAGCTTTTTTTTTAACTTGATGAAAATAATTATTTCTACTCAAAAAGCATCAGAAGACATTACTGACCTAAATTTATCATGGACCGACTCAAAGGATGAAATTCAAAGAATAGGGATAGAAAGCTTACTTCGCAAGTAGATCAGGGGCAATCATATAGATATGCGCATGAAAAGTGCAGCTCGATTTCTATTCTAAAGGCTTAGCAAAGTGGAGCCATAAGGATGATCGGACTAGCCGCAGGCATGCGTACTAAGTCAGGTCCTTATGACTCTGGCACAGTCGAAGAGTCGACCTGGGTCGCAGGCTTGCAGACTGGGGTGGATACTCTTGACGCCAAAAAAGAAATTCGGGGTTGAGATAGGCGACTCGAGCCGCGGGCATGCGGTTGGAGTGGCATCTATCTCAACACCATCCTAAGTGATCCTATGCGGCCTAGGTCCGGCGGCAGGTTGTGTGTGCTAAAGTGTAGTGCTAAAACAATTAAAGCATGCACAACAATTTAAGTCAAGCAACACCTCAAATAAAAGCATTCAAACAACCCTGCAAAAACATTCAACCATGAGTTAGGGATGTACCTGTAATCCTCGCTGCCAAACAAAATTTTTGAAAACAAATGACAATTGGCCTAAGTCCGCTAAGAATTTTTTTCAAGTCCCCAGTGGAGTCGCCAAGCTGTCGCGACCTCCCCGAAGGTGCACCACCTAGGGTTCGGCTAATGGTTTACTAAGCCTAACTTAGCTCGAGCTCTCCCAAGCCCATACCAATTCGCGATTTAAGTTTCTCTTTTTAACATGCAAAAGATTTTCAATTTGGAGCCGCCACTAACCTATTTATGGTGGGTTGGTTAGAAACCCATGTAAGGCATCGGGAGTCACGCCTTACCCCTACGAACCAGAGATCTAGGACTCGGGGACTTGGTTACGCTAAATTGCTCTAACGCCCTTTCGGTACCTTTTCATTATTTTCAAAACTCCGCAGGCAGTTTGGATTCATTTTAGTTCTATTCCTAACATGCAATGGTGGCCACTCATAAAATCAACATAAATAAAAATTCAAGAAAGGAAAGCAATAATAAAACAAATCAAATCATCTAAACAAAATCAAATAAAATCAAACCAAAATCAAATCACATCTAATTAAATAAAAATCAAATCACATCTAATCAGATATCAAACATAATCAAATCAAATCAAATCTAATAGAATCTAATCTAACAAAGTCAAAATAAAAATCTAACAAAAACAAATAAAATCTAATCTAATCTAGCATCAAATAAAATCTAATCTAGCAAAATTAAATAAAAGTCTAACAAAATCAAATAAAATCTAAGTAAAATCTAATAGAATAAAATAAGATATGCATGAAAATTAACAAATCTAATGCAATATGTGAAATGCAATTTTTTGGAATTTTTATGATTTAATTAGCCTAATTATCCATAGTTAAATATTACCTAATCTAAATTAGGACACCAAATATGTCAATTCCTAATTTAAATCAAATCTTATCCAACCAAAGATAATGTCCTATAATGCAATCCAACTAAAAATATCCTACCAAAAATACCTAATATGCAATTTAAACTAATTATGCAAATTAATCTAAATGTGTAATTAATCTAGCGGAACATATGGAATATATGACAAGGACCTTTGTACTTCCTCCAATTAAAGTTTATATGACATTGTTCTTGTATCACCAGTGTCGTGACCCTCACTGACATGGGTCGTTGGGGAAAGGACTTGTAAATAGCCCGCTTCCGATCCCTTTTTTGAGGTTTATTTGTGCGATTTTATGGGTTAAGTTAGTGACCCTTTAGTCTCGGGAGTCCTTGGAACTAAACCTCTGAAATTTGTTTGGGGCAATTCCAGACTTTCAAAAATCGCGTTTTAACCTCCCGAATTTTAGTTATTTGTGTTTTGGCCCCAAAAAAAATGAAATTTCAGCCCATGGGCATTTTTAGAAAATTTTTTCCCATGTTTGACTTTTGATCAACGGTCAACTCTAACACGGGAGGGAAACCCACTATAACGGCCCGCTTCCGACTCCATTTTTCGAGATTCATTTGTGTGAATTTTTAGGTTTAGTTAGTGGCCCATCAGCCTTGGAAGTGCCCAAACAAATCACAAATTTTCGTTTCAGACGATTCCAGACTTTCGAAAATCTCGTTTTGGTCCCCCAATTTTAGATATTTTCAATTTAGCTCTTGAAGATTTGAATTATGACCTAAGGGCACTTTAGTAACTTCCACCGCCCCTTTTTCCTATCTCCTCTCTCTCTTTTTCCATTCCACATACAACATCCAATCTCTCTCTCTCTCTCTCTCTCTCTCTCTCTCTCTCTCTCTCTCTCTCTCTCCCATTCTCTCTCGCACCTGACTCTCTCTTTCTCTCTCTTTTCTGGCCACTTGTTCTTCCTCCTCTGACCATTGTTTGGCACGCCGTCGGTGGCATTAGCTTCCTAGAAGCACCGCCTTTTAGCCTCAACCCATCGTCGTCCCTATCACCACCTTAATCACCGTCGGGAGCTGCCCTATGTTCACACGCCATTGTTACTGGTTTCTCGAAGCTAATGCGTGCTCGCCAATGATACCCTGGCCACCACTTCCTGTGAGTCCTCAAGCATATCCTCAACCCCTCCAATGCCGTCGCTTCTATCAGTTTGCCCCCCAAGTCACCGATTCCTCCCCGACTCCCCTTGTTTTATGCACAAGGGACTATTCACGGTCGTCGTGCTCTCTTCGGCAAGACCCAGCCACCGCTGCTGCGTCCGATCGGTAGCTAGACATTCCATGAGCACAATGGCACTGGTCTTGGCCACCGTTGTTGCGTTGTTTGGGAGAAATCACCCCCGAAGCATAGCCATCTTTCCCTAGAAACCCTAGCCTTGATCTCCGCCTTTAGCGAGCTTGCTCAATGCTCTGACCACCTAAACTGCTGCCACCGGTGGAAAAAGACTAATGGGAATCTCCTCTTCAAAGTCCAACCGGTCGGCTCTGTGGGTCAAAAAAGACTCGTAGTGTATGACTTGGACCAATTAGGTGGCCAATAGGCTATAATTGGTGAAGTGGGTCGAGTGCGCCTATTGGGGCATCAACTGTGGACTTTGATTGCTAGATCAGGGAAATGAGAGAGTTTCTCGACTAGGCGATTCGCAGTGGAACCGACCAAATGGCTTGTCAGGACCCGCCGTGCCCTGCCCTTAGGCACGCGACGGCCCCTAATTTCCTTCCTTCGCTTTGGTCATGAAGTGGCGATGTCCCAGGACTTGTCACTGACCTTCAATTCTTCAATGGAAGTGTGGGTCTTCTCTCACTGTACTCACCCCCAAATCCATCTTTAACCATGCACCTGAAAATGGTTAATAACAACAGGATGAGATATAAACATCTCAGTGAGTTTATCCCCATACCAAAATTAGAAACATTATTGCCCTAGGGTCCCTACTCATTGCTCAACCTCCAAATATCATTTTCCTCAAATGCAACTATAATCTATTCTTTCTTTCCTGGAGATCAATCAATTCCCTATTCTTTAAATCCTTCATAATGACCATGAAGTTCTTTTTCACTATCTCTAACTAACTCCATTCTTTGCCTCGAATTTAAACCCACATTCTCGAATCAATCACACTAGTGAGCTAGATTCGTCAGTCTATCGGTCCTCGACCGGGACTCGGCCCAAAGCAGTTCAACAACGTCACACATCATGACCACAATCAGTAAATATCCTCAAATCGGCATCTAGTGCCACCATTGCCACTGACTCCTCAATTGAGTTGACTTCCAATAGAGTAGACTAACTAAATACTCCTAATTCATTTACCAATCACGTTCTTTTTATCACCTAGCCCGTCACAAGCCTCTCTCTCTTTGCTAACCAATCTATTTATGAGTCAATCGATCCGTGACCGAGACTTGGCACTAAGCCACATACTTGTCAGTCCAATTAACCCCAATAATATCATACATTCGCTTGAACAATTTAAGGGAATAAAATAAATAAATAAATGAATTTTAAATGAATAAATTGCAGAATAATGAAATAATGCATTATTAAATAAATAAATTGAGTAATTAAAAGCTTAAGGTCGTCCACAACCGACCTAAGACCCTAATTAAGTCTTCTCGGCTCATTGTCGTTTTCCACGTCCAATGATCCCCATTGTCGTCTTACCATCAAATTGGCTTATTGGCCTAAACATTCATTCATATACCGTCGCCAAGTCCATGACACGTTATTATCCATTCTATCGGTTTGTTCAACCCGCTAAGTCCATGACACTATTTAAAGCCATAATTAAGACTCACATTTACTCAATCGATGTCAAATCCATAGCGCCCTATGTCAAGCCACACTTGGCCTAAATCATCAATCACCAAATCCATGGCACGTTGTCATCCCATCAATCGATGACTAGGGCTGACTGCCCTAATTCCTCGATGAAAAGCCAAAATCAAAGTGAATCTAGGTCAATGACCACTTCGATCGTCTTACGAAATCTAATCGGTTCAACATAGTCCTGTGGACACTCAATCGGGTCCCAACGACTTCCAATTTAAATATCCAATTGACCATTAAGGGTCATTAGCCACCTCAATCCATCCAATCACCTAATCAGGCCTCCCAATAAATTCTATAAACCTCAAATCAGTTATAAGGGCTCACAAGCCACCTAATCGGTCCTTCTGATTACCACTAACAAATAATAATATGGGGCCCTTAATGGACCAAATTGTCTAATCACAACTTGACCATCCAAATGGTCCTAATAAATCTCCTCGTCCAATAATCACACTATTCAACCATTCAATTCTTTCAATGAAGCTCACTGGCCTCCCAATCGATCTCCATGTCGCCACTCCGACATACTTGGCTCCATTCTTCCAAATACACAATCTAGTCATTCAAATAAATCCAATAATTTTACTAAAGCGATAAATGCGTCTAATCAAAGTATAGAAAGTCCACTCACTTTATTTTTCTCGTGAACCGGCAGTCTGCGGCAACGCGATCCTTGCACTTCTGATCTCGTTCGGGCTTGGTGTGGCTTTCTAATCCTAGATCCGACACCATGGGAGGGATGGTCCAGCTTCACGGCAGCTCCGATACGTCTCCGGCGAGCTCCGACGGCCCTCCGGCGAGGCCTCTGGCGGTTGGTCATGGTCCCGAGAGACTAACCGGGCTCGCCGACGATCTTGGCCGGTGCCGAAACAGCTCCAAACGGGCTAAACGTCGGCGAACAGACTCGATTGGGTCAGTCGGGTTGGAAATCGGGTCAGTGAGGTCTGGCCGGGTCGGGGGCCCGTTCTCTCTCCTCGGGTCGAATCGGACCTCGCGACTTGTCGGATCTGGAAGCCACCTTCCCCACGAGTCCAACGGCACTAGCGGCGAGGGCAACGATGGCCGGAGGTGGGCGGAGCACAGCCACGAAATGGGACGACCGGCAGCTAGAATCCGAGAAAGGGGGAGGAAGAAATCGAGCTCAAATCATGAGTCCTAGGCCAAATCGATCGAAACTAACAGTAGATCTAAGTTCAAGGGACATATAGGACCGATTGGTGCCATCAATTTTGAATGGGTGACTAGAATGGCCGGAATCCCAAATCTAGGGTTCTAGGGCTCGGTTTGGGGCAAATCAATTTCAAACTCAAAAATCAACCAACCAAGGCTAAATCGACTCGATTAAAGATTATAGATCGATTCTAGGAACTCCCAACAACCGATCCCATGCAGTGATTCAAGCCCTAGATGGAGGAATCGAAGAAAAACACGAGGAGGGGGCTTGACCAACTTACTGGGTTGTAGGAGCGTCATTGGCCACGGGGCTCCCTTTCGGGGGCTGCCGACGGTGAGCAAGACGGCGTCGGCGGTGACAGTGGGTCGTGGTGTCAAGAGAAAGCCGAGCAGATTCCAATGGCTCTTGAGGGAGGGAGATTAGTGGTCTAAGAGAAGAGAGAGAGGCCATTGTAGGAGGCTCTTGGGTCAGCTCGGGGGAGGGGAAGGATGGATTGCTCAAGCTCGTTGGGGTGTCACCATCGCCAATCCAACGGCCCCAACAGCTTTGGGGGAGAGTCCTGCAGCCTCTGCCTGTGAGTAAGTGGCCGTAAGCTGGCCTACGGGATGGTTGGGCACGCGCGTTCCACGTGCTCGGCAAGTTGCTCAAATGGTCGGAGGGGAGGAAGAAGGAAGAAGGAAGAAGAGAGAGCCGAGTCTCTCACGCGGGCTGGGCTGGACTGGGGCGTGGGTTGTCTCGCGTGGGTTGGCCTGGGTCTTCTAGTATATGGGCCGGATTCTTGAGTCGACCTGGTCGGATTTGAAATAATAAAAATTAATAATTAAATAATAAATAATAAATAATTCTAGAAAATTTCCTAAAATTCAGAAAAGCTTCCCAAAAATAGAATTAAGAATTTTTGGGCCACGGAGCTTTTAAATAAATTTTTAGTAAGTCCGAAACTAATTTTTACTAATTTCCACATCCAAATGGGAATTATAGAAAAATCATCAGGAAAATTTCTGAGGCCCTTAGGCTTCGATCCAAGCTCTCTTGATTAAATTATAAATCCCAAAGGAGGTCGGAACTCGGCTGTTACATGGCTAATGGGCCGTGATTAGATAAGAAGGTCAACTAAGTCCCGTGGGGTGTCAACTGGTCGCAAGGATCACTAGGTGATCACTTGGGCGACTGAAACGATCAATAATACCAGACCACCTCAGAAGGAGTGTTGTGTACCAGTAGATTGGATATATGATTCAAACGAGTTGTAGACTGTCTTATTTTAACATCTCAACGTTAAGCAATGAGACGGGATGTACGATGGTATGGCTTTGAGCTTAGTCTCGATCATAGACTAATAGACTGATAGGCAGTAGCTCAATGAGATAGACGAGAGGTGCGTGTGTACCTCGTACCTTGAGGTTTGACACGCTTGTTAGCCACACCAAGTGAAGGGTCGCTAAGGGTCCCATGTAAGAGCCAAATGACGTGAAAGGTTGGCCAATAGATACGAGTAGAGCCAAAAACCGCATGAGGCGTTGGCCAAGACTCAGTCATAGACTAATTATCCGTGGGGAAAGGGCTAGTAACTGTACGAAAGTGATGTGAGACATGATAGTCAAGCTAGAAAGCTCTGATGGTTGAACGGTATGCCAGTTAGGCTAGTAGTCCCGTTGACTAAGATTTTTACTAGTGAAGTCAGAAAGCCCCCTGAACTAGGCAGTATGCCAATCTGGCTTGAGATGTCATCTTGTCCTCAGTATGGCAAGAGTGCGTGGCATCCAGAGCGGTAGCTAACATGTGCACTATAATCGATGACATAGCGAGGTATCAACAGTAAACCCAAGTGAGTTGAGTATGCTTGTGAGAGGTTGAAGGACAGACTATGGACCCTAAGGCGATTGCGTTCCTAATCTGGGTTTAGGATTAGACTCACTGGGATATTCGAATATCTTACCCTCACCACCCTAAACCCCTTTTCAGGACTTGAATATGGACCCTGAGGAGAAGCCGATAGAGGAGGACCTCGTAGAGGTGGAGCCAATAGGAGATGAGTTGATGGAGGAGGTGGGGGAGATGGTATAGATCACCTCCCAAAGTTGTCAAGGTGGAGGTTCGTGCTTTGGGTTGCACTGAAGGCCAGCGACCTACCTAAGACGTCACTACTCACTGGCCGAAGTTAAGGAAGATAATCAGGGATTGCCGCATGCTTGGAAAAGGGGCGTGACAACACCTTGTCAAAATTTAGTATCAAAGCGAGGAACCTCGGTTTAGAGCTTGGAGTGAATTTTTTTTGTACGGCTGAATTGGAGTGATAAGGTTGAATTGCTCTTTCTAGGAGAGTAAATTAGGAACTTGCTTCGCTATTTGCGTATTGGAGGAATAGTTGAGCATAGTAGGCATATCTCAATTATACATGGTATGGGACGTGTATAATTTAGACATGAATGAGTGTTAGAATTGAGATACATGGGATTAGGTGGTCCTATATTTAGCCGTGTTGGTGCGGTATGAGCCGTGTGCAGTAAGGCCAGACATTTGAACCTATTGATGTTGAGATGGTTAGTGTAATGGATCCCAAAAAAAAAGGTAGAGATGACCAACAAGAAGAACGAAGAAAATACAACAAATAGTACTTGTCAATATGCCACTTTCTCCTTGACTTGTCTGATTTCAATGAACGCTGGAAAGAATTTATTTAATTTGTCCAATGTTATTGGGTATTTATTATTCAATAGTGTCATTTTCTAATGCTGTGATTGACGACATATATCGAATATTTTTATAAGATTATCATGTAAAGAAGATAAAACAACCTCTTTCCTAGAATTTGCATGTGAAATACACAAAAAAAGCTCTGACAAATATTTGATATGACCCTTCAAGTATAACGCACACCTTACAAATCCATGACATTTCGATGTATACCAAAAATAATTATTATTGAATTAATAATATATCTATTGCTTGTAATTAGCAATTAAATTAATCGAGGAAATTTCACTGTAGTTTGTAGCAAGCATGCACCGTCAATATGACATGGCGTGACTCATACGCTTCTAAGCTTATCGCTTAAGTCTTGGATCTCTAACAAAAATAAATTGATGTTTCAAGTCAGAGTCTTGGAAAGATTCTAGATAGTTGCAGCTGATCAAGATCCCGACCACCGATGCGTAGAATTTCAACCTTTCAATTTCGCATTTAATTGAGAAATGAAAAAATTCAACTTCTTTAATAAGGAATATTTTACTGAACATATTACAAATTTAAGATCTTATTCATGTCTTTTACGTTTCACGTCACACTTCGACTCTCGTTGAACTCATGATAACTCTCCTGAATTAATTTTAGTTGGACAAGAGTTTAAACTCCAACTGTCAAATGCTTGATTTCTGCATGATTCAGACTTTTGAAATCATCTACTTTGTTTATAAACGTGCTCATCTTGATATTAGGAAAATTTCACAAGTTTGAAAGTCAAGTTGAGAGCATTGTTCACTGAAAGAGTCATAAGTTCCTTTTATCATTATTTAAAAAAATTCATAGATGATCATAATATAATATTCATATGGAAGATACACATTATATAATTCCACAGAAACATAGTCAATTCACATCATCTTTCTTTACTTCGGGTTTTTTCTTCTTTTTGTACTGGAGATATCTCTCCTCTTTGTAATTTGCATGATTTGGCTGAAATTATATCCAAGTCAGTTCAATTTTCTAAATATCAGAAAAATTTATACAGAAGATCGAGTGTAATTAGCAAAACTATCTTCTCAGAAGACAAAAAAGAAAATTTCTTTTCATAAAGTGTGCTACTTAGTTATAATAGTTCTGAAAATGTTTTGTTTTGTCTCAACTGTGGTCTGGACAATAATTTTCCTACTTTTGTGATATTTTCAATCTTGAGCTCGACCAAGGGACATTAATATCGATTCTCATTTTCTATGTCCTATGCAGTTTATCATTTTGTGTCCAATTCTTGCTTGTCATACTCTCCAGTAATTCATTCCAGGGCCCGCTCTTCATGTTCGATTCACTCATGAGAGGCTTTGTTTACAAGTTCACTCAGGATCTTCTAGTTATGTAGTCACCCTCCACTTAATGTCGTTCAAGGTTTAACATATCCATAAATAAATAAAAAGTAACCTTATGATAACCAAAAAGTTTATATTATTTCGTACATCTTTATCTCAATAAAGCAGAATAGATACTCACAATCTCAAGCATAAGATTATATTTACAGGACTATATAAATGACATAAATAGTGGCATCTTGATTAAATTCAAGATCTTATTTAAATCCGATCAGTTTTCTATTTATGAAAGAAAATATAATAAGATAAGGATATAATATTCTAATGTCATGAATCTTTTATTGGTCTAAACAAATGAATTTTGGAGAAAAGAACATCTCACATGATTTTCCGAAGGATGCAAGTTTGTATTCTTTGACCCGTACGAGGACATTTCACCAGTATTTACATAATCTCGATATGGATAGACACATACCCCTAAATCAAATGGCCTAGAACGTTCCCGTGAATCATGGGCAGAGAAATGAAAAGGACAACTTCAAGCACGTGGACAGCGAAGTGAAAAGGACTCTTGTGAATAACAGAAAGTTTGAATTGGTCATTTAATAACCATCTACTCAATGTCAACCATCATATGACTTTGACTAATCGCATGAACCAGATAATTGTTGTTCGGTCTAGATTTCCTTGTTGAGCTCCACAAAAGATACAAATTTTCCTTATTCACTTTGTCAGCACATGACTTGTGTACCTAGTTGGTTCGACGAATTTTCCTATCATGTAATCAAGATATGATCTAATGGATGAGATCAAATGGTATGCTGTGAATCAGTTAATGCCCACTTATTTGAATAGATCTAATTGGCTAGAGCTAATTAGTTTCAAAGTTTAATACTTACCAATAGCTTATGGTAATAAAAAAATTGTACTCCCACCTGAGAAGCAATGAGCCAGTGCTTACATATGCATCAAATGAGACAAGGTTAGAGAGAATCCGCTCCTACCATCATTTATCACATACAAACATGATCATATCCCTAAGATCCATCATTTATCATAGGCAGGGGATCCAATGGTGGTTGGGAGGAGGAGAGAGGGGGTGGGGTTTTCCATATATAGGGGTAGGCATTTTGGGTGGTTGGGATCTCCCATATCCCTCCTCGTAAACATATCAAGAATCTTATTGTTAGGGTTCTTAGTTCCTTTTCTAATTTCTTGGACAACCTCATCGAGGGTTGATGTATTGACTCATAGCTAAAATCCAACACTCAACGGTCTAGGCACTTAGTTTCTCCTAAATCAAGTTTTCCCTTCTTTTCATTCTTATTTATTTCATTGACAACTTGCAAATTAATTGCCGGGCGAATGTTAAAGAGAGATGTAGTTAATACACATAATATATTGATATAATGTTTTAGCTTACTGTGTACACAATCAATGGCTGAGGTCCGAGACGGTTGCATTTTGGTCATAAACGGTTCCAGATGTGTTCCCTTCAAGCTAGGTAGATATGGAACAGTGCAGTCCTCACTGCAGCCATTTTAAAACTGGAACAAATTCAAGTCAAAAGGCAGGCACAGCTTCTTGGAAATTCACAAACATCACTCAATCAATACGTAATAGAAAGCCAACTTTACTAATGATAAATAATAAAGTTATTGTTATTATTGTCATCATCATCATCATAATAGCAGTAGATAACAAGACAAGAATAGTAACAATAATATGGTGATCGACAAGTTTGGTTTATTATCTACTTTGTCATCTATACTTTTTCCTAAAATTGAGGGCTCTACTCAATGCGGTCATATCCAGGTCATCACTTTGGCATCAACTTGAGGACAGTGTTAAGTTACAACATATGTATATATCTCACCGAAACCTGTTTTATTAGAAAAAGAACTAATTGTGAGGATTCGTGGGTTGATGATTGCCCTGTGTGTGGTTATCATGTTGAATTGGTCAAGGTAAATGAGGCGGGACGAAGACAAATTTCTATTTTTAATTAGAGATGTCCAAAACACGTAGATAAAGACCTTTTCCTGATGGTCGGACAACATAAGGAAAAGAAAGAAAGAAAATTACCTAGACCGTCTAGTGTGGAATTCTGAGGTTTACCTAAGGTGTATGAACTCTCACATTTTTTTAATCTGCCAAGATAAAGAGGAGTTATTGCACGGCTCGCAATTTAATTTGTTTTAATCATTTGAGTCTCAAAATGAAACTCAAATGACCGATGTTCAGATGAGCTTGGTTGCATGTTTCACCATGCGATATTTTTGTTTCTATGTTTTCCACAGAGAACACACCTTTACTTTTATTCTAAATTCGTGTTCAACAATGACCCACTTTATTACCATTCTAAGTATTAGAGCTTTATTCTTCGGCTTATGCAACAAAGAGCAAGACGAGGGAAATTACATTAACAAAGGACCAATGAGACACTCTAGAAGTACCATGTTAGACATAAACTCTAGAAGAACGAGTAATCTATGATATTAACAAAAAAAAATTGTGAATTAATATCTGGTATGGTGGATATAGTTTATAAGAAGATAAAAAAGAAAAAAGAAAAAGAAAAGCTAGACGTGTCACGTATTTATTAGATTCGAGATCACACATTTCATAATCTTAAATTCGAGCAATCCCTCGAGCCATTCCAGCACTTGAACCAAGTTTCATCATCAGCTGTTTAAAACAAGATGACAGTAGCAGGAAAGAGATTGAAAAAACAAACGATACTAGAATTCAAAGAAAAAAAATCAACTATCGGTACTTTCGGATGAATGTCCTGCCCTGGTTTCCAGAGTAGGGGTGCCCTGAATGCAATGCACCCTAAACCCTAAACCCTGCTTTTTTCAAAAAAAAAAAAAAACCCAAAAACCCTTCTCCCTTATTAAAATGGGAGCCGTCCAATCAAAAACCGGACGGCTCCAATTTAAAGGCACCTCTGGCCGGATCCCACCGGGTCAGAGGATCCGGATTCACTATCCGTGGTCATATTATCATTCTGCATAGTACGTGAAACCCATATTGGTCCCGTCCACGTTGCTCAATCCTTGGATGGAATATTCCCATGCCTTGTCCTACTTTTCAGAGCTCTTCCGCATTATAAATACATCGTCCTCATCATCATATCGTCCAAGTCTCTCTCTCCCTTTCCCGCAACCTTTTTTCAATGATTCCTCCGAGAATCTCGCTCGATGCTCGAAAGCTCCTCCTCTTTGTAGCTCTTTCCTTTTTTGCAATCTTCGCGACATTCAGCAATGGCCCTCGCATCGCAGTGGCGCAGACCAGTAACAACAACAACCATGCCCAAACGATCCCGGTGAACATTGGGGTGGTTCTTGATCTGGAGACATGGGTGGGTCGGATGGGATTGAGCTGCATTAAAATGTCTCTCTCTGACTTCTATAGTTCAAACCCTTCATACAAGACCAGGCTCGTCCTCAATGTAAGAGACTCCAAACGAGATGTGGTTGCTGCTGTTGCTGCAGGTTCTCTCTCTCTCTCTCTCTCTCTATAGCGTACTAACTGGTCATAGAAGATAAAGCACTACATGCAGCTGTTTGTGTGATGCCTGATAAATATAATTTTCTCTTATAATGAGGTATTCGCCAATCTTATGGAAATGTCAGCTTCAATATATTTGAAATTGGAGAAGAATTCCTGGTTAAATTTTCAAGGGCACAACGAAATAATGAGTGTGAGTTCCATTCAAAGCAATACGCATTCTCCCAGCAAAGATCCACAAAGCCCCAATAATAGAGCTCCAAGAAAAAACGACCAAGGTTATATTTACCAAAAAATAAGGAGAGATAGATATTTTGGCTCCCATCCACAAGAACTATCTGTCACCAATCTATGCTCACTGTCTTAGCTGTCTGGCACGCATACTTGATTTAAACAGATGGAATTTTTTGTCTTCAAGGGGTTTTTATCATTGTGCAAAGGGATAATTCTCCAAAAAGTCTAAAACCAATTGCATTTTGTCAATTTAGTCATAAACCTTTTGATACTTTGCCAATTCAGTTCTTCTGACGACTTTGTCACGGAAAATACTTACGTGGATGTTTGATGAGCACCGTTAGCTGGATCAATAGGTCATTGGCATTGATTTGGTTGCCGGATATCAAAACAACATCATTTTATGCTTTCAAATCACCCTTCTTCTACCTCAAATTGAAGGCTCGCCCAACTCCTCAAGAACCCTAACTCAAAATCGGCAGCAAATTGAGACCCTCAAATTGGCAAATCACTAAAGTTCCTTGGTTGTTCTGTTCACACTGAAGTCCCCAAACGTTATCGCTCAAATCGACACCCCCAATCTGAAACGACAAGGCTTGCGCTCCTGATTTGCTTGTGTTGTCGACTCACGTTGATATGTTTTCTTTTTCTTATTGTGTCCCCCTGATAACGCCAACGAAACAACCAAGGAACTTCAGCAATTTGCCGATGTGGGGGTGCCGATTTTGAGCTAGGGTTCTTAAGGAGTTGGATGACCGTTCAATTTGGGGCAAGAAGAAGAGTGATGTCAAAGCATAAAACAACATCGTTTTGATATCCGTTGACCACATCAACACTGGCGACCTACTAGTCCGGCCAACGGTGCTGACTAGACATCCATGTTGGCATTATCCAAGGACTAAATTAGCTAAATAAAAAGGTTTAGGAATGAATTGACAAAAATGCAATAGGTATAGGACTTTTTAGATAATTATCCCCTGTGCAAATGAAGTCGTTGTCATCTTCTAATAGAATCAAAGATAATTGATCTCTTTCCGGCTGGGAATGAGGAGGATCTCGAAGTCAGAGAACATATCAATACAATCTCCCCCCCCCCCCCCCCCAAGTCTTGCGGTTGTATGAGACTGACGGTTTGACGCTTAGCTTGACAGCTGATGAGGGTTCGCGGATTTTGTTCAGTCCACGCCATGCGGTGCTTCATAACATGACTCGTCTTTGAGCGTAACATTTGACCGTAGAACCTTCTCACGATATTTCACAGTCATCCAAACCGAACATCTCTAATCTGCTGAACGTTTCTTTGTGGTGTCGTTTTCTGTGGTTTAGCAGCACCATTGAAATAGTATTGTATTGGTGTTAGTCAAAAATTGATATTTGAAATGAAAAGTCCGCCTTCTTTATTTTCTCGTATTTCAACAACATACATACATACATAAATATATAGATAGGGTTTTATCTTGAGAAAAATGTGTGCTTGGAGTACTATGGTAGGACTACTATTGTCTATTGTATTCTTTGAAGAATATACACTTTTATAGGTCTCCTGTGACTCTCGTCCCATTATAAACGTAGTAAAATTCTATCAAATAATGTCTGCATAATGAACCTGGTTAGAAATCGTCTCGCAAAAGACACATGCTAAATAGCATAAAAGTCATTTCAGAGAGGAAGTTTGATAGACAATATTAAATTCTTTTCTTTGGGAAAGTATATAAACTAGGTATATCTCTACATAATTTGGCTGATTTTCAATTTAGTTGAGCTAAACATCCTGGTTAACAAGTTTGGTCGAGTTAAGCAAGTGAATAATTATTTCCATGGAAGTTGTCTGGTACTAATGGTCAAGTGAAAAAAACTAAGATTTCTACATTGGGGCTTGACCTCACAAGATCCATACAATTGAAAATGGGGCTTGGATTCTGGAGTGGAATTTTCTGGCGCCACAAGAAAAAAGAAGTCAACTTAACGAAGAAGAAGAATCGAATTGATCATGTGTAGGCCAAGTTATCGAATTAATTTCTGATTGTTTGCAATATCATATGCCAAACAATATCAAAGACAACAACCAAATGCCTGCCATGTGGTAATTAATTATATCTTTAGATAATATTAAGTAATTCCAACTTCAAAATCCTATTTTACTTTTTCTCAAACATTCTATTGTTATAATATTGCATCAAGTTTTAATCGGCTTTTGATCAGTACTACTGTGCTATGCCTTTTCCAATAAGAAATTCGATTGTCTGCCGTGCTGTTATCGTTTCACCGTCTTTTCTGATTCGCCTCTGCAGCACTTGATTTGATGAAGAATAAGAAAGTCCAGGCCATAATAGGCCCTGAAGATTCAGCACAAGCAGAATTCATCATTGAACTTGGGAACAAATCTCATGTGCCCATCATCTCTTTTTCCGCTACTAGTCCGTCCCTCAGTTCGATTCGTTGCCCATACTTCATTCGAGCCGCACAAAATGACTCGTCCCAGGTGAATGCCCTAAGTGCAGTCGTGGAGGCTTTTGGTTGGAAAGAAGCTGTCCTTGTATATGTGGACGATGAGTTCGGAGATGGCGTCATACCTTCTCTTACCGATGCTTTGGAAGAGGTCGACACGCGAGTCCCCTATAGGAGCCTCATTCTTCCTTCGGCCACGGATGGTCAAATCCTACAGGAACTCTGCAAGTTAATGACGATGCAAACGAGGGTTTTCATCGTGCACATGTTACCTACCCTTGGTTCTCGGCTATTTGCCAAAGCAAAAGAGGTAGGAATGGTGAGCGAAGGTTATGTGTGGATCTTGACTAATGGAATCACTGACCAATTGAATTGGGTTGATTCATCTGTCATTGCTAGTTCGATGCAAGGAGTACTGGGCATCGAGACTTATGTCCCAGCCACACAAAACCTAAACACCTTCATGCTCCGGTGGAAGGTGAAACTTCAACAAGACAACCCTTCCGTCCTTAATCCTAGGTGGAACATTTTCGGATACAGGGCTTATGACACTGCTCGGGCTCTGGCAATGGCTGTTGAGGAAATGGGTGCGACGAATTTTACCTTCCAGATGTTGAATGCTTCGACAAATGCTACAGATCTTGACACTGTTGGCGTCTCTCAAAATGGTCATAAACTTCTCCAAGAACTTGTTGGCGGTGAAGCCAAATATTACGCAAATATTACGTAAGATATTACGTGAGAGTTATTTTGTCTTTTATATAGATTTGCTTTTAAGTTAAAAGCAATATCTTTATATTAGCAATATTACGTTTTCTATTTTAGCATAAGATGTGAAAAGAAAGAGGAAAGAAAAAGAGAGAAAGAAAAAAAAGAGAAAAAAAGAGAGTTTTTTCTTTGTGGGTGTTCTCAATCTCTTCGTGCGCTGATCTTGAGAGAAGATCGTGGTTGTATTCATCTATCTTCAAAGTTTAGTGGATTCGCAGAGTGCCTCTGCGCGGAGACGTAGCCCAAGTTTGGGTGAACTTCGATAACAAATTCTCTGGTGTCTTCTTCAGATTTGATTTCTTTATTATTATATTCTGCCTGGGTAGATCGTTTGTTCGCGTGATTTAGTGGAATCGACGCGCGATTTCTTAACAACTGGTATCAGAGCCTGGTTTGGCTAATCGAGAGCATCGGCGATTTTTCGGTGAAGTTTGATTGAAAGCAAACGGTATGGCAGAAGACAAAATCTGAATCGATAAATTCGATGGGCAGGATTTTGGATGGTGGAAACTTCAAATTAAAGATTATCTTTATCAGAAAGATCTTTATGCACCACTTGAGGGTTGGAAACCAGAGATGGCTGAAAAGGATTTGACAACAGAATCCAAATGGAAAATACTTGATCGAAAGGCGCTGGGTGCAATTCGTTTAGGATTAACGAAAAATACAGGTTATCACATCGCAAAAGCAAAGACTGCAAAAGAAGCGATGGATATTCTTACGAATATTTATGAGAAGCCGTCTACGTCAAATCAGGTATTTTTATTGAAGAAATTGGTTAATATGAAATTATCTGACAGAGGTTCTGTGGCAGAGCATATTAACAATTTTACACAAGTCACAGGTCAGTTGGAATCCGCAGGCATAAATCTGGAAAGAAAGCTTCAAGCTTTATTATTTTTATGTTCTCTTCCAGAAAGTTATAATACTGCAGTGCAGGCTATTTCAAGCACCATGAAGGATGATTTGACTCTGGATGATGCTGTGAGTAGCATCATGGATGAAGAGATGCGAAGAAAAGTCTCAGGTAGAGATAATTTTTCAGCATCTTCATCTTCTACGGTACTAGCTGTGGAAAACCGCGGAAGAAGTAAAAGCAGAGGAAGATTCACTTGGCGTGGTAGATCACAATCAAGGGGAAAGAGGCCAGTCGCAAAAGATGAGTGTTGGTTTTGTCATAAAACCGGACACCGAAGGTTTCAATGTGAAGCCTATTTAAAGAAGCAACATGATGAGAATCAAGGAGCTAACGTGGTTAGTGATGAACCGTTAATAGAAAATTTGTGCTTATCTGCAGGGTCTGACTTGATGACAGACAAGTGGTTTATTGATTCTGGTGCTTCTTTTCATTGTACATCGCAAAGAGAAATATTTGTTGATTATGACAGCGGAGATTTTGGGCAAGTGGTTGTGGGAAACGGCCACACGTGTCCAATTGTTGGTAAAGGAACTGTGACGTTGAATATTTCAGGTGGAGGACGTCTAGTTTTACGTGAAACTAGACATATCCCAGAATTGAAGAAAAATCTTATTTCAACTAGTAAACTTGACCAAGAAGGTTTTGTAACAACCTTTGGGCACGGAGAGTGGAAGATAAGCTCAGGGGCAAGAGTAGTAGCAAAGGGAAAGCGTACGGGTACACTTTACCTTCTCTAAGGAGACAATATCAGCGATATGGTTGCAACTACAGTGGCTACAGGTAATTTATCTACTCTTTGGCATTATCGTTTAAGGCATCTTGGTGAAAAAGGTGTAAAGCAATTACATTCAAGAAAATTGCTTCCAGGTTTACAAAAGGTTGAGTTAGATTTTTGTGAGAGTTGCATTTATGGAAAACAAAAGGCAGTAAGTTTTCAATTGAATGGGCGACAAAATAAAAATCAGAAATTAGAGTTGGTTCACACTGATGTATGGGGACCGGCACAGGAACTCTCTTATGGTGGTAAGAGATATTTTGTCACATTTATTGATGATGCAACAAGAAAGACTTGGGTTTATGCGCTGAAAGAAAAATCAGAAGTTTTTGGGATATTTAAAATGTGGAAAATCATGGTAGAAAAAGAAACAGGTTATCACGTGAAATATTTGAAATCTGATAATGGCGGTGAATACACAAGTAAAGAATTTGCAGAATATTTGAGCCAAGAAGGCATACATGGGTTGAAAACCGTTCCTAGAACTCCTCAAGAAAATGGTGTTGCTGAGAGAATGAACAGGACCATTCTAGAACATGCGAGATGCATGAGGCTACATGCGGGTCTCCCGCTACACTTATGGGCTGCTACAGTTGATGCTGCTGTTTATCTTATCAACAGAAGTCCATCTAGTGCGTTGGATGGAAAAATACCGCAAGAACAATGGTCAGGTAAAAAGATTAATTATTCTTACCTGAAAGTTTTTGGGTGTATTGCATATGCTTTGATTGACAGGGAAGATAGAAAGAAGCTTGATGCTAAATCCCAAAAGTGCGTCTTTATCAGATATGGTGGCGATGAGTATGGCTATAGGCTTTGGGATTATGAGAATAACAAAGTCATCCGCAGTCGGAATGTGGTATTCCATGAAGAAAAGATGTACAAGGATCGTCAGACAGAGCATGAAAAAGAAAAAGAGCCAGAATATGTTGAGTTAGATACAATGCCCGTGAAGATGATTCCGACAAATCAGGGTGCTCGTGAAGAAGAGATTCAAGATGAATCTATTATCAATGAGGAGGAAATTCAAGACGAACATAATGATTCAGAGGAAAATAATAACTCTGAAGAACCTACGTTGAGGAGGTCTACACGTGTGAGAAAGCCAAAGGTAATTTTTGATCCATCGTCATCAAATATTGTTCTGAGTCATGTCTTGTATACAGATTCGGGAGAACCGGAGACTTATGACGAGGCAAAGAAAGACACGTCTCACGTGAAGTAGGAGCATGCTATGAAAGACGAGATGAGCTCGTTAATG
Source organism: Melaleuca quinquenervia (assembly GCA_030064385.1). Classification (NCBI taxonomy): domain Eukaryota; kingdom Viridiplantae; phylum Streptophyta; class Magnoliopsida; order Myrtales; family Myrtaceae; genus Melaleuca; species Melaleuca quinquenervia. The sequence goes on from CM057720.1 coordinate 9,571,863, forward strand.
CAGAACAAAACTTGGGAGTTAACCAAGTTGCCCGCAGGTAAAAAAGCTTTATTAAATAAGTGGGTGTACAGGATCAAAAATGAAGCTGATGGTAATATCAGATACAAGGCGAGGCTTGTAGTTAAAGGCTATTCTCAAAAGGAAGGTATTGATTACTCTGAAATATTTTCACCAGTAGTGAGTAGTGAAGATGACATCAATAAGACTTTTATTGAGTATTGTTGCAGTGGAGGATCTTCATCTTGAGCAATTAGACGTAAAAATAGCATTTTTACATGGTGACTTAGATGAAGAATTATACATGGTGCAACCTAAAGGTTTTGAAGTTCAAGGTAAGGAGCACATGGTATGTCGCTTGAAGAAAAGTTTGTATGGCTTAAAACAAGCTCCGCGACAGTGGTACCTAAAGTTTGATGGTTTCATGGAAGCAAACGGATTTACACATTGTGAGTCTGATCATTGTGTTTATCTTCACAAGTATAGCGATGGTGATATTGTGTATCTCTCTTTATATGTGGATGACATGCTAGTAGCTAGTTCTAATATGAAGAGAATCGCAGATGTGAAGAAGATGTTAGCATCACAGTTTGCTATGAAAGACTTGGGAGAAGCCAAGAATATTTTAGGCATGAAAATCATCAGAGATAGGAAAAATAAGAAATTATGGTTGTCGCAGGAGGATTATGTGAACAAGGTGTTAAAGAGATTTAACATGGATAACGCAAAACCGGTTGCAACTCCTTTAGCGAATCACTTCAAACTTTCAAAAAGTTTGTGTCCAAGTACTCAAGCTTTGAGAGATGAGATGGCGGTAGTTCCATATACATCGGCAGTAGGGAGTTTGATGTATGCCATGGTAAGCACGAGACCAGATATTGCACAAGCAGTGGGAGTAGTAAGTTGATATATGCAGAATCCAGGCAAGGAGCATTGGAATGCAGTGAAGTGGATATTGAGATATCTAGCAGGTACATCAAATTATTCTCTTTGCTATGGTGGTACATCCCTAAAATTGGAAGGTTATGTAGATGCAAATCACATGGGTGATCCAGATAGTGGTGAGGATACCACTGGATATGTCTTTACAGTTGCAGGTACAGCAGTGAGTTGGGTATCTCAACTACAGCAAGTGGTGGCTCTATCGACAACGGAATCCGAGTATGTGGCGATCACAGAAGCCTCCAAGGAAATCATATGGTTACAAGAGTACATGGAGGAATTACATCGAAAGTAGCCGGTGAGCACACTATGGTGTGATTGTCAGAGTGCAGTGTACTTAGCTAAGAATGCAGCTTATCACAAAAAGACGAGACATATCAAGAAGCGTTATCACTTCATTAGGAAAGCATTAAAAGATAATGAGTTGAAGCTACAAAAAATTGATGGCTCGAAGAATCCTGCTGACATGTTGACCAAGGTAGTAGACAGAGAAAAACATATTTTCTGTACTACTGCTATTGGTATTACTCCATGTTAATTGAAGAGGAGTAACACAGAGGCACAAATTCCAGTTACTAGCTTTTGAAGAAGATGGTTGAAAAGTTGCTTGGTGCATTGAGTATATTTGTCTTCAAGTGGGAGATTGTTGGCGGTGAAGCCAAATATTACGCAAATATTACGTAAGATATTACGTGAGAGTTATTTTGTCTTTTATATAGATTTGCTTTTAAGTTAAAAGCAATATCTTTATATTAGCAATATTACGTTTTCTATTTTAGCATAAGATGTGAAAAGAAAGAGGAAAGAAAAAGAGAGAAAGAAAAAAAAGAGAAAAAAAGAGAGTTTTTTCTTTGTGAGTGTTCTCAATCTCTTCGTGCGCTGATCTTGAGAGAAGATTGTGGTTGTATTCATCTATCTTCAAAGTTTAGTGGATTCGCAGAGTGCCTCTGCGCGGAGACGTAGCCCAAGTTTGGGTGAACTTCGATAACAAATTCTCTGGTGTCTTCTTCAGATTTGATTTCTTTATTATTATATTCTGCCTGGGTAGATCGTTTGTTCGCGTGATTTAGTGGAATCGACGCGCGATTTCTTAACAGAACTAGCCAATACGACATTATGCTGTGGATTATGACCTTATTCCCAAATCACTGGATACTTTATCGACCTATTTAAAGCCGTGATCAAAGAACTACCTTATGCTGTGGATTATGACCTTATTCCGTTTGCCTTGCCTAATGGAAGTAGCGCTGGCAGTTACAATGACATGATCGATCAAGTATATTACCAGGTGAAATAACATATTGCAAGCGATTAATTTCATTGTGTTTAGATGTTGAAACTAACTATGCTATCATGGGGTTGACAAAGAAAATATTTCCCTTCCTTTTGTTTGAACAGAAATATGATGCAATGGTGGGGGAAATGACAATCATTGCAAACAGATCATTGTACGTGGATTTCACCTTACCATACACCGAATCCGGGGGGTTGGTGCTTGTGCCATACAAGGACAACAAGAGCAAGAATGCTTGGGTTTTCTTGAAGCCACTCACTTGGAACCTTTGGCTGATAACTGGATGCTTCTTTGTGTTTATAGCATTGGTCGTGTGGATTCTTGAGCATCGGATCAACGAAGATTTCAGGGGTCCAGCCTCGCATCAAATTGGCACAAGCTTCTGGTTTTCCTTTTCAACCATGGTTTTCGCACAAAGTAATCATCCTTCACTTTCATAGATTAATCCAACGTTACAATTGAAGAATTTATGTGTTTCCCTTAATTTGGATTGCAGGGGAGAGAGTATTAAGCAACCTAGCGAGATTTGTTGTGAGTGTGTGGGTTTTTGTGTTACTTATACTAACGCAAAGTTATACGGCAAGCTTGAGCTCTCTGTTGGTGGTGCAAAATCTACCAACTGTAACTGATGTAAATCAGCTCCTAAAGAGTGGAGAAAAAGTGGGATACAAGGACGGCTCTTTTGTCTATGGATTGCTAAAGCAATGGAAGTTTGACGATTCCAGACTAATATCTTATGATTCCCCTGAAAAATGCGATGCGCTTCTTTCCAAGGGAAGTGCAAAGGGCGGGATCGCAGCAGCATTTGACGTAGTACCCAACGTTAAAATTATTCTTTCTAAATATTGCAATAAATATACCACGATCCCTATATTTAAAACTGCTGGGTTTGGTTTCGTAAGTCCTCAATCTCTCAAGTTTTACCCTAAAGTTTTTCAATTACTAGGATTAGTCGTTATTTGTTAAATCAAAAAATATAATGTCCTGCGTCTTTGGGTTTACAGGTGTTCCCCAAAGGGTCTCCATTGGTGCCAGATATTTCGCGAGCAGTCCTCAACATAACTGAAGGGCCTGAAATGACGGAAATTGAGAATAAATGGCTTCCATCAAAATCCAATTGCCTGGATTCGACTGACTCCATTTCTTCCAACAGTTTGGGTCTTGACAGTTTCTGGGGCCTATTCTTGATTGCTGGAGCTGCTGCTGTCTTAGCTCTCCTCATTCACATGGTCATGTTCGTCAAAGGAAATTGGCATGTCGTTACAAGTTCTTCAGGTTCATCGTTGGAGAAATTTGTTGCATTGGGAAGAAGATTTTACCAAAGAGACCTCGACTCTCATACTTTTGGGACGGCCAGATTGAGAGATAGAAATATGGAAGACGGTGCCAATGAGATTGCAGCTGTTGAAATTATAGAACACACTAACTTCCCCCCAAGTCCGTCGAGCGACTCCAGCCAGATCAACGTTGTCTTAACCAATGAGCAAGGGTCACCATCTGCAGAGCAATGACTTCCTAATCATGAAGTCGAAGGGAGCCCCGAGATAGCGACAGATGTCTAGAAACTTAGATACTAAACTTTAATCCTTGACTAGTTGAACACCGTTTTTCAGATGACAGTATCTTCCCACTCATTATCGTCTTCTCATGTAAGGGATGCCATCGGAACAGCTTATTATCTAATCTCAGATAGTATGGACGAAAGATAGATGGATGCTTTTCATTCAATAGAGCCCGAGTAGTTGCTTGTCATGCAGTAAGCCTGAGACGTGCTAACTTAGATATATCTAAATCAATTTGCATATGCTTAGTCTAATAAAATCTACATAGACTTAGCATTACTTTCTTTGGTGAATGATTAGTGTAGTCTAGTTTAGGCTTGACGTGAAATTTGCTCATGCAATTTCATCACCTCAAACCAATCCAACAAACATCTAGTCATGCGCCGAGCCTAGTCATACATCTATTCACGTGCGAAGTTAAATAAGACACGTAATCATGCTAGAAGGTATTGGCAACCGAAAATAGTTAGTTGTCCATCAAAGACTACTTTCTTCGATTTTTCAAAGAAATTGGTGTTAATTAATAAAAAATCTATTCTAATGTTAGAATTCGATTTTTAAAGCAGGGCCAGGGCTGGCTTTCTTAAATATAACTTTAATGTTTTAATTTTCGAAATTTTTAATAAGAAATGTTGTTTTATTATTTTATTATTAAAATTATTATATATTATAAAATTTTGAAAGAGAGAGAGAGAGAGCCGAGTCAGGCTCAGAATCCGGCCCGAGTTCTTGGATAGGTTCTCTAAGAGGAAATAATAATTTTTAATTAAAAATACTTATTAATAAAATAAAAATACTATAGTATTTGATAAAAAACCGGGCCGGGCTCCGGACCGCGTCAGGTTCGGGCCTGACCCGGTCGAACCTTCTGCATGGGCCTTTGAGCTAAGGCCTCTAGCCCGACTCCAAGGATTGGGCTCGAACTCTCAGCTCAATCCTTTGTTTTTTCTCTCTTCTTTTTTTTTTTACGCCAGTCCATCCCCATTAGACCAACCCTAAAGCCCAGCTTCGCTTGTGTACTTGGATGTACACGATAACAAGCCCATATCGACCTAAACCCTAACCTTCGGCCCTAAAACTATCAAAAACTAAAACAAGCCCAATTTTCCTAAAACTAAGATCAGCCCATGGGCCAAACAAGTGTCTCCTCGGCCAGCCCAGTCTCCATCGGATCGCCTCCTCTCTTCTTTGCCGAATTCAAACGCCCGACCCTGCTGGCGACCAAATTACATCGGTCGAACCGCGTCGTCACTCTCGACCGGATCACATAACCAAACATCAGCAGCGTGTAATGTTCGCCAACGAATCAAACAAAGATGTGGTAACAAACCAACAAATCCTGGACTCGACCCGAACGGGAATTAATTCAAAGACCAGGAAAACCTATGTAGTCGAACTTGCATTCGGTCAAATGACAATAAGCAACGAGTGAAGATAGATCATTCGGGGACTCGAACATGTATTCCAGTTGAAAATGATCAACAAGTAAGGGTAAAACGCTGTGTGGTTGAAAACAAAATTCCCCTCACTCTGCTCGAGCTCCTGCTTTTTTCTCCTCTTTCACCGAACCTCCCCTACTTTTTCTCCTCTCCTTTGACTTTTCTTCTTTTTTGTCATTCTTATCTACCCTTATATTTCTCTTTCTTTCCCAAGATTTTGTTCCCCCCCCCCCCCCACCATCGTGAGTAAATATTAGGTGAGCATGGCGCAAAGCGCTCGGGCCACTAGGAGAGGGCCACCTGGCGAATGGGCCCCGCGTGCTATCTCATAGCAAGCGGGACCTACCTGCTAGGCGGTGCCCCATCAATGTCCGAGCGTACAGCGCCCGGACCATTAAATATTCCCCCCCTTTTCTATTGTCCTTTCTGCCGTTTTTCCTTTTCCCATCTTCTCAGATTTTTTTACCCATGCCAATAATAAGTCAACACGTGTCAAGTGAGGTAGGATAAAAAATATATTTTTATTGACATTATTTCAAAATTTTTAGGACTGAATTGGCAAAAAAAAAAGGTATAGGACTGAATCGGCAAAGTTGCAAATAATTTAGGATTGAATTGGCCAAAAATAAAGAGTTTAGGACTGAATCGACAAAGTTGCAAAAGATTTAGGACTCTTTCGACAATTGCTCCCAATAAAATAGAGTAAAAAGTATCACGAAAAACATTTTGACATGAATGATAATAGTAACATAAATAAATAAATAAATAACTCGTACAAACGCACAAAAGATTGTTTAACTTTTGATATCTTTAAGACAAGAAAGAGGGATTCTGTAAAATAAAAAAAGATTGTCATTTTCAATACAGGCTCTCTACAGTTATGTGCATCATTGCATTGGAAATAAAAATCTATTCTTATATTTAAGGATAACTTACTAACAACCGGCTTTTCCAGTATAAGAAATTTCTTGGCTCTTTCTATAAACAATCGACCAATATCTTAGCTAAGTACGCAACTATCTTTATGTATAGAGATTTCTTGGCCCCCCACAAAAGAGAAAACTCCACATAGCTTCGTTTTCTTCGGCTCTGGTCGCGGGATGCAAAAGGACAATTGCAATCCGTTTTTCCAAACGGAAGATGATCCTTGCATTGACCAGTTTTCGGAGTATTGGCTAAGTGCTTGACAAAGAAAAGAGGCGTTTAGTCTAGTGGCTTTTGAGGGTCAAGAGGCAAAACCTCATTCAAGACTAGATCGAGATGGAAAGAGAAATTGAGTTACCGTCACTGACCTTTTTTGTCCATTGTAATTGTATTGCTAATGGTAGTTTTTTTTTTTGGCAATCCGAGCCGGTCCCTAATCATTCTGTGACGAGTAGCTTAATGGAAAAATTAAAATTTAAGCTCCAACAATTCTTTGCAGCGTAAAGGTTAGTTTTGGGTTTTCCATTGTCGCCTAGGATTAGCAAGGTATCTATTTGGTATTTTTTATGTATCAGCATGTGGAGATTTCTCTCTGCAGGTGGCCTGTGAGGTTGCGTGCTTCTGAATCTCCAAATCCGTGTTTATCTACTTATTGACGCATCAATTGGTATTGCAGTTGACAATATCACTAAAGCACTAGTATCGATGGCAACGGAAAAAACTATCAGGGGACACAGGTCTTGTTCATGGCTTTTTGTCGTCTCAAGACATCTCTATTAAGAAATAGAAATTGCATGTCAGTTCTAGGAAAATAACAAGAGCAAACGATCTACCGAGACATATTATAATAATAAAGGAAATAAAATCTGAAGAACACACCATTTATTTGTTATTGAAGTTTATCCAAACTTGAAATATGTCTCTGCATAGAGGCACTTTAAGAATTTACTAGATTTCGAAGAAAGTTGAAATACAACGATGGTCTTCTCTCAAGATCGAACACAAATAGATTTTAAAATCACTTTTATCTTTACTCTTTTTCTTTTCTCTCTATTTTCTTTTTCATCATGTTAACGGCTAGCGTCTAAATATTACTAATATAAAGGTGCAACTTTTAACCTAAAAGCAAATCTATTAAAAAGACAAAAAAAATTGTCCTTACAAAATGTTTGGCTTCATCTATCAACAGTCTCCCACTTGAAGACAAACATACCTAATGCACCAAGTAACTTTGTAACCATCTTTTTGAAAAGCTAGTAACTAAAATTTGTACATCTATGATACTCTTTATTAATTAACATAGAGTAATACTAATGGTAGTAGCACAAAAAATGTTTTTTTCTATATCTACTAACATGTCAACTGGCTTCTTTGAGCCATCAATCTTTTATAGTTTCAACTCATTATCTTTCAATACTGACCTGATAAATTGATAACACTTCTTGATATCTCTCATCTTTAAGTGACAAGCTAAGTACACTGTACTTTGACTATCACTCCATAATATGCCTACTAGCTACTTTCAATGTAGCTCCTTCATGTAATTTTGTAAGCACATGATTTCCTTGAAGGCTTTTGTGATCGTCACATACTTCGCTTCTATCATCAATAGAGCCATTATTTTCTGTAGTTGAGATATTGTACCTATAACTATAAAGATATATCTAGTAATTCCAAAGATGTACCGCCATAACAAAGATGGTAATTTGATGAACTTATTACATATCTCAAAATCTATTTTATTGCATTCTAATGCTCTTGTCCACATAATATTGCAAGTATCCACTCACTACTCCCATTGCTTGTGCAATGTTTTGTTTCGTGCTCACCAAACATACATCAAACTTCCCACTACTAATGCATATGTAATTATCGATGTCTCATCTTTTAAAGCTTGAGTACTTTGACACATATCCTCGAAAAGTTTGAAGTGACTTGCTAGAAGAGTCGCAATTGATCTTGTATTATCCATGTTAAATCTCTTTAAATTCTGTAACACCTTGTACACATAGTCTTCCTATGATAGCCATAATTTCTTATTTTTCATGTCCCCAATTCTTTTCATGCCTAAGATATTCTTGTCCAAAAATTCCTAAACATATTGCACTATTGCTATTTTAGTCCTAAACCTTTAAGTTTAGTCGATTCAATTATAAACTTTTTAAAACCTTACCAATTCAACCATTTTGGCAAATTGTCTCGAACATGTAAGTATTTTCTGGACATCTACGTAAGCATGTTTCAAGAAAAAATTGTCGAAAGGACTGAATTGGTAAAGTTTTGAAAGGTTTAGAAATAAATTGGCAAAACTTAAAGATTTAGGACTAAATTGACAAACGCGCAATAGGTTTAGGACTGTTTGTACTATTTTCTCGTTAGATGACTAGTGTAATCAAGTTTTTAGATGGTCCATCTCTAGTTTGCAAGTTTAAGACAAACTCACACATCTTAGTTGGGTCCATAACTAGCCCATAATAGATTAGTGACAACTCATAATAAAAAGAAATATCTTTTCATAATCAATAGGGTCAATTCATGTCATAACAAAAAAGGCTCATAAGAGACCTCAAGAGGTTAGTGATACTTGTGTCCGTAAAATTTGCAATTTTTTTTGTCTATTAACGGACCATGGTATCTTCCGTTTTTGCTTCATTGTTATCGAATGCAACCCTAGGTTCAAATGTATGCTCATTAATGAAGCAAAATTAACAGATCAGGTTACAATCTCATATGTAAATCTTCACTTAACAATCTCATATTGCTAGTTAAAATGGATCCGGATGGCCTGCTCTGCTCCCCCAGCATAGTAGGTGATTTATGAGAGGGGGTGGGCCCCCCTCGGGCCCCCCTTTAATAGCGGGGCCCACCCCTTTTTACTTTTTTCTTTTAGTAAAAAGGCAGCCGTCTGATCCTTTGGTAGAGCAGCCTACATGCTCCCCCAGCAGAGTAGGCAATTTGGTTCCAGTTGTAATGACAAACTCCCAAAAAGGAAGAAAATACAACAAAGAGGACAATTAGAAGTTTTCAGGACGTCACTATCTTCCTGACCAATGTCATCAAAATGAACGGCCACCATAAAGATATATTGGGTTATTCCCCTTGTGTGATCCAAGAAATTGCGTGTTGGAAAGAATTTTGTATCTGATAAGCAATAGTGTCAATTTCCGATTTTGGGATTAATGACGCATGTCAGACTTTTTGCTGCACTCAATACTCTTTCCTAGAATTTGCGTGAAAAAGAGATAGGACATACTCCAAACTTCTTGATATAAACAAGCTCGTGGCCACTCGATGTATACTAAAAACAATTTTCTGAGTAAGCTAATAATATTCTCATTGGTTGTAATTAGCAAATTAAAATAATCTTGAAAATTTCATGGGAATCTCTAAGGGATATACATATACACTTTCAACGCAACACTGCGTGACTCACAAAGCTTTGAAACTTGTCATTTAAGTATTGAATCTCGATAGTATGTTATTCAAGTTCTGACTTAAAGACCTGAAAAGATTACAGTCAACCCCCATTAATTAATGCTCTTACTAGGTTGTTGCCTTTACTTTTTTTTGGGGGGGGGGGGGGGCTAGAACACAGGCCATTCCCTTTCATTTCCACGCTTAACTAAGAATAGAGAACATTCATCTTATTAAGTATAAGTAATGTTGTATTGAGCTTATTATATATATATATATATCTCTATATATATAATCTTGTTCTTGGCTTGTGCATTTCATGTTACACTTCGGTTCAATTTGTTTAATGAAAAACCATTTTAGGAAATTTTTGAACTTTTAAGCGTTCGGATGTGGAAAATCAGTCAAGCAACTAAAAAAGTTTTCCATAAATTGAAAATAAGGCTTAAATTAGGGAACATGACTTCTCCATTTAACAAAACGGAAGTCTTTTCGCTGATTCATTACTTCCCATCCAATTGAGAAAAATATATACCCCCATGTTTATTTCATATCTCTCGTCGACCTTTTTCCTTTTTCCTTGACGATTCTCTTTTACTTTTTTCATTACTCTTTTGTACCATCTGTAAGAGCCCAAGCTCACGAGCAAAAAAAAAAATGGAGGGTTGAAAAGTCAACAAGTTGAGGCGGTGGAGTGCTGCTGAATAAAAGGAGGGAGGAACGATCCAGAAGGGGAAAAGTAGAAGGAAAAAGAGAAGGAAAAAGGGAAAGAAGAGAGAAAGAAGAGGGAAAGAGAAAGGGGGAGGAGAAAAAAAGAAAATGAGAACGAAGCCGTGCTTCCAGAACATCGCCAAGCCGATCTAGCTTCGAGTTGTAATGCCCGGTAAGTATTCACGCCCCTCGTCTATTTAATCAGAAAAGATTTTGGATTTTCGGCTAAAATTCAGAATTATGAGGAAATTCGGAATTTTGGGGTAATAGAGCTGCAAAGTCTGATTTCAGAGTTAATTGGGTGAAAGATTATGTGAGTGTCGTAGCTTAAGGTGTCAAGAAGCCATAGCAACTGACGGAATTCAATTTGGACTCGCGATTTGTCCGAAATGTAATTTTGAACTTAGACGCGCACTGTTTACCACGCACGAACAGTAGTTTTGTGGCCCATTTTCATCGATTTTTGGTCGGATTTTGGGTGAGGTCAATTCATGAATGTTGTAGAACGTCGCAAGGGCTTTTCATGGATTATAAGATCGTTAGAAATGGAGTTTTATGGAAAAAATTATGGCATAAATAGATTATTGCTCAAGTTGCGCACAAAGGAAAATAGTTATTTTTGTTATGAGCAAGCTTTTTAATTGGCTCATAAGTGTAGTTTCATTGACAACGGGCGTGATTAGTCAAGTAAGTCATTAAAGTATTATTTTATTCGATTATAATATCGATTATCGTTCATTTGAAAGGATTGTGAGTTCCGAACGTTTGTCGTGGAATCGTTGGAATTGCTAGGTGAATAGTGTCATCTTTTCTTTATGTTTGCAAACTCATATTGAAAAATGATTGTAGAGAAGTAGCATTTTATTGCATAAAAATCTGGATGGAGCATTTATTACATGTGTGAACTTATGTAATTGGATTTATTGCATAAAAATCTGAAAAGTGTTTAAATTGGATTTATACATGTGTGAACTTATGAACTGATTTATAAAAAGATCCTGAAAAATATTTGAGAAAATGCATTTCTAGCGGAATTGAAGAATTATATGTTTGATTGTGAAATTATTTTGTAAATGTGTTTCAAATTGTCTTGTGAATGCAAGGATTTTATTGTGTGTTGGGTTTGTGCTCGATATTGTCGTGAGCCAATTGTGAGGCTGTGTGGGTATGCGCATATTATTCTAGGATATCCTTGTGGGCTAAGCCATCGGCATTGTAGGTGGAGACCTAATCAAGGGGGCAATCTTGGTCGCCTAATCATGGGATGCTATTCATGACCACGGCTAGACATTTGAGTAAGAGTTTGGTCAATGGATGGATCATTGACGTGTGATGTGAGTTTAGTCAATGGAATATGTCATTGACATGTGATTTGAGATTGGCTAATGGGATGGACCATTGGCATATGATTTTGATGAGATTGATTAATCGACTTGACCATTGATGTTTGTTATGATATTATTGATTTTTCGGTGTTATGATATCATTGTTTTTTCGTGATAATATTACTAAATTTAACGAGTATTATTTTTGTATGTGTTAAAGGTTATTTTACATGTGTTGATGTACAGTTGAGATGAAAGAGTTACGATATTATTTTGTAAAATGCATAGTGAGTGCTCAATCTTCTTAGAAGAAATGCACTACTCACTGAGATGTGGTTGCTCATCCCGTCTTTTTCCCAAACATTTCAGGTTCCATATCAGTGTGAAAGCACTATCGGTGAGGACTTTTGGGAGTCTAATTTCTTTTAGGCATGGTTTGAGGCTGCGTCCTTCAAAGGAAGAAAAGGACAGCCATGTCACCGCCCTTATTCCTATGGGATTTGGGGTGTGACACCATCTCCTGAATAAACTTCACTAACGCTCATGCTCTTCTACATTCCTTAAACATAAGATCACGTATAGTATCTTAAAAGTACGATATAATTATGTATAATATTTCTTTGCCCTTTTTATATTTCATGTTAGTCTGTGGACTACAGAATAAACAAAGATAATGACTCCAACTTGTCAGTTACATGTGATTTTTAACAATACGAGATGCCTTTAGTAGATTTCTCACTTGTTGTCAAATACCATAAGAACGATATTTCCACGGACAATGGTTCACTTTCTCTAATCTAACTTTTAATTCTTAAAGAGTTCAATTGGGTCAAGTGTTTGATTTTGCGAGATTCAATGTATTTAAACCATTTTCTTCACAGACAATATACAAAATTTCTTCCCATAATTTGTGCTTCTTAATCACCACGATTTTACAAATATAACATTTGTATTAACCGTGGTCTTTCTTTTAATATATCAGCAATCTTGACTGGATCAAGTGAATATAATATCACAGTCAAGTCTCATTTTTTATGTTATATTCAGTTCTTCATTTGGCGTGATTCTTGTTTGTCTTATTGTCCCGTTAATTTACTCCAAGCCCCGTTCTTTATGTTCGGTTTGCACATGACATATGATACCACATGTACATAATCACCCGCCACCTCCATAAAAAGTACTCAATCATAACAATTGTAATTATTTTCATGCCGTACATAAATAATTTTGAAGTTTATCAAAAAAATTGATCACTTTCATGGAATTTATATGCATGGCATATATAGTGGCATGTAAACATGACCAAACTTAGTGATCCGATGTAAATCCCACCGGTTTGCTAGTGATGAAAGCAAACATATCAAGATCAGGATACAATTCTCTCAAATCATGAACCTTTTTGTTGGTTTAAGAAATAAATTAATACCAAAGCAGACTTAAACTATATACATTATGATGCGAATTTCATGATTTTTTTAGTATCACGAAAGATGAACATCTCATATGATTTATACATAAATATGTAGTCTTGGAACTGTGCACGGACATTTCACTACCTTACACCATAATTTTTTTGAACTGGACAGGCACATAAAACAAGCGCTTGTGAATTGATTAAAAGTTTCTTATGGTGTGGAGCCCCATGAAATCAAACGGCCTAGAACATTGCCGTGAATTCTGGGCCATGTGGCAGACAGGCACACTGTATTCTTCTTTGTCAATTTGGACAAATCAGCCACATGGACAACGAAATGAAAATGACTCCTCTGCGTGAAAAACCAGAAAGTTTGAACATTGTCACTGATCGGGCAAACCACGTAAATGTTGTTTGGACTTGGTATCCCCATTGACCTCGAAACATATACGAAATTTCCGAGAAAGTTACTCACCTTGGCTGGTAGCATGACTCGGATAATCAGTCCAATCAACAAATTTTCATGTTGAGTAATCGGGATACAAGCCAATATTATATGATACATTGAGAATCGGTTAATGCCTCCATAGGTAATTGACTAGAGCTAATTTATTTCAAAGTTGTTATTCGATCACATAATTAAATACTTACAAATGTTGAATAATAATGTGAACAATATAATCCCTTGCAAGACGCAATGACTTGGTGCTCTTTGTAATGCATAGAGTGAGTCAAGGTAGAGAGAATTCACACCTCAATCATCAACCACCTCATTTAAAAAATAAAAAAACGACCGTTACCACCATGTGAAAGCCATAATGTTTGGTTTGCCACTAATATTTATCAACTCCATATTGACTATCATATGACGATCTTGCGACTAACCGTATGAGTCAGGTAGTTGTTATTTGGGCTCAATTTTCTTGTTGATATCCATAAAAGATATAGATATTATGCGCCTTGTCTGCCACATGATTCATATAATGGGCTCACTCCACGAATTCCCATGTCAAGTAATTGGAATAGACTTCGATGGATGAGATTGGACGGCACATTGAGAATTAGTTTATGCCTCCATGTTTAAGAAAGTAGATTGACCGGAGCTCACTTGCTTCAAATTCAACTTTTCTAAATCATATTGAAAGCAATCGAAGGAAATCGGAAAAGAGGCACAACCTGTGTGGGAAAATATTCAATTGTATTCATTCTATAATGTGTACATGTATTTATCTTTACAAGAATGTAGAATAAAAGGAAAAAATATACTATGGAATATTTACATTCCTTACAAACTAATGTATATTTGCAGCAATAATTTGTTCCTACGGCAAGTAATAGATATGCATATCACGCATATATTCCAACACTCCCCCTCAAGCTGATGGCTTATATATGTCCAAGACATTCAACTTGCCAAGTAGATATACGTGCTATTTATGACAAAGTGCCTCTGTGAAGACATCTGCTGGTTGATCTTGTGTGTCGATTCCCTTTGTCTTAATTATTCCTTCCTAAATCTTCTCACGGGTGAAATGACAATCAACTTCTATATGCTTCGTCCTCTCATGGAAAACAGGGTTTGCCGCAAGGTTCAAAGTTGCATCATTATCACAAAACAAAATAGATGGGCCTTTTAAGTGTATACCAAGATCTGAGAGTAGTCCTTGTAACCAAACTATCTCACATGTAGTTTTTGCCATCGCTCGATATTCTGCTTCAGTTGAAGATAATGATACGGTTGATTGTTTCTTTGACTTCCATGAAATCAAGGACTTTCCTAATTTGATGCAAAATCCAGTCACTGATCTTCGGCTCATTGGGCAAGTGGCATAGTCAGTATCACAAAAGGCCATCATTCTCATATCACAATCCTTGGAAAGAAAGATTCCTAATCCTGGGCAACTCTTCAGATATTTTACGACTTTCAATGTAGCATGCAATGTGATTGCTTGGGCTGGTGCATAAACTGACTAAGCATTTGTACTGCAAAACAAATATCTGGTCTAGTCATAGTAAGGTAAATTAGCTTACCCACTAGCCTCTGATAAATAGAAGGATCTTCAAGCAATTGATCTTCTATCTGCGAAGTTACCTCTGCATCGTATTCTGCTGTAGTCAATCTAAGGTTTTGTTCAATCGATACAACCGCTGGTTTACACCCTGACAATCCTGCTTCTGATATTATTTCCAGAATAAATTTCCTTTGACTAAGGGAGATGCCTGAATCTGAACGAGCAATCTCAATTCCCAAGAAATATTTAGGTGCTCCCAAATCCTTAATATGAAATGTCGAGTGCAAATATTTCTTCAAGCTATTAATTGCAATGACATTGTTCCCCATGATAAGAATATCATCTACATAAATCATCAATTAGATTTGCGAGATACCTTTTATCCATGTGAATAAGGCATAATCATATTTGGATTGTCTAAATCCAGCAGCAACAAGAGCTCTAGTGAACTTGGCGTTCCACTGTCGTGATGCTTGCTTGAGGCCATAGAGAGATTTGCAGAGACGACAGACTGCAGACTCCACATATCGCCGTAAACCTAGTGGAAGTGTCGTGTATATCTCCTCGTCAAGGTCACCATAAAGAAAAGCATTATGGACATCTATCTGATGCAAATTCAAGTTACGACAAGCAGCAATAGAGAAAAACAAACGGATTGTTACATCTTTCGCAATAGGCGAGAATGTTTCATGGTAGTCAAAACCTTCTCGCTGTGTAAATCCTTTCGCTACAAGGCGCGCCTTAAACTGCTCGACAGTCCCATCAACTTTGTATTTGACCTTATAAACCCATTTACAACCGACTGTCTTGCGATGCTTTGGAAGTGACACAATATCCCGGGTAAGATTATCAATAAGCACAGTCAATTCATCTTCCATAGCCTTACGCCAATGGGAATCCTTAACCACCTCATTGTAAGATGAAGGTTCTTGATAGTCAGAAATACAACTAATGCAACAAACGTGTTCTGAAGACAGCTTGTCAAAGGAAACATAAGAAGAGATAGGATGCAATATACTTGAATTACTGCGAGAATTGCAGACATAATCCTTAGTCCGAGTAGGTGGCCGAGTAGGACAACCAGAGCGGCGAGGAGCAGTAGGCTCTAGTGAAGAGATGTCAGTTGGCAGTGCTGGAGATGGAACCAGAGGGACAAATTCTGAAGAGACAAACTCTGGAGGAGAATTAGTAGTAGAAGTTATTGTTGGAGCGATAAAATCATCAGTACCTATTGCTGGAACAGAAGACTCGGTAGATGGAGAGGACTGATGTCCAGTAGTTAGTGGAGCTGATGGCATCATAAGAGGATGTAGAGAAACATAAGCATCTTCATCAGTAGTAGGGCCCTGATGTAATAATGGTGTTGTAGAAGCTTCAACGCAAGAATCGTCAGCCGAGAAGGGAAAAATGTCTTCATAGAAAATGACATCTCGACTTATAAGGAAATCGCCTATTTCTGAGTCATAAACTCGATAGCCCTTTTGAGTTGAGGAATATCCCATAAATATGCACTTCTGAGCATGAGGATCCATCTTGCTCCGTGAACCAAGTGTAGTAATGTAACATAAACAACCAAATACACGAAGATGACCCAAAACGGGTTTTTTGTTGAAAAGTAATTCAAATGGACTCCTACCATCCAGAACTCATGTAGGCATGCGGTTAATAAGATAAGTGGCAGTAATCACACAATCGCCCCAAAAAGTCTCAGGGATGGAAGCTTGGAATTTAAGGGCCCAAGCAACTTCAAGAATATGACGATGTTTTCTCTCAACAACGTCATTCTGCTGAGGAGTGTAAGTACAAGTACTCTCGTGTATTATTCCAAGAGATGAAAAAAAATTTCACACTCGACTGAAAAATTCCTTCCCATTGTCAGTCCTAATTTTTTGAACTTGCTTATGGAATTGTGTTTGAGATAACAAGACGAAGTTCTTTAAATGAGATAGGACTTGATTTTTAGATGTCATAAGAAAAACCCATGTAGCACGAGAGTAATTGTCTACAATCGTGAGAAAGAACTGAGAACCATCATGATTGATAGTGTGGAAAGGTCCCCATATATCCGCATGAATGAGTGAGAAAGGGAAAGGCACTCTATTTTGACTTGATGAGAAAGGAAGGCGAAACTATTTGGCCAAATGACAAACTTTGCAATTATTCAAAGGAACAGTAGCACTATGACCAAGTCTTTGATGCAAGACAAAAATTTTATTGTGAATGTTGGCATTACACAAGGAATAATCTCGAGGAACATATAAAGTGTTTGAAGAACTGGTCCAAAAATAAATGCCTTGAAAAGCTCTACCCAGTCTCATCAGTTTCCCAGTCGAAAGGGCCTAAAATAGACACTTATCAGCGAATAATTGAACATGACAAAGATTGTCCGAACATATTTTGGAAACGGAAATAAGGTTGAACTGGAATTGAGGGATATAAAGGACATTTGTCAAAGTGAGGTAAGGACTAAGCTTAACTGTTCCTACTTTAGTAACATGTGTCATATCTCCATTTGGAATTCAATTGCCGTAAAGTGTCCATCAGTTGATTATATTGAGAAGTGGAAATGGGATGGTTCAAGCTAGAAACTTGATGTGCCTGAGCCTCCCTTTGTTTTCTCCCCCTTTCATTTGGTTTGCCATTTAATTTCCAGCAAGTCTCAATTGTGTGATGAGGTCGCCTGCAAAATCTGCAATAGAGTTTATTTTTATTTTTACCTCCACTGGAATTATTCCATTGGGCTGCATGGTAACCATTGGACTGGAATTTGGCCTCTCGGCCTTCAGCTCGGCCCACCGCAGAAACAAGAGGCGAGCCTGCCCCTTTTCTCCTGTAGCCCATTCCATTCAGCTCACTAAGGAGCCTCTTAAGCCCCGTCTTCTCCAGCCCATCTTCACGGCCCTTGGGATATTCCGGCCCACCCATGAGACCGAAGCCTTTAGGGTTTCCATCAAAGAAGCTCTGCCCATTGTCTTCTTCCAGCGAACCGAAACTCTCTCCCGAGCCTCGCAACTGTCGTTCTCCCTGAGTCACGAGGATGAGGCCATCATGGCCCCTCCCATGGTCCTAAGCAGCAGATTACTGGCTTTCTTCTTGCACGGCCAACTGGTAAATTCTCCCTAAGGGCGGTGGTGGCTCTATCGAAAGGATTTGAGTCCGAAAGGATTTTTAAAAGGAGTAAAAATCGAGTAGCCTTCTACCTCTCTCGAATGGCTTGATATTGCCTAAGCACGTGTTCCGGTGCATTGAGTTTTTCTTCTACGCTGTCGAGTTCGTTCCAAAGGGCTGTGAGTTTGTTGTAGCAAACCCTAATGGACGAATTTCCTCGTTTGAGTTCTGCCAGTTGTTGTTCGATGGCAAAGATTTTTGGCCGGTCCAATTTTTCGTACATTTCTTTGATGTTGTCCCACATGAATTTCAGATCTTCGGTTGGAGGTAGACTTGCAACAACATCCAGATTGATCGTGTTTCCGATCCAAGTGCGTACTAGCCTTTTGCACTTGATCCACAGTCTCTAGAGACACTCATCGGTCGGCATAGGAACATTGCCATCGATGAAGCCCTCTTTGTCTTTCGTCTCGAGAGCTCGTCACATTTTTGTGGCCAACCCTGAATAATTTTCAGGGCCGTTGAGGATTTGGCTGGTAAACCGGAGCTTCGGTCCGTCGCCGGTGGTGGTGTACAGTGGATCCCTTGGCTCCGGACGGCCTGTGATGGCCAAGAAAGGAAACGACGCAAGACCAGGTCAAGGAACTGAGTAGGGATCCGGTCCTAAACTCGGGCTCCCCGATCCAGTTGTCTGACTCGAAAAATGCAGCTCAGCTGGCTGACTCCTGTGTCCCGTGTATGAGGCTTGACTAGCGAAGACCGGCCAGTTCCAAGGCCCATTGAGACTGGATTGCTCGTGCCCGCTCCATGGGTCAAGTTAAAGAACCTAGCAGTGTAATTCCAAGGTGGAAACCCATACATCCAAAAAGGAATCTGAGCCTGTCCCCACGGGTGTTGTGTCACTTGGGCCAAATTCTAGCTCATCTAGGTTTGTGTTGATGGATGCTGACTTTGTTCATTCAGCATTATTTCCCTGCTTCGCTTGATCGACACACAAGATCAGCTAGCAGATGTCTTCACAAAGGCACTTTGTCATAAACAGCACGCATATCTACTTGGCAAGCTTAATGTCTTGGACATATATAAGCCATTAGCTTGAGGGGGAGTGTTGGAATATATGTGTGATATGCATATCTATTACTTGCCGTAGGAAGAAATTATTGCTGCAAATATATATTAGTTTGTAAGGAATGTAAATATTCCATAGTATATTTTTTCCTTTTATTCTACATTCTTGTAAAGATAAATGCATGTACACATTACAGAATGAATACAATTGAATATTTTCCCACACAACTTGCGCCTCTTTTCCGATGACGGATTTGTGTCTGAGGGCATATTATCCTGTGATGGTTCATTGAGTGGATCTGAGGTATTTTCACCCCCCATGGTTCAGCCGTTCTTCGTCATGGTAAGAAAAGTAGAACTCTCTAATTCCTTCTCTTAATACTAATCTTGTTCTGTGAGTGTGTTGAAGCAGCAACAAGATCGTGTAGAAGGTAACCAGTAGATGAAGAAGCGGAAGCTAAAGATCGATCACGAAGGCTCTGATACCATGAAAGCAATCGAAGGAAACAGGAAAAGAGGCGCAAGCTGTGTGGGGAAATATTCAATTGTATTCATTCTGTAATGTGTACATGTATTTATCTTTACAAGAATGTAGAATAAAAGGAAAAAATATACTATGGAATATTTACATTCCTTACAAACTAATATATATTTGCAGCAATAATTTCTTCCTACGGCAAGTAATAGACATGCATATCATGCATATATTCCAACACATATAATTTCAATACTAACCAATAGCTCATAATAAGATAAGCAATGTAATCCACGGCCAGAAGCAACAACTTGGTGCTTTCATATGCATCAAATGAATCAAGGGTAGAGAGAATCCACCCTCCCATCATTATACAACAAATTTAAAACGACAATATCTCTCCTCATAAACATCTTGAGAATCTTAAAATTATGGTTCTTATTTTAATTTCTTGGATGACCCCCATTAATGATTCATGTAGTGACTTGCATCTAAAATCAAGAGGCCAGGTAGTTAGTTTTCACTAGATGAAGTTTTCGTTTTTGATAGTTTTTTTATACAAAATAAATTAATTGCCGGGCCAATTTGATATAGAGATGTATTTAGTATACACATCTATACTTAAATTTTATTGATATAATGCCCTAACTTCCAACATAGCCAATAAATGGCTAAGGTCAATAAGTTGATATCATGGCCTAGCTTCCAACATAGCCGATAAATGGCTAAGGTCAGACGACTGCATCGTTCCTTAAGCTGGGTAGATGTTGAACAATGCAATTATCACTAAATGCATTATAATATTGGGAAAAGTTCAAGTCAAAAGGTTCTACTTCAAGGCACGAGTAGCAGCTTCTTGGAAACTCATAAAAATCACTTTATATGTGTAGAAAGCCAATTTTACTAATAATAGTACTTGTTATAATAGTAGTAAGATGATTAAAAGGCGATCAACTATGGTTCTATATCTACTTTTTCACCTGCTTTCAAATTTTTCTACGCGTTTATCTATATCGAGGCCTCTACTCAATATGGGGTCACTCCTTCGACTTCAACTAGCATTAAGTTAAAACAGAAAAAAAAACAGTAAATTCAAACTGAGACCGATTTTTACTAGTTGTTTGATCTATTGGTACATAATCAATAGCTCACTTGACAACTTGAAGCAATTAGAATAGTGACCACAGGACCGAATGACTCTATGAAATTACGTCGATACTTCCACATATTACGGGTAACGTAGGAGACATCTCTATTTTTCCCCTGAGGAATCTTTCGAATTACCACTGCTTAGCTTTCAATTGACCTCTCATAGACCATGGATCGTGGCCGGGATCGATTCGCCTGATCATGCACGGGACTGGTCCTTTGGCACGGGACTACTGAATTCAAGCAACTTGCAGAGGTGGTTGAGTACTTACTGTGAGAGTTCTCGCGTGGAATTGGTCAAGGTCAACGAGGACGGACAAAGACAAATCTGCCTCGTTTCATTTCAATCGTACCACTCCCGAAGACGAGGACCTCTGTCGATGTTCACAAAAAATAAGAAAGAAAAAAATAGTTTCTGGGGTTATCTGTAGGTGTCTGACATCTACATCTTCTTTTAAGCCCCTTAGAAAAGTCGTTGCACGGTTTATATCTAATATGTTCTAATGTCATCTAGTCCATTAATATTTTAATCTTAACATAAGACCTACATGACCAATGATTTAGATGAGCTCAATTTGAATGTTTTATCTAAGCATGCCATATTTTTGTTTCGACTGAGAAGTTTTTGTACGGTTTGAAGATCGTATCCACCAATATCATTTACTTACCAATATATATATATATATATATATATCCACCAATATCACCAAATCATGAATTGTTCGGGCGGTATCTTGGGATCAACATAACTAACAGCACAAATGGGCTTGGCGTGTGCATATTGTTGCTAGCTATGTGAGACACAATTTTTTTTTTTTTGGTAAGTAGTGAGACACAATTTAGTGGTTCTAAAACCAACAAAGCAGGTCCTAAGGATTTTTTGAAGCTTCCAAATTAGTAGAAATCGTATGACAAACTTCGTAACTAGGCCAAAAATTATTTATGAAAAGGTTCTGCTGGGGCTGTATTGCTAATTGGGAGAGCCTATTAGATTTCGACATTGAATCTTATATCTTTGCCTAACTTTAATTGGTTGGGATTTATGTACTGATTTCATTTGTTTGCCTAACTTTAATTGGTTTGTATTTGTCATCTATGTAATGAAAGTTCTCAAGGAGTTCTGTAGTATAAATACTTATTTAACTGTAGAAAATGACAACTTTGTTGATTAGTATTCAGAATAAAACTGAAAGAATTTTCTCTTAAATTTTGCAAATTCATTTATTTTAAGTTCGTGTTAAATCTGGTCCAACCGTGCATAATACTCAAATGACCCACTCTGTTACCATCCCAATTGAATTCAAAGTTGGAGTTCTTGAATCTTGACCTCTCTCTTTCGGCAGAAAAGAGATGCCAATTGCCTCATTAATGAGGCAACAATTTCTCGCTTCTATACGACATTAATAATAGTGGTTTATGCTTCGCTTATGCAACAAAGAAGCAAGATGAGGGAAAAGAGATTGACAAAGGACCAAAAGGGAAAATCTAGAATTACTATGTTAGACGTAGGCATGAACCTAAATAATTTACGATCTGAACTAAAATTTTAGTGAGTTAATCTTAGAGATTGTGGAGATGATTTTAGAAGTTGCAAAAAAAAAATTACGAGATGATGTGTCACGCATATATTAATTTGATGACTCCACGTTTTTTAGTCCTAAACTCGAGCCGTTCCAGCACTACTTGCAAGTTTCATCGTAGCTCTTTAACACAAGATGGCAGTAGCAGGATAAAAATTGACGAGACAATCTCGTGGTTCAAGAATTTTTAAATTCTAAATCCAAAGAAAAGGCATGAACCGTCCGTACCGTGAGAGGTCATATTATCATCGTATATGGGTCCCGTCCACGTTGAGCAATCGTTCGACTGAAGATTTCCATGCCTCGTCTTACTTTTCAAAGCTTTTCCCCATTATCATTCTATTATAAATGCATCGTGTCGTCGTCGTCATCGTATCCTCTGGGTCTCTCTCTCTCTCTCTCTCTCTCTCTCCCTCTCTTGTAGAAAGCTTTTCCCGAGACCCTTTTCAATGATTCCTCCAAGAATCTTGTTCGATACTGAAAAGCTTCTCAGTTTGGCTCTCTCCTTTTTCGCCATAACCACGGCCTTCATCGATGGCCCTCACATCGCAGTCGCGCAGAGCAGTAACAACGACAATGCCCTGCAAACTATCCCGGTGAACGTTGGGGTGGTTCTTGATCTGGAGACGTGGGCGGGTCAGATGGGACTGAGCTGCATTAACATGTCTCTCTCTGACTTCTATGGTTCAAACCCTTCCTACAAGACCAGGCTCGTCCTCAACGTTAGAGACTCCAAACGAGACGAGGTTGCTGCCGCTGCTGCAGGTTCTCCCTTCCTCCCTCCCTCTCTCTCTCTCTCTCTCTCTCTCGCTAGCGTGCCAAGAGGATAAAGTACTTTATGCAGCTGTTTGTCTAATGCAAGAGAAATCTGACTATTGTTCATAATGAGTGTATCTGCCAATCTTCTGAAAATTTCAGCTTCAACATAATTATAATTTGAGAAGAATTCCCAGTTGAATTTTCAAGGACACGTCGAAATAATGTGGGTTCCATTTAATGAAATTTGCATTCTCGTTGTAGCGATTCCTAGAGCCCCAATAATAGAGCTCAAAGACGAATCGAACAAGGTCAATTCTACCAAAAAATTAGGAAAGACCGACATTTTGGCTCATCCTCAAGAACTGTATGTCACCAATCTGTGCTCAGTGATCACATCAAGTGGGTACTTAAAGATTCCATTTCATCTCTTTCACACTGGGAATGGGGAGGGATTCGAAGTCAGGAATATTTCGAAATAATCCCCGCCAAGTCTTGCAGTCGTATGGGACTGTCGCTTTGACGCTTAGCTAGAGAGTTGAGAGGATTCATGGGTTTTGGTCATTTGACGCCACGCGGAGTTTCGTGACAAGACTGGTCTTTGAGCTTGACCGTGGAACCCTTCATTTATTTAATTATTTTCACTTCTTAGAAAGCAATATCAAGAAATGATGTTGCGAGATACCATGTGTGGGGGGTATCCAATAATTGAATAGCTTGATGGGGGTACTTATTTTCCAGTCATGCCGGAGCATCTCTGATCTCCTAAACATCCTCTTGTGGCTTTGTTCTTTGTGGTTCAACGGTGCAGCACCGTTGAAATGATATCGTATCGGTGTCAGTCAACAATTGGTTTTTCAATTGACAAGTCAACCTTCTGTATCATCCCGTATTTCACCGATATACACGCTCGCGCGCGCGCACACACAAATATATATATATATATATATATATATATAGATTTATGGACGCAAAGTTTCATCTTGAGAAAAACTTTGTGCATGGAGGGTTTTTTTATTTTTTTCTTTTGTGGTCTTGGATGGAAACTTGTAGGAGGACTACGGTGGTCTATTCTATTCTCTAATGAATACATAGGTCTAATGTGATTCTTATTCCACCACAAATGTAGTACAATTCCGCCAAATTACGTCTACATGGTGAACCATGTTAGAAATCGTCTCGAAAAAGACAAATGCTATGTGGTAAACCTCAAGGAGGAAGTTGATAGAGGCGGTTTCAGATTCTTTTCTTTCGGAAAATATGTACGTACTACATGGTACATATTTGCACATAATTTTACTGATTTTTTTTAGTTGAGCCAAACATCATGATTAACGAGTTTGGTCGAGCTGAGCTAGAAATTAATTGTTTTTTACGGAATTTATGGTGAAATAAACCAATTCAGGTGTCAAGTTCCACCAAATAATTGCCAATGCATGAAAGCAGTTTAATGTGAATGCCGAGAGGCTTCATATATAATATAGCATCACATAGGTCTCACCTTACAAAATCCTTGAGATAGAAACATGGGGCATGGATTCTAGAGTGGACTTTTCTGATGCCAGGAGATAAAGAAGTCAACTCAATGGTAAAGAAGAAACAACTTGATCGTGTATGGGCCAATTTATCCACTCTTATTTTGTTCTTAATTCACTTCTATGAAAGAATTAGTTTCTGATTGGTATGCGATATCATATGCCAAAGAATGTCAAAGGCAACAACCGTATGCCTACAATCAGGTAGATAATTATATACCAACTTCAAACTCCTATTTTTCCTTTTCTTCAACATTCTATTTCTGTAACGCTGCGTCTAAGTTTTAATGGGAATCTGATCAATACTATGCCTTCTCCAATAAGAATTTCCACCATCTGCCTTATTGTTGTTGTTCACCGTCTTTTCTGGTTCACCTTGCAGCACTTCATTTTAATAAAGAATAAGCAAGTCCAGGCCATAATAGGCCCTGAAATTTCACTTCAAGCAGACTTCATCAGTGACCTTGGAACCAAATCTCATGTGCCCGTCATCTCTTTTTCTGCTATAAGTCCATCCCTCAGTTCGATTCGAAGTCCGTACTTCATTTGAGCCGCACAAAATGACTCATCTCAAGTGAATGCCATAAGTGCGGTCGTGCAAGCTTTTGGCTGGAGAGAAGCTGTCCTCATATATGTGGACAACGAGTGCGGGGAAGGCGTCATACCTTCTCTTACCGATGCTTTGGAAGAGGTCAACGCGCGTGTGCTCTATAGGAGCCTCAATCCTCCTTCGGCCACGGACGATCAGATCCTAGAGGAACTCTACAAGTTAATGACGATGCAAACGAGGGTCTTCATCGTGCACATGTTACCTACCCTCAGTTCTCGGCTATTTGACAAAGCAAAAGAGGCAGGAATGATGAACGAAGGTTATGTGTGGATCTTGACTAATGGAATCACTGACCAACTTAATTTGGTGGATTTATCTGTTGCCACTAGTTCGATGCAAGGAGTATTGGGCATCAAGACTTATGTCCCAAACACACATAAACTGGACAACTTCATGGTCCGGTGGAAGTTGAAATTCCAACGAGACAACCCATCCGTCCTCAAATCTACGTTGAACATTTTTGGATACTGGGCTTATGACGCTGCTTGGGCTCTGGCAATGGCTGTCGAGGAAATGGGTGCAGCGAATTTTACCTTCCAAATGTCGAATACTTCCTCGGACGCAACGGATCTACATACCATGGGGGTCTCTCTCAAAATAGTCAGAAACTTCTCCAGAAACTAGCCAAGATGACATTTGCGGGCCTCAGTGGAAAGTTGAGCCTCGCCAATGGGCAGCTACAGTCGTCAGCGTTCCAGATAATTAATATCAATGGAAACACAGCAAGAGGCATTGGGTTTTGGACGCCAGAAAATGGGCTGCTAAGAGATTTGAGTTCGTGCAGCACAAGCAAATATTCCCCTTCAAACAGTAATCTCAAACCTATAATATGGCCAGGAGATTCGACCTCTGCTCCTAAAGATGGGAGATTCCAACGAATGGAAAGAAGTTAAAAATCTTAGTTCATGTAAAAGACAGTTTCGATCAATTCGTGAAGGTGACTCGAGATCCAAGCACGAACAAGTATCGAGTCACTGGATATTGTATTGAGCTCTTACGAGCCGTGATAGAAAAATTGCCTTATGCTGTGGCTTATGACCTTATTCCATTTGCCACGCATAATGGAAGGCACACCACCGTAAGTTATAATGACATGATCGATCAAGTATTTTACCAGGTGAGACAACGCATTGCAAGTACTTGATTTCATTGCATAGATGTTGAATAACACTTTGCTGCCACGTGGTTAACAAAGAAAATTGCTCCCTTCTTTTTGTTGGAGCAGAATTATGATGCAGTGGGGGGGGGGGGGGGGCGATATGACGATCATTGTGTAGAGTTTGGGCAAACGTATCTTCCATTGATGAAACAACTTACAATATATACATAGGGTTTAGGGCTAAAACAATACAATGACAATTATGCCCTTTAGTATAAACCTAATCTACCAATACTTCCCCTCAAGTTGGTGAATGTAAACATGTCAACAACTTGTTCTTAAAAGTACAAAATAAATCACGTGTGACCGGTTTCGTGAATAAGTCCGCTAGTTAGGAGTGAGCAGGATTATGAACAGTACGCAAAGTGCCATCTTGAATTTTTTCACGAACCAAGTGACAATCAATCTTAATGTGTTTGGTGCGCTCGTGGAAGACGGGATTAGTGGCAATGTGGATGGCCGCTGTATTATCATAAAAAAGATTAGCAGTGGTAGCGGTGACATGGAGATCCAAGAGAAGCATACGAAGCCATGTGATTTCGCAAGCGGCAGATGACATAGCACGATATTCAGCTTCTGCTGAGGAACGACAACAGTGGTTTGTTTCTTGGAACACCATGAGATGGGAGAACAACCAAGTAACATATAGTAGCTAGAAATAAATCGTCGGGATGTAGAACAAGATGCCCAATCAGAATCTGTAAAACCATTGAGTTGGAGAGTAGAATTGGATGGCAAAAACGAACCAATGCCGGGATCATGCTTGAGGTACTACACAATGCGAAGTGCGGTGTTCCAATGGTCTTCATGAGGAGAGTGCATAAATTGACTACGATGTTGCACTGCAAAGAGTAAATCTGGACGAGTTACTGTAAGATATAATAATCTACCAATAAGTCGTTGATATGAACCTGGATCCTTGAGAGTCAGGGAGGAGTCCGAAAAACGTATATTAGGTTCCATCGGAGTATCAATGGGATGTCCTCCAAGAAGACCAATGTCATACAAAATATCAAGAGTGTATTTCCTTTGGGACAAGAAAATGCCAGACTTGGAATGAGAAACTTCAATGCCTAAAAAATATTTGAGAGTACCCAAGTCCTTAATACGAAATTGTGTGTCAAGGAAATGCTTGAGAAGTTGAATCATAACTTCATCATCACCTGTGATAACCAAATCATCAATATAAACAAGGACAGTGGTCAAGAGAGAGCCACGGATCAATGTAAAAAGTGAATAATCCGCCTTGGACTGTCGAAAACCAACATCAAGCAATGCAAAAGAGAATTTAGCAAACCATTGACATGATGCCTGTTTAAGGCCATAGAGTGATTTCTTAAGCCGATAGACTAAATTCTCCCCCTTAGTATGAAAACCTGGTGGAAGCCTCATGTAGACCTCTTCGTAAAGATCACCATACAGAAAAAGCATTGTTCACATCTAACTGATAGAGAGGCCAATGACGAATCGATGCAAGAGCTAATAAAGTACGAACGGTTACCATTTTAGCAACAGGCGCAGATGTGTCATGGTAATCAATCCTCTCTATTTGAGTGTAATCCTTTGCAACGAGGCGTGCTTTGTAGCGCTCATGGTACCGTCAGAATTATATTTGATGTGGTAAACCCATTTACATCCAATAGGGTGTTTGTCAGGAGGAAGAGGAACAATTTCCTAAGTGTCATTGTTCAAGTGCCTGTATCTATAAAAACATTGCCTCCCGCCACTCGGGAGATTGACACACAGCATCATAAGTGGTAGGTTCTTTCTATAAGGATATGGAGGCTAAAAAGGCACGATGATTGGGTGAAAAACGTGGGTATGATAAACAGTTAGATAAGGGGCAAAGAGTACTTGATTCAGTTACCTTAGAGTCAGAAGAGGATTGATCGGAGGCCACAATAGTGCAGTGGTAGTCTTGAAGATATTCGGGTGGACGTCGTGGACAAGATGACCGAGGCATGGCTTCGGGTTCAGTAGATGATGGTGCGATTATGGATGCAGGAAGCGGAGGATGTGAGGTCGGTGCAAGTACCTGAGTGGAGGGAGTAGTGGATGGATCACCAAGGTCAGGTATGGATAATGGAATTATCGGGGTCTGTTTGATGGTGGTACGGTCGCTTGCTTGACGGAAAGGAAAAACTTGTTCATAGAAAACGACATCACGACTGGTAAAGGTTGTTTGGTTTTGGAGATCATAAAGACGGTAACATTTGTGGTTTGTGGGATAACCGATAAGAACACAACGTCGAGATCGAGGGCCAAATTTATCAGAGTGAAGATGGCTGGCAGAAGCATAACATAATGAGCCAAAGACACGAAGATGAGAATAGAAATGCGGTTTGCCATATAGAAGATCATAAGGGGTTTTATTGTGTAAAAGAGGACTAGGTAGTCTATTAATGATATGAATAGCAGTTAATACACAAATCACCCCAAAAATGAATAGGCATGCCAGAATGAAAATGCAACGTATGAGCAACATTGAGCAAGTGCCAATGCTTACGCTCAACAACTCCATTCTGCTGAGGAGTGTAAGGGCAACTACACTGATGGTGAACACCGTGGGTGTGAAAAAAACTCTTGTAATCGAGAGGAAAGGAATTCGGTCCCATTATCAAATTGAACAGTTTAGACTTTGGTTTGAAATTGAGTCTCAACAAAAGCAAAGAAACGAATCAGAGAATCAATTGCATCGGACTTAAAAGTAAGCAAAAAATCCACGTATAGCGCGAATAGTCATCAACAATAGATAAAAAATAACGACATGTCCGA
Source organism: Melaleuca quinquenervia (assembly GCA_030064385.1). Lineage (NCBI taxonomy): Eukaryota > Viridiplantae > Streptophyta > Magnoliopsida > Myrtales > Myrtaceae > Melaleuca > Melaleuca quinquenervia. Next base: position 9,601,112 of record CM057720.1, read on the forward strand.
TGTGTAAAATGAGAATAAGGTCCCCAAATGTCAATATGGATAAGATCAAAGGGCCGTAAAGTAGTAACAGTGCTAGACGCAAAAGACAGACGCATTTGCTTGGATAAATGACAAGCATCACATGGACTCAATTGTTTTCTTGGAGTAAAACATAAAGTTTGTTGCAAAGTAGATAAAACTGACTCAAATGGATGCCCTAAGCGGGTGTGCCAAAGATGAGGTGAAGAGGTTGCAGTACAGAGGACAGCAAGTTTGGTAGGAATCTCTAGATAATAGAGACCATCACGCTCATGGCCTCGACCAATGATCTTCTTCATCAAGATGTCCTGAAAAAGACAATGGGTAGGAAAAAAAGTGACTGAACAGTTTAAAGTTTGAGTGAGCTTGGAGATTGATAACAAGTTATATTTGAAAGAAGGAGCACAAAGAACATTATCAAGGGAGATAGTTGGGGTAAGAGAGGCTGAACCGTGTGATGTCACGAGGACACCAACACCATTCGGAATCCCAATGGTGGGATGTGGAATGGGGTAGTGAGTTGGGTTTGTAAGCTAATGGGGCTCAAATGTGATGTGGTTTGTAGCGCCAGTGTCAATAACCCAAGTATCATAATTAAATGAATTCGAAGATAAGCTGAGAACATTACATGAGAGGTTGGCTTTTGGGATGTTTACCTCTTGCAGCAAGCACATCAATTGCTTATATTGATCACTTGTGAATGGTGGTGGTTTGTCATTGGAAATATGGCTAGATGACTTGTCTGCAGGCCGAGAGGAAGTAGATGGCTGTCCACGGCACTGTTTGTGATTGGGAGGGAAGCCATGAAGTCGAAAACATACATCTCGTATAGGTCTTGGGATGCCACAGTGAGCGCATCTGTCTCGGGTGCGGGACATGTTCATCCGTTTAGGCAGATTGGCGGATGAAGCGGGAGCACCAAGAGAGACAAGCTGTTCATGGGATGAGGAATCCATATATGGCCGCGAAGTATGGTTGCCATGAGTGCTAAGCAAAGTGCTAGTTTGGTCAGACGATGGGCGATCCAATTGGATATGGCGATGCGACTCATCCTAAAGAACTAGTGCATATGCTCGTGCAACACTAGGTAATGGGTCCATTAGTAAAATCTGGCTCGTAACATTGGCGTACCTCAAATTGAAACAATCGCCGATTCTCTTGTTGTTTGGTGATGATAGAATGAGATGAACAAGAGCATTGCAGTAATGGATCCAAATTATTCAATTCATCTCAGCAACTTCGCAAGTTATTGTAGTACTTGGTCACAACATCGTTGTGTTGAGCAAGGGTGCATATCTTTTGCTCAAGATGAAAAACCCGAGGACCATTTGACGGCGAAAAACGTTCGCGGAGATCTGCCTAAACATCCGCAACTGACTTTGTATAGAGAATCGTTGGCACCAAATTTGGATGGATGGAATTAAGAATCCATGATAGAATCATATTGTAAACACGAATCCATGACATGTAGGCAGGATCGTCTACGGCTGGTTTGTTTATTTTTCCAGTAACAAATACCATCTTGTTCTTGGCAAAAAGTGCGATCTCATGGCACAAGACCAATTGTTATAATTATCACTCGTAAGGACCATGCCGACGAGATTAGATCCAGGGTTATTAGAAGGATACATAAAATAAGGGCTGTTCGACTGCTCATGTGCAGAAACGATGGTTGAAGCAGTTGGAGAATTGCCTTCCATGGTGACTTGCGGCTACCGATGAGGAGGAACATCAGACAAGCTTTCGAAAAAAAAGCAGGAGCCAGAGATTAACACCGGCAAATAAGGTCTTGAGAATTTCGATGAGAAAGCAAAGTCAGTGAAGGGACGAGAGAGATGAACTTTGAGGATCACCGCTCTGATACCATGTAGAGTTTGGGCAAACGTATCTTCCATTGATGAAACAACTTACAATATATACATAGGGTTTAGAGCTAAAACAATACAATGACAATTATGCCCTTTAGTATAAACCTAATCTACCAATACATTGTGAACCGATCACTGTACGTGGATTTCACCTTACCATATACTGAATCCGGGGTTTCAATGCTCGTGCCGTACAAGGACAACAAGAGGAAGGATGCTTGGGTTTTCTTGAAGCCACTCACTTGGGATCTTTGGCTAACAACCGGATGCTTCTTTGTGTTTATAGCATTGGTCTTGTGGGTTCTTGAGCATCAGATCAACGAAGATTTCAGGGGTCCAGCTGCACATCAAGTTGGCACAAGCTTCTGGTTTTCGTTTTCAACCATGGTCTTCGCCCAAAGTAATCGCCCTTCACTTTCATAGATCAATTGAACATCACAATTGTTATAATATTCTTGGAGAATTTATGTGCTTACCCAAAATTTGAATTGCAGGGGAGAGTGTATTAAGCAACCTATCGAGATTTGTTGTGATTGTGATACTAACACAAAGTTGTACGGCAAGCTTGAGCTCTCTCTTGGTGGTGCAAAATCTTCAACCAACTGTTACTGATGTGGATCAGCTTCTAAAGAGTGGAGAAAAATTGGGATACCTATACGGCTCTTTTGTTTATGGAATGCTAAAGCAAATGAAATTTGATGATTCCAGACTAATATATTATAAGTCTCCTGAAGAATGTGATGCGCTTCTTTCCAAAGGAAGTGCAAAGGACGGGATTGCAGCAGCATTCGATGAAGTGCCCTACATTAAACTTGTTCTCTCTCGATATTGCAACAAATATACCATGATACCGACATTTAAAGCTGCTGGATTTGGCTTCGTAAGTCCTCAAATCTCTCAAGTTTAGCCAAGACAGAAACCCATCTAAATTTTCAATTGCTAGGATTATTCATTATCTCTTTGATTGAAAAATCTCGTCCTGCTTCTTTTGTTTTACAGGTTTTCCCCAAAGGGTCTCTGCTAGTACCGGATATTTCACGAGCAATCCTCAACATAACTGAAGGGCCCAAAATGACAGAAATTGGAAACATGTGGCTTACACCAAAAACTGAGTCCCCGGATTCGATTAACTCAATTTCTTCCAACAGCTTGGGTCTTGAAAGTTTCTGGGGCCTATTCTTGATTGCTGGAGCTGCTGCTCTTCTAGCTCTCCTCATTTTTATGGTCATGTTCATCAAAAGAAATTGGCATGTCGTTACAAGTTCTTCAGGTTCATCGTGGGAGAAATTTGCTGTATTGGGAAGAAGATTTTACCAAAGAGACCTCAACTCCCATACTTTTGGGAAAGCCAGATTGAGAGATAGAAATATTGAAGGTGGTGCCAATAAGACTGCAGCTGTAGAAATTATAGAACACGCTAAGTTCCCTCCGAGTCCGTCAAGCGACACCAGCCAAATCATGTTGTCTTAACCAATGAGCCAGGGACACCATATGCATGGCAAGGACTTCCTAATCATACAGTTGAAGGGTGCCCGAGATAGCGATAGCCATTGAGCATGCCGATGTAAATGAAGAGGTATAAAAGCCTCAAGATCCTTAGATACTATACTTTAATCATTAACTAGTTGAACTCCGGTAATATTAGATGACAATATCTTCCCTCTGATTATCTTCCCATGTAAGGAATGCCATTCACACTGCTTATTCACCACAGGCTTGACTCAAATAATTGGTTGCTTGAGGAAACGCAGTACTAGTTCATGCAACAAAACTTAAAAAGGAACACATGGGCTTATCAATAGTTATTGACAAGACGGTGCATCTAATCTTAAAGATATTTTGTTCTTCAATCCGATTAGTTCACATCTTAAGGTTAAGCGATGTACAACCAAAATCCAGCTAGCAATAAATCCGATATTTACAATATATTATCCGATTATTAGTAGTAGATCGATTTATAATAATTTCCTGTAGAGGTCCCAATACACAGGAAAAAAATTCTGAAGTGGTCAAATTCTGATAGATGATGCAACTCGAGCTTTTTAGTAGGTGAAACATTTCGTGGTCAAGATTGGGAACACCGATTGCAGTGGAGCCAGAATAACCTGTCTAACGAATTTAAGATACTAACATAAAATAGATCAGTTGGGACCAAAACTAAAGGCCGACCGTTGGCGCCGGTATAGGAAAAACAAGTTGACAGTTTCTATTGCTAACATAAGATATGCAAGAAATGAACTTCCCAGGCCAAAGATTGTTCCAAACTGATATCTAGCACAAGACTTGTCGTTCCTGATGTGCTACGTCGATTTAGCTATCCTATCAAAGTGGTTATCTGCATTCTTTTCATGCTATTTGCACCTAAACATGTAAGATTCTGCTAGATTTATACAACACTGGTGTCTTTTCAAAGACAGAACACAAGATTGAGTGCAGAGCCCACGAGCATGAAGCGATGACCAATTGACTGCTTCTTGGAGTCTCCAAATCCATCTTGGTCTTTGAGTTTTGAGAGGGTCGGTGACAGACCTTCTTGTTTTCAAGTACTTTTGTTCTCGGCGATGAGCTCCAACCTTCGGGGAGCTTCCATGACCTGCCACAAAAATAGCATTCATTTTGTCGTAATTCTAATGCAAATTGCGGTGACAAATAAAAACTTAAATGGTTTATAATCAAAGTGGGAGACTTACTCATATTCTCATATAATGACCTCGAACTCGAGCACTAAACGGAAACCCGCCAACTTTTGTGGGAAAATAAAATAACTTTTTAAAGTCAAAACATTTCCTTTGTATAATGTCGGTTATGATAGTATAAAATTTCTCGTACAGTTAATCCTAGAGTTTAGATAATAGTAGGCTACACGTACAAGCACAATGTTGCTAAATCCGAAAACTCACTTTATCAATGAAGCAAGAACTACAAGCGGAACACATGGAATATATGACAAGGACCTTTGTACTTCCTCCAATTAAAGTTTATAAGACATTGTTCTTGTATCACCAGTGTCGTGACCCTCACTGACATGGGTCGCTGGGGAAAGGACTTGTAAATAGCCTGCTTCCGACCCCTTTTTTGAGGTTTATTTGTGCGATTTTACGGGTTAAGTTAGTGACATGTTGGTCTCGGGAGTCCTTGGAACTAAACCTCTGAAATTTGTTTGGGGCAATTCCGGAGTTTCAAAAATCGCGTTTTAACCTCCCGAATTTTAGTTATTTGTGTTTTGGCCCCCCAAAAAATGAATTTTGGGCCCATGGGCATTTTTGGAAAAAATTTTCCCATGTTTGACTTTTGGTCAATGGTCAACTCTAGCACGTGAGGGAAACCTACTATAACGGCCCGCTTCCGACTCCATTTTTCGAGGTTCAATTGTGTGAATTTTTAGGTTTAGTTAGTGGCCCGTCGACCTCAAAAGTGCCCCAAACAAAGTCACAAATTTTTGTTTCAGATGATTCTGGACTTTCAGAAATCTCATTTTGGTCCCCCAATTTTAGATATTTGCAATTTGGCCCTTGAATATTTCAATTATGACCCAAGGGCACTTTAGTAACTTCCACCGCCCCTTTTTCCTCTCTCATTCTCTCTCGCACCTAACTCTCTCTTTCTCTCTCTTTTCTGGCCGCTTGTTCTTCCTCCTCTGACCATCGTTTGGCATGCCATCGGTGGCATTAGCTTCCTAGAAGCACCACCTTTTTGCCTCAACCCATCGTCGTCCTTGTCACCACCTTAATAGCCGTCGGGAGCTGCCCCAAGTTCACGCGCCATTGTTACTAGTTTCCCGAAGCTAATGCGTGCTCGCCGACGACACCCTGGCCACCACTTCCTGTGAGTCCTCAAGCATATCCTCAACCCCCCCAATGTCGTCGCTTCTGTTAGTTTGCCCCCAAGTCACCGATTCCTCCTCGACTCCCCTTCTTTTTTGTACGATGGACTATTCACGATCATCATGCTCTCTCCGGCAAGACCCAGACACCGCTGCTACCTTCGATCGGTAGCTAGACGTTCCACGAGCACAATGGCACTAGCCTCGGCCACCGTTGTTGTCAGGACCCTGTCCCGCCCCGCCCTTGGGCACGAGACAGTTCCCGATTACCTTCCCTTCTAGCCATATAATTACGACTTCCTAGGCAAATCGCTAGCCTTCAGCGCAATCAGAAAGCGCATCTCTTCACCTTCCACGATCGTTTCTTCCTTTGGTTCCATGCTTCACACATGCAAGAAGGTTTGTGGTGGTGTGAGATATTTAGATATCTCCGTGAGTCTAACCCTAAACCCAGACTAAGAAAGCTATCGCCCTAGGGTCCCTAGTCCTTAGGTCAACTCTTAGGTGCAATTCTAAAGCCTACTCGGTCCATTATCGACACCTTACTGGTTATCGATGAAAAACGAAGGCAAGGGCAATCGCTAGGGTGCCACGGGTTTCTATCACGGCCTCACGGCCCAACTGACTCATAGTCTAGTCCATTAGGTTTTCAAGGACAATTGGCGTACCGCCCAGTCCTCGAGGCTTTCTAGCCCAATAATAGTGCTACTAACCCCACTCTCACATAGCTACTATCCTTTGTTACCCACGAACTATCGGCCTATGACCGTGCCTAGACCAAAACATAATCCGTCATTTGGTCTTACTCATTTCCACTGGACCTAACTATTCGTATTACTCCTCCCGTCATACGACCCATGATAACCAAGTTTACTTACGAGTCAACCGGTTCACAACCGGGACTTGGCACTAAGCCATGGTTGTCCGCCACATGGAAGTTAGCCACAATAACTCCCTTCATGAAACTCATAAATAATTGACAAATTATTTAAATAAATTAAATAATAAGTGCATAATTAAAATAAATAAAGTAGAAATAAATAAATAAATTGATATGAAATATAAATAATTAAATGCGAAATTGCACACGTGGTCAAATAAAAACCATCCATTCCCACATAAACAGTTAATTCAATAAATTACCATCATCACATTACATAATTAATTAATTAAAACCATCTTCCACAATTAAATAGGTACCGATGTTCGAGATCGATTCAAGACCTAAATGAGGTCTCTTGATCCTCGATTTACTGTCATCAACGATTAAGGCCCTTCGGCCACCTAATCGGTCCGTCCCAGTACGTGTTCAACAACCACCCATGACTCGTTTAGTCGTCATCTTGTTGGCACGACAACCAAAGCCATAATTGGCTCTATGATTAAACTGGGGTCAGATCGGCCGTCACTTTCATAGACGGTCCAGTACCGATGACCGTATCAGTCCTTCGAGCGATCACCTTGTGATCCATGCATTCCTCGTCACCACCCTCAGTGGGTCGAATAGAGAATCACCACAAGTCGCATATCAACCAGTTAGACCGTCCACAACAAATCTTAAGACCCTAACTCTCATTCACGGCAATCTACATTAAGTATCGCATCAACATTTGAACGACCACCCAGTGATCCAAGCAGTCCGATCGACACCCCCTGGGACTTAGTCGATCACCACAACTAAACCAAGTCCTATCGGCCACTTAGTCGGTCTAATCTTTCGTTGCCTAAATCATGACACCAACTTAGCCCTACTTGGCCCGATCCACCTATTCAATCAATCAACCTAGCCAGTCTACCCTAACCGTTCTACTAAAGCGGTAAACCGGCCTAGGACGGGGATAGGATGTCCACTCACCCGTTTGTCTGTGCATTCCAAGTAGCAACTCACGGCGAACTCCGGTGAACTTACGGCGAACTCCGGTGAACTTCCGGCGAAGCTTCGACGAGGCTCCCGAGACAGCCCTTGGCTGTGGGAGTGCCCAAGGCTCGTAGGTGAGGCGGTGAGGCGAGAGGATGGCCCGGACAACTCCGGCGAAGCCCAAACAGCTCGCCTAAAGCACAAACAGTGCTGGTCGGGGCCGTTTTCCGGCGATCGGGCGGTGGCTCGAGGCTTGACGACGGCCGGGGACGTTCCTTGGTGGTCTTGGAGGGTTGAGTGGCTCATGGGTGGCATTGGGTGGCGGCAGAATGGCTTCGAGACAAGCCGGAGTCGCGTGACTAGCTTACCCAAAAATCGGGTCCAAGGAGCACCAGTCGGTTCGGGACCAAATTCGAGCAAACGGCATAAAATTGGAGAAGGAGACCTATTGGGCTTTGAAGAGGGGACTCATACAAGTCCATTGGTGGTGGTGGTGGTGTCGCCTAAGGTGGCCGGAGCGGCAAGTCATCATTCCTTGAATGTGGCTAGCCGGAATTAGAGCTTCGAAGGAGGGAGTTGCGCTTCGGAGTCGATTTCTCCCAAAAGGTGCAACTTCAAAGGCCAAGGCTGGTACCGTTGTGATCGTAGGACACCCAGCTATCATTTGGAGGTGGTGGCGAGAGATGGGTCTCACCAGAGGAGGCATGCCAGCCACGAACAGCTGCTCCGGTCGAAACAGGGATCATCGACGGTTTGGGTGTAAATTTGGTGATTCTAGAAGAAATTAATCCCAACCAAAGTCTACATTAGGGTAAAGGGGTACCTAGGAATCCATTGGAAGCAACGGCAAGAGCCAAAGATCGAAGATTTGGGAGATCTCGCGACTTGAAGATCAGGCAGCAAATTTGGAAAACAGAGGCAGAGCTGTCCGCGAAGGCTTCTTTCGGGGCCTCCCGGCGGAGATCTAGGCTGAGACAGAGGTGACAATTGAGCAGGATGGAAGATAGGTGTCAGGAGGAAGCCAACAACACCAACAGCGGCTGAAACGGAGGTCGGAGAAAGAAGATACCATCCCGGGAAGGAGGGCTCGTGAGTATCAGAAATGAAGAAGACGAAGCGGGAAAAAGAGAGAGTGAGAGAGAGAAAGAGAGAGAGATGGGACCGGTTGTCTCTCAAGATGTGTCCTTTTGTGATGTTACACGCCAACCAGAGGAGAGAGAAAGAGAGATGTCCAATCTCTTGTCAAAGTCAACCATGTGGGGAAAAAAGCAACGGGAAAAGAGGGGGAAAAAGGAGAGAGAGAAAAAAGAACCGAGTTAGCTCGTGATCGGATTGGTCTGACTCGCGATTGGACTCGGTTCACACGAGAGCTGACCGGTTCGTTGACCCGATCAAGTCAACTATTTCTAAAGTCTTGCAAAAATACCCCTAGGTCCAAAATTCACTCCTTTTTGGGTCAAAATGTAAATATCTAAATGTTGGGGGATCAAAACGCGATTTTCAAAAGTTCGAAATCGCTCGAACGAAAATTCGCCGTTTAGTCCGGGGTACTCCCGGGACCGATAGATCACTAACTAAACTCGAAAAATAGCCCAATTGGACCTCGAAAGAAGGGGATTGGGAGCGAGCTATTACAATCTTCCCCCCTTAAAAGAATTTCATCCTCGAAATTCATTCCATCCAACTCCTCTAGATCTAACTCCTCCGATCATCTCTCCTGATCGGTCTCCCCCAACATATGACAATCTATCGTCCACTTCCATTTCCTTGAACCACAAAACTGAGGACAAACCTAGTGCTCGCTTCCCTACCCTTGCTCTAATATTCTCGTCTCGTGGCATTCTCTTCCAAGTCGGTAGGGGGAAGCAGCCTAATATTTCGTGAAAGACTTGGAGCTCATCATTCAGCTTGTCCGGAAGTTGAAGGGCGCTTCCACCGACACCATGCCATCATTGGCACAAAAGATCTGGCAACCTTCTTTGAGTAGTCCAATTGTCTTAAGGGATGAATTCATAACATGGAGCATCTCCCATGCTTCCACTTAGCCACTGAAATTTCCATCGTTCAAGTCTGGACATTTTGTGAGCCTCGCCTTAAGCTTTCTTACTGGGAGTCCACGTTGGCGAAGTCTCAACAAGCTATCAGAACCTCTCCCTTCGGTCCTCGAGTCTAGTCGGTTTTGTACCCAAAACTATCCGCAACTTCTTCCAAAAGAACGTCATAGATCTCGGATCATGATTAAATGTGATCGTAATTGACACGCTTTGAAATCTAACTACCTTGCAGACATACGGCTTAACACATTTATTCAAGGAGAAGTCCTCATATTTTACAATGAAACAAGCCGATTTGGTCAGTCAGTCCACTAAGATCCAAATCACATTATGACTTCATTGATTTCTTGGCAAGCCCGTCACAAAATCTATCGTGACGTACTTCCCTTTCCACTCGGGAATCCCAATAAGACTGGTAAGTCTCCTAGCTCGTCACCAAGTGTCTTTATTAGCTGAAAAGTTAAACACTTGGTTATATGTCTTGCCACTTCAGTTTTCCTGCCACTTCCCTAATTACGTGGTCTTAGAATTTAGTATTTCTTTGTGCAAGTTACTTCTGTGCAATTCGACATAACGACTTCCTCAAGCCCAGTCATTAGGTACATCGAGCATTTCTCCAAATTTGGGTGTCCCATTTTTCGACACTTGGGAGTCTAATTTTCTTTAAATAGTACATGCCTTAATAATCCTCTGACGATTGAATCTAGTGGTTACTATGCCTCGATCACAACTGAACTTCAGGCACAATTCACCAAGTGGTCCTCAGACAGGTGAGGTGACCTACCTCTTACTTGGATTCAGGGTTATCTTTCCTTCTTTGCAATGCCATTTTCTGCTCTTCAATCTTACCACAAAAGGACTTACTACTAGAAGCATGTGTTACTCCATTAGCCTATCATGTCTAATATAAGTTGCCACAGCTGTATTCCTTTAGAAGTTTGTAAAACGATAGCCCCAAGTTCAACTCCTTCTAGGTTCTTCAAATTCTTCCAATATCGTCAATCGACTTAACTGTAAGTAAGCAATGCATAGATGCAATGATTTGCCCTTTCCTTCGCCTCCATAATCGGCACACCCCATCTTAACACATTAGGGCAGACACATTCCTTATTCACTAACTTTTGTGTTTGCACACTTACAATCAATAGGGTGGCTTAGAGATTGGTCCATACTATAGGCTGGTTCCATAACGAACTTAATATCTTTCTCTCATGTAACCCCAAGGTTTTACTCGAAAGCATCTCCGATGATTTCCTCGCACCACAGCAATCTCCTTTAACATCAGTCCTTGACCGACATAACCACCACTATTGCTAAGAGACTTTGGCAAAACTTTGGAAAATCTTCTCAAGCAGTCTCACAAACTCAAGAGATGGAATTCGGGGTATCAAGGCCTTCGCCAATTTACCACTAACTCATAATTTTACTTGTCCGACAGTCGAAATCATATTGTCAAATCGAATGTGTCAGCCTCCGCCAATCAAATTCGACAACTATGTCGAAGTCTAACATAGACAGGTCTATTACTCATCTCTTCTTGACGATCGTTACTTCACACCTCTGGTACCTCATGTAGAGAGGTCGAAACACTAAGGATCATATCCAATGGTTGTACTTCCAACTTAATTGGTTGGCTTGTGTACTACAACAATTGTGGCTCATCTATTAATTTCCTTACAAATGGCCCTTTTTTGGCCCTGCCACAAGTAGATTTCAGTCTTCAGGGGACAGGTATATGCCCCATGGTACCTCATGTAATAGCTGCACTCGTTAGCTTCACAATACCACTTCTTCTACTAGTCACTAGTAGGGCAGTGCACTTCCTTTCGACATCAGCCTTTTCTTTAGCCGGCGATTACCTCAACTTGCGATGAGTCGCGACTCATAACTGGCAGACCTTTCTGCCAAATCCCTTCTCAATCATCGAGACTTTATTTAACACCTCAGCAAAGCGTACAATCCCAATGGTGCCAAAATAAAGGGATTCAATCTAACTTAGAACTTGACCGTTCAATACATAGGATCCTCCATGATCATCTTGTCATGCTTAGGGACTTGGTGAATTTCACTTCATACTCTCCATCAAGAATTGATTCAAGCGGAGTCTCAAAAACCCCATGACCTCATGCTTTTCGGCGGTACTTGAGAATTACTTCTCTTCGATCGCTCTCACAATAGCATTCCCAAATGGTTTTACTCTTCTAAGGAAATCAATTCCTTTGGTGGCCTCCCACCATTGGCTGGCGTCACCCTTCAGATGATAAGTTGCCACGACCACTTTAACCACTTCAGTGAATCTCACTTCCAAGTCGCTTCTCCAATCTTTCTCAAGCGACACCAAATTCGGGTCACATCTTCTACAAGACGGTGGAGCTTCCTTCCTCGGAATTTACTCTCTTTACTAATGAACCACTTTCCCCCGTCTCTGCCATAGTGGCCCGGACATAAATAGAGACAAAACTCATGATTTCTTTAATTATAATACTCAAAACCGATGCCTACACTGCAGCAAAGCTTAACGTTGTGGTCACAACGACATTTGCCATGATAGCATCAGCAGTCACAATGGCCTTCTAACTTTAGGCCAAAAAGGGCAACCATGGCCCAGAGGTCCTCAAGGGATTGCAGGATCTCAGCATCCTCAAATCCTATTGAGCATAACTTCCCACACTGAAGCGACCTCTAGTCACTTTCTTACACGTCGATCTTTGATCCCTACTCACTTTCAGGATCTGTTCAAACTATATTATAAACGTCAACCATAAACTCAATCACTATTCGAGCGAATTTAGTATCAAACGACATACAACAACTTTAATGGCGAACTACATTGTTGACACCTAATTTTTACCCGTCCAATAAACCATTTACTAGTCAATTTTTTAAGAAATTAGTGTTGATTGGAAGTTTTTCTAAAAAAAATATAATAATAATAATTAATAAAAGCCCAATGGCCAAGCTCGATTAATCGGGCTTCGCTTCACGCAACACGTGGGCCATCCATGAACGGGCCATTTCCGAAGCCTATCGCCTTTTTTCCTTTCGGCCAAACTCTTCTTTGCGAGCCCACAAATTGAAGACCCATTTTTCGTCGACCCATGGACCAGAACCCATTGTGGCAGCCCAACCTTTTTCTTGGTTCAAATGTTCATGGGCAAAAGGGACAAAAAGGGAAAATGCATTCGGCGAAGGGGGAATCTTTCGGTTAGAGGGAAAATTTTTTGGCTCACTCGCTGAGACCCACGCTCTCCAGCCCTCTCAATCGCTCTCTCTGGAAGGGGAGTGAGGAAAAAGAAAAAAAGGGCGAGGGGATGAGGGGAAGAGAAAAAAGAAAGAAAAAGAACCCATTCTGTTGGAAGAAAAAATCAGTTAGAGAAGGCAGCAAGAAAAAGCGGAGAGGGGGGGCTCTCGGCGGGGGATTCTCTCTCTCTCTCTCTCGCTCTCTCTCTCTGGGGGAGATCATTTGGGGAGTTGAGGGAAGAAAGCAAAAAAACCGAGAGGAATTCTCTGCGAGCTTTCTCTCTTGCCTGGGGATTCTACTCGAGCTTCTCTTCTGTTGGATTCTTCTCGCTGGAGTTCTCTCGCTCTCTTGGCAGCTTGAACTCTCTCATTCAAAGCTCTCTCGTTGATTTTTCTCTTGGGAGCTCTCTCTGACTTTGATGTTTTTAGTCGAAGGTTGCATACATTGAAGAATCGAAGAAAAAAAACCGAAGAACACACAGAAAGGAGTGGCATGATTCCTTCTCTATTTCTAAGGACAGGCAGCCCGGCCATCGCTAGTAGAAGCTCACTTGTGGTTTTCGCTCACTGGTAAGTTTTCTCGCCCGTCTAATAGGATTCTTAGAGGTCATGGCCGAGAGCTTCCATGAGCTAGGCGTAAGATGTTGTTTTGTTTGAGCTTTCTATGTTGTTTAGATTCATCTAAGTCTTGATTGATTATCTATAGCGAACTGTAGGTTTAGATCTAGGTTAGTTTTAGCATTGAAGCTGGCTGCTCGATACTGAGTTTTACATGTTCGATGAAATGCTTAAATGAAAACTGAGTATTCTCCTTTGATATTTTAGCCCAGTTGTAGAATCTTAGTTGTTTATGAGAGTCTCATTAGCGACGTTAGAGTCGAATAGAAGTAAAAAATCACCGGTCATCGTTTCCTCCGATGAAGTTTCTGGCAAAGTCTACTGCTTCCAACTTCCAAGCGCCATGGAGAAGAACATTTGTTATTTCGCTTGGGCTAGTGTACAGTTTGTGCCGGACCGAAATTTTTCCCTTCGTGGGCGCGGGTCAAACTGGGGTCAAGTTGGACTATTGTCACGATTTGGGCCGATTTCCATATTGGCCGCAAGAAATAGAAAATAAGAAAATTGAAATAGGCCTATTTCAAGCCCAGTCCAAATTTAAAGCCTAGTCTTATTTTAAGCCCAGGTCCTTATTTAAGCCCATTCCGAATCACAAGCCCAGTCCTTATTCTAAGCCCAGTTTCTATTCCAAGCCCAAGGTCCTTATTTTAAGCCCATTCCGAATTACAAGCCCAGTCCCTATTCCAAGCCCAGTTCCTATTCCAAGCCCAGTCTGAATTTCGGATCCGACCCATTCCCGGACCCAATCCGAATTCCAGATTCGACCCATTTCTAAACCCAACCCAGACCATTAGGGTCCGGGCCAACGAATCGGACCGGGTCGGGCAGACCCGGTCCGAGTCCGCTTTTAACAAAAGAAAATTAAATAAAAAATCAACAAAAATTAATTAAAAAATTAGAAAACCAATAAAAATTAGAAAATTAATAAAAAATAATAAAAAGTTAGAAAATAATAGAAAATAAATAAAAAATAGAAAAATCAGAAAATAAAATAAAATTAGGAAAATAGAATATTAAAAAAATATTAAAAAATAAAAAATTCAAAAAAAATCAATTGAATAAGCCTTTAGGGCTTTACCTTAGGGAGTGTTTTGATTGATTTTTTTTTAAGAGACAATATTAGGATTGTTGATTGCGCACTTTATTTCGATTCCACTTGATTGCGCATTTTATTATATTGATTGTTGATTTTCTTTTAGCGTGGCTAGGATTTGAATCCAATAATACCTGTTCAATTAGTGGATTAGTTTAGTTGAGTATAAGACTGCATAAGAACATTTTAGCTAACAAGATAATCAACCTTAGGTATCGAAAGGGCGTTAATAGAAATATTAGCGTAAACAAGTCTCCAAACCCTAAGATTCTCTGGTTGCGTAAAAAGTGAAGCATATCTCCCATGCTTTCACTCAGTTTCTAGCCGACCTTAATAGGTTAGTGGCGACTCCTAGAAATGTTTTAGGTTGTTAAAGATCTTCTAAAATGAACACGCCTAAATGTCACGCGAGGTATGGATTTAGGAGAATCCAAGCTTGAGATTGAGGAATCAAGAGCGAATACCTCTAAACCTATCCCCAGATCCCCCCTCCCGGGTTCACAAGTAAGCCACAATCAGTATAAGGTAATCCAATGATCTACCTTAACCAATTCACAAGTAAGCCGTAAATGGCAAGTCTAGGTCAGCATTTGACAACTCGTCAACTATCAATGCACTTTGACCTTAGGGCACGGCAACCACCTTATGTCATCTCGATGGCGGGCCTCCTTGAGGCACGGTCACTCCGCCCTATGACGCCCCGACAGTATTTCTCCAACATTCTTATTGGTGGTGTGCGGACACGCCGCCCTGTGACGTCCTCAATGGCGTATCCCCTTAGAGGCGCAGACACTCTGCCCTATGACGTTCCGACGACATGCCTCCCTGAGGCACGGTCACTCCGCCCCGTGATGTCCCGATAACGTGCCTCATCAAGCCCCTTTTTGTAGTGGGTGCGGACACGCTGCCCTTGAGGCGCAATCACTCCGCACTGTGATGTCCCAGCAACGTGCCCTAACCACACAAATAATTAGGGTCAATTGTTCAACCTTTCTATCCACGTCCCACACTGTGTCAACTCGACTAAAACAAGACCATCAAGTCCTATGGTTCATTAGTAGTTCGATCTCTATATCTTGACCGACTATCCTTTTTTTTCGTCAAATGACCACAATTAGCGAACAAGTCTCTAACTTGTTCTTCGCAAGAGCACAGTTCAGCCTTGTCACTCCAAGCTCTGCCCAGGACTTAACTTTCCAGTCAACGACCTAATATAGACACCAAATCCACACTTATTATCCACAACATTATTTTCCATCCTTATCACTCCATGAACTTAGTTTTCCCAAAGTCCTAACCTAGGCTCTGATACCAAGCTGTCAAGACCCTGTCCCACCCCGCCCTTGGGCACGAGACAGTTCCCGATTACCTTCCCTTCTAGCCATATAATTACGACTTCCCAGGCAAATCGCTGGCCTTCAGCGCAATCAGAAACGTGTCTCTTCACCTTCCACGATCGTTTCTTCCTTTGGTTCCATGCTTCACACCTGCAAGAAGGTTTGTGGTAGTGTGAGATATTTAGATATCTCCGTGAGTCTAACCCTAAACCCAGACTAAGAAAGCTATCACCCTAGGGTCCCTAGTCCTTAGGTCAACTCTTAGGGGCAATACTAAAGCCTACTCGGTCCATTATCGACACCTTACTAGTTATCGATGGAAAGCAAAGGCAAGGGCAACCAATGGGGTGCCACAAGTTCCTATCACGGTTTCACGGCCCAACTAACTCATAGTCTAGTCCATTAGGTTTTCAAGGACAACTGGCGTACCGCCCAATCCTCGAGGCTTTCTAGCCCAATAATAGTGCTACTAACCCCACTCTCGCACAGCTATTAGCCCCTTGTTATCCACGAACTATCGGTCTATGACTGTGCCTAGATGGAGGTGACGGTTGAGCAGGATGGAAGGTAGGTGTCAGGAGGAAGCCAACGACACCAACGGCGACCGAAACGGAGGTCGAAGAAAGAAGTTACCATCTCAAGAAGGAGGGCTCGTGAGCAGCAGAAATGAAGAAGACGAAGCGGGAGAGAGAGAGAGAGAGAGAGAGAGAGAGAGAGAGAGAGAGAGAGAGAGATGGGACCGGTTGTCTCTCAAGATGTGTCCTTTTGTGCTGCTACACGCCAACCAGAGGAGAGAGAAAGAGAGATGTCCAATCTCTTGTCAAAGTCAACCATGTGGGGAAAAAAGCAACAGGAAAAGTGGGGGAAAAAGGAGAGAGAGAGAAAGAAAAGAACCGAGTTGGCTCGTGGTCAGATCTGTCCTGATTCGCGGTTGGACCGGTTCACACGAGAGCTGACCGGTCCGTTGACCCGGTCAATGGTCAATGTTGACCAAAAGTCAACTATTTCTAAAGTCTTCCAAAAATTCCCTTATGTCTAAAATTCACTCCTTTTTTGGTCAAAACGTAAATATCTAAATGTTGGGGGGACCAAAATGCAATTTTCAAAAGTTCAAAATCACTCGAACGAAAATTCGCCGTTTAGTCCAGCGTACTCCCGAGACCAATAGGTCACTAACTAAACCCGAAAAATAGCCCGATTGGACCTCGAAAGAAGGGGATTGGGAGCGAGTTGTTATAGTTATTGCGTCATTTGGGAGAAATCATCCCCGAAGCATAGCCATCTTTCCCTAGAAACCCTAGCCTCAATCTCTGCCTTCAGCGAGCTTGCTAAACTGCTGCCACAGATCGAAAAAGACTCGTGGGAATCTCCTCTGCAAAGTCCAATCGGTCGGCTGTGTGGGTCGGAAAAGACTCGTAGTGTATGACTTGGTCCAATTATGTAGCCAATAGGCTATAATTGGTGAAGTGGGTCAAGTGCACCTATTGGGGCATCGACCGTGCACTTTCATTGCTAGATCGGGGAAATGAGAGAGTTTCTCGACTAGTTGACTCGTCATGCATAATATTAATTATGTGGTGATTAGTGGAACCAATCAAATGGCTAATGGGCCCTGATTAGATAAGAAGGTCGACTGAGTCCCATGGGGTGTCGACTGGTCGCAAGGATCACTAGGTGATTGCTTGGGCGACTAAAACGGTCAATGGTACCAGACCACCTCAAAAGGAGTGTTGTGTACCAGTGGACTGGATATATGATTCAAACGAGTTGTGGACTATCTTATTTTAACATCTCAAGGTTAAGCAATGAGACGGGATGTATGATGGTATGGCTTTGAGCTTAGTCTCGATCATAGACTAATAAACTGATAGGCAGTAGCTCAATGAGATAGACAAGCGGTGCGTGTGTACCTCGTACCCTAAGGTCTGACATGCTTGTTAGCCATGCCAAGTGAAGAGTCGCTAAGGGTCCCACATAAGAGCCAAATGACGTGAAAGGTTGGCCAATAGAGACAAGTAGGGCCAAAAACCACGTGAGGTGTTGCCCAAGACTCAGTCATAGACTAATTGTCCGTGGGGAAAGGGCTAGTAATTGTGCAAAAGTGATGTGAGACACGATAGTCAAGCCAGAAAGCTCCGATGGTTGAATGGTATGCCAGTTAGGCTAGAAGCCCCGTTGACTAAGATTTCTACTAGTCAAGTTAGAGAGCCCCCCGAACTGGGCAGTATGCCAATCAGGCTTGAGAGGTCATCTTATCATTAGTATGGCAAGAGTGCGTGGTATCCAGAGTGGTAGCTAATATGTGCACTATAATCGATGACATAGTAAGGTATCGACAGTAAACCCAAGTGAGTTGAGTATGCTTGTGAGAGGTTGAAGAACTAACTATGGACCCTAAGGCGATTGTGTTCCTAATCTGGGTTTAGGGTTAGACTCACTGGGATATTCCAATATCTTACACCACCACCCTAAACCCCTTTTTAGGACTTGAATATGGACCTCGAAGAGAAGCCGATAGAGGAGGAATCCATAGAGGTGGAGCCAATGGGAGATGAGTTGATGGAGGAGGTGGGGGAGATGGTATAGATCACCTCCCAAAGTTGTCAAGGTGGAGGTTCGCGCTTTGGGTTGCACTGAAAGCCAGCGACCTACCTAAGACATTGCTACTCACTGGCTGAAGTTAAGGAAGATAATCAGGGATTGCCACACGCTTGGAAAAGGGGTGTGACAGCCCCTTGTCAAAATTTAGTATCCAAGCGAGGAACCTTGATTTAGAGCTTGGAGTGATTTTTTTTTTGTATGGCCGAATTAGAGTGATAAGGTTGAATTACTCTTTCTGGGAGAGTAAATTAGGAACTTGCTTCCCCATTTGTGTCTATTGGAGGAATAGTTGAGCATAGTAGGCATATCTCAATTATACATGATATGGGACGTGTATAATTTAGACATGAATGGGTGTTAGAATTGAGATACATGGGATTAGGTGGTCCTATATTTAGCCGCGTTGGTACAGTATGAGCCGTGTGCAGTAAGGCTGGACATTTGACCCCATTGATGTTGAGATGGTTAGTGTAATGGGTCCCAAAAAAAAAAAAAGTAGAGACGACCAACAAAAATTTCAAGAACGAAGAAAATATAACAAATAGGACTTGTCAATATACCACTTTCTCCTTGACTTGTCTGATTTCAATGAACGCTGGAAATAATTTATTTAATTTGTCCAATGTTATTGTGTATTTATTATTCAATGGTGTCATTTTCTAATGCTGTGATTGACGACATATATCGAATTTTTTTTATAAGATTATCAAGTAAAGAAGATAAAACAACCTCTTTCCTAGAATTTGCATGTGAAATACACAGAAAAAGCTCTGACAAATATTTGATATGACCCTTCAAGTACAACGCACACCTTACAAATCCATGACATTTCGATGTATACCAAAAATAATTATTATTGAACTAATAATATATTTATTGCTTGTAATTAGCAATTAAATTAATTTAGGAAATTTCACTGTAGTTTCTAGCAAACATGCACCGTCAATATGACATGGCGTGACTCATACGCTTCTAAGCTTATCGCTTAAGTCTTGAACCTCTAACAAAAATAAATTGATTTTTCAAGTCAGAGTCTTGGAAAGATTCTAGATAGTTACAGCTAATCAAGATCCCGGCCACCGATGCGTAGAATTTCAACCTTTCAATTTCGCATTTAATTGAGAAATGAGAATATTCAACTTCTTTAATAAGGAATATTTTACTGAACATATTACAAATTTAAGATCTTATTCATGTCTTTTACGTTTCACGTCACACTTCAACTCTCGTTGAACTCATGATAACTCTCCTTAATTAATTTTAGTTGGATAAGAGTTTAAATGCCAATTGTCAAATGCTTGATTTCTCCAAGATTCAGACTTTTGAAATCATCTATTTTGTTTATAAACGTGCTCATCTTGATATTAGGAAAATTTCACGAGTTTGAAAGTCAAGTTGAAAGCATTGTTCACTGAAAGAATCATAAGTTCCTTTTATCATTATTTAAAAAAATTCATAGATGATCATAATATAATATTCATATAGAAGATACACATTATATAATTCCAAAGAAACATAGTCAATTCACATAATCTTTCTTTACTTCGGGTTTTTTCTTCTTCTTGTGCTGGAGATATCTCCCCTCATTGTAATTTGCATGATTTGGCTGAAATTATATCCAAGTCAGTTCAATTTTCTAAATATCAGAAAAAATTATACAGAAGATCGAGTGTAATTAGCAAAAGTATCTTCTCAGAAGACAAAAAAGAAAATTTCTTTTCATAAAGTGTGCTACTTAGTTATAATAGTTCTGAAAATGTTTTGTTTTGTCTCAACTGTGGTATGGACAATATTTTTCCTACTTTTGTGATATTTTCAATCTTGAGCTCGACCAAGGGACATTAATATCGATTCTCATTTCTATGTCCTATGCAGTTTATCATTTTGCATCCAATTCTTGCTTGTCATACTCTCCAGTAATTCATTCCAGGGCCCGCTCTTCATGTTCGATTCACTCATGAGAGGCTTTGTTTACAAGTTCACTCAGGATCTTCTAGTTATGTAGTCACCCTCCACTTAATATCGTTCAAGGTTTAACATATCCATAAATAAATAAAAAGTAACCCATGATAACCAAAAAGTTTATATAATTTCGTACATCTTTATCTCAATAAAGCAAAATAGATACTCACAATCTGAAGCATAAGATTATATTTACAGGACTATATAAATGACATAAAAAGTGGCATCTAAAGATGATTAAATTCAAGATCCTATTTAAATCCGATCAGTTTTCTATTTATGAAAGAAAATATAATAAGATGAGGATATAATATTATAATGTCATGAATCTTTTATTGGTCTAAATAAATGAATTTTTGAGAAAAGAACATCTCACATGATTTTCCGAAGGATGCAAGTTTGTATTCTTTGACCCGTACGAGGACATTTCACCAGTATTTACGATAATCTCGAACTGGATAGACACGTACCCCTAAATCAAATGGCCTAGAACGTTCCCGTGAATCCTGGGCTGAGAAATGAAAAGGACAACTTCAAGCTCATGGACAGCGAAGTGAAAAGGACTCCTGTGAATACCAGAAAGTTTGAATTGGTCATTTAATAACCATCTACTCAATGTCAACCAGCATATGACTTTGACGAATCGCATGAACCAGATAATTGTTGTTCGGTCTAGATTTCCTTGTTGAGCTCCACAAAAGATACAAATTTCTATTTTTAATTAGAGATGTCCAAAACACGTAGATAAAGACCTTTTCCTGATGGTCGGACAACACAAGGAAAAGAAAGAAAGAAAATTAACTAGACCGTCTAGTATGAAATCTCACTTTTTTTTTAATCTGCCAAGATAAAGAGGAGTTCTTGCACGGCTCGCAATTTAATTTGTTTTAATCATTTGAGTCTCAAAATGAAACTCAAATGACCGATGTTCAGATGAGCTCATACTGAACATGTTTTGGGTTGCATGTTTCACCATGGGATATTTTTGTTTCTATGTTTTCCACAGAGAACACACCTTTACTTTTATTATAAATTCGTGTTCAACAATGACCCACTTTATTACCATTCTAAGTATTAGAGCTTTATTCTTCGGCTTATGCAACAAAGAGCAAGACGAGGGAAATTACATTAACGAAGGACCAATGAGAAACTCTAGAAGTACCATGTTAGACATAAACTCTAGAAGTACCAGTAATCTATGATATTAACAAAAAAAATTGTGAATTAATATCTGGTATGGTGGATATAGTCTATAAGAAGATAAAAAAGAAAAAGAAAAGCTAGACGTGTCACGTATTTATTAGATTCAAGATCACACATTTCATAATCTTAAATTCGAGCAATCCCTTGAGCCATTCCAGCACTCGAACCAAGTTTCATAAGATGACAGTAGCAGGAAAGAGATGGAAAAAACAAACGATACTGGAATTCAAAGAAAAAAAATCAACTGTTGGTACTTTCGGACGAATGTCTCGCCCTGGTTTCCAAAGTAGGGGTGCCCTGAATTCAGCGCACCCTAAACCCTAAACCCTGCTTTCAAAAAAAAAAAACCCAAAAACCCTTCTCCCTTATTAAAATAGGAGCCGTTCAATTAATAACCGGATGGCTCCAATTTAAAGGGACTTCTAACTGGATCTCACCGGGTCAGAGGATCCGGATTCACTATCCGAGGTCATATTATCATTCTGCATAGTACGTAAAACCCAGATTGGTCCCGTCCACGTTGCTCAATCCTTGGATGGAATATTCCCATGCCTTGTCCTACTTTTCAGAGCTCTTCCGCATTATAAATACATCGTCCTCATCATCATATCATCCAAGTCTCTCTCTCCCTTTCCCGCAACCTTTTTTCAATGATTCCTCAAAGAATCTCGATCGATGCTCGAAAGCTCCTCCTCTTTGTAGCTCTTTCCTTTTTTGCAATCTTCGCGACTTTCAGCAATGGCCCTCGCAACGCAGTGGCGCAGACCAGTAACAACAACAACCATGCCCAAACGATCCCGGTGAACATTGGGGTGGTTCTTGATCTGGAGACGTGGGTGGGTCGGATGGGATTGAGCTGCATTAAAATGTCTCTCTCTGACTTCTATAGTTCAAACCCTTCATACAAGACCAGGCTCGTCCTCAACGTAAGAGACTCCAAACGAGATGTGGTTGCTGCTGCTGCTGCAGGTTCTCTCTCTCTCTCTCTCTCTCTCTCTATAGCGTACTAACTGGTCTTAGAAGATAGAGCACTACATGCAGCTGTTTGTGTGATGCCTGATAAATATAATTTTCGCTTATAATGAGGTATTCGCCAATCTTATGGAAATATCAGCTTCAATATATTTGAAATTTGAGAAGAATTCCTGGTTAAATCTTCAAGGGTACAACGAAATAGTGTGTGTGAGTTCCATTCAAAGATCCACAAAGCCCCAGTAATAGAGCTCCAAGAAAAAACGACCAAGGTTATATTTACCAAAAATTAAGGAGAGATAGATATTTTGGCTCCCATCCACAAGAACTATCTGTCACCAATCTATGCTCACTGTCTTAGCTGTCTGGCACGCATACTAGCACGCATATGGGCAAGAAGAAGAGTGATGTCAAAGCATAAAACGACATCATTTTAATATCCGTTGACCACATCAACATTGGCGACCTACCGGTTCGGCCAACTGTGCTGACTAGACATCCATGTAGACATTATCCGAGGACTCAATTAGCTAAATAAAAAGGTTTATGAATGAATTGGTAAAAATATAATAGGTTTAAGACTTTTTAGATAATTATCCCCTGTGCAAATGAAGTCGTTGTCATCTTCTAATAGAATCAAAGATAATTGATCTCTTTCCGGCTGGGAATCAGGAGGATCTCGAAGTCAGAGAACATAGGATTTTGGTCAGTCCACGCGATGCGGTGCTTCATAACATGACTCGTCTTTGAGCGTAACATTTGACTGTAGAACCTTCTCACGATATTTCACAGTCATCCAAACCGAACATCTCTAATCTGTTGAACGTTTCTTTGTGGTGTCGTTTTCTGTGGTTTAAGGGTGCAGCACCATTGAAATAGTATTGTATTGGTGTTGGTCAAAAATTGATATTTGAAATGAAAAGTCCACCTTCTCTATTTTCTCGTATTTCAACAACATACATACATACATAAATATATAGATAGAGTTTTATCTTGAGAAAAATGTGTGCATGGAGTACTATGGTAGGACTACTATTGTCTATTGTATTCTTTGAAGAATATATACTTATATAGGTCTCATGTGACTCTTGTCCCATTATAAACGTAGTAAATTCTATCAAATAATGTGTGCATAATGAACCTGGTTAGAAATCGTATCGCAAAAGACACGTGCTAAATAGCATAAGAGTCATTTCAGAGAGGAAGTTTGATAGACAATTTTAAATTCTTTTCTTTGGTAAAGTATGTAAACTCAGTATATGGCTGATTTTCAATTTAGTTGAGCCAAACATCTTGGTCAACAGGTTTGGTCGAGTTAAGCAAGTGAATAATTATTTCCATGGAAGTTGTCTGGTACTAATGGTCAAGTGAAAAAACTAAGATTTCTACATTGGGGCTTGGCCTCACAAGATCCATACAATTGAAAATGGGGCTTGGATTCTGGAGTGGAATTTTCTGGCGCCACAAGAAAAAAGAAGTCAACTCAACGAAGAAGAAGAATCGAATTGATCATGTGTAGGCCAAGTTATCGAATTAATTTCTGATTGTTTCCAATATCATATGCCAAACAATATCAAACAAAGACAACAACCAAATGCCTGCCATGTGGTAATTAATTATATCTTTAGATAATATTAAGTAATTCCAACTTCAAAATCCTGTTTTACTTTTTCTCAAACATTCTATTGTTATAATATTGCATCAAGTTTTAATCGGCTTTTGATCAGTACTACTGTTCTATGCCTTTTCCAATAAGAATTTTGATTGTCTGCCGTGCTGTTATCATTTCACCGTCTTCTCCAATTTGCCTCTGCAGCACTTGATTTGATGAAGAATAAGAAAGTCCAGGCCATAATTGGCCCTGAAGATTCAGTACAAGCAAACTTCATCATTGACCTTGGGAACAAATCTCATGTACCCATCATCTCTTTTTCCGCTACTAGTCCATCCCTCAGTTCGATTCGGAGCCCGTACTTCATTCGAGCCGCGCAAAATGACTCGTCCCAAGTGAATGCCCTAAGTGCGGTCGTGCAGGCTTTTGGCTGGAAAGAAGCTGTCCTTGTATATGTGGACGATGAGTTCGGAGAAGGCGTCATACCTTCTCTTACCGATGCTTTGGAAGAGGTCGACACGCGAGTCCCCTATAGGAGCCTCATTCCTCCTTCGGCCACGGATGGTCAAATCCTACAGGAACTCTACAAGTTAACGACGATGCAAACGAGGGTTTTCATCGTGCACATGTTACCTACCCTTGGTTCTCGGCTATTTGCCAAAGCAAAAGAGGTAGGAATGGTGAGCGAAGGTTATGTGTGGATCTTGACTAATGGAATCACTGACCAATTGAATTCGGTGGATTCATCTGTCATTGCTAGTTCAATGCAAGGAGTACTGGGCATCAAGACTTATGTCCCGGCCACACACAGCCTAGACAACTTCACGCTCCGATGGAAGATGAAATTTCAACAAGATAACCCATCTGTCCTTAATCCTACGTTGAACATTTTCGGATACAGGGCTTATGACGCTGCTCGGGCTCTGGCAATGGCTGTCGAGGAAATGGGTGCGACGAATTTTACCTTCCAGATGTTGAATGCTTTGACAAATGCTACAGATCTCGACACAATTGGTGTCTCTCAAAATGGTCAGAAACTTCTCCAAGAATTAGCCAATACGACATTCCCAGGCCTCACTGGAAATTTTAGACTTATCAATGGGCAGCTAGAGTCGTCAGTGTTCCGCATTGTTAATATCAATGGAAATGCAGCAAGAGGAATTGGGTTTTGGACTCCAGAAAATGGGCTGCTAAGAGATTTGAATTCATTCAACACAAGCAAATACTCCACTTCGAAGAGTAATCTCGGATCAATAATATGGCCTGGAGATTTGACCTCTTTTCCTAAGGGATGGGAGATTCCAACGAAAGGGAAGAGGTTACAAATCTTAGTTCCTGTAAAGGAAGGTTTCACTGAATTCGTGAAGGTGACTCAAGATTCTAGCATGAACACATACCAAGTCACTGGATACTGTATCGACATATTTAAAGCCGTGATAGAAGAACTACCTTATGATGTTGCTTATGACCTTATTCCATTTGCCTTGCTTAATGGAAGTAGCGCTGGCAGTTACAATGACATGATCGATCAAGTATATTACCAGGTGAAATAAAATATTGCAAGCGATTAATTTCATTGTGTTTAGATGTTGAAACTAACTATGCTATCATGGGGTTGACAAAGAAACTATTTCCCTTCCTTTTGTTTGAACAGAAATATGATGCAGTGGTGGCGGATATGACAATCATTGCAAACAGATCATTGTACGTGGATTTCACCTTACCATACACGGAATCCGGGGGATTGATGCTTGTGCCATACAAGGACAACAAGAGCAAGAATGCTTGGGTTTTCTTGAAGCCACTCACTTGGGACCTTTGGCTGACAACCGGATGCTTCTTTGTGTTTATAGCATTGGTCGTGTGGATTCTTGAGCATCGGATCAACGAAGATTTCAGGGGTCCAGCCTCGCATCAAGTTGGCACAAGCTTCTGGTTTTCCTTTTCAACCATGGTTTTCGCACAAAGTAATCATCCTTCACTTTCATAGATTAATCCAACGTTACAATTGAAGAATTTATGTGTTTCCCTTAATTTGGATTGCAGGGGAGAGAGTATTAAGCAACCTAGCGAGATTTGTTGTGATTGTGTGGGTTTTTGTGTTACTTATACTGACGCAAAGTTATACGGCAAGCTTGAGCTCTCTCTTGGTGGTGCAAAATCTTCAGCCAACTGTAACTGATGTGGATCAGCTCCTAAAGAGTGGAGAAAAAGTGGGATACAATGACGGCTCTTTCGTCTATGAAATGCTAAAGCAATGGAAGTTTGACGATTCCAGACTAATATCTTATGACTCCCCTGAAGAATGCGATGCGCTTCTTTCCAAGGGAAGTGCAAAGGGCGGGATCGCAGCAGCATTTGACGGAGTACCCGACATTAAAATTATTCTTTCTAAATATTGCAATAAATATACCGCGATCCCGACATTTAAAACTGCTGGGTTTGGTTTCGTAAGTCCTCAATCTCTCAAGTTTTACCCTAAAGTTTGTCAATTACTAGGATTATTCGTTATTTCTTAAATCGAAAAATATCATGTCCTGCGTCTTTGGATTTACAGGTGTTCCCCAAAGGGTCTCCATTGGTGCCAGATATTTCGCGAGCAATCCTCAACATAACTGAAGGGCGTGAAATGAAGGAAATTGAGCATAAATGGCTTCCATCAAAATCCAATTGCCTGGATTCGACTGACTCAATTTCTTCCAACAGCTTGGGTCTTGACAGTTTCTGGGGCCTATTCTTGGTTGCTGGAGCTGCTGCTGTCTTAGCTCTCCTCATTTTCATGGTCAAGTTCGTCAAAGGAAATTGGCATGTCGTTACAAGTTCTTCAGGTTCGTCGTCGGAGAAATTTGTTGCATTGGGAAGAAGATTTTACCAAAGAGACCTCGACTCTCATACTTTTAGGACGGCCAGATTTAGAGATAAAAATATGGAAGACGGTGCCAATGAGATTGCAGCAGTTGAAATTATAGAACACACTAGCTTCCCCCCAAGTCCGTCAAGCGACTCCAGCCAGATCGACGTTGTCTTAACCAATGAGCAAGGGTCACCATCAGCAGAGCAATGACTTCCTAATCATGAAGCCGAATGGAGCCCCGAGATAGCGACAGATGTCTAGAAACTTAGATACTATACTTTAATGCTTGACTAGTTGAACATCGTTTTTCAGATGACAGTATCTTCCACTCATTCTCGTCTTCTCATGTAAGGGATGCCATAGGAACAACTTATTATCTAATCTCAGATAGTATGGACGAAAGATAGATGGATGCTTTTCATTCAGTAGAGCCCAAGTAGATGTTTGTCATGCAGCGAGCCTGAGACATGCTAACTTAGATATATCTAAATCAATTTGCATATGCTTAGTGTAATAAAATATACATAGACTTAGCATTACTTCCTTTGATGAATGATTAGTGTAGTCTAGTTTAGGCTTGACATGAAATTTGCTCATGCAATTTGATCACCTCAAATCAATCCAACAAACATCAAGTCATGCGCCGAGCCTAGTCAAACATCTAAACATTCACGTGCGAAGTTAAATAGGACACATAATCAGGCTAGAAAGCATTGGCAACCAAAAGCATTTAGTTGTCCATCAAAGACTACTTTCTTCGATTTTTCAAAGAAATCGGTGTTAATTAATAAGGAATCTATTCTAATGTTAGAATTTGATTTTTAAAGCAGGGCTGACTTTATTAAATGTAACTTTAACTTTTAATTTTCGAAATTTTAAATAAGAAATGTTATTTTGTTATTTTATGATTAAAAATATTATACAGTATAAAATTTGGAAAAGAGGACCTGGGTCAGGCTCCGAATCCAGCCCGAATTCTTGGCTACGTTCTCTAAGACAAAATAGTAAATTTTTTTATTTTTAATTAAAAATATTTATTAATAAAATAAAAAATTATAATATTTGATTAAAAAACCGGGCCGGGCTCCGGGCCGGGCTCCAGACCGGGTCAGGTTCAAGCCTGCCCCGGACGAAAGGGTCGGACCTTCCGCGTGGGCCTGTGACCTAAGGCCTCTGGAGACTCCAAGGATTGGACTCGAACTCTCGGTTCAATCCCCTGTTTTTTCTCCCTCTTTTTTACGCCAGTCCATCCCATACCAGCCTAAAGCCTAGCTCAGCTCGTTTACATCCAAGCCCATATCGACCTAAACCCTAACCTTCGGCTCTAAACCTATCAAAAATTAAAACAAGCCCAATTTTCCTAAAACTAAGATCAGCCCATGGCCTAACAAGGGTGCACATGACACGCACTCAATTCTGTTCCAAAATGAGTTATGGACCAGAAAAGCTCATTCTGGAACAGAATGTCGTTTGGTAAAACTTTTTTGGAAAATTAATTCTGGAATAAATTTCCATTCTAGAATTGGTTTTTGGACAAGGATGAGAATTTTTTCAATTCTCATCCTTGAGCACTTTTGAGAATTCATTCTTGGACATTCTTCTTTTTTCTTTTTCTTGTTTGTGTGCCCTATCGCAACAGACCGACCGCGAACCCCTCCCTCCTCTAGACCGACCGCCTCTCCTCCTCCTCCTCCGCCTCCGCCTCCGCCGCACGCCTCCGACTCTGCCTCTACCTCCTCTCTTCTTCTCAGGTTCTGTGCGTGTGCTGTGTGCGTGTGTGCTCACCAGATCTGGGTGTGTGCGTTGTGCGTTTGCTGCGTGGGTGGATTTGTGCGTTTGCTGCGTGGGTGAATTTGACATGTTGAATGAATTTGTTTTGTGTGGACTTCGACGAGTACGAGAAGCTCGTCTCTCGAATGAATACTCCGAGGTTGGGTTTCTTCTTCTTCCTCTTCGCATCCACAAGTTTGGAGGTGAAGTAGGGGGTTGAGCGACAGGGGAGGAGGTTGTACAAGGAGAGTGTCCAAAGATTTGCAGAGAGAACTCATGCTTCGCTCCTTCCAGAAGAATCAAGGGGATCATATGGGTCGGAACTTTTCTGGCGAGCGATAATTCATGGCTTCCGAGGGAGCGCAGATTTGTCACCTCCAAGATGTCTGAGGAAATGTCTATGAGAGCTTATCATTGTTCGTCAAGAAGAAACGATCCATATGCAATGATAATACCTCTTTGTTTCTAATTTTTACTGCTCGGGTTCTTCTCCTCTGAACTGTGTTTTCTCTTCTAGTGTTTTACGGTAGATTGTATTCTTCTTCGCCATAATTTTGCGGATCTCCTCGATTTTTTTTTGGTCTAGAAACAGTAATTTTTTACTATATCAAACGGATTTCTTATTCTTGAATAGAAATTTGTTGTCTGTATCAAACGCGCTTCTTTTTTCAAAAATTCATTCGGGAACAGAATTAGAAAAAATCAATTCCATTCAGAATGAAATTTCTAGACAGAATTTGAATCATGCGCACCCCAAGTGTCTCCTCGGCCGGCCTGATCTCCATCGGATCGCCTCCTCTCTTCTTTTGCTAGGGACAAGAAGCAACGAGCGAAGACTTCTTCTTCTTCTTCTTCTTCTGGCTTCTCTGGTTCCTATCTTTTTGTCAAAGCTACTCTCTCTCTCTCTCTCTTCCCCTCACTCTGCTCGAGCTCCTGCTTTTTTCTGCTTTTTCACCGAACCTCCCCTACTTTTTCTCTTCTCCTTTGACTTTTCTTCTTTTTTGCCATTCTTATCTACCCTTATTTTTCTCTTTCTTTCCCAAGATTTTGTCCTCCCCCCCCCCACCTTCTACTATCCTTTCTGGCCGTTTCTCCTTCTCCCATCTTCACGAAAAAAATATTCAGTATTTGCAAATCGCAACGTCAATTTTAACGTGGTGTGGATTTTTTTACCCATACCAACAATACGTGTCAAGTCAGGTGGAATGAAAATATAAAAAATAGATTTTTATTGGCAATATTTTAAGATGTTTAGGACTGAATTGGTAAAAGTTAAGTTTGGAACTAAATCGGCAAAGTTGCAAATGGTTTAGGACTAAATTGGCAAAAATAAAAAAGTTTAGGATTGAATCTATAAAGTTGTAAAATGTTTATGACTTTTTTAACAATTACCCCTAATAAAATAGAGTAAAAAGTATCATGAAAAATATTTAGAAATAAATATTAATAATAATAACATAAATAAAAAACTTGTAGAAGCGCATAAAAGATTGTTTAACTTTTGATATCTTTAAGATAAAAAAGAGGGATTCTGTAAAATAAAATAGATTTGTCATTTTCAATACAGGCTCTCTACTGTTATGTGCATCATTGCATTGGAAATAAAAACGTATTCCTATATTTAAGGATAACTTATTAACAATCGGCTTTTCCAGTATAAGAAAATTCTTGGCTCTTTCTATAAACAACCGACCAATTTCTTAGCTAAGTAGGCAACTATCTTTATGTATATAGATTTCTTAGCCCACACAAAAGAGAAAACCCCACATAGTTTCGCTTTCTTTGGCTCTGGTCGCGAGATGCAAAAGGACAATTGCAATCCATTTTTCCAAATGGAAGATGGTCCTTGCACTGACCAGTTTTCGGAGTATTGGCCAAGTGCTTGACAGAGAAAAGAGGCATTTATTCTTGTGGTTTTTTGGGGGGTCAAGAGGCAAAACCTCATTCAAGACTAGATCGAGATGGAAAGAGAAATTGAATTACGGTCGCTGACTTTTTTGTCCATCATCCTTGTATCGCTAATGCTAGCTTTTTTTTTGGCGATCTGGGTCGGTCCCTAATCTTTATGTGACGAGTAGCTTAATGGAAAATTCATAATTTAATCTTCAATAATTCTTTGCGGCGTAAAGGTCATTTTTGGGTTTTCTATTGTCGCCTACGATCAGCCACATGGACAACGAAATGAAAATGACTCCTCTGCGTGAAAAACCAGAAAGTTTGAACATTGTCACTGATCGGGCAAACCACGTAAATGTTGTTTGGACTCGGTATCCCCATTGAGCTCGAAACAGATACGAAATTTCCGAGAAAGTTACTCACCTTGGCTGGCAGCATGACTCGGATAATCAGTCCAATCAACAAATTTTCATGTCGAGTAATCGGGATAAAAGCCAATATTATATGATACATTGAGAATCGGTTAATGCCTCCATAGGTAATTGACTAGAGCTAATTTATTTCAAAGTTGTTATTCGATCACATAATTAAATACTTACAAATGTTGTATAATAATGTGAACAATATAATCCCTTGCAAGACGCAATGACTTGGTGCTCTTTGTATGCATAGAGTGAGTCAAGGTAGAGAGAATTCACACCTCAATCATCAACCTACCTCATTTAAAAAAAAAAAACGACCGTTACCACCATGTGAAATCCATATTGTTTGGTTTGCCACTAATATTTATCAACTCCATATTGACTATCATATGACGATCTTGCGACTAACCGTATGAGTCGGGTAGTTGTTATTTGGACTCAGTTTTCTTGTTGATATCCATAAAAGATATAGATATTATGCGCCTTGTCTGCCACATGATTCATATAATGGGCTCACTCCACGAATTCCCATGTCAAGTAATTGGAATAGAATTCGATAGATGAGATTGGACGGCACATTGAGAATTAGTTTATGCCTCCATGTTTAAGAAAGTAGATTGACCGGAGCTCACTTGTTTCAAAGTCAACAATTCTAAATCATATTGAAAGCAATCGAAGGAAATCGGAAAAGAGGCGCAAGCTGTGTGGGAAAATATTCAATTGTATTCATTCTGTAATGTGTACATGTATTTATCTTTACAAGAATGTAGAATAAAAGGAAAAAATATACTATGGAATATTTACATTCCTTACAAACTAATATATATTTGTAGCAATAATTTCTTCCTACGGCAAGTAATAGACATGCATATCACGCATATATTCCAACACATATAATTTCAATACTAACCAATAGCTCATAATAAGATAGGCAATGTAATCCACGGCCAAAAGCAACAACTTGGTGCTTTCATATGCATCAAATGAATCAAGGGTAGAGATAATCCACACTCCCATCATTATCCAGCAAATTTAAAACGACAATATCTCTCCTCATAAACATCTTGAGAATCTTAAAATTATGGTTCTTATTTTAATTTCTTGGATGACCCCCATTAATGATTCATGTAGCGACTTGCATCTAAAATCAAGAGGCCAGGTAGTTAGTTTTAACTAGATGAAGTTTTCGTTTTTCATAGTTTTTTTATACAAAATAAATTAATTGCCGGGCCAATTTGATATAGAGATGTATTTAGTATACACATCTATACTTAAATTTTATTGATATAATGCCCTAACTTCCAACATAGCCAATAAATGGCTAAGGTCAACTTAAAATTTATTGATATCATGGCCTAGCTTCCAACATAGCCGATAAATGGCTAAGGTCAGACGACTGCATCGTTCCTCAAGCTGGGTAGATGTTGAACAATGCAATTATCACTAAATGCATTCTAATA
The DNA here is from genome assembly GCA_030064385.1 of Melaleuca quinquenervia. Classification (NCBI taxonomy): domain Eukaryota; kingdom Viridiplantae; phylum Streptophyta; class Magnoliopsida; order Myrtales; family Myrtaceae; genus Melaleuca; species Melaleuca quinquenervia. Next base: position 9,633,773 of record CM057720.1, read on the forward strand.
TTGGGAAAAGTTCAAGTCAAAAGGTTCTACTTCAAGGCACGAGTAGCAGCTTCTTGGAAACTCATAAAAATCACTTTATATGCTGTAGAAAGCCAATTTTACTAATAATAGTACTTGTTATAATAGTAGTAAGATGATTAAAAGGCTATCAACTATGGTTCTATATATATCTACTTTTTCACCCGCTTTCAAATTTTTCTACGCATTTATCTATATCGAGGCCTCTACTCAATATGGGGTCATTCCTTCGACTTCAACTAGCATTATGTTAAAACAGAAAAAAAAAACAGTAAATTCAAACCGAGACCGATTTTTACTAGTTGTTTGATCTATGGTACATAATCAATAGCTCACTTGACAACTTGAAGCAATTAGAATAGTGACCACCAGAAATATGTTATGGCTTAACGTACCTATTGAATCTATTGTAGGACTGTCCTTTGGCACGGGACTACTGAATTCAAGCAACTTTGCAGAGGTGGTTGAGTACTTACTGTGAGAGTTCTCGCGTGGAATTGGTCAAGGTCAACGAGGACGGACAAAGACAAATCTGCCTCGTTTCATTTCAAACGTACCACTCCCGAAGACGAGGACCTCTGTCGTTGTTCACAAAAAATAAGAAAGAAAAAAAAATAGTTTCTGGGGTTATCTGTAGGTGTCTGACATCTACATCTTCTTTTTAAGCCCCTTAGAAAAGTCGTTGCCCGGTTTATATCTAATATGTTCTAATGTCATCTAATCCATTAATATTTTAATCTTAACATAAGACCTACATTATCAATGATTTAGATGAGCTCAATTTGAATGTTTTATCTAAGCATGCCATATTTTTTTTTCGACTGAGAAGTTTTTGTATGGTTTGAAGATCGTATCCACCAATATCATTTACTTACCAATATATATATATATATATATATATATCCACCAATATCACCGAATCATGAATTGTTCGGGCGGTATCTTGGGATCAACATAACTAACGGCACAAATGGGCTTGGCGTGTGCATATTATTGCTAGCTATGTGAGACACAATTTAGTGGTTCTAACTCCAACAAAGCAGGTCCTAAGGATTTTTTGAAGCTTCCAAATTAGTAGAAATCGTAATGACAAACTTCGTAACTAGGCCAAAAAATATTTATGAAAAGGTTCTGCTGGGGCTGTAATGCTAATTGGGAGAGCCTATTAGATTTTGACATTGAATCTTATATCTTTGCCTAACTTTAATTGGTTGGGATTTGTGTACTGATTTCATTTGTTTGCCTAACTTTAATTGGTTTGGATTTGTCATCTATGTAATTAAAGTTCTCAAGGAGTTCTATAGTATAAATACTTATTTAACGGTAGAAAATGACAACTTTGTTGATTATTATTCAGAATAAAACTGAAAGAATTTTCTCTTAAATTTTGCAAATTCATTTATTTTAAGTTCGTGCTAAATCTGGTCCAACCGTGCATAATACTCAAATGACCCACTCTGTTACCATCCCAATTGAATTCAAAGTTGGAGTTCTTGAATCTTGACCTCTCTCTTTCGGCAGAAAAGAGATGCCAATTGCCTCATTAATGAGGCAACAATTTCTCGCTGCTATATGACATCAATAATAGTGGTTTATGCTTCGCTTATGCAACAAAGAAGCAAGATGAGGGAAAAGAGATTGACAAAGGACCAAAAGGGATAATCTAGAATTACTATGTTAGACGTAGGCATAAACCTAAATAATTTACGATCTGAACTAAAATTTCAGTGAGTTAATCTTAGAGATTGTGGAGATGATTTTAAAAGTTACAAAAAAAAAATTATGAGATGATGTGTCACGCATATATTAATTTGATGACTCCACGTTTTTTAGTCCTAAACTCCAGCCGTTCCAGCACTAGTTGCAAGTTTCATCGTAGCTCTTTAACACAAGATGGCAGTAGCAGGATAAAAATTGACAAGACAATCTCGTGGTTCAAGAATTTTTAAATTATAAATCCAAAGAAAAGGCATGAACCGTCCGTACCGTGAGAGGTCATATTATCATCGTACATGGTCGTTCCGGAAGCCAAATGGGTCCCGTCCACGTTGAGCAATCCTTCGACTGAAGATTTCCATGCCTCGTCTTACTTTTCAAAGCTTTTCCCCATTATCATTCTATTATAAATGCATCGTGTCGTCGTCGTCATCGTATCCTCTGGGTCTCTCTCTCTCTCTCTCTCTCTCTCTCTCTCTCTCTCTTGCAGAAAGCTTTTCCCGAGACCCTTTTCAATGATTCGTCCAAGAATCTTGTTCGATACTGAAAAGCTTCTCAGTTTGGCTCTCTCCTTTTTCGCTATAATCACGGCCTTCATCGATGGCCCTCACATCGCAGTCGCGCAGAGCAGTAACAACGACAATGCCCTGCAAACTATCCCGGTGAACGTTGGGGTGGTTCTTGATCTGGAGACGTGGGTGGGTCAGATGGGATTGAGCTGCATTACCATGTCACTCTCTGACTTCTATAGTTCAAACCCTTCCTACAAGACCAGGCTCGTCCTCAACGTTAGAGACTCCAAACGAGACGAGGTTGCTGCCGCGGCTGCAGGTTCTCCCTCCCTCCCTCCCTCTCTCTCTCTCTCTCTCTCGCTAGCGTGCCAAGAGGATAAAGTACTTTATGCAACTGTTTGTCTAATGCAAGAGAAATCTGACTATTGTTCATAATGAGTGTATCCGCCAATCTTCTGAAAATTTCAGCTTCAACATAATTATAATTTGAGAAGAATTCCCAGTTGAATTTTCAAGGACACGACGAAATAATGTGGGTTGCATTTAATGAAATTTGCATTCTCATTGTAGCGATTCCCAAAGCCCCAATAATCGATCTCAAAGAGGAATCGAACAAGGTCAATTCTACCAAAAAATAAGGAAATACCGATATTTCGGCTCATCCTTAAGAACTGTATGTCACCAATCTGTGCTCAGTGATCACATCAAGTGGGTACTTAAAGATTCCATTTGATCTCTTTCACACTGGGAATGGGGAGGGATTCGAAGTCAGGAATATTTCGGAATAATCCCCCCCAAGTCTTGCAGTCGTATGGGACTGTCGCTTTGACTCTTAGCTAGAGAGTTGAGAGGATTCATGGGTTTTGGTCATTTGACGCCACGCGGAGTTTCATGACAAGACTGGTCTTTGAGCTTGACCGTGGAACCCTTCATTTATTTAATTATTTTCACTTCTTAGAAAGCAATATCAAGAAATGATGTTGCGAGATACCATGTGTGGGGGGTATCCAATAATTGAATAGCTTGATGGGGGTACTTATTTTCCAGTCATGCCGGAGCATCTCTGATCTCCTAAACATCCTCTTGTGGTTTTGTTCTTTGTGGTTCAACGGTGCAGCACCGTTGAAATGATATCCTATTGGTGTCAGTCAACAATTGGTTTTTGAATTGAGAAGTCCACCTTCTGTATCATCTCGTATTTCACCGATACACACACACACACACATATATATATATATATATATATATAGATTTATGGACGCAAAGTTTCATCTTGAGAAAAACTTGTGCATGGAGGGTTTTTTTTTTCCTTTTATGGTCTGGATGGAAACTTGTAGGAGGACTACGGTGGTCTACTCTATTCTCTAACGAATACATAGGTCTAATGTGATTCTTATTCCACCATAAATGTAGTATAATTCTGCCAAATTATGTCTACATGATGAACTGTGTTAGAAATCGTCTCAAAAAAGACAAATGCTATGTGGTAAACCTCAAGGAGGAAGTTGATAGAGACGGTTTCAGATTCTTTTCTTTCGGAAAATATGTACGTACTACATGGTACATATTTGCACATAGTTTTACTGATTTTTTTTTAGTTGAGCCAAATATCATGATTAACGAGTTTGGTCGAGCTGAGCTAGAAATTAATTATTTTTTCATGGAATTTATGGTGAAATAAACCAATTTAGGTGTCAAGTTCCACCAAATAATTGCCAATGCATGAAAGCAGATTAATGTGAATGCCGAGAGGCTTCATATATAATATAGCATCACATAGGTCTCACCTTACAAAATCCTTGAGATAGAAATATGGGGCATGGATTCTAGAGTGGACTTTTCTGATGCCAGGAGATAAAGAAGTCAACTCAATGGTAAAGAAGAAACAACTTGATCGTGTATAGGCCAATTTATCCACTCTTATTTTGTTCTTAATTCACTTCTATGAAAGAATTAGTTTCTGATTGGTATGCGATATCATATGCCAAAGAATATCAAAGGCAACAACCGAATGCCTACAATCAGGTAGATAATTATATACCAACTTCAAACTCCTATTTTTCCTTTTCTTCAACATTCTATTTCTGTAACGCTGTGTCTAAGTTTTAATGGGAATCTGATCAATACTATGCCTTCTCCAATAAGAATTTCCATCATCTGCCTTATTGTTGTTGTTCACCGTCTTTTCTGGTTCACATTGCAGCACTTGATTTAATAAAGAATAAGCAAGTCCGAGCCATAATAGGCCCTGAAATTTCACTTCAAGCAGACTTCATCATTGACCTTGGAACCAAATCTCATGTGCCCGTCATCTCTTTTTCTGCTACAAGTCCGTCCCTCAGTTCGATTCGGAGTCCGTATTTCATTCGAGCCGCACAAAATGACTCATCTCAAGTGAATGCCATAAGTGCGATCGTGCAAGCTTTTGGCTGGAGAGAAGCTGTCCTCATATATGTGGACAACGAGTGCGGGGAAGGCGTCATACCTTCTCTTACCGATGCTTTGGAAGAGGTCAACGCACGTGTGCTCTATAGGAGCCTCATTCCTCCTTCGGCCACAGACGATCAGATCCTAGAGGAACTCTACAAGTTAATGACGATGCAAACGAGGGTCTTCATCGTGCACATGTTACCTACCCTCGGTTCTCGGCTATTTGCCAAAGCAAAAGAGGCAGGAATGATGAGTGAAGGTTATGTGTGGATCTTGACTAATGAAATCACTGACCAACTTAATTTGGTGGATTCATCTTCGATGCAAGGAGTATTGGGCATCAAGACTTAATGTCCCAGAAACACATAACCTGGAAAACTTCATGGTCCGATGGAAGATGAAATTCCAACAAGACAACCCATCCGTCCTTAAACCTACTTTGAACATTTTTGGATACTGTACTTATGACGCTGCTTGGGCTCTGGCAATGGCTATCGAGGAAATGGGTGCAGCGAACTTTACCTTCCAAATGTCGAATACTTCCTCAGTCGCAACGGATCTACATACCATGGGGGTCTCTCAAAATGGTCAGAAACTTCTCCAGAAACTAGCCAAGACGACGTTCGCGGGCCTCAGTGGAAAGTTTAGCCTCGTCAACGGGCAGCTACAGTCGTCAACGTTCCAGATAATTAATATCAATGGAAACGTAGCAAGAGGCATTGGGTTTTGGACGCCAGAAAATGGGCTGCTAAGAGATTTGAGTTCGTTCAGCACAAGCAAATATTCCACTTCGAACAGTAATCTCAAACCTATAATATGGCCAGGAGATTCGACCTCTGCTCCTAAAGGATGGGAGATTCCAACGAATGGAAAGAAGTTAAAAATCTGAGTTCTTGTAAAAGATGGTTTTGATCAATTCTTGAAGGTGACTCGAGATCCAAGCACGAACAAGTATCAAGTCACTAGATATTGTATTGAGCTCTTTCGAGCCGTGATAGAAAAATTGCCTTATGCCGTGGCTTATGACCTTATTCCATTTGCCTCGCATAATGGAAGGCACACCACCGTAAGTTACAATGAAAAACACCCTGCTACCACGTGGTTAACAAAGAAAATTGTTCCCTTCTTTTTGTTGGAGCAGAATTATGATACAGTGGCGGGGGATATGACGATCATTGCGAACCGATCACTGTACGTGGATTTCACCTTACCATACACTGAATCCGGGGTTTCAATGCTCGTGCCATACAAGGACAACAAGAGGAAGGATGCTTGGTTCTTCTTGAAGCCACTCACTTGGGACCTTTGGCTAACAACCGGATGCTTCTTTGTGTTTATAGCATTGGTCGTGTGGGTTCTTAAGCATCAGATCAACGAAGATTTCAGGGGTCCAGCTGCACATCAAGTTGGCACAAGCTTCTGGTTTTCGTTTTCAACCATGGTCTTCGCACAAAGTAATCGCCCTTCACTTTCATGGATCAATTGAACATCACAATTGTTATATTATTCTTGGAGAATTTATGTGCTTACCCAAAATTTGAACTGCAGGGGAGAGTGTATTAAGCAACCTATCGAGATTTGTTGTGATTGTGTGGGTTTTTGTGTTACTTATACTAACACAAAGTTATACGGCAAGCTTGAGCTCTCTCTTGGTGGTGCAAAATCTTCAACCAACTGTTACTGATGTGGATTAGCTTCTAAAGAGTGGAGAAAAGTGGGATACCTGTACGGTTCTTTTGTTTATGGAATGCTAAAGCAAATGAAATTTGATGATTCCAGACTAATATATTATAAGTCTCCTGAAGAATGTGATGCGCTTCTTTCCAAAGGAAGTGCAAAGGACGGGATTGCAGCAGCATTCGATGAAGTGCCCTACATTAAACTTGTTCTTTCTCGATATTGCAACAAATATACCATGATACCGACATTTAAAGCTGCTGGATTTGGCTTCGTAAGTCCTCAAATCTCTTAAGTTTAGCCAAGACAGAAATCCATCTAAATTTTCAATTGCTAGGATTATTCATTATCTCTTTGATTGAAAAATCTCGTCCTGCTTCTTTTGTTTTACAGGTTTTCTCCAAAGGGTCTCCGCTAGTACCGGATATTTCATGAGCAATCCTCAACATAACTGAAGGGCCCAAAATGACAGAAATTGAAAACACGTGGCTTACACCAAAAACTGACTGCCCAGATTCAATTAACTCAGTTTCTTCCAACAGCTTGGGTCTTGAAAGTTTCTGGGGCCTATTCTTGATTGCTGGAGCTGCTGCTCTTCTAGCTCTCCTCATTTTTATGGTCATGTTCATCAAAAGAAATTGGCATGTCGTTACAAGTTCTTCAGGTTCATCGCGGGAGAAATTTGCTGAATTGGGAAGAACATTTTACCCAAGAGACCTCAACTCCCATACTTTTGGGAAAGCCAGATTGAGAGATAGAGATATTGAAGGTGGTGCCAATAAGACTGCAGCTGTTGAAATTATAAAACACGCTAAGTTCCTTTCGAGTCCGTCAAGCGACACCAGCCAAATCATGTTGTCTTAACCAATGAGCCAGGGACACCATCTGCATGGCAAGGACTTCCTATTCATACAGTTGAAGGGTGCCCGAGATAGCGATAACCATTGAGCATGCCGATGTAAATGAAGAGGTATAAAAGCCTCAAGATCCGTAGATACTATACTTTAATCCTTGACTAGTTGAACTCCGGTAATAGTAGATGACAATATCTTCCCTCTGATTATCTTCCCATGTAAGGAATGCCATTCACACTGCTTATTCACCATAGGCTTGACTCAAATAATTGGTTGCTTGAGGAAACGCAGTACTAGTTCATGCAACAAAACTTAAAAAAGAACACATGGGCTTATCAATAGTTATTGACTAGACGGTGCATCTAATCTTAAAGATATTTTGTTCTTCAATCCGATTAGTTCACATCTTAAGGTTAAGCGATGTACAACCAAAATCCTGCTAGCAATAAATCCGATATTTACAATATATTATCCGATTATAATTTTTAGTAGTAGATCGATTTATAATAATTTCCGGTAGAGGTCCCAATACACAGGAAAAAAATTCTGAAGTGGTCAAATTCTGATAGATGATGCAACTCGAGCTTTTTAGTAGGTGAAACATTTCGTGGTCAAGATTGGGAACACCGATTGCAGTGGAGCCAGAATAACCTGTCTAACGAATTTAAGATACTAACATAAAATAGATCAGTCGGGACCAAAACTAAAGGCCGACCGTTGGTGCCAGGATAGGAAAAACAAGTCGACAATTTTTATTGCTAACATAAGATATGCAAGAAATGAACTTCTCAGGCCAAAGATTGTTCCAAACTGATATCTAGCACAAGACTTATCGTTCCTGATATGCTACGTCGATTTAGCTATCCTATCAAAGTGGTTATCTGCATTCTTCGTGCTATTTGCACCTAAACATGTAAGATTCTGCTAGATTTATACAACACTGGTGTCTTTTCAAAGACAGAACACAAGATTGAGTGCAGAGCCCACGAGCATGAAGCGATGACCAATTGACTGCTTCTTGGAGTCTCCAAATCCATCTTGGTCTCTGAGTTTTGAGAGGGTCGGTGACAGACCTTCTTGTTTTCAAGTACTTTGTTCTCGGCGATGAGCTCCAACCTTCGGGGAGCTTCCATGACCTGCCACAATAATAGCATTCATTTTGTCGTAATTCTAATGCAAATTGCGGTGACAAATAAAAACTTAAATGGTTTACAATCAAAGTGGGAGACTTACGCATATTCTCATATAATTGTAAATCATATAGCCTGTGATCTTCCAACAAAGCCCAAAACAGAGGAGAGTGGAGCTGATGGACGAGCTGATGGTCGACAATCAACAATCTTATATGCTGCAGCTAAGTCATATGGAGTAACGTGAAGATGTGATTTTAGCTGAAGTAAAAATATATTCATCAATATAATGCCAGCTGCTGTTTTCTGTTGTAACTAGTTCTGTTGGAGAGTTAGTTAAGTCTGTTAAAAACAGAGTATAGCAAGTGCTGATATATTCATGTACTTGATCATCTTTGCGATCCATCAATGAAGACTTTCAGATGAACTTCATCTTCTCTGTTTTCTCTCAACACTTTATGGAGTTTCTTATGGTATCAGAGCCTTCTCTGAGAGTCTTCAATGCGTATTGCTGATGGAAGTGCATCGTCTATGATCTTCATCACTAATACAACAAGGTTTGTTTTCTCTAAAACTTGAGAGTTCACGAATGGCAGGAAGATCGCCAAAATTTCCTTTTCCTATACATGTCAATATAGGGAATTTTGTTACGATTAAACTAGCCGAAGATAATTTTCTGCTTTGGCAAGCACAATTCCAGAGGTTCTTGCGTAGTCAAGAGTTGATTGGATTCATCAATGGTGAAATCAACTCATCGTCTAAAACAGTATATGTTGAGATCGAAGGAAGAAATGTTGAAAAGCAAAACGAAGACTATATTGATTGGATGCGAACTGACCAGCTTATCTCCTCCTGGATAAGTGGTGCAGTTTCTGAAAATATCCTTGGTTTAATCATTGGTCTTGAAACTGCAAATGAGGTATGGCAGACCTTGTGTAATCGTTTCAGTCAAAGGTCTATAGCAAGGGAGTTCGAGTTGCGAGGAAGGCTTCAAGCCTGTCATAAACGTGATAGGAGTCTCTCTGAATATCTTAGAGAGTTTAAGCTGATTTGTGATCAGCTCAATGCAATTGGAAAGCCCGTTGATGAAATAACAAAAGTTTTTGGAGTTTTGGAAGGTTTAGGGTCTGAATATGAAACATTCAGGACTACGATTTATTGTATTAAGCCACAACCAGACTATGAGGAAGTCATTTCTCAGCTTGAGAGGTTTGAGGCGAGGTTGCAAAATTATACTTCAACTCGCTTTAACCAAAACATGGCTTATTATGGACAGAGAGAAGTTGGAGGAAATCAGAAGTTTGTAGAACGAGACTTACATTTTCATGATTTGCATAGTTCATCTGACTATGCTTTTGTAAGTCAACGAGGTAACACTCTTGTGTTTCGAGGAAGAGGAGGAAGAATTAGTAGAGGTCGTGCTTATGGTAGAGGAAATGGTTTTACGTTTCAGGGAAGGGGTCAACCTTATAGACCCTCAGGTTCAAATCAAGGAGATGGAGGCTCACTAACTCCACGATTTGGGCTTACAAGCTCCAGTCAAGGGTTTAGACCCTATGCAAATTCTTCTTAGCGATATCAAAATGTCAGAACTTTTCCTCCTTCTGAAACAAAATCTTCACAACAAGGACGAATGGTTAAAGGTGTATCATTGGCCTGTTAAATATGTAGAAGGCCTGGTCATGATGCTTTAAAGTGTTGGTATAGATTTGATAATTCCTATCAAAGTGAGGATGTACCAACTGCTCTTGCTGCTTTGCATATTGAAGATCCAATGGGCAATGACTGGTATCCTGACACTGGAGCAACAGCTCATATCACGGCTAATACTGGTACTCTTCATAAACTTTCAAAATACTATGGCAATGATAGTGTGATGATAGGTGATGGTTCACATCTTCCAATATCATATACTGGTGATGCATGTTTACACACTGACTTTGGTTTGTTGCCATTAAATGACGTTCTGGTGGTTCCAAGCATAAAGAAAAACTTACTCTCAGTTTCAAAGCTGACTGATGATTATCCATGCTCTTTTATATTTGATAAGTGTGGTGTTTCTGTTAAGGATCACAAGACCAATTCCCTTGTGATGATTGGGACGAAAACAAGAGGGTTGTACAAAGTGAACCACCATCTGGCCACAGCTCTCTTCACTCAAAGACATAGAGTGGTAGATGAGGACATTTGGCATCATCGTTTGGCACATGCAAGTCACCAAACACTTAAACTTTTGCAGAATCAGAAGCTCATTCAAGTGGCTTCGTCAGCTACATCATTGTGTCCAAGTTGTCAAATTGTCAAGAGTACTAAATTGCCATTTTCTTTGGCTGATACTCATACTTCTTTTCCTCTTGAGAAAGTACATTGTGATCTCTGGGGACCTGCTTCAGTAACTTCTCTTCAAGGTTTTCGATATTATGTTGATGATTACTCCCGCTTCAGTTGGTTATATCCAATGAAGAACAAGTCAGAGTTTTATGATATCTTTCTTGCATTTCAGAGGTCTGTGGAGACTCGGTTTGACAGGACAATTAAGATGTTTCAAAGTGATGGCGGTGGTGAATTCACTGGAGATAAATTTCAAAAACATCTCCAACTGTGTGGTATAACACACTTCATGTCTTGTCCTTACACGCCTGAACAGAATGGCAAGGCTGAAAGAAAACACAGGCACATAGTAGAGCTGGGTCTCTCTATGTTATATCATGCTTGTCTCCCTTTGATGTATTGGGTGGACTCTTTTCTGACTGCCATCTTTATTATCAATCGTCTACCAACACCTAAGCTGCAGTCATATAGTCCTTATATCAAACTTTTTGGTCACACGCCAAGATATGACTATCTCAGAACTTTTGGCTGTGCTTGCTTCCCCTGTTTGCGGCCATATACTAAGAATAAGTTTGATCCTCGATCTCTAACCTATGTTTTTCTTGGGTATAGTGACAAGCACAAAGGCTATCGATGCCTTGTTCCTGTGGATGGAAGGGTGTTCATCAGTCGACATGTTACATTTGATGAACGTGTGTTTCCTTTTGCTCATAAGCTCAGTTCTAATCTGCCTCCATTTACTACTTTGTACAAGAAATGGGTTGAAGGGGTTCATTTCTTTCCTCAGCATCCAGTTTCATCAGGGCATCATGTGACATCTGCCTCTTATGATTATTCTAGTTTCTTACAAGATGATTCTTCTTCTGCTACGACTACTTCTTCTATGTCTCTTGCTGATTCTGATCAACCAACTCTGCCTTTTCATCCTGAGGCTTCTGCTCAGCCCAGCTCCACCCTTTCTGTCTCTGCTAGCAATGTTCCAACTTCCCCTGATGCTCCTCCACGATCTGCTTCTACTCATCCAATGACTACAAGACTTAAATCAGGCATTGTTAAGCCTAATCCCAAATTTGCTTGTCTTGTTGAATATTCAGTGCCTACTGAGCCTTCTAGTGTTAAAGCTGCTTTGGCTCATAAGGGTTGGTATGGAGCAATGAAAGAAGAAATGGATGCTCTGGCAAAGAACCAAACTTAGAGGTTAGTTCCTCGCACCTCTGACATGCATGTTATTGGTTGTAAGTGGGTTTTCAAGACTAAGTTGGCTGCTGATGGTAGTCTTGATAAGCTTAAAGCTCACTTGGTTGCTAAGGGCTTTCACCAAGCTGCTGGTATTGATTATCTTGAGACGTTTAGCCCTGTGATCAAGCATGCCACTTTGCGCATTGTGCTTTCTGTTGCTATGGTTAATAGGTGGCCTTTACATCAACTAGATGTAAAAAATGCGTTCTTACATGGCACTTTACATGAGACAATCTACATGGATCAACCTCCCGGGTTCTCTCAAAAGCCTAATCATGTTTGCCTGCTTCAAAAGTCTCTTTATGGTCTAAAGCAGGCTCCTCAGGCTTGGTTTGAAAAATTCAGTCTCTTTCTCCTGGAACTTGGGTTCTTTTGTAGCTCCACTGATCCATATTTGTTTGTTCTGCATCATGCTCATCATACTATTCTCCTTTTACTCTATGTTGACGATATAATTCTTACTGGCACATCTCCTGAATTACTTCAACATCTTATCAAGTCTCTCAGTTCAACTTTCAATATGAAGGACTTGGGCAACCTTCATTACTTTCTTGGTGTTGAAGTCCAGCATTCTCCTGAGAAGCTATTTTTGTGCCAAACAAAGTATGCCTTGGATCTCCTCACTCGAGCCAATATGCATGAGTGTAAACCAATATCAACACCAATGGCTCTCAAACATATTCCTTGTTCTGCTGATCTTGAGTTATTTCCTGACCCTTCCACTTTTCGAAGTCTTGTTGGTGCTTTGCAATACTTGACTTTCACCCGGTCTGATATTGCCTTTGCCACTAATCATTTGTGTCAGACAATGCATAGGCCAACCATGGGTGATTTTCATAAGTTGAAAAGAGTCTTGCGTTATATAAAGGGTACCCTCCAACTTGGCTTGTTCATTCACTCTCACAGTTCTCTTCAGCTTTATGGTTTTTCTGATGCCGACTGGGCAGGTTGTGCCATTACTCGTCGCTCTACTACTGGGTTTTGCACTTTTCTTGGTGCTAATCTCATTTCTTGGTCTGCTAAACGCCAACATACTGTCTCTCGGTCTTCTACCGAATCTGAGTATCGTGCCTTAGCCTCTACTACAGCTGATCTTACTTGGATCTCCTTTGTGCTTCGCGATATTGGTGTTCCCCTCACTTCCCCTACTACTTTATTTTGTGATAATCAATCTGCCATCTCTCTTACCCTTAACCCCATTTTGCATGCTCGCACCAAACATGTTGAGATTGATTACCATTTTGTTCGTGAGAAGGTTTCTCTTGGTCATCTCCGTGTACAGTATGTTCCCAGTTCTTCTCAATCGGCTGACATCTTCACTAAATCACTTCCTCGTTCTGCTTATCACTTCTTTCGTCTCAAACTGGGCTTAGGCCTTACACCTTCGCCCAGTTTGCGGGGGGCTGTAAATCATATAGCTTGTGATCTTCCAACAAAGCCCAAAACAGAGGAGAGTGGAGCTGATGGACGAGCTGATGGTCGACAATCAACAATCTTATATGCTGCAGCTAAGTCATATGGAGTAACGTGAAGATGTGATTTTAGCTGAAGTAAAAATATATTCATCAATATAATGCCAGCTGTTGTTTTCTGTTGTAACTAGTTATGTTGGAGAGTTAGTTAAGTCTGTTAAAAACAGAGTATAGCAAGTGCTGATATATTCATGTACTTGATCATCTTTGCGATCCATCAATGAAGACTTTCAGATGAACTTCATCTTCTCTGTTTTCTCTCAACACTTTATGGAGTTTCTTAATAATGACCTCGAACTCGAGCACTAAACGGAAACCCGCCAACTTTTGTGGGAAAATAAAAGAACTTTTTAAAGTCAAAACATTTCCTTTGTATAATGTCGGATATGATAGTATAACATTTCTCGTGTAGTTAATCCTAGAGTTTAGATAACAGTAGGCTACACGTACAAGCACAATGTTGCTAAATCCGAAATACAAGCGGAACACATGGAATATATGACAAGAACCTTTGTACTTCCTCCAATTAAAGTTTATAAGACATTGTTCTTGTATCACTAGTGTTGCGACCCTCACTGACATGAGTCGTTGGGGAAAGGACTTGTAAATAGCCCGCTTCCGACCCCTTTTTTGAGGTTTATTTGTGCGATTTTACGAGTTAAGTTACTGACCCATTGGTCTCGGGAGTCCTTGAAACTAAACCTCTGAAATTTGCCGCACTTTCAAAAATTGCATTTTAACCTCCCGAATTTAGTTATTTGTGTTTTGGCCCCAAAAGGAATGAAATGTTGGTCAACGGTCAACTGAATGGTGCCATGAAATTGGCGGATTGAATAGCGTACCGTGGACTTGGTGGGTTGAATGGATCAATAGACGGGATGATAACATGCCATGGAATTGGCGTTTGAATAGACTGATTGAATGAATGGTTTAAGCCAATTGTGACTTGAAGTCACGTGATGCCGATTTAGCAAGTTAATGGGTCAATGGTGTGGCCGAGGAGCCGATTTTGACCGTAAAGTGGCAATGGACAAATGGTGTGGCCGAGGAGCTGCTTTTGACCGTAAAGTGGCAATGGACAAATGGTGTGGCCGAGGAGCTGCTTTTGACGGTAATGTGGCAATGGACTTATTTGAACGTGGAAAATGACAATGAGTCGTGGTGGCTTCGTTAAGTTTCAGACCGATTGTGTACGGTCTGAAAGCGCTAGTGTAGTGAATAAGTACTTAAATGCGGAAATATATATAGCTTCAGAATAATAAATAGAGTTAGAGAGCAAAGAGAATTAAACACAAGATGTATAGTGGTTCGGCTTAGATCAAGCCTACGTCCACTCTCCCACGGTGACAGCCTATTGGCTGGAGTCCACTAAGAATCAAAAGAGTTACAATCTCAATGTCTAAGCTTCTCAGCTTCACTCTCACGAAGTTCGTGTGTCACACTCTTTTGAGTACAATTAAAGCTCTTCACAGATTCAGACTTTAGGAAAATTGCTCTTTAACGTTTGTACAACACAACTTGAAATAACTCCCTTAAATACTCCTTCATGCCTTCATAACCGTTGGCACCTTCCAAAGGAATTCTTCCAATCTAACCGTTGGACAGAATCAATCAGGATATCTCAAGCTATAGATAGAAACAATAGAGAATCCGTTAATCCCGATCTCCCATTCAATCAGGATCTTCAGTTTCCTAAAGTGAACACTTGCTCCATATAATTGATTGCTTCCATAAATAAAGTAATCAGATCGAATCAATCAATAAGCTGTTGAAGATATGTCAATCAAGATCTCCGTGGGAAAAGAATAAGATCAATAAGATCTATGACCATAATAACTTAAGTCTGTCTTCCCCAGACTTTGAGAAAAATATGTCCATCTCAAACTTTAGGAAAGTCTGAACACTTCAGATTCTGGGAAAGTCTGACCACCTCAGACTTTGGGAAAGTCTGAACACCTCAGACTTTGATACAGTTTTGTCATCGTCAAAACCAGCACCAACAATCTCCCCCTTTTTGATGATGACAAAACTTTCCTGCAATCATATTATAGGCTATACCAAAACAACTTTCAATATCACATGTTAGCACAACGAGATGAAGATATCAAGAACCATCAAAATACTCAAATATTAAGTAAAACAACAAAGTCTAAATCAATTCATAAATCAGTCCAAAAACCACAAAAACCAAAAACCAGAGCCCAAAGTTAATTCAAATCAAAATCCAAACCAACAATCAAAACCCAAACAAAAATAACAACCAAAAACGATCAAAAATAAATCCTCCCAGGCCACTTTCTCCCCCTTTTTGTCATCAATCAAAAAGCTAAGTAGAACAGAAAGCACGAACAAGATGAAAATTGTTCATAGAACGCACAGTCTACTCAACCCGAACTATGTCTTGTTGCATTTGATCCATCCGTTGATTGACTAACTGCTTGAGCTGCTCAATACTTCGTTCCAGAGAAGAATATTGTGATTGGAGACCAGTAAGTAATGTAATAATTTCTACAGAACAATCAGCAGAAGCAGTTGGTATAGACTCTGTTAGTCTAGATGGTCCACCCTCTTCTTGTTGTCCTGTACTAACTCCCCCTGTCTCTAAGCCAGTCGATGTAGGAGTTTTTGAAACAACTTGTGGTGGAGGAGGAGAGACAACAAATGTATCTTCTGGAGGAGCCATAGTGTCCCTTGGAGGACTAGGAACCATTTCTTCTTCCTCTTGGTCCGACTCTGTTTTCTCAGATTCTGTCTCCTTGTGAAGCTCTTCTTCTGCCACGTCTTCCTCAACATCTTCTTCTTCATCCTGGAGAATCAACGACCGTTTTGCCTTTTTCTGCATTTGAGGAGTTTCCTGCAAGGTCTCCTTGCCCTTTCTCTTTACCCCAGATGAGACTGACTTTGAGAGACTAGCTTCTGAGGGTAAATTTTTCAATCGCATCTTTGCAATCATATTTTTCCCAATAGTCAGAGGAACGATTGGAGTCTCGCACAGGATTGATGGGATTGGGATGTTCAGATGATGGAAAATTTGGGTTATCAAGAAGGTGTATGGTAACTGACCTTTACCCTTTTGTACCACCCTGTACATCTGATACAGGATAACATATGGCATAGAAACAATTGGATTTCTAATGATGCCATACATTAAACGTGCCTCAGATTTAGAAATATCCGTCTTAGATGCTGTTTTTGGCTTCATACAACTGATTATAATCTTGTGCAGAATGGCATTTAGAGGGGATAGCCGAGAGTATGTGAGTGTACCTTCACTTGATTGATCGGTAGAAAGGGCAGCAGTGATTTCTCTGTCCGTTACAGTGATAGGAATAAAGCCAGTCCGTGAAACTCCAAGGATGTCAGCAATTATGTCCACATTGAGAGTATATTCTTTGTTGAACACAGAAAATCTCAGGGTATGCCGATCAGGAAAAGACAAATTTGAATAAAAATATGCGGTTAACTCCGCATAACTCGAAACTGTGGAGGAACAGAATTTGTCAATACCAAGCCGACTAAGGTGGACCCCAAGGTAAACCTTAATTGAGTTTAAATACTCAAAGTCAACATGTCGTGGATTCATGACCCCACGTTTCAGCAACCCTTTATAAGCATTGTGATGTCCCTTTGAGCAAAAAAGAGGATCATTTGTCTCCGACCGACTGACATCAAACCCTTGCATTGGCTTAAAATGTAAAAACATTTTCTCATCTTCATCCCTAGGTTCGTGAGAATATGAGGCACTAAACCGTGGGTCTATCGGAAAGTTTCTCCGTGCTTCATCCGCTGTTCCAGGAGGAGTAATAGAAAGTCGTTCCATTTCTTGCAAAAAGACAGGCCGATTTTTGTATCCACTATCTCGCAGAAATTCATCAATAGTAGTCATAGCACTACCACTATTCACCAATGTCTGATACAATTTGTAAATAAACTTGGGGTTCCGTCTTTTGAGAGGGGCAGCGCTACTTACTGGTTCTGTGAGCCCCTGTTGAATCTCAATCCTTGTTTCCATGGAGCCGGTTGCCAACTCTTCATGCAATTCTTCTTCCTCAGTAAGATCAAGGTGAGTAGGTCCAGAACTGGTGCCAAAATGCTTGTTTGCTAGTCGAGACGATTTTCGGGAGGCAGACATTGTGCGTTCGTAAAGAGAGAGTTTTTCAGACAAGAGATAAGAGACTCTGAGGAAGATGAAGAGGCCTAGGGTTTGCGAAGAAAAACTCTATTCTTTTAACCGCGGTTCTCAGTGAATAAAAATAGCAGTTTTGAAAATTTTCTAAAAGCTATCAATCAAACAGTTAATAAAATAGGAAACAAATAATCAAGGAGATGCGATGGTTCAAAAATCGTACCTTTTGACAGATTACCAGAAGTGTTGATTGGCGGGAAACATGATATTTAGGAAACCGACCATAAATCAAATTTGATTTAGCCTGAGTCCGAAACTGACCCTAAGTCTGAGTTTTAGTCTGAGGCTGAGTCTGAGTCTGAGTCGGAGTCTGAGTCTGAGTTTGAGTCTGAGTCTGAGTCTAAGTCTGAGTCTGAGTCTCAGGAGGAGAGGATATTTAATTTGCTTCTAATGAACTCAAACGACCGTTTATCCAAAGGTTTCGTAAAAATATCAGCTAATTGATTTTGAGAATCAACAAACGTGATCTTAACATCCTTCTTCTGAACATGATCCCTGATAAAATGATGTCGAATTTCAATATATTTTGCTCTAGAGTGTAAAATCGGATTCTTAGTAAGATCCATGGCACTTGTGCTATCACACCGAATTTCAACACAATACTTCTTGATACCAAAGTCTTGTAGTTGTTGACGCATCCATAGAATCTAAGAACAACAACTCCCAAGAGCTACGTATTCAGATTCTGCTATTGACATTGCAACAGTGTGCTGCTTCCTTGATAACCAAGATACCAACATATTTCCAAGGAGTTGACAGTTTCCTGTAGTACTTTTCCTATTCACTCGACATCCTCCCATGTCAGCATCAGAGTATCCTAATAGAATAAAATTGCTTTCCTTGGGATACCAAAGCCCAAACTTCGTGGTAGATGAAATATATTTGATAATTCGTTTGACAGCCGATAGATGTGATTCTCTTGGATCTGATTGAAATCTTGCACATAAGCATACACTAAACAGAATGTCAGGTCTAGAAGCAGTGAGATATAGTAAGGATCCAATCATGCTCCTATAAAGTTTTTGATCAACTTTTTCTCCTTCTGAGTCTTTCTCAAGTTTTGAAGTTACTGCCATTGGAATTTCATCCTTTTTGCAATTTTCCATTCCAAACTTCTTGACAAGATCTTTTGCATATTTCTCTTGATGAACAAAGGTACCTTCAGAAGATTGTTTCACTTGTAGTCCAAGGAAAAAGGTTAATTCACCCATCATACTCATCTCGAACTCCTGCTGCATATCCTTTGCAAAATTCTTGCACAGAGTTTCATCAGAGGATCCAAAAATAATATCATCAACGTAGATTTGTACCAATAAGAAATTGTGACTGGTCCTTTTAATGAAGAGAGTTGTGTCTACTTTGCCTTTTTCAAATCCACAATGAATAAGAAAAGAACTCAACCGTTCATACCAAGCTCGAGGAGCTTGCTTTAGGCCATAGAGAGCCTTCTTTAATTTAAAAACATGATGAGGATTCTTAGGATCCTTAAAGCTAGGAGGTTGTTCAACATAAACTTCTTCTTGAATTACTCCATTTAGAAAAGCACTTTTGACGTCCATCTGATATAACCTGAAATCATGAAAGCACACAAAGGCAAGTAATAATCTGATAGCTTCTAACCTGGCAACAGGAGCATAAGTTTCATCATAATTAATTCCTTCCTCTTGAGTGTATCCTTTAGCCACCAGTCGAGCTTTGTTTCTTGTAATCAATCCTTCTTCATCTAATTTGTTTCTAAACACCCATTTTGTTCCAATAATAGATTTTTCTTTGGGCCTTAGAACTAGCTCCCAAACATCATTTATAGCAAACTATCTCAGCTCATCCTGCATTGCTTCTATCCAGCTATCATCCGCTAAGGCTTCTTCTACTTTCTTTGGCTCAATTTCAGAAATTAAGGCAATTGCACTGGATTCCTCTGGTTCTTCAGGAATAACAGGAATTCTTACTTTTGATCTGATTTGACGTCCATCCTCAATATTGCCAATAATATTTTCCAAGGGATAACTTATTTTGTGTTTCCACTTCCTTTGACTTTCTGAGTTTGAATTTCCACTATCAAGATTCTGTGAGTCAGCATATCCAATTTGTTCAACAACTCTCAGTGGAACACTATTATCTTCAGTACCAGCTTGTCTTGTGACCTCTGAATATGTGTCTGCTTCATGAAATTTAACATGTATAGATTCTTCCACACTATAAGTCCTCTTGTTATAAACTCTGTATGCCCTACTTGAAGAAGAATATCCAAGGAAGATGCCTTCATCAGATCACCAATGCTTTTTGTTCGATTTGGTCCAAACAAATCCATATGAAGAAGCTGAAACACTTTTGTAGTAGCAACATGATTTATAGATTTGAAGGAATCCTTTAACTATTTTCCTAAAGTACAAGATGTACAATCTTCATCTCTACGAAATTTCAAGAATGGCAGACCTCGAACAAGTTGCTTTGAAGAGATCTTGGAAATTTGTTTCATATGAGCATGACGAAGTCTTTTATGCCATAATTCTACTTCTTTCTGTAAAGATAAAAGACACTTAGGAGTCTCAACATGCATATCCAATAAATATATATTACCATGTCTCCTTCCACTGAAAGTCTGTGAATTGTCTTTACTTGAGGCAAGACAGATTCCTTCTTGAAATTGGATTTTATAACCAGTATCACAGAGTTGACTGATGCTGAGTAGATTATACTTCAATCCTTTGACCAAAGAGACATTGTTAATAGAAAGCTTTCCAATCTTTACAGTTCCTCGGCTAATAATTTTCCCTGTGCTGTCTCCTCCAAAGGCTACTTTTCCTCCATCAAAACTTTCCAATTTAATGAAACAGCTTGAATCTCCTGTCATATGTCTCGAGCATCCACTGTCCAAGTACCACTTTGATTGAATTTCCTGAAAAAGAACTTATTTCTTTTTAGGTACCCAAATCATCTTGGGTCCTTTTTGGTTAGAATAAAACAGGGGCGCTTTCCATCTCTTGCTTATGGACTTCATTTCCCTTGAACATTCTTCTCCAACATGACCAAAGCACTTAATAGAATCTCTTCCAACAGGTTTAATAAACACTCTTTTAAAATGATTTTCATAAACTCTTTTCGAAGGCATTTTTTCAAGTCTTTCTTTGACTTTTGGAAAATCAATCAAAGGAGCTTTCTCCAAAGACATTCCTAAACCTTCCTTTTTGAAATAAGGTCTTTGTACTGAAAGAATTTTTTCTAATTTATCAGATCCAAGAGAAAACTTTTTTGTAATAGAAGAGATTTCAGATTTTAAACATATATTTTCTTTTTCAAGAAAGCTATATTTATCCTGTGAAATCAAAACCTCATTATCAAAATTTTCTTTCAAAGAAATCTTCTGTTGTTTGAGAATCAGATTTTCTTTCTTTAGCTCAGCAATCTCTTTAAAGGAAAAATCTAATTTGGAACAAAGATCATTTATATAATTAGCTATTTTAATAGGAACTCTATAATTATTTACCTGGTTATCAAAATCCTTTGAGTCAGAGTCTGAATTAGAATGAGCCATTAAGCAAATGTTGGCAAATTCCTCATCACTTTCTTCACATTCTGTGTCACTCCAGGTTTCAGCCTTTAGAGCCTTTTTGTTCTTCTCGTACCTTCCATTCTTTTGTTTGAGAAGAGGACATTCTGGCTTAATGTGTCCTTTCTTTTGACAATTATAACAGGTAATCTCAGCATAAATATTTCTTTCATTAGTTTGTCCTCTTTGAGCATTCGAGTTCCTCCAAGAATTGGATCCTTTCCAATTTGATCTATTTCTGTTGAACTTTTTGAACTTCTTAATGAAAAGAGCCATTTCTTCTTCATCAAGATAGTCATCTGATCCTGTATCATCAGAAATAATATTAGATTTTAAAGCAATAGATTTCTTACCTTTAAACTTTTCATCTTGATTGAGATTTTCCACTTCATAAGATTGAAGTGTTCCGACTAATTCATCCACTGACAAGGGCTGAATTCTTTGAGTTTCTCTAATAGATGTTCTGATATGATTCCATTCTTGTGATAATCCTCGCAAGAGCTTGTTAACTTTCATTGGTCCAGTGATTGGTTGTCCTTGATTTGCAAGTCCATTGACAATCTCTGTGAACCTGCTGAACATATCTGCAATTGATTCACCATTTTTCATTTTGAAGGCTTCATATTGTCCGAGCAAGATATTCAATCTTGTTTCCTTAACACGATCAGTTCCTTCATAGGTGACATTGAGTATGTCCCAAATTTCTTTGGCTGATTCACAAGAAGGAATCCTGTTATATTCAGTAAGAGATAGAGCACAGTAAAGAGAATGAGTAGCCCTGGAATCAGTGTGTTGTCTCTTGATAATATCAGCTTGAGGTATCACTCTAGTTTCTCCAGAACTGGTAGAAGGAATTACTCCTTGTTCGATTATTTCCCATTCCATGGGATCCTTTGACTTCAAGAAAATTCTCATTTTATTCTTCCAGACACAGTAGTCTTTTCCATCGAAATAGGGAGGTCTAAGAAAGTGTTGTCCTTCCACCACACCTGCTCCACTAGCACTTGCCATAGATCGTTAGCTCAGAAGTAAAACACTTCTAAAGAGAGCAACCTGGCTCTAATACCACTTGAAAGCGCTAGTGCAGTGAATAAGTACTTAAATGCGGAAATATATATAGCTTCAGAATAATAAATAGAGTTAGAGAGCAAAGAGAATTAAACACAAGATGTATAGTGGTTCGGCTTAGATCAAGCCTACGTCCACTCTCCCACGGTGACAGCCTATTGGCTGGAGTCCACTAAGAATCAAAAGAGTTACAATCTCAATGTCTAAGCTTCTCAGCTTCACTCTCACGAAGTTCGTGTGTCACACTCTTTTGAGTACAATTAAAGCTCTTCACAGATTCAGACTTTAGGAAAATTGCTCTCTAACGTTCGTACAACACAACTTGAAATAACTCCCTTAAATACTCCTTCATGCCTTCATAACCGTTAGCACCTTCCAAAGGAATTCTTCCAATCTAACCGTTGGACAGAATCAATCAGGATATCTCAAGCTATAGATAGAAACAATAGAGAATCCGTTAATCCCGATCTCCCATTCAATCAGGATCTTCAGTTTCCTAAAGTGAACACTTGCTCCATATAATTGATTGCTTCCATAAATAAAGTAATCAGATCCAATCAATCAATAAGCTGTTGAAGATATGTCAATCAAGATCTCCGTGGGAAAAGAATAAGATCAATAAGATCTATGACCATAATAACTTAAGTCTGTCTTCCCCAGACTTTGAGAAAAATCTGTCCATCTCAAACTTTAGGAAAGTCTGAACACTTCAGATTCTGGGAAAGTTTGACCACCTCACCTTAGACTTTGGGAAAGTCTGAACACCTCAGACTTTGATACAGTTTTGTCATCGTCAAAACCAGCACCAACACGGTCTTAATCATTTACGTTATCATGCAATTTATTTATCGTTCGTTATTCACTTTAATCACAATTTATTTATTTATTTATGGTTTGTTATTATGGATGATTTACATTAGTTGAATGGGCGTATGATGGCAATTGTACTGATTCTAGTTCGATAAGTGTGATGGGCTTAGTGCCAAGTCCCGGTCATGAACCGGATGACTCATAGATGGATAATAGAGAATGAGGTCGGGGAAAGTTATGAATCGTTGGAAGGTTTCGATACGGTTAAACTCTTGGCGAGAGTTAGG
The DNA here is from genome assembly GCA_030064385.1 of Melaleuca quinquenervia. Classification (NCBI taxonomy): domain Eukaryota; kingdom Viridiplantae; phylum Streptophyta; class Magnoliopsida; order Myrtales; family Myrtaceae; genus Melaleuca; species Melaleuca quinquenervia. The sequence continues at coordinate 9,657,053 of CM057720.1, forward strand.
ATCATTGTATGGGTTGGTTAATGGAACACATTGAGAGGCCTGATTTTGAGTTGGATTAGCGTGCCGTGAACCTTAGGCGAAAGGTAGGCGATGATCAGGTGATTAGAGGCGATGATTGGAAGGTTAGGTGCGATTAGGGACCCTAGGACAGTAGTATTCCTAGTTTTGGGTTAGGGTCTGTTCACTGAGATATTGCTGTGTCTCACCCCATCACAAACACCAACCATTTCAGAGGCTACTTATGGACCCCGAGGAGGACCCGCTCGATTTGGAGGAGTCCGAGGAGGAAGAGCAGATCGAGGACGAGGAGGAGCAGTCCAAGGAAGAGGAAGGCATTGATGGTCGGTGATCAACCCCGAGCCTAATGAGACGTAGAAATGACTTCTTAGTACTCTTTGCCTAGGTTGATTGGCAGTGGTGGACCCTCTTTAATGTATATATGTGTTTAGTTCGATCCCTTTTTACCCCACTATCTTTTGGATGTAAATATTGCGGGTTGCGATGTCCTAGCTTTTGAGATAAACTGAATGGATCGATCCTGTAATGTACTTGATGTTAAGTTATATATCTATGTATTTTGGAGTAAGTCGCTTCCGCTTATTGGAATTTTGAGGTTTAAGAAGACCGCGACAAACCTGGGACGTCGCTTGATTCCAATGGTATAAGGAGAAATTAATCGGGACCGTCGCGTCCCAAGGGCGGGGAATGGCAGGGCCTGACATGCTGCGTGCTCACCGACGACACCCAAGCTATAGCTTCCTATGAGTCCTCAAGCATCCCCTTAGCCTTGCCAAGGCCATCATTTCCGTCGATTTGCCCCCGAACTCACTGATTCATCCTCGATTCCCCTTGTTTTCCACACGAAGGACTATTGACGATCGTCGTGCTCTCTCCGGCAAAACCCAGCCACCGCTACCACCTCCAATCAGTAGCTGGACGTTCCACGAGCACAATGGCATCGGTCTCGGCCACCGTTGTTGCTCATTTGGGAGAAATCATTCCCGAAGCACAACACTCTTTCCTTGGAAACCCTAGCCATGATCACCGCCTTCAACGAGCGATTGCTTGACGCTCCAGCCACCTCAACTGCTGAACAAGTTGGAAAAGATTCATGGGAATCTCTTCTTTAAAGTCCAGCTAGTCACCACTGCGGGTCAGAAAAGACTTGTAGTGTATGACATGGGCCAATTAGGTGGCTAATATGCTATAATTGGGGAAGCGGGTCGAGTGTGCCTATTGGGGCATCGACCATGGACTTTCATGGCTAGATTGGGGAAATGAGAGAATTTCCTGACTAGTTGGCTCATCGTGCATAATATTAATTATGTGGCGATTAGTGGAACCAATGAAATGGTCACTAGGCCCTGATTAGATAAGAAGGTCGACTATGCCCCATATGGGGTGTTGACTAGTTGCGAGGATCACTAGGTGATCGCTTGGGCCACTGAAACGGTCAATGGTACTAGACTGCCTCGGAAGGAGTGTTGTGTACCAAAGGACTGGATATATGGTTCAAATGAGCTGTGGACTATCTTATTTTAACGTCTCAAGGTTAAGTAATGAGACGAGATGTACGATGGTGTGGCTTTGGGCTTAGTCTCCATCATGGACTAATAGACTGATAGGCAATAGCTCACTGAGATAGACGAGCGGTGCGCATGTATCTCGTACCCTGAGGTCAGACACACTTGTTTGCCATGCCAAGTGAATTGTAGCTAAGGGTGCCACGTGAGAGCCAAATAACGTGAGAGGTTGGCCAGTAGAGACAAGTAAGGCCAAAAATCACGTGAGACGTTGACCACGATTTAGTTATAGACTAATCGTCTATGGGCAAATGGCTAGTAGTTGTGCGAGAGTGATGCCGACACGATATTCATGCCAAAGAGCCTTGATGGTTGAGCAATATGCCAGTCAGGTCAGAGACCCTATTGACTAAGGTTTCTGCCAATCAAGTTAGACAGCCCCCCAAACTTAGCAGTATGCCAATTAGGCTTGAGAGGCCGTGTTGTCGTCAGTATGGCAAGAGCGTGTGGTACCCATAGTGGTTGCTACCATGTGCACTATAATCGATGACATAGTGAGGTATCGATAGTAAACCCAAGTGAGTCAAATATGCTTATGAGAGGTTGAAGGATAGACTAGGGACCCTAAGGTGATTGCGTTTTTAAACTGGGTTTAGGGTAGTTTGGGTTTAGGATTAGACTCACTAGGATATTTCAATATCTTACCCCACCACCCTAAACCCCTTTTCAGGACTTGATGATACAGCCTGTATTAAGAACTAGCTCTCTCGACCAAGAAGATTGGCATGCATTCAAGCTCGATGAAATTTCTTATTGATGAAGTTGTCAAATGCCTATGGGGATGTCAATTCAACCGAGAAGCCGTATTGATTTCTTGAGCCCTTCTCAAAAGCTTGAAAGGAGACACATTGGAAGTCATGAATACATTATGCTCTTATCTAATTTTCTAGTATCGAGTTCCTTAGTGCTTTTAAGTTTTTAGGTTTTGACTTGTTATTTTCAACGCTCTATCTTTATTTCTTTGACAATGCTCTATCTTATTTTCTTTATAAGTCTTCTAATTCCATGTAAGAAAGGAAGACTATTTTTGATAATTAAAATTTTGCTTTTAAGCAATATCGTGAATCTTACAAAGTTCGCAATCTTAAAAACCTAGAAGAGTCTTCACTCCGTCCTTGAAGAGTCAGAGCTTTCCAAAGTCTGCATCCTAGAAGAGTTGTAGCCATCGATCTTGAAGAATCGATATCCTTTCAATTTCCTCAGTCGCCTAGAAGAGCCACTGTCGAAGTCCCTATCCCTTTCTCATTCTGCCCATTTACATTTGCCCACTTAAACCACAAATTCGACCATCCTACAGTGCTCATCTGAGAAAACCCAAAACATAAAAGTTGTAGATCTAGAAGTTTTTGTTCTTGTGGCTTTGGAATCAGATCGATTCGATATCGAGAAAGTTACAGCTATTTTCATGAAGGGGTACAGAATTGAAATTTTTGCTCGTGTGTGAATCACTCTCCCAATCCTATTGTTCGAGTAGCCTGACTTGGGCTGCATCATTTGGTATCAGAGCTTTGGAGGAGAGGACAATGCCTCCAAGATAAGCTAGACGTCATGGCGACAGAACCATTCCCCTTGATGAAGTCCACAATATGGCTGAGAATTTGCAACAATGTATGCGACAACAAATACGAGAAGTTCAGCATTTTAGGGCTGAAGCAAATAATTCTTCACCCCGTTCTAAGATTGAAGATTCCCATGGTGACTCTTCCTCTTCGAAGAGTGTTCGATCTATTCATGGTTGGAGGCATGTTCGACATAATGTACAACATATTCGTGAGCCAGATTGGGAAAAGGACGTTAAGAAAGATGTTCCAGAATTTACAGGTACTGAGTCTTCTGATGAAATTGTTGATTGGCTAACACTTGTGAATGAAGTGTTTGAGCATTGAAATGTTTCGGAGAATCATCGAGTTGGGATCATTGCTATGTAATTCCGAGGCAAGGCGATTGCTTGTTGGAGACATGAAAAACAAACTCGCCAAGCCGTGTGCAAAGCACCAATCACTTTGCGGAGAAAGATGGAAAAAAGATTCGAAAGTATTTTCTTCCCAAATGATATAAGAGAGAGCTCTACCAACGGTAACAAAATCTAAAACAAGGTTCATAAACGGTGGACCAAGACACCAATGAATTCAATGAATTTGTGATTCGTAACAATATCCAAGATCTGAAAGAGGTACTTGTGAACAAATACTTGAACGGTCTTCAATTTTACATACAAGACGCCTCGGAAGTCCTCGACATTTAGGACTTAGGAGATGCACACCAACGGGCACTCAAAATGGAGCACTCTCGTTCTTGGAGATAGTAATCAACTACCATGACAAGTCGGGCCACTAAGAGTACCACTACCATTACTAAAGTTGTTGAGGCTATAACACAATCTGCTAGTAAGCCTTCTACTCAGCCCCATATTTCAAAGCAACCTGCTATGTCCGAAATACGTTGCTATTCTTATGGGGAGTTGGGTCATCGTGCTAGCAATTGTCGGATCAATAAGGATCGACTAGCCGGTAAAGCCTTCTTGGTGGGTAACGATTCTGATGAGGATGATGAGGATCCACTTGAAGAGGAGTTGAACAATGAAGAAGAAGTTGCGGATGATGAACAAATAGTGCATGTTGACACTAGCGAACTTCTTATGGTGAGGAAAATTTTCTTTACCCCTCGCGATGACACTAAACATAAGTGGTTATGTGCCAATATTTTTCATTCTACTTGCACAATCATGGGGAAGGTGTGTGCAATTAATTATTGACTCTGGTTGTTATGAGAATGTAATTTCTGAAGTAGCAGGAAACAAGCTGAAGTTGGAATTAAAAATGCACCCTACGCCTTATAAAATGTCGTGGTTGAAGAAAGTCGTTAAGGTAATTGTTTCAAAATGTTGTCTTGTTAATTTGCCCATTGGTTTTGTTTATTATGCCAAGATATGGTGTGATGGTTTGCCGATGGATGCTAGTCACATTTCTTGGTCGACCATGGCAATTCGATAGGAGGACTACGCATGATGGTTATCGAAATACATACTCTTTTGAATTTGGAGGCAAGAAGATTACGTTGACAACAAGTAGGGAACCTTTGAAAACTCCTGTAGTTAAGAATTCCTCCTCCCCTACGTTGCTTACAGTGAAGAATCTGAAGGTTGCTTTGAAAGGAGTTCGTATCTTATATATTTTGCTTAATAAAACAAGTGAGAAGAATGAAGTTGCCTTAGTCGTACCTCATCAACTTCAACCTCTTTTGGAAGAGTTCAAGGATGTCCTCCCAATGGACTTACCCAATGGTCTCCCTCCTATGAGAGATATTCAGCATCAAATCGACTTGATGCTTGGAGCCTCTTTGCCAACTCTTGCTCATTATCGAATGTGTCCGACCGAACATGAGGAATTACATCGACAAGTTATAGAGCTATTGAATAAGGGTTACATAAGGGAAAGCCTCAGTCCGTGTGTCGTTCCAGCTCTTCTAGTGCCTAAGAAAAATGGTACTTGGAGGATGTGAGTTGACAGTAGAGCGATCAACAAGATCACCATTAAGTATCGATTTTTTATCCCTCGCCTTGATGATCTCTTAGATCAACTTTTTGGTGCAATTATATTCTCGAAGCTAGATTTGAAGAGTGGGTATCATCAAATTAGAATCAAACTTGGAGATGAATGGAAGACAACATTCAAAACGAAAGATAGGCTATATGAATGGCTTGTCATTCTGTTCGGATTGTCGAATGCACCATCAACATTCACGAGGTTTAAGACTCAGGTATTGAAGCCTTTTCTTGGAAAATTTGTTGTGGTTTACTTCAATGATATCTTGATTTTTAGCAAGTCTACTGATCAGCACTTACAGCATCTACGAGAAGTATTATGTGTGTTGAGGCAGGAATGATTATATGTGGTTCCCGAGAAGTGCTACTTCATGGTACCACAAATCCCTTTATTGGGGTTTCATATTTCAAACAATGGCATTTTAGTGGATGATTCTAAGATGAAAGTGGTTTGAGAATGGCCAACTCCAACAAATGTGCATGAAGTACGAAGTTTCATGGCCTCGCTTCGTTCTATCGACGGTTCATTGCGCATTTTAGCACTATTACAGCCCCACTCACTTTTTGCATGAAGAAAAGAGTTTTCGAATGGATGAATGCAACTCAGAAAAGCTTTGAAGAGCTCAAAGAAAAATTGAGCATAGCCCCAGTACTTACATTGCCTAATTTTGATCTTGTTTTTAAAGTGCATTGTGATGCATTAGGTACTGGCATAGGAGGAGTACTAAGTCAATGAGGTCGACCCATCACCTTATTTAGTGAAAAATTGAATGGTGCCAAGCTTCATTACAGTACCAATGATTTGGAATTCTATGCATTATTTCGCACACTTGAGTATTGGCAGCCATATCTTATTCATTGAGAGTTTATTTTATATACTGATCATGAAGCTCTCAAGTATATTTTAGGATAGCAAAAGCTTAACTCTAGGTGAGCAAAATGGGCTAAATACATCCAAGAGTTCAATTTCGTTATTAAGCATGTGGCGGGAGCTTAGAATCAAGTTACCGATGCCCTTAGTTGAAAGAAGAGCTTGCTCTCTACAATGCATTCTACTGTCCTTGGCTTTGATTCTTTTCAAGAGTTATATCAAGAAGACCCATACTTCTCCAAGATCATTCTCGATGCACATGAAAAGAAGCTTGCTGACTTTACTGTGTGTGATGGTTTTCTTTTCAAAAGAAACCATTTATATGTGCCGGATTGTTCTCTTCAACAAAGGGTGATCAATGAAGTTCATTGTGAAGGACATTTTGGGCGCGACAAAACTGTACAACTCATCTCAGCCAAATACTTTTGGCCTCATTTGAAATGTGATGTACATCGACATCTGATAAGGTGTCGACGTTGCCAAATTAGAAAGGGACAAGCTACTGATGCCAGTCTTTATTTGCCTTTGTCGATTCCATATGCCCCATGGGAGGATATCTCTATGGACTTTGTCCTTGGACTGCCGTGCACAATTAGAGGTATGGATTCAATCTTTGTTGTTGTCGATCGATTTTCAAAAATGGTACATTTTATTCCTTGTCGAAAAACTATGGATGCTTCGCGTATTGCCGACTTATTTTTCAAGGAAGTCTATAAGTTGCATGGCATTCCGAAGACCATTACTTCAGGTTGGGATACAAAATTTCTCAGTTATTTTTTGCGACAACTGTGGAAGAATGTTGGTACTAAGCTGCAATATAGTACCGTGTTTCATCCTCAAACGGAGGTCGTTAATCGAACATTAGAAATCTATTGAGGACTTTGATTGATAATAATCCTCGTTCTTGGGAGACACAATTGTCACTTGGGGAATTTGCATATAATTAGGTTGAGAAAGTACTGGATATAGTCCATTTATGATCATATATGGTCGACAACCAAACACTGCTCTGGATCTTGCACCAATTCCTTTTACTGAAAAGTCAAGCAACAAAGTCGACGGTATTGTTTGTCAAATAAGGACAACTCATGAAGATGTGCGCCAACGACTAGAGAGCAAAATTGAATCCTACAAAGCGGACATCAACAAGCAGTGACGTGAAGTTATCTTTGAACCAGGAGATTTTGTTTGGGCTTATTTGCCATCGGAACGGCATCCTGTCGAAAGTTATAACAAGCTTAGTGATCAAAATCTTGAGCCTCTCGAAGTTATTGAGCGCATTAATCCTAATGTGTATCGATTAAATCTTCCTTCTCATATGAAGATTCATGATGTCTTCAACGTTCGCCATTTAACGCCTTATGTGGGAGATTCTTCTGATGATGATGCGAGAATTCAAGGATGAATTTTGTTAAAGATTGGGAGGATGATGCAGCCTGTATTTAGGACTAGCTCTCTCGATCAAGAAGATCGGCTCGCATTCAAGCTTGACGAAACCTCTTATCGATGAAGTTGTCAAATGCTGATGAGGAAGTTGTCAAATGCTGATGAGGATGTCAATTCAGCCGAGAAGCTGTATTGATGTCTTGAGCCCTTCCCCAAAGCTTGAAAGGAGACACATTGGAAGTCATGAAGACATTATGCTCTTACCTAATTTGCTAGTTTCAAGTTCTTTAGTGCTTTTAAGTTTTTAGGTTTTGACTTGTTATTTTCAATGCTCTGTCTTTATTTCTTTAACAATGCTCTATCTTATTTTCTTTATAAGTCTTCTAATTCCATGTAAGAAAGGCAGACTACTTTTGATGAATTAAAATTTTGCTTTTTGTTGAATGAGTCAATATTTGAGTCTTGAACTAGTCAATAAGCTGGAAAATGGTTATTTTGCTATTTTTCAGGAGTTTGTTACAGCACATTGTTGCACGTTGCTGCACTTTAAAGAGTCTTTTTCTGCTGCTATTTTCTTGGCAATGTTTTAGCTATTTCCATTGATGTTTTACTTAGAAAAAAGAGGTTGTATCAGATGAAGTTTGGAGTAAGAGTGAAGTTAATAAAGCATATGTTTCTCCTCTGTTTTGCTTCTGCTGTATGTTGTGATTTTCATTTCCAATAGTGGTATCAGAGCCAGGTTGGAAACGTGAGTTGAGTTGAAAAGGAGAGTCTTGAGTGTCCAAACACGTGAGGAGAGAGAGTGCTGAATAGTAGTTTCCATTGAAGAAGTGATTCCTCTTTGCAACAGCAGTGATGGCCACAAAGAATTTCCTCAAGTCTAAGGAGTATTGGGACGTTGTTTCTTCTGGAATTGCAAAACCATAAGGAGCAATTTTGACAGCTGCACAACAAGCAGCTCATGAAGCGGCAAAGCTGAAGGACCTCAAGCAAAGAATTACTTGTTTCAAGCAATAGACAGGTCCATCATGGAGATAATCCTTTGCAAGGATACTTCCAAGCAAATATGGGATTCCATGAAGAAGAAGTATCAAGGCTCAGCAAGAGCAAAGAGACAACAACTACAAGCTCTTCGAGCGAACTTCGAAACACTACAAATGAAGTCAGGGGAGTCAGTCGCAGGTTATTTTTCAAGAACAATGGCAATCATCAATAAGATGCAAATCCATGGTGACAAGACTGAGGATGTCACCATCATTGAAAAACTTCTTCGATCCTTGACACCAAAATTCAATTTTGTTGTCTGTGCCATAGAAGAAGCCAAGGATATTGAAGAACTTTCAATTGATGAACTGCAAGGTTCTTTATTGGTTCATGAGCAAAAACTCCAGCATCAAAATACAGAAGAACAAACCTTTAAGACCTCTAATAATTTTAATCACTCTTCAGCAATAAGAATGAATAATGGTAGAGGAAGAGGGAGAGGATTCCAACAACGCAGCAACATCATCAATCCAAGAATAGAAGACTCTTCCTCTAATTATGCATGAAGTAGCAGTTGAGGATGGTATTCAACGGGTTTCAAGCCAAAATCAATAGACAAATCTAAAGTTGAATGCTTTAGATGCCACAAATATGGTCACTACAAGTCTGAATGTAGAACCAATCTCAGTCGGCATGTGAAAAAATCAAAATTTGCTGCAACAGATGAAGAAGGAGAGACGCTCCTCATGGCATATCAGGAGAAAGAGGTGTCTTCACCAAATTTGTGGTACCTTGACACTGGCTGTAGCAATCATATGTGCGGCAACAAGGAGGCATTTTCTTCAATTAATGATTCTCATCACTCCAAAGTGAAGCTTGGAGATGATTATACCATTTCAGTCATGGGAAAAGGTACCATTCAAATTTCTTCAAAAGGGAAAACGCAAACCATTAATGATGTTTTTTATGTTCCTGAATTGAAAACAAACCTCATGAGTGTTGGCCAATTACTTGAGAAGGGGTATGAAATTGTATTTAAAGGTGGAGTTTGCAATGTTTATGATCAGCAACGGAACTTGCTTGTTCAAGTTCATATGACACCAAACAAATGTTTCCTCTTCATCTTCATGATTCTGCTCATACTTGCTACCCAGTAAAATTAAAGGAGGAAGCATGGATTTGACACTTTAGATATGATCATCTTAATTTTGGTGGCTTGTGGACACTACACCAAAAGCAGATAGTGGAGGGACTTCCTCCAATCACAATCCCACCAGGAGTTTTGTGAAGATTGTGTTGTTAGCAAACAATATCGAGCTCAGTTTCCACAAGGCAAGGTGGGGAAGGCTAAGAAGCAACTTGAGCTGATCCATTCAAATCTTTGCGGCCCAATTACACTGATTTTTAATGGAGGTAAATGCTATCTAATCACCTTTATTGATGATTTCAGTCGAAAGGTGTGGGTATATTTCTTGCGATAAAAATATGAAGCTTTTGAAGCATTCAAGAACTTCAAAAATCTCGTTGAAAAGGAAAGTGGCAATCAAATCAAAGTTCTTCGTATTGATCATGGAGGGGAACACAAGTCTCTTGAGTTTGATAATTTTTGTAAGGATTATGGAATTCATAGGCAACTTACTACAGCCTATACACCACAACAAAACGGTGTATGTGAGAGGAAGAATCAAACCATTCTCAACATGGTTCGAAGTTTACTGTGAAGAAGTGGAATTCCAAGGGAGTTTTGGCCAGAGGCTGTGAATCGGAGTGTCTATTTCTTGAATAGAAGCCCCACACTTGCTATTTTGAATATGACTCCTCAAGAGGGTTGGAGTGGACGAAGGCCAATGGTTGATTACTTCAGAATTTTTGGGTGCGTTGCATATGCCCATGTTCCAGATCAGAAGAGGAAAAAGCTTGATTATAAGGGGGTAAGGTGTGTCTTTCTTGGTGTAAGCAATCAAATAAAAAGCTTACAAACTCTATGATCCGATGACCAAGAAGATTATAATCAGCCGTGATGTAGTTTTTGATGCAGAAAGATTTTGGCCTTGGAATGATCAAGCTAAAGGTGCTACACCAATTGCTGCTGATTTTGAAGAAGTTGGCAATGAAGATCAACAACATAATTCAGCCTCGGCTAGTAACAATTCCGATGCTATTGAAATGGGAGATCAACAGCCCAATTTTGAAGTTGCTGTGACACATGGTGCACGCCCCCAACATCATCAACAAAGGTTGGCATGGATGCGAGATTATGAGGTGTCTGGAGTTGATCAAAGTGAAGACCCATTAACTCATTTTTCCATTGATGTTTTACTTATAAAAAAGATGTTGTATCAGATGAAGTTTGGAGTAAAAGTGAAGTCAATAAAGCATCTGTTTCTCCTTTGTTTTGCTTCTGCTGTATGCTGTGATTTTTATTTCCAACACTTTTAAGCAAATATCGTGAACCTTGCAGAGTTCGCAATATTGAAAACCTAGAAGAGTTTTCACTCTATCCTTGAAGAGTCTGAGCTTTTCAAAGTCTACATCCTTGAAGAGTTGTAGCCATTGATCTTGAAGAATCGATGTCCTTTCAACTTCCTCAATTGCCTAGAAGAGCCACCGTCGAAGTCTCTATCCCTTTGTCATTCTTCCCATTTATGTTTGCCCACTTAAACCATAAGTTTGACCATCCTACAGTGCTCATCTGAGAAAACCCAAAAGATAAAAGTTTTAGATCTAGAAGTCTTTGTTCTTTTGATTTTAGAATCAGGTCGATCCAATATGTATCGAGAAAGTTATGGCTATTTCCATGAAGGGGCGCATAAATGAAATTTCTGCTCACGTGTGAATCACTCTCCCCTTCCTATTGTTCGAGTAACCTAACTTGGGCTGCATCACTTGAATATGGACCCCAAGGAGAAGCCGATAGAGGAGGAATCCGTAGAGGCGGAGCTGATGGGAGATGAGCTGATGGAGGAGGTGGGAGAGATGGTATAGATCACCTCCCAAAGTTGTCAAGGTGGAGATTCGCGCTTCGGGTTGCGCTGAAGGCCAGCGCCTTCCTAAGACATCGCTACTCAATGGCCGAAGTGAAGGAAGATAATCAAGGATCGCCGTGTGCTTGGAAAAGGGGCGTGACAACCCCCTATCACTATTTAGTATCAGAGCAAGGAACCTTGGTTTAGAGCTTGGAGTGATATTTCTTTTTGTGGCCGAATTGGAGTGATAAGGAAATTAGGAACTTGCTTCGCTATTTGTGTCTATTGGAGGAATAGTTTAGTGTAGTAGGCATATCTCAATTATAAATGGTATGGGACATGTATGATTTAGACATGAATGAGTGTGTTAGAATTGAGATACATGGGATTAGGTGGTCTTATGTTTAGCCGCGTTAGCACGGTATGAGACGTGTGCAATAAAGTTGGACATTTGACCCCATTGATGTTAAAATGATTAGTGTAATGGATCCCAAAAGGAAAGAAGGGAGAGACGACCAATAAAAATATCAAGAACGAAGAAAATACAACATATAGGACTTGTCAACAGATAGGATTAGTGTTTTTTTTAATGCTGTGATTGACTACATATATCGAATTTTTTCTATAAGATTGTCAAGTGAAGAAGACAAAACAACCTCTTTCCTGGAATTTGCATGTGAAATACACAGAAAAAGCTCTGACAAATATTTGATATGACCCTTCAAGTACAACGCACACCTTACAAATCCATGACATTTCAATGTATACCAAAAATAATTATTATTGAATTAATAATATATTTATTGCTTGTAATTAGCAATTAAATTAATCTAGGAAATTTCGCTGTAGTTTACAGCATACATGCACCGTCAACATGAGATGGCGTGACTCATACGCTTCTAAGCTTATCGCTTAAGTCTTGAATCTCAAACAAAAATAAATTAAAGTTTCAAGTCAGAGTCTTGGAAAGATTATAGATAGCTGCAGCTGATCAAGACCCCAGATGCGTAGAATATTCAACCTTTCAATTCCACACTCAATTGAGAATTAGAATATTAGATTTTTTTAAAAAGGAATATTTTACTGAACACATTACAAATTTAAGATCTTACTCATGTCTTTTACATTTCACGTCACACTTTAACTCTCGTTGAACTCATAATAACTCTCCTTAATTAATTTTAGTTGGGTAAGAGTTTAAACTCCAATTGTCAAATGCTTGATTTCTGCAAAATTCAGACTCTTGAAATCATCTACTTTGTTTATAACCGTGCTCATCTTGATATTAGGAAAACTTCACAAGTTTGTAAGTCGAGAGCATAGTTCACTGAAAGAGTCATAAGTTACTTTTATATTTGTTTAAAAAAATCATAGATGATCATAATAATCCATATAGAAGATACACTTATATAATTCCAAAGAAACATAGTCAATTCACATCATCTTTCTTTACTTCGGGTTTTTTCTTCTTTTTGTGCTGGACATATCTCTCCTCCTTGCATGATTTGGCTGAAATTATATCCAAGTCAGTTCAATTTTCTAAATATCAGAAAAGTTATACTTGCGATCAAGTGTAATTAGCAAAACTATCTTCTCAGAAGACAAAACAAAACATTTTCACAAAAAAAAATTGTGAATTAATATCTGGTATGGTGGACGTAGTTTATAAGAAGATAAAAAAAAAAAACTAGACGTGTCACATATTTATTAGATTCGAGATCACACAAATCATAATCTCAAATTCGAGTAGTCCCTCGAGCCATTCCGGCACTCGAACCAAGTTTCATCATCAGCTGTTTAAAACAAGATGGCAGTAGCAGGAAAGAAATTGAAAAAATAAACAATACTGGAATTCAAAGGAAAAAAAGTCAATTGTCAGCACTCTCGGACAAAACAGATCCTAATACTTTCAAGGGCAGAGGTGCCGTGAATGCAATGCAGTTGTCCAATTCAAGATTAGATAGCTGCTTTTTCCAAAAAACAAATAAAAAGAAAATTTTACAGAATCCCTCTTTCTTATCTTAAAGATGTCAAAAGTTAAACAATCTTTTGTGCGTTTGTACAAGTTATTTATTTATTTATGTTACTATTATCATTTATGTCAAAATGTTTTTCGTGATACTTTTTACTCTATTTTATCGGGGGCAATTGTCGAAAGAGTCATAAATCTTTTGCAATCACTTTATTAACATAGGAGCAGTCCGATCAAAATCGAACGGCTTTCATTTAAAGTCACATTTGACCGGATCCCACCCAATTAGAGGATTCGGATTCATTGTGGGAGGTGATATTATCATTATGCATAGTGGATGAGTATCTTCCCACTCATTCTCATCTTCTCATGTAAGGGATGTCATCGGAACAGCTTATTATCTAATCTCAGACAGTATGGACGAAAGATAGATTGATGCTTTTCATTCAATAGAGCCCAAGTAGATGCTTGTCATGCAGTGAGCCTAAGACATGCTGACTTAGATATATCTAAATCAATTTGCATATGCTTAGTCTAATAAAATCTACATAGACTTAACATTACTTCAATTGATGAATGATTAGTGTAGTCTAGTTTAGGCTTGACATGAGATTTGCTCATGCAATTTGATCACCTCAAACCAATCCAACAAACATCAAGTCATGCGCCGAGCCTAGTCATACATCTAAACATTCACGTGTGAAGTTAAATAAGATACATAATCAGGCTAGAAAGTGTTGGCAACCAAAAGCACTTAGTTGTCCATCAAAGACTACTTTCTTCGATTTTTAAAAGAAATTGGTGTTAATTAATAAGAAATCTATTCTAATGTTAGAATTCAATTTTTAAAGCAGGGCTGACTTTATTAAATATAACTTTAACTTTTAATTTTCGAAATTTTCAATAAGAAATGTCATTTTGTTATTTTATGATTACAAATATTATACAGTATAAAATTTGGAAAAAAGGACCCGGGTCAGGCTCCGAATCCAGCCCGAATTCTTGGCTAGGTTTTCTAAGACGAAATAGTAAAATTTGGAATATTCCCATGCCTTGTCCTACTTTTCAGAGCTCTTCCGCATTATAAATACATCGTCCTCATCATCATATCGTCCAAGTCTCTCTCTCCCTTTCCCGCAACCTTTTTTCAATGATTCCCCAAAGAATCTCGATCGATGCTCGAAAGCTCCTCCTCTTTGTAGCTCTTTCCTTTTTTGCAATCTTCGCGACTTTCAGCAATGGCCCTCGCATCGCAGTGGCGCAGACCAGTAACAACAACAACCATGCCCAAACGATCCCGGTGAACATTGGGGTGGTTCTTGATCTGGAGACGTGGGTGGGTCGGATGGGATTGAGCTGCATTAAAATGTCTCTCTCTGACTTCTATAGTTCAAACCCTTCATACAAGACCAGGCTCGTCCTCAACGTAAGAGACTCCAAAGGAGATGAGGTTGCTGCTGCTGCTGCAGGTTCTCTCTCTCTCTCTCTCTCTCTCTCTCTCTCTCTCTCTCTATAGCGTACTAACTGGTCATAGAAGATAAAGCACTACATGGAGCTGTTTGTGTGATGCCTGATAAATATAATTATTCGCCAATCTTATGGAAATGTCAGCTTCAATATATTTGAAATTTGAGAAGAATTCCTGGTTAAATTTTCAAGGGCACAACGAAATAATGTGTCTGAGTTCCATTCAAAGCAATACGCATTCTCCCGGCAAAGATCCACAAAGCCCCAATAATAGAGCTCCAAGAAAAAACGACCGAGATTATATTTACCAAAAAATAAGGAGAGATAGATATTTTGGCTCCCATCCACAAGAACTGTCTGTCACCAATCTATGCTCACTGTCTTAGCTATCTGGCACGCATACTTGATTTACGCATACGGACAAGAAGAAGAGTGATGTCAAAGCATAAAACGACGTCGTTTTGATATCCGTTGACCACATCAACACTGGCGACCTACCGGTCTAGCCAACGGTGCTGACTAGACATTGATGTAGGCATTATCTGAGGACTAAATTAGCTAAATAAAAAGGTTTCGGAATGAATTGGCAAAAATGCAATAGATTTAGGACTTTTTAGATAATTATCTCCTGTGCAAATAAAGTCGTTGTCATCTTCTAATAGATCAAAGATAATTGATCTCTTTCCAGCTGGGAATGAGGAGGATCTCGAAGTCAGAGAACATATCAATACAATCTCCTCCCCCCCTCCCTTCTCCCCCGCAAGTCTTGCGGTTGTATGAGACTGACGGTTTGACGCTTAGCTTGAGAGCTGATGAGGGTTCGCGGATTTTGGTCAGTCCACGCCATGCGGTGCTTCATAACATGACTCGTCTTTGAGCGTAACATTTGACTGTAGAACCTTCTCACGATATTTCACGGTCATCCAAACCGAACATCTCTAATCTGCTGAACGTTTCTTTGTGGTGTTGTTTTCTGTGGTTTAAGGGTGCAGCACCATTGAAATAGTATTGGTGTTGGTCAAAATTTGATATTTGAAATGAAAAGTCCGCCTTCTTTATTTTCTAAATAGCATAAAAGTCATTTCAGAGAGGAAGTTTGATAGACAATTTTAAGTTCTTTTTCTTTAGGAAAGTATGTAAACTCGGTATATGGCTGATTTTCAATTTAGTTGAGCCAAACATCTTGGTCAACAAGTTTGGTCGAGTTAAGCAAGTGAATAATTATTTCCATGGAAGTTGTCTGGTACTAATGGTCAAGTGAAAAAACTAAGATTTCTACATTGGGGCTTGGCCTCACAAGATCCATACAATTGAAAATGGGGCTTGGATTCTGGAGTGGAATTTTCTGGCGCCACAAGAAAAAAGAAGTCAACTCAACGAAGAAGAAGAATCGAATTGATCATGTGTAGGCCAAGTTATCGAATTAATTTCGGATTGTTTCCAATATCATATGCCAAACAATATCAAACAAAGACAACAACCAAATGCCTGCCATGTGGTAATTAATTGTATCTTTAGATAATATTAAGTAATTCCAACTTCAAAATCCTATTTTACTTTTTCTCAAACATTCTATTGTTATAATATTGCATCAAGTTTTAATCGGCTTTTGATCAGTACTACTGTTCCATGCCTTTTCCAATAAGAATTTGATTGTCTGCCATGCTGTTATCATTTCACCGTCTTCTCCGATTTGCCTCTGCAGCACTTGATTTGATGAAAAATAAGAAAGTCCAGGCCATAATTGGCCCTGAAGATTCAGTACAAGCAAACTTCATCATTGACCTTGGGAACAAATCTCATGTACCCATCATCTCTTTTTCCGCTACTAGTCCATCCCTCAGTTCGATTCGGAGCCCATACTTCATTCGAGCCGCGCAAAATGACTCGTCCCAAGTGAATGCCCTAAGTGCGGTCGTGCAGGCTTTTGGCTGGAAAGAAGCTGTCCTTGTATATGTGGACGATGAGTTCGGAGAAGGCGTCATACCTTCTCTTACCGATGCTTTGGAAGAGGTCGACACGCGAGTCCCCTATAGGAGCCTCATTCCTCCTTCGGCCACGGACGGTCAAATCCTACAGGAACTCTACAAGTTAAGGACGATGCAAACGAGGGTTTTCATCGTGCACATGTTACCTACCCTTGGTTCTCGGCTATTTGCCAAAGCAAAAGAGGTAGGAATGGTGAGCGAAGGTTATGTGTGGATCTTGACTAATGGAATCACTGACCAATTGAATTCGGTGGATTCATCTGTCATTGCTAGTTCAATGCAAGGAGTACTGGGCATCAAGACTTATGTCCTGGCCACACACAGCCTAGACAACTTCACGCTCCGATGGAAGATGAAATTTCAACAAGATAACCCATTTGTCCTTAATCCTACGTTGAACATTTTCGGATACAGGGCTTATGACGCTGCTCGGGCTCTGGCAATGGCTGTCGAGGAAATGGGTGCGACGAATTTTACCTTCCAGATGTTGAATGCTTTGACAAATGCTACAGATCTCGACACCGTTGGTGTCTCTCAAAATGGTCAGAAACTTCTCCAAGAATTAGCCCATACGACATTCCCGGGCCTCACTGGAAATTTTAGACTTATCAATGGGCAGCTAGAGTCGTCAGTGTTCCGCATTGTTAATATCAATGGAAATGCAGCAAGAGGAATTGGGTTTTGGACTCCAGAAAATGGGCTGTTAAGAGATTTGAATTCATTCAACACAAGTAAATACTCCACTTCGAAGAGTAATCTCGGATCAATAATATGGCCTGGAGATTTGACCTCTTTTCCTAAGGGATTGGAGATTCCAACGAAAGGGAAGAGGTTACAAATCTTAGTTCCTGTAAAGGAAGGTTTCACTGAATTCGTGAAGGTGACTCAAGATTCTAGCATGAACACATACCAAGTCACTGGATACTGTATCGACATATTTAAAGCCGTGATAGAAGAACTACCTTATGATGTTGCTTATGACCTTATTCCGTTTGCCTTGCCTAATGGAAGTAGCGCTGGCAGTTACAATGACATGATCGATCAAGTATATTACCAGGTGAAATAAAATATTGCAAGCGATTAATTTCATTGTGTTTAGATGTTGAAACTAACTATGCTATCATGGGGTTGGCAAAGAAAATATTTCCCTTCCTTTTGTTTGAGCAGAAATATGATGCAGTGGTGGGGGATACGACGATCATTGCGAACAGGTCATTGTACGTGGATTTCACCTTACCATACACGGAATCCGGGGGCTTGATGCTTGTGCCATACAAGGACAACAAGAGCAAGAATGCTTGGGTTTTCTTGAAGCCACTCACTTGGGACCTTTGGCTTACAACCGGATGCTTCTTTGTGTTTATAGCATTGGTCGTGTGGATTCTTGAGCATCGGATCAACGAAGATTTCAGGGGTCCAGCCTCGTGTCAAGTTGGCACAAGCTTCTGGTTTTCCTTTTCAACCATGGTTTTCGCACAAAGTAATCATCCTTCACTTTCATAGATTAATCGAACGTTACAATTGAAGAATTTATGTGTTTCCCTTAATTTGGATTGCAGGGGAGAGAGTATTAAGCAACCTAGCGAGATTTGTTGTGATTGTGTGGGTTTTTGTGTTACTTATACTGACGCAAAGTTATACGGCAAGCTTGAGCTCTCTCTTGGTGGTGCAAAATCTTCAGCCAACTGTAACTGATGTGGATCAGCTCCTAAAGAGTGGAGAAAAAGTGGGATACTATGACGGCTCTTTTGTCTATGGAATGCTAAAGCAATGGAACTTTGACGATTCCAGACTAATATCTTATGACTCCCCTGAAGAATGCGATGCGCTTCTTTTCAAGGGAAGTGCAAAGGGCGGGATCGCAGCAGCAATTGACATAGTACCCAACGTTAAACTTATTCTTTCTAAATATTGCAATAAATATACCACGATCCCGATATTTAAAACTGATGGGTTTGGCTTCGTAAGTCCTCAATCTCTCAAGTTTTACCCTAAAGTTTTTCAATTACTAGGATTATTTTTTTTTTTGGTAAGTTTCAATTACTAGGATTATTCGTTATTTCTTAAATGAAAAATATCATGTCCTACGTCTTTGGGTTTACAGGTGTTCCCCAAAGGGTCTCCATTGGTGCCAGATATTTCGCGAGCAATCCTCAACATAACTGAAGGGCGTAAAATGAAGGAAATTGAGAATAAATGGCTTCCATCAAAATCCAATTGCCTGGATTCGACTGACTCAATTTCTTCCAACAGCTTGGGTCTTGACAGTTTCTGGGGCCTATTCTTGGTTGCTGGAGCTGCTGCTGTCTTAGCTCTCCTCATTTTCATGGTCAAGTTCGTCAAAGGAAATTGGCATCTCGTTACAAGTTCTTCAGGTTCGCCGTCGGAGAAATTTGTTGCATTGGGAAGAATATTTTACCAAAGAGACCTCGACTCTCATACTTTTAGGACGGCCAGATTTAGAGATAAAAATATGGAAGACGGTGCCAATGAGATTGCAGCAGTTGAAATTATAGAACACACTAGCTTCCCCCCAAGTCCGTCAAGCGACTCCAACCAGATCGACGTTGTCTTAACCAATGAGCAAGGGTCACCATCTGCAGAGCAATGACTTCCTAATCATGAAGCCGAATGGAGCCCCGAGATAGCGACAGACGTCTAGAAACTTAGATACTATACTTTAATCCTTGACTAGTTGAACACCGTTTTTCAGATGAAAGTATCTTCCCACTCATTCTCGTCTTCTCATGTAAGGGATGCCATAGGAACAGCTTATTATCTAATCTCAGATAGTATGGATGAAAAAGATAGATGGATGCTCTTCATTCAGTAGAGCCCACGTAGATGCTTGTCATGCAGCGAGCCTGGGACATGCTAACTTAGATATATCTAAATCAATTTGCATATGCTTAGTCTAATAAAGTCTACATAGACTTAGCATTACTTCCTTTGATGAATGATTAGTGTAGTCTAGTTTAGGCTTGACATGAAATTTGCTCATGCAATTTGATCACCTCAAACCAATCCAACAAACACCAAGTCATGCACCAAGCCTAGTCATCCATCTAAACATTCACGTGCGAAGTTAAATAGGACACATAATCAGGCTAGAAAGCATTGGCAACCAAAAGCACTTAGTTGTCCATCAAAGACTACTTTCTTCTATTTTTCAAAGAAATTGGTGTTAATTAATAAGAAATCTATTCTAATGTTAGAATTCAATTTTTAAAGCAGGGCTGACTTTATTAAATGTAACTTTAACTTTTAATTTTTGAAATTTCAAATAAGAAATGTTATTTTTTTTATTTTATGATTAAAAATATTATATAGTATAAAATTTGGAAAAAAGGACCCGGGTCAGGCTCCGAATCTAGCCTGAATTATTGGCTAGGTTCTCTAAGACGAAATAGTAAAAAATTTCTATTTTTAATTAAAAATATTTATTAATAAAATAAAAAATTATAAATATTTGATTAAAAGATCGGGCCGAGCTCCCAGACCGGGTCAGGTGCGGGCCTGCCCTGGACGAAAGGATCGGGCCTTCTGCGTGGGCCTATAAGCTAAGGCCTCTGGCCCGACTCCAAGGATTGGGCTCGAACTCTCGGCTCAATCCCCTATTTTTTCTCCCTCTTTTTTACGCCGGCCCAACCCATTAGACCAGCCCATACCGGCCTAAAGCCCAGCTCAGCTCGTTTACATCCAAGCCCATATCGACCTAAACCCTAACCTTCGGCTCTAAACCTATCAAAAATTAAAACAAGCCCAATTTTTCTAAAACTAAGATCAGCCCATGCCCTAACAAGTGTCTCCTCAGCCGGCCCGGTCTCCATCGGATCGCCTCCTCTCTTCTTTTGCCGAATTCGAACGCCCGAATGCAGTTGAACTTGCATTCGGTCTAGGGACAAGAAGCAACGAGCAAAGACTTCTTCTTCTTCTTCTTCTTCTGGCTTCTCTGGTTCCTCTCTTTTTGTCAAAGCTACTCTCTCTCTCTCTCTTCCCCTCACTCTGCTCGAGCTCCTGCGTTTTTCTGCTTTTTTCACCGAACCTCCCCTACTTTTTCTCTTCTCCTTTGACTTTTCTTCTTTTTCGACATTCTTATCTACCCTTATTTTTCTTTCTTTCCCAAGATTTTGTCCTCCACCCCCCCCCCCCGGCTTCTACTGTCCTTTCTAGCTGTTTCTCCTTCTCCTATCTTCTCGAAAAAATATTCAGTATTTACAAACCGCAATGTCAATCTTAACGTCGTGCGGAGTTTTTTACCCATACCAATAATACGTGTCAAGTCAGGTGGAATGAAAATATAAAAAATAGATTTTTATTGGCAATATTTCAAAATGTTTAGGATTGAATTGATAAAAAAAAAGTTTAGAACTGAATCGGGAAAGTTGCAAATGGTTTATGACTAAATTGGCAAAAATAAAAAAGTTTAGGACTAAATCGACAAAATTACAAAAGGTTTATGACTTTTTCGATAATTACCCCCAATAAAATAGAGTAAAAAGTATCATGAAAAATATTTCGAAATAAATAATAATAATAACATAAATAAAAAAACTTGTACAAGCGCATAAAAGATTGTTTAACTTTTGATATCTTTAAGATAAAAAATAGGGACTCTGTAAAATAAAATAGATTGTCATTTTCAATACAGGCTCTCTACTGTTATGTGCATAATTGCATTGGAAATAAAAACATATTCTTATATTTAAGGATAACTTATTAACAATCGGTTTTTCCAGTATAAGAAAATTCTTGGCTCTTTCTATAAACAACCGACCAATTTCTCAGCTAAGTAGGCAACTATCTTTATGTATATAGATTTCTTAGCCCACACAAAAGAGAAAACCCCACATAGTTTCGTTTTCTTTGGCTCTGGTCACGGGATGCAAAAGGATAATTGCAATCCGTTTTTCCAAATGGAAGATGGTCCTTGCACTGACCAGTTTTCAGAGTATTGGCCAAGTGCTTGACAAAGAAAAGAGGCATTTATTCTAGCAGTTTTTTGGGGGGTCACGAGGCAAAAGCTCATTCAAGACTAGATCGAGATGGAAAGAGAAATTGAATTACGGTCGTTGACCTTTTTGTCCATCATCCTTGTATCGCTCATGGTAGTTTTTTTTTTTTGGCGATCCGGGTCGGTCCCTAATCTTTATGTGACGAGTAGCTTAATGGAAAATTCAAAATTTAATCTTCAATAATTCTTTGCAGCGTAAAGATCATTTTTGGGTTTTCTATCGTTGCCTAGGATTAGCAAGGTATCTATTTGGTCATTTTATTTGAATCAGATGATTTTCATTATATTTTAGACAAATTTAAGGTAGAGATTTCTCTCTGCAGGTGGCCTGTGAGGTTGCGTGCACTTGTGAGTACTTGCGAATCTACAAATCCGTGTTTATCTATTTATTGTTGCATCAATTGGTATTAGACTTGACAAGATCACTAAAGTACTAGTATCGATGGCAATGGAAAAAACTATCAGGGGACGCATGTCTTGTTCATGGCTTTTCGTCGTCTCAAGACATCTCTGTTAAGAAATAGAAATTGCATGTCGATTCTAGAAAAATAACAAGGTAAACGATATATCCAGACATACTATAATAATAAAATAAATAAAATTTGAAGAACACACCAATTATTTGTTATAGAAGTTTATGCAAACTTGAATATATGTCTGTGCATAGATGCACTTTAAGAATTTACTAGATTTCGAAGAAAGTTGAAACACAACAACGATTTTCTCTCAAGATCGAGCACAAATAGATTTAAAAAATCACTTTTATCGTTACTCTTTCTCTTTTCTCTCGATTTTCTTTTTCAGCATCTTAATAGTTAGAGTATAAATAATACTAATATAAAGGTGCAACTTTTAACCTAAAAGCAAATATATTAAAAAGACAAAAAATGTCCTTACAAAATATTTGGTTTCATCTGCCAACAATCTCCCACTTGAAAACAAGCATACCTAATGCATCAAGCAAAAATGTAATCGTTTGGAATTTGGTGGAAAAAAGAAAAAAGAAAAGTACCTTTTGATTTTGCTTTTGCTCAAATATAAACTAACATGACTTAGTGTTATTAAAGGAGTCTCGCGACGTTTATGAAAAATGCACAATTCGAATTGTAATTACTTGACGAGGCTCAAGACATTTTCCACATGAGATAGCAAAAAATAAATAAATAATATATAATTTTTATATTTTATTTTTTAATAAAAAAAGTTTCGGTCCGGTCTGGTGGGCAGTTCCACCCTCGAAATCGGGAACTGGACCAAAAATTCCCGGTTTCATTTTTATGGAGCCAAGATTCGGACAATTGCTTCTTAGAAACGCCCGGAATTGACAGGTCCGAGTGATTCCCGGGTGGACGATTTATAATACTCACCCCTATTGGTTACTGTATTTAAGATTAAATAAGGGAAATTCCTATAGAGCTTTTGATTGTTATATTTAAGGTTAAATAATGGGGATGCTCAAATCAAGCCTAAAATAGGGGATCCTTTGTATATATATGTGTGTGCACGCGTGCTTGTGCCTTGATGTAAGAGAAAAGATTAAAAAAAAAATAAAGGATTTGAGAGGCTTATCTAAGGACATAGGCACATTGTCAAATCTCATTAAATTTTGTCTTTTTGTCATTAGATAAGCCTCTCAAATCGTCTATTTTGATTTGAGTTTAGATTGTTAACACCTCTTTCTAGATATGTGAAAGTGACCCTCGCTAGTGGTGGGCAATTGGTGGAGAAAATAGCAAAAAAGAAAAAAAGAAAAAAATGACATCATCCACATTAGTGCCGGCCACTAGCCAACCACATAGAAAAGTTGATATCGATTGGACCATCACGCAATAATTTTTGGCCAAAATTAGCTAAAAGGATGATATTGGCGATTGTTAAAAAGTTTAAAATTATATTGATAAATTTTCAAAAAAAAAGGATTTAATAGGCCACCGAAAATCAAATTTAGGATGTTTTGAACAATTAACCCTTTGACTTTGGAGATAGCATTATTGCTAAAATAGATGTTAAAGACTTCAATTGTGATGGAAGCAACTAGATTTCCGCACTTAAAAGGGAAAAGTACCAAAAAAGTCCTAAACCTTTGCCACTAGTGCCAAAAAAGTCCTAAACCTTTTTTTGGTGCCAAATAAGTCCTAAACCTTTATAAGTGGTGCCAAAAAAGTCCTAAACCTTTTTTTGGTGCCAAATAAGTCATAAACCTTTATAAGTGGTGCCAAATAAGTCCTTCCGTCAAATGGCGACCGGAAAAAGGCGACGTGGCGGCGACGTGGCGCGCCGGAGGTGGCCGGAAGCTGGCCGGCGCTGACATGTACAAAAAAATGTCGTTTCCCTCCCCTCTTGGCCCCAAAATCGCAGATACAAGCCCCCCCCCCCCCAAAAAAATCAAGAAGAACCCTAAGCCCCCAAATCGCCCCCAAATCACGAAGCCCCCAAATCCATAAGAACCAAATCGCCCCCAAAACCCAAATCGTGAAGCCCCCAAATCGCGAAGCCCCCAAATCGCCCCCAAATCGCGAAGCCCCTAAATCACAAGGTCCCGAATCCCAAATTGAGAGCTCCCCAAGAAAAATCGCAGCTC
This sequence comes from Melaleuca quinquenervia, assembly GCA_030064385.1. Classification (NCBI taxonomy): domain Eukaryota; kingdom Viridiplantae; phylum Streptophyta; class Magnoliopsida; order Myrtales; family Myrtaceae; genus Melaleuca; species Melaleuca quinquenervia. Next base: position 9,681,409 of record CM057720.1, read on the forward strand.
TAAGAACCGTAAGACCGAACCCTAGAGCTGTTGCCCCAAAAATCGCAGCCCTTCGAGCAATTTCCGCAGAAATTGGTGCGTCCTCTCTTCACTCTCTGTTCTTCGAGATGTTGCTGCATTGTGTGTTGTTCATTGGCAGTAGAGTAGAGTAGAGTGGGTGGTAATTAGACCACCAACAAGTAGAGAAGGATGCAGGGGTGTTTGGTTTTTTTGGGGGAGGGGAGCTGCGAATTTGTTGGTTGAGATGCGAATTTGTTGGTTCGCTGCATTAGTTAAGAGTATTGGAGATGGTAATTAGAAAGAGGGAGGGACAGAATTAGGAAACTCGAAGAAATAGGACGCCGATCACGGCAAAAATATGAAAAATGGGGCGAAAACCCATCTAAATAACATCGAAACGCGAAAAGAGGGCCGAAGTCACTCAAAGTAGTGAGTTCGGTTCAGCACGTCGTTTCCGTGCGACCGAACAAATTTCAGCTCATTCCGAGGTCGTTGGGTCGAAAACCGAGTTTCATCTTTTGCCTCTTTTTTTTTTTTTTTGCTGCTTTCTGCACTGCTTGTGCCATTGCCTCTTTTCACCTGATGTCGACTTACTTATGTGCATTCTACGGGCCTACTTGCTGACCATATTGTTTTTCGTGCTTTAATGTTGCTTATCATGAACTCGCTTTTTCTGTTTCTTGCTTGCTTACCTAATCTTGCTTATTATGCTGACCTGTATTGCTCCATACCTGGGTGAACAACTTGCTGACCCAGTGATGTTTACTATTTAGGTTCAAAGAAAAAAGCGAGTTCATGAAGAATATTGATGATGCGTCTGTGTTTTGCTATTGTGGTTTTAAATCTCATATGCGAATAGCAAGGACGAAGGAGAATCGGGGAAGAAGATATTATGGTTGCCCAAGATATAACCACAACAACAAAGGAGAATGTTGCAATTTTTTTATGTGGATTGATGGGGAAATCAATCATACAACTACAAGTTTGTCAAAGAGTGCACATCGGAACACTCCTGCAGAACTCACAACTGATGATGTTGATGATGCGGATGATGGTTGTTCGCTGGATGCCGAAGTGAAGGCTTTGAAGGCACAACTTAAACATGTCAAACAGGTTCTCAAGGCTCTGAAGAAAGAAAATTATAGACTAAAGATAATAGTGGTTGTATTATCGATGCTTATAATAATGTTAGCACGTATGTTATTGTACTGAGGATGATGGTTGGTTGTACGGAGGATGATTTTTCTTCAGTTTTAGCTTGTTGTTAGCTGCTTCAGTTGTAGCTTGTTGTTAGCTGGTTGTTACTATTCCTAGTGAACTTTCTGGAATGTTATTGATCCGAGCACTCAGTAGGTAGCTTTCTCCAATCAAGTTCTTGTATCTTTCTATTCAATTAAGGATTTCTGAGTGCAGTTCAATGAAATGGTTACATGAAGAAATTGAATTTTTTGTTATTGTGCATCGTTTGAAGAGTTTGCGAGCTCTATCAAACGCAGAAACACGATGTTCTCCCTTTGTTACTAGAAGCCCCAAGTCAGATGATGACTATGTTGGACCCTACTATAGATTTGGAGGAAATCAGAGTTGGTTGACACGCTCAAAATAGACCAACACAATTGACAGCCATATTATACAAACATGCCAGTTAAGTTGTGCCTTCCCAGTCTCTCTATCAGAGAAATTGACACCTGATTGACCTTCTCTAACCATGGTCATTTGCTCTTGCAATGTTCCACATAGAAATTGCCATAGATTTTTCCTTTGAGTAGTACAACTCTTTCAGATGAGAGAGAGCATGGCAGGAAAGGATAACACACGAATTTCATTGAGTAGTACACACACTCTCTTTCAGATGACAGAGACCATGCTCTTTTCAATGGCATGACAATCCAAGTATGCTATTTTTCAAAACAAAACCAGTTGAAAGGTAAATGGCCAAGTCAGAATTGCTGCCTTGCTGTGCAAAAACTGCAACAAATTCATGCCATTTTCCTCGCACAGAACAAACCTCCCTAAAATAACAGATTGCTTACAAAAAGAACATAAAACATATCGCCTCTAAAACAGATTGCCCCCTACATGCCCCCTACATGCCCCCCAACATGTTGTTCATAGTTGACATCCTTGTCCGTGCTCTTTTTTTCGAACTTTTGCTTCTTCTGCTTCTTGGCACCACCATTTGTTCAGCTGATGCGACACTGCCACTTGCGTCTTCACCTGGATGTCTTTGAACCTAAAAAAAAAAAAAATTACATACTTAAACATAGCCATAGACATAAACATTGACATAAAACAATACCATACCGGAAGTTTAGCCCTTTGCAAAGCTACAGCTCGCCAAGATGAAGTTGCGGGGGAAAATACAGCTGCTGCAGCTTGAGAAGCTGTTGCTGCAGCAACTTCATAAGCAGCTGCAGCTGCTTCTGTGGACGGTGCAGCTTGAGAAGCTGCGGCGGCTGCGGCGGCTTGATATGCTGCCGCGGCGGCGGCTTGATAAGCTTCAGCTGCTGCAACAGCTGAAAAAGGAGTAATAGACGCTTGTGATGACGCTGCTGTTGCATGTTAAGAAGCTACTGGGGACGTTGTTACATGTTGAGAAGCTGCGTCATGTTGCCTAGCTGGAAATGTCACACTATTGTGTCCTTTTTTCTTGCAAGTTCGACATGTCATCTTTATTTTTTTCCTAGACATCCTACTTCCACTTGCAACCTCACCTTCCTCCCTTGTCCTTTTTTGTTTGCGTCTACCGACTTTCACCTTGGGTGGAAGTGGTTCAGGTCCCTCCATATTAGTTTTTTTCCAATATTTCTCTCCTCGAACCGGCATCATCATGTTTTGATATGTGGTTAGAATTTTTTCCTTTTCATAATAAATATCCACATAATCATATGCATCTACCTTCTTATGATTTAATGCGGATATGGCATGTGGGCAAGGGATGCCAGTAAGCTGCCACCTCCTGCAACTACACTCTCGGTTTAAAACATCAACAGCGTGCTTATCCCCCTTATCCTTATCCATCACCTCATAGCCGTTGTGACCATTCCATATCACTTCACAATAAGCCGCATATTTTCTATTTTCTTCCATCTTTTTCACAATTCTTGGACCACACTTCTTCCTCCACCGAGCACATGCATCCCTTTGTGTGTGCATTCTTGTCATTATCATTATCCTCAAATCTTCTAGCATGCTGTAAATAGACTTACACCTGGCTTCTATGATTCTTCCGTTGAATGCCTCACATAGATTATTGTCAACAATGTCACATTTCACTTCAGTGGTGAAAAATGCCCTACACCAATGCTTAGGCTATGTTTGAACCAATTCATGATATTCAGCCGGACTGATTTTCTTCAACGCTTGAGTGTTTTCATCAAACTCCACCATAGTATGACTCTTCGCACACTGCCAAAACAACCTTTGCATTTGAATGCCCTTCCACTTTTTCCACCAGTTGGCATAAATGTGTCGAGCGCACATTCTATGCTCAGCCGCAGGTAATAGGGTCTCCACAGCTTGTATCAACCCCTACAAAATATACGTATTTGAATTAGAATTAGCAACAAAATATAATATGCACAGGCAGTAGAGGCAGCAAGCAGAACAGGCAGCACGCAAAACATCAACAAAACAGCACGCAGCACAGGCAGCACGCAACACGCAGCACAGGCAGTACGCAGCACGCAGCACAGGCAGCACGCAGCACGCAGCACAGGCAGCACAAGCAGCAAGCAGCACAGGCAGCACAGGCAGCAAGCAGCATAGGCAGCACGCAGCACAGGCAGCAAGCAGCACAGGCAGCACAGGCAGCAAGCAGCAGGACGCAGAAGCAGCAGCAGCAGCATACAAAACAGCACGCATCACAGGCAGCAAGCAGCACAGGCAGCACAGGCAGCACAGGCAGCAAGCAGCAGGACGCAGAAGTAGCAACAGCAGCATACAAAACATCAACAAAACAACACGCATCACAGGCAGCAAGCAGCACAGGCAGCACAGGCAGTAAGCAGCAGGACGCAGAAGCAGCAGCAGCAGCATACAAAACATCAACAAAACAGCACAGGCAGCACAGGCAGCAAGCAGCACAGGCAGCAAGCAGCACAGGCAGCACAGGCAGCAAGCAGCAGGACGCAGAAGCAGCAGCAGCAGCATACAAAACATCAACAAAACAGCACGCATCACAGGCAGCAAGCAGCACATGCAACACGCAGCACAAGCAGCACGCAGCACGGGCAGCACGCAGCAGGACGCAGAAGCAGCAGCATACAAAACATCATAAAACAGCAACAATAAAACAGCAACAATAAAACATCAACCACTACAGAACATCAACATACCTTTTGCTTGTCGCTAATTATTACATAGCCTCGCCCATATGTGTGCATAATATTGAGGTCCCTCATCAACTGTGTCATAAACCATGTCCAAGTATCTCCACTCTCAACTTTGACAACTGCCCATGCAATTGGAAACATCTGATCATTTGCATCTCTTCCAATGGCACACAAAATTTCCCCCTTACAAATTCCCTTCAAGAAACAACCATCTAACCCAACAACCTTTCTACATCCGTCAACAAAGCCTCTTTTGCATGCAGCAAAACATATATACATCCTATCAAAGGATGCCTTAGAATGCATATTGGGTTTATCAACCTTCAATATCACAGTACTTCTAGGATTTGTGCATCTAAGCTCCTCTGCATAGTCCCATAACTTTGCATATTCTTGCTTGTAGTCTCCCATCAAAAATGCATAAGCATATAACTTGGCTTTCTTACACTGATTTAAAGATACATTTAAGCCCAACTGTTCTTTGATAAACTCCTTGAATGCACTAATTTTTATAGTTGGCATTGCCCTAATTGTACCAAGGAATTTTTTTGCCAACCAAGAGCTTGTTGCCCTCTTATTAGTAAAACTAATGCTGCAAGAATGTTCTTCATGATAAGTCTTGACATGAAATGATCCGGTCCTAGTGTCTAAAGATGCAGAAATCCTCCAAAGACAATTTTCATCAGCACATTTTGCTCTAACAAACTTCTTTTCATTCTTGCTAAATTTTATCTCTCTACGCTCCACTATTGAGTACTTTGTTAGAGCATCTTTAAATTGTCTACAATCAGCAAACTTCATAGATGGACAAAAATAAGGCACCACACTTTGATCATCGTATTGAAGAAACCTACTTCTCCTTCGTGTACCATATGTCTCATCACTATCTTGTCGTTCAGCGATAGAACTCAAACTGTTATCTTCATCTGATTCATGATATTCAGTTTGGTAACCTTCAGCAATAATCGGATCAGATAGTGTTATTATATTGGAATGTTGGACCGCACCGGATCCTTCACCTGCAACAGATTGTTGGCTTAGACCTTCCCTGGCTGGTTCACCCATTATGGCCTTGTTAAACTCCATCATATTTCTCCTTCCTTGTACAAGGTCTTCATCATCGTTATCATCATCATCAACCAAAACTTCATTAAATAAGCTTTCTGACTGATCACTTTCACTTTCATCCCCATCAAATGAGTAGTCATTGTATGATTGGTCACTCATCTTAACCCCCTATATAAAAGGACAAGGTAAGTATGGAGCAATACAGGTCAGCATAATAAGCAAGATTAGGTAAGCAAGCAAGAAACAGAAAAAGTGAGTTCATGATAAGCAACATTAAAGCACGAAAAACAATATGGTCAGCAAGCAGGCCCGTAGAATGCACATAAGTAAGTCGACATCAGGTGAAAAGAGGCAATGGCACAAGCAGTGCAGCAAGCAGCAAAAAAAAAAAAGAGGCAAAAGATGAAACTCGGTTTTCGACCCAACGACCTCGGAATGAGCTGAAATTTGTTCGGTCGCACGGAAATGACGTGCTGAACCGAACTCACTGCTTTGAGTGACTTCGGCCCTCTTTTCGCGTTTCGATGTCATTTAGATGGGTTTTCGCCCCATTTTTCATATTTTTGCCGTGATCGGCGTCCTATTTCTTCGAGTTTCCTAATTCCATCCCTCCCTCTTTCTAATTACCATCTCCAATACTCTTAACTAATGCAGCGAACCAACAAATTCGCATCTCAACCAACAAATTCGCAGCTCTCCTCCCCCAAAAAAACCAAACACCCCTGCATCCTTCTCTACCTGCTGGTGGTCTAATTACCACCCACTCTACTCTACTCTACTGCTAATGAACAACACACAATGCAGCAACATCTCTAAGAATTGAGAGTGAAGAGAGGACGCACCAATTTCTGCGGAAATTGCTCGAAGGGCCGCGATTTTTGGGGCAACGGCTCTAGGGTTCGGTCTTACGGTTCTTAGGGCTGCGATTTTTCTTGGGGAGCTCTCAATTTGGGATTCGGGGCCTTGCGATTTGGGGACTTCGCGATTTGGGGGCGATTTGGGGGCTTCGCGATTTGGGTTTTGGGGGCGATTTGGTTCTTATGGATTTGGGGGCTTCGCGATTTGGGGGCGATTTGGGGGCTTAGGGTTCTTATGGATTTGGGGCTTAGGGTTCTTCTTGATTTTGGGGGCGGGGGGGGGGGGGGGGGGGCCTTGTATCTGCGATTTTGGGGCCAAGGGGGGAGGGAAACGACATTTTTTTGTACATGTCAGCGCCGTTTTGTACATGTCAGCGCCGGCCAGCTTCCGGCCACCTCCGGCGCGCCACGTCGCCGCCACGTCGCCTTTTTCCGGTTGCCATTTGACGGAAGGACTTACTTGGCACCACTTATAAAGGTTTAGGACTTATTTGGCACCAAAAAAAGGTTTAGGACTTTTTTGGCACCACTTATAAAGGTTTAGGACTTATTTGGCACCAAAAAAAGGTTTATGACTTTTTTGGCACTAGTGGCAAAGGTTTAGGACTTTTTTGGCACTTTTCCCGCACTTAAAATATGGACAATAAGAAAATCAAGTTGCTAAAGAAGGGCATGCAAAATTTCAGCACAAATTTAATTATTAGTTAATATATATCCTATTTTGAAATTGCAATCTTCTTAGGGTTTTTAAGAAATAGAATGATTATGTTATCCTGTAATTTAATTTTCCTCCTCTGTGAATAATTAATCGAGAAAACTTCTTCTGATGTTACTCAAGTTTGTGTGGCTGTGAGTTACAACCCGTGGTTGCAACTTTTGCATTTTTCCAGATTTGTGTTAGCGACTATTCTTCCTGCATCAATATAGTATGCAATATTAGTTCAGTCTATGCTTGTAATGAAGCAAACTTAATAAATCAAGAAAATCTATAACCATCTCAAATGTAAATCTTCACTTAATAATCTCATATTGCCGGTCAGCATGGTGCCCCCCCCCCCCCACCCCCACCCCCAAAAAAAAACGTAGAGACGACCAATAAAAATATCAAGAACGATTTACCAAAAAAAAAATCAAATAACGAAGAAAATACAACAAATAGGATATAACAAGTCGCTGTCAATATGCCACTTTCTCCTTGACTTGTCTCATTTGATTTTATTTTATTCGTCCAATGTCATTTTATGTTTATTAATCAATAGTGTCATTTTGTAATGCTGTGATTGACGACATATATCGATTTTTTTCTATAAGATTGTCAAGTGAATAAGACAAAACAAGCTCTTTTTCTATAATTTGCATGTGAAATAGACACAATAAGCTCTAATAAATATTTGATACGACTCTTCAAGTTCAACACACACCTTACAAACTCATGACGTTTCGATGTATAACCGTGCTCATCTTGATATTAGGAACATTTCACAAGTTTGAAAGTCAAGTTGAGAGCATAGTGCATTGAAAGAGCCATATGTTCGTTTATCATTGAAAAAATTTATTCGTAGATGATCATAATTTAATCTTCACAAAGAAGATAATTTGCATGATTTGGCCGAAATTATATCAAAGTCGGTTCAATTTTCTAAATATCAGAAAAAATTATACAAAAGATCGAGTGTAATTATGAAAACTATCTTCCCAGAAGACAAAAAAGAGAATTTCTTCTCATAAAGTGTGCTACTTAGTTATCATAATTCTGAAAATATATTGTTTTGTGTCAACTGTGGTCTGGACAATATTATTCCTACTTTTGTGTTGTTTTCAATCTTGAGCTCGACCAAGGGACATTAATGTCGAGTCTCATTATCTATGTCCTATGTAGTTTATCATTTTGCGTCCGATTCTTGCTTGTCATACTCTCCAGTAATTCATTCCAGGGCCCGCTCTTCATGTTCGATTCACTCATGAGAGGGTTTGTTTACTACTTTACTCTCGATCTTCTAGTTATTTAGTCACCCTCCACTTAATATTATTCAAGGTTTAACATGTCCAATATATATATATATATATATAAAGTAACCCATGATAACCAAAAAGTTTATATCATTCAGCACACCTTTATCTCAATAAAACAGTATAGATACTCACAATATCACGCATAAGATTATATTTATACGACTAATATACATGACATATAGTGTGGCACCTAAACATGATTAAAATCACGATCCCCTAATAAATCCGATCAGTTTTCTATTTATGAAAGCAAATATAACAAGACGAGGATATAATATTCTAATATCATGAATCTTTTATTGGTCTAAGTAAATGAATTTTTGAAAAATGAACATCTCATATGATTTTCCGGAGGATGCAAGTTTGTACCCTTTGACCCATACAAGGACATTTCACTAGTATTTACGATAATCTGGAACTGGACAAACACATAACCCTAAATCAAACGGCCAAGAGCATGGACATTTCCCGTGAATTATGGGCAGAGAAATGAAAAGGACTACTTTAAGTACATGGACAGCGAAGTGAAAAGGACTCTTGGGAGTACCAGCAAATTCGAATCGATCATTTAATAGCATTCATCATGTAACTTGACTAATCGCATGAACCAGATAATTGTTGTTCGGTCTAGATTTCCTTGTTGCGCTCCACGAAAGATACAAATTTTCCTTATTCACTTTGTCAGGACATGACTTATGTAACTAGTTGGTTTGACAAATTTTCCTATCAAGTAATCAGGATATGATCTAACAGATGAGATGTACATACGCTGCGAATCAGTTAATGACTAGAGCTAATTAGTTTCAAATTCATTACCTAAATCACATAAATTTAATACTTACCAACGGCTTATGATAATAAAAAAAATTGTACTCCCACACAAGACCATGTCCCTCCTCATAAACATATCGAGAATCTTATTATTAGGGTTCTTAGTTCCTTTTCTAATTTCTTGGACGACCTCATCAAGGGTGATGTACTGACTCGTAGCTAAAGTTAACACTCAGCAAGTCGGGTTTTTTTTTTTTTAATAATCGAGAAATCCACCACGGTCCCTGTGGGTACTTAGTTTCTCCTAAATCAAAATTTCGCTTCTTTTCATTCTCATTTATTTTTGTGAAAACTTGTAAATTAATTGCCGGGTGAATTTTCCAGAGAGATGTAGTTAATACACGAACTCATGAACGGTTTCATTTTGGTCATAAACGGTTCCAGATGTCATCCTTTCAAGCTAGGTAGATATGGAACAGTGCCGTCCTCACTGGAGCCATTTTAAAACTAGGACAAATTCACGTCAAAAGGCACGCGCAACTTCTTGGAAACTCACAAATTATCACTCAATCAATGCGTAATAGAAAGCCAATTTTACTAATGATAAATAATAAAATTATTGTTATGAACATCATCATCATCATCATCATCATCATCATCATAGTAGTGAATAACAAGACAAGAAAAAAAAAACAACTTGTAAATTAATTGTCGGGTGAATTTTCTAGAGAGATATAGTTAATACACGAACTCCTGAACGGTTTCATTTTGGTCATAAACGGTTCCAGATGTCACCCTTTCAAGCTAGGTAGATATGGAACAGTGCCGTCCTCACTGGAGCCATTTTAAAACTAGGACAAATTCACGTCAAAAGGCACGCGCAGCTTCTTGGAAACTCACAAATTATCACTCAATCAATGCGTCATAGAAAGCCAATTTTGCTAATGATAAAAATACAATAATTGTTATTATTGTTATCAACATCATCATCATAATAGTGATGAATAACAAGACAAGAAAAAAAAAACAATAATAAGGTGATCGACAAGTTTGGTTCATTATCTACTTTGTCATCTATACTTTGTCCTAAACTTGAGGGCTCTACTCAATGCGGTAATATCCAGGTCATCCCTTCAGCATCAACTTGAGGATAGTGTTATATTAGATGTATATATCTCACCGAAACCTTTTTTTATTAGAGAAAGAACTAATTGTGAGGATTGGTGGGTTGATGATTGCCTTGTGTATGCATGGTTCTCATGTTGAATTGGTCAAGGTAAATGAGGCGGGGCAAAGACAAATTTCTACGTTTAACTAGAGATGTCCCAAACATGTAGACAAAGACCTTTCTCTGATGGTCGGACAACATAAGGAAAAGAATGAAAGAAAACTATCTAGACCGTCCAGTGTGGAATTCTTAGGTTAACCTGTAGGTGTATGAAATCTCACTTTTTTTTTTTTTAATCTTCGAAGATAAAGAAGAGTTATTGCACATCTTATAGTTTAATTTGTTTTAATATTATCTAATCCATTTATCATTTGATTCTCAAAATGAAACTCAAATGACCAACGTTCATGATGAGCTTGGTTTGCATGTTTTATTTGACGGGACAATTGTCGAAAAAGTCTTAAACATTTTGCAACTTTGCCAATGCAGTCCTAAACTTTTTTTTTTTTGCCAATTTAGTCATAAACCTTTTGAAATCTTGCTAATTTAGTCATAAACTTTTAAATCTTGCCAATTCAATCCTAAATTTTTTTGAAATCTTGTTAATTCAGTTCTAAACATTTTGAAATCTTATTGAATTGGAAATATTTAAAGGTTAAAGACTGAATTAGTAATATTTCAAAAGGTTTAGGACTGAATTGGCAAGAAAAATTTAAGACTAAATCAGCAAAGTTGCAGTAGCTTTAGGACTTTTTCGACAATTGTCCCTCTATTTGACCAAGCGATATTTTTGCTTCTAAGGAGATGTTAATGCGTGGTGTAGGTCATATCCACCAATATCAACAAACCATAAACTATTTGACCATACTTGGGACTAACATTATCAGCAATTTAGATCAGCTTGGTGTAGTACATTCTTGCTAGCTATGTGACAGACGATTTAGTGATTCTAAAGCAAAAGCACGTCCTAAAGATTTTCTGGTGCATTATTACTCAAAATGGCAAAATTCATAAGTAGGCCATAAATTGTTTATCGGGAGTTCCATTGGGACTGTGATGCTAATTGGAAAAACCTATTAGATTTCGACATTGTATCATATATGTTTGCATAATTTGAGGCCATTCGATTTTTATGAATAAGTTAAATTATTGTTTATTGATTAAAGTTATGAAGGATTTCTTTAGTATAAATACTTGTTTTATTCTAGAAAATGACAACTTAGTTGATTATTATCAGGAATACACACCCAAAAAAATTCTTTCATTTCTTGCAAAAATTCATTTAGGAAAAAGTATTGTATGGGAACTTAAGGTCCATTTGTTTCAAAGAAAATTATTTTTAGGAATTTATTTTCTGATTTTCTAGTATTTAGATTACAGAAAACTAATTAATCTAAGGAAACGTGGACCGGAAATAGCAAGTTTAGATTGCGAGAAAATGATTTCTATTTTAGCTAAAAGAAAATCAACTTCTCTAAATCACCAAACAAATAAAAACTAGTAATTGTTTCTATAGAAATTATTTTCTTTTTACATGAAATTTCAATGGAACACACACCATTCATGTTGCTCAATCCTTGGATGGAATAAGAGCTGGCAAAATGGGTCAAAGACTTATATTTTAACTCATATTAAATAATGTAGGTCAAATAGGTTTTAAATGAGTCATTTAATAACTTAATGTGTCTTAAATAAGTTCTAGATGAGTCATGAAATGGGTTATCTAATTAATTTTTTTAAATTTTATTAACAAATCATTTTAAATGTTATTTAGAATATGAAAATTATGATATTTTAATTATTTAATTTTTAAAAAATAAAAATTTCCTTTTTTATTTTTTTATTTCCTTTTTTCTGCTTTTCTACCATTCTAAGTTGGTCGCTAGCCAAGAGATAAGGTATGAGCTCACTAGACTCCAGCGACTAGAAGAAGAAAAAGCAAAAGAAATTAAAAATATTTTTTAAAAAATAAAAAAATTAAAATTTCCAAAAAAATTAGAAAAAGATAGAAAAATTATCATAGAAAAATTATCAAATAAATTGTATTGCATAAAATTATTTGAACAACACATTTAAAAAAATCATTAAGCAAATTTTCCTAGACTTGGTTAAATATATTAGTGTTTTAACAATACAAGTCATGTTGAGTATGGATCGAGTCAGGTATTGATTGCTAAAATTGTATTGTATGAAAATGAGTTAAAACGGGTTAACTAGATCGATATGGATAGGACCATTTTAAATCCGAACCCGCCCATTTGACACCCCTAGAAGGAATATTTCCATGCCTTACTTTTCATAGCTCTTACCCGTTATAAATGCATCGTCTCATCATCATATCGTCCAAGTCTCTCTCTCTCTTCCTTTTCACGCAACCTCTTTTCAATGATTCCTCCAAGAATCTCGCTCGATGCTCAAAAGCTCCTCCTCTTTGTAGCTCTTTCCCTTTTTGCGATCTTCGTCACTTTCAGCAGTGGCCCTCGCGTATCGGTGGCGCAGACCAGTAACAACAACAACCATGCCCAAACGATCCCGGTGAACATTGGGGTGGTTCTTGATCTGGAGACGTGGGTGGGTCAGATGGGACTGAGCTGCATTAAAATGTCTCTGTCAGACTTCTATAGTTCAAACCCTTCATACAAGACCAGGCTCGTCCTCAACGTAAGAGACTCTAAAGGAGATGAAATTGATGCTGCTGCTGCAGGTTCTCTCTCTCTAGCGTACTAACTGGTCATAGAAGGTAAAGCACTTTATGCAGCTGTATGTGTGATGCATGATAAATCTAAATGTCGCTCATAATGAGTTATTCGCCAATCTTATGGAAATTTCAGCTTCAATATATTTGAAATTTGAGAAGAATTTCTGGTGAAATTTTCAAGGGCACAACAAAATAATGTAAGTGAGTTCCATTCAAAGCAATATGCATTATAGCAGCAAAGATCCTCAAAGCCGTAATAATAGAGTTCCAAGAAGAAATGAGCAAGGTTAATTTTACCAAAAAATAAGGAAAGATAGATATTTTGGCTCCCATCCTCAAGAACTGTCTGTCACCAATCTGTGCTCACTGTCTTTGCTGCCTGGCACGCATACTTGATTTAAACAGATGGAATAGTTTGTTTTCAAGGGGTTTTTAACATTGTGCAAAGGAAGTCGTGGTCATCTTTTGATAGAATCAAAGATAATTGATCTGTTTCCTGCTGGGAATGAGGAGGATCTCGAAGTCAGAGAACATATTAATACAATCTCCCCCAAGTCTTGCGGTCGTATGACACTGACGGTTTGACGCTTAGCTTGAGAGCTGATGAGGGTTGGTGGATTTTGGTCAGTCCACGCCATGCGGCGTTTCATAACAAGACTCGTCTTTGAGCGTAACATTTACCTTCTAACGATATTGCGAGATACTATCTATGGCGGGGGATCCAATTGTAATAGCTTGATGGAGATACTTATTTCATGGTCATCCAAACCGAACACCTCTAATCTGGCAAACCTTTCCTTTTAATGTCGTAGTATTGTGGTTCAAGGGTGCAGCACCATTGAAATAGTATTGTATTGGTGTCGGAAAAGTTGATCGTTGGAATGAGAAGTCCACCTTCTCTATCATCTCGTATTTCAACAACATACATACATACATAATAAATTTATAGATAGAGTTTTATCTTGAGAAAAATGTGTGCATGGAGGATTTTTGTGTAGGCTACTATGGTAGGACAACTATTGTCTATTCTATTCTTTGAAGAATATATAGGTCTCCTGTGACTCTCGTCCCATTATAAATGTAGTAAAATTATATCAGATAATGTTTGCATAATGAACCTGGTTAGAAATCATATTTCCAAAGACACATGATAAATAGCATAATAGTCATTTCATAGAGGAAGTTTGACAAAGATAATTCTAAATTCTTTTCTTTGGGAAAATACGTAAATGCGGTATATCTCTACATAATTTGGCTGATTTTCTATATAGGTTTCGTTCATTTCACGAAAAATATAGCATTTTTGAAAAATATCTTTCAGGAAATCATTTTCTAAAAAAATGATAATATTTTATGGTGTTCGTTTGTCAAAGGCTGCCGACTTACCGACTTCAAGTGAGGTTGAAATATGGTGTTTTTTTTTTTTTTGGTAAAGTAAGCATATGTATTGATCTTTAAAGCCAGTTATACAAAATTAGAGGGACCTGGTACCACAAAAACACACACTAACTGACACTCAGCCTAAGTAGTGCGTGGGTACCATGGGCCTCAAGTGGACAATAGTAGGAAAATAACTTCATAAGAAATTACATTCAAGAGAAGAGATCATCATCTAAACCCCACTTAATCTGGACTCTCCTATTGAGCATCGTATCGGGCACATTGTCAAAAGTTTTGGCCTTGTCTTGAAATATGGTATTGGAGGCCACAATATTTAAAAAATAAATAAAGAAGGCGGAAAATATTTTCCATTTAAAAAAACGAAAAATATTTACCCCACTTTTGAAGGATTTTTTTTCTATTAGTAGAAAATAATTGCATTGACTATTTTATTTTCCGTAAAACAAATGCCAAAAAATTCAAAAATTGTTTTCCTAGAAATTATTTTCCATGAAATGAACGGATCCGTAATTGAGCCAAACATCTTGGTTAACAATCCTTACCAAAGAAAACAACATCTTGGTTAACAAGTTTGGTCGAGTTAAGCAAATGATTAATTACTCACGAGGAAGTTGTTTGGTACTAATGGTCAAGCGAAAAAACTATGGTTTTTGTTGACACCTAAATTTTTGCGCCTTTTGATTTCTTTATTTCATTAATTTTTTATCTTTATTATTTGCATATAGTTAATAGGAGCATCTTGCATTTTAGGTAGGACCATCGATGGTGAATAAAATTTTGGATGAGGCTCACCAGAATTTTTACTAGACAGTGCTAGAAAAATCAATTTTTCTGGAAGAGATATCTCAAGAAAAGTGAATCTAGAGGAAGAAGGAAACATTGAAGAGAGATAGCGATTTTCGGTCAAATTTCTAAAAGATTTGATCGAAAATTTCTTTTATTTCCTAAAAATTGTGCAAGAGATAAGCAACATGGATGTGAGATATATACATGCAAAGGGGACGTATGCTAATCAAAGGGAAAGGGAATTTTTTTTAAAAACAATTCTCGGTCAAATCTTCCACAAGATTTGACCGAATCTTTACTATTTCCTTTATGAGGGCGTCCATGGGCACAGACGGAAAAGAGAAACTCTTTCTTGAAGGAGGAAAAGGCACGCGCAGGGAGAGAAGAACAGAGAGCGTGAAAAAGAGAGAATTTTGCCTGACACCTTGGACTTCAGAGACTCGTCTTCAGCTTCCCCTGCCTCTTTCCTTCATCGGTGAGTTCTTGTCGCAATTTGCTTCGCTTGTGGCTTCCCCGAGGACCACGGTCGAGTGACTTTGCGGTTAATCAACGGCCTGGCTCGAGCTCGCTCAAGCGCGCCAACTCACCGCCGTCCTCGAAACGTGTAGGGGGACATGTTCCACGAAGCCCCTTTCACCGTTTGGCTTTAATGGGTCCTTAGACCGGAATGTGTGGTGAGCGATTTTCTCGGTTTTGTGACTTCCATGATGTTTATTTTTCGTGCGTTCTAGTTGTTGGTCCTTGATGCATATAAGCTCAAATTTGTCCCTCTTTGGTCCTGCAAGCAAACATCCTTCATTGCACCATATCTGTTCATTGATTTGCTCGGGTGATCTTGCCATCTTTTATCCAGCTTTGTGTAAATTTTTATTACTTGTTCGTGATGTGTCGACGCCGAAGAATTGTTGGCAAGCCGATCGTGTTTCATGGGTCCTTCTGGCGCTGCATGTCACGCTCCACTGTGATTGGGGCGGTCCTCGCATGGTGCAGAAAATTTCCTAGACGTGCGTGGAGAAGAAGACTATTTTTTTTATTAATTAATGGACTTGAGTTTTGGTCTACTGGCTAGGTTGAAATTGGGGGGGGGGTCAAATTGATTTTGTTGACTAGGCGGTAGGCTAAGCGTGTGGATTTCAAGGGAAATTGGCTCTCTTTTATTTATTTTCTTTTTTTATAAAAAATAAAAAAAAATCTTTTTTTTCAAAATTCAATTTTTGAGTGCTTGATTTCTTATTTTCTGTTTTGTGCATATTTAGGTTAGTTGCATATTTAGACTTAGAATTGCACGTTTATTTTAATAATCGCATGTTTAGATTAATTGCATGATTAGGTAAAATTGGCATAATTAGTTTAGATTGCATATTAGATATTTTTGTTAGGATATTTTTTAGCTAGATTGCATTATAGGACATTATCTTTGGTTGAATAAGATTTAGTTTAAATTAGGAATTGATATATATTTGGTTTCCCAATTTAGATTAGGTAATATTTAGCTATGGATAATTAGTCTAATTAAATCATAAAAATTCCAAAAAAATTGCATTAGATTTGTTGATTTTCATGCATATCTTATTTTATTCTATTAGATTTTACTTAGATTTTTATTTGATTTCGTTAAATTAAAAAAATTAGATTTTTATTTGATTTTGTTAGATTAGATTTTATTTGATATTTTATTAGATTAGATTTTTATTTGATTTTGTTAGATTAGATTTTATTTTACTAGATTAGATTAGATTAGATCTGATTTAATTTGATTTGATTCTATTTGATATTAGATTAGATTTGATTTGATTAGATGTGATTTGATTTGATTTTATTTTATTTTATTTGATTCGATTTTGGTTAGATTTTATTCGATTTGATTTGTTTTATTATTTCATTCCATTCTTGAATTTTTGTTTGAGTATACGTGTGATCACTATTGCATGTTAGGAGTAGAATTAAAATGAATCCAAACTGCCTGCGAGGTTTTGAAAATAATGAAAATGTACCGAAAGGGCGTTAAAGTAATTTAGCGTAACCAAGTCCCCGAGTCCTAGATCTCTGGTCCGTAGGAGTAAGGCATGACTCCCGATGCCTTACATGGGTTTCTAACCGACCCACCATAAATAGGTTAGTGGCGGCTCCAAATTGAATATCTTGCATGTTTAAAGAAAGTGAAACCAAAGTCGTGAATTGGTCCGAGTTTGGGAGAACTCAAGTTAAGTCATACTTAACAAACCATTAGCCGAACCCCTAGGTGGTGCACCTTCGGGGAGGTCGCGACAGCTTGGCGACTCCGCTGGGGACTTGAAAAATTCTTAGTGGACTTAGGCCATTTTTCATTATTTTCAAAATTTTGTTTGGCAGCGAGGATTCCAGGTAAGTCCCTAACATGAGTTGAATGTTTTTGCAGGGTTGTCTTAAATGTTTAAGTAATTTTGTGTGAAGTGTTGTTTGATATCAATTGATGTGCATGATTTAATTGTTTTAGCACTACACTTTTGCACACACAACCCGCCGCCGGACCTGGGCCGCATAGGATCACTTAGGATGGTATTAAGATTGGATACAACTTCGACCGCGAGGCTGCGTAGTAGAGGTTGCCCAACTTAATCCCGAAGACTTTCTTTCTTGGTGTCGAGAGTGTTTGCCTCTGCCCGTGAGTTAGCATCGCATCGGGGCATCATTCTTGACTGAGCCGGAGTTACGAGGGCTTGACTTAGTACGCGAGGCTGCGACTAGTCATCCCACCCTCATGGCACCACTTTGTTAAGCCTTTTAGAATAGAAATCGAGCTGCACTTATCATGCGCATGTCTATGTGATTGCCCCTGATCTACTTGCGAAGTAAGCCTTCTATCCTTATTCTTTGAATTCCATTTACATTTTCGAGTTTTGAGTCAGTCCATAGTGTCGTCATAGTAATTTTTGAGTCAAAATTAATTCTCATTAAGATTTTTCTTTAAAAAAAAGCAAAAAAAGTTTCCATGACATTTTCAATTATATGCTTTTTTAAAAGTGTGTCAAAGGTCGTCATTTTTCGTTCATCCCTTTTAAAGGAAAAGAAAAAAAGGTTAAGTCATCGACTGAACATTCTCCCGATCACATATTCATGTCTAGCTTTGTCTTTTGTAGGTGATCACGGATCGTCCACGCTCACCCATCATCACAAGGTCAAGAGCAAGAATGGCTGATCAAAATGAGCAAACTCGTGTTGCTACTCTTGAAACAGAGATGAAGACATACTTAACAAACCATTAGCCGAACCCCTAGGTGGTGCACCTTCGGGGAGGTCGCGACAGTTTTTAGATTGGGGCTTGACCTCACAAGATTCATACATTTGAAAATGGGGCTTCGTTCTAGAGTGGAATTTTCTGGTGCCACGAGAAAAAAAAAAAGTCAACTTAACGATAATGAAGAAACAAAATCATGGTTCGGCCAAGTTAACGAATTAATTTATGAGTGGTTTGCAATATCATTTGCCAAACAATATCAAAGACAGCAACCAAATGCCTGCATATGGTAATTAATTATATATTTAAATAATATTAAGTACTTCCTTCATCAAAATCCTATTTTACTTCTTCTTAGGAGTGTCAAATAAATGAGTCGGGTCAAAAATGGTCCGGTTTATATTGACCTATTTAACCCGTTTTGATCCATTTTTATACTATGCAATGTTAGCACCCCATACATGACCTAACCTTGACATGACCCATACTCGACCTGACCCGACTCGTATTATTAAAATACTTCTATATTTAATCAAGTTCAAGAACATTTGCTTCATGATTGTTTAAATATGTTGTTAAAATAATTTTATGTGATACGATTTATTTGATCATTTTTCTAATATTTTTTTACAAAGTTTTATTTATTTTTATTTTAAAAAACATATATATCTTGCTTTTTTCTCTTCTTGTCACTAAAGCCTAGTGAGCTCGTCCCTCGACTCTTGACCGGCAACCAACTTAGAAAGAGGAAACAATGATAATATAAAAAAAGGAAAGAAAAAAAGAAAAAGGGAAAAAATATAAAAAATTCAAAATTTTATTTTTAAAAAATTAAAAAGATTTAGAATATCAGAATTTTTATAATATAAAAATGACTTGTTAATAACATTTAAAATGATTTGTTAATAACACTTAAGTTTAATTGTGTAACCTCTTTATGGCCTATTTAGAATCAATTTAAGATCCATTAAGTTATAAGTGATCCATTTGAGAACCATATAATCTTTTGAGTTAACACATTTATGACTCACATTATCAAATATGAATTAAAATATGAATCTTCGACCTATTTTGCCACATCTACTCCTTCTCAAACATTATATTGTTATAATATGGCATCAAGTTTTAATTGGCTTAAAATATGAGTTAAAATATGAATCTTTGATCTATTTTGTCACGTCTATTCCTTCTCAAACATTCTATTGTTATAATATTGCATCAAGTTTTAATTGGCTTAATAATATGCCTTTTCCAATAAGAATTTCGATTGTCTGCCGTGCTGTTGTCATTTCACCGTCTTCTCCGATTCGCCTCTGCAGCACTTGATTTGATGAAGAATAAGAAAGTCCAGGCCATAATTGGCCCTCAAGATTCAGTACAAGCAAACTTCATCATTGACCTTGGGAACAAATCTCATGTACCCATCATCTCTTTTTCTGCTACTAGTCCATCCCTCAGTTCAATTCGGAGCCCATACTTCATTCGAGCCGCACAAAATGACTCGTCCCAAGTGAATGCCCTAAGTGCGGTCGTGCAGGCTTTTGGCTGGAAAGAAGCTGTCCTTGTATATGTGGACGATGAGTTCGGAGAAGGCGTCATACCTTCTCTTACCGATGCTTTGGAAGAGGTCGACACGCGAGTCCCCTATAGGAGCCTCATTCCTCCTTCGGCCACGGACGGTCAAATCCTACAGGAACTCTACAAGTTAAGGACGATGCAAACGAGGGTTTTCATCGTGCACATGTTACCTACCCTTGGTTCTCGGCTATTTGCCAAAGCAAAAGAGGTAGGAATGGTGAGCGAAGGTTATGTGTGGATCTTGAGTAATGGAATCACTGACCAATTGAATTCGTTGGATTCATCTGTCATTGCTAGTTCAATGCAAGGAGTACTGGGCATCAAGACTTATGTCCCGGCCACACACAACCTAGACAACTTCACGCTCCGATGGAAGATGAAATTTCAACAAGATAACCCATCTGTCCTTAATCCTACGTTGAACATTTTCGGATACAAGGCTTATGACGCTGCTCGGGCTCTGGCAATGGCTGTTGAGGAAATGGGTGCGACGAATTTTACCTTCCAGATGTTGAATGCTTCAACAAGTGCTACGGATCTTGACACTGTTGGTGTCTCTCAAAATGGTCATAAACTTCTCCAAGAATTAGCCAATACGACATTCCCGGGCCTCACTAGAAATTTTAGACTTATCGATGGGCAGCTAGAGTCGTCAGTGTTCCACATTGTTAATATCAATGGAAATGCAGCAAGAGGAATTGGGTTTTGGACTCCAGAAAATGGGCTGTTAAGACATTTGAATTCATTCAACACAAGCAAATACTCCACTTCGAAGAGTAATCTCCGATCAATAATATGGCCAGGAGATTTGACCTATTTTCCTAAGGGATGGGAGATTCCAACGAAAGGGAAGAGGTTAAAAATCTTGGTTCCTGTAGAGGAAGGTTTCACTCAATTCGTGAAGGTAACTCAAGATTCTAGCATGAACACGTACCATGTCACTGGAAACTGTATCGACATATTTAAAGCCGTGATAGAAGAACTACCTTATGATGTGGCTTATGACCTTATTCAGTTTGCCTTGCCTAATGGAAGTAGCGCTGGCAGTTACAACGACATGATCGATCAAGTATATTACCAGGTGCAATCAATTGATTTCATTGTGTTTAGATGCTGAAACTAACTATGCAATCATGGGGTTGGCAAAGAAAATATTTCCCTTCCTTTCGTTTGAACAGAAATATGATGCAGTGGTGGCGGATATGACGATCATTGCGAACAGATCATTGTACGTGGATTTCACCTTACCATACACCGAAACCGGGGGGTCGATGCTTGTGCCATACAAGGACAACAAGAGCAAGAATGCTTGGGTTTTCTTGAAGCCACTCACTTGGGACCTTTGGCTGACAACCGGATGCTTCTTTGTGTTCATAGCATTGGTCGTGTGGATTCTTGAACATTGGATCAACGAAGATTTCAGGGGTCCAGCCTCGCATCAAGTTGGCACAAGCTTCTGGTTTTCCTTTTCAACCATGGTCTTCGCACAAAGTAATCATCCTTCACTCTCATAGATTAATTGAACGTTACAATTGAAGAATTTATGTGTTCAACCTTAATTTGCATTGCAGGGGAGAGTGTATTAAGCAACCTAGCGAGATTTGTTGTGATTGTGTGAGTTTTTGTGCTACTTATACTGACGCAAAGTTATACGGCAAGCTTGAGCTCTCTGTTGGTGATGCAAAATCTTCAACCAACTGTAACTGATGTGGATCAGCTCCTAAAGAGTGGAGAAAAAGTGGGATACCAGGAGGGCTCTTTTGTTTATGGAAGGCTAAAGCAAATCAAGTTTGACGATTCCAGACTGATATCTTATGAGTCCCCTGAAGAATGCGGTGCGCTTCTTTCCAAGGGAAGTGCAAATGGCGGGATCGCAGCAGCATTCGACGAAGTACCCAACCTTAAATTTGTTCTTACTAAATATTGCAATAAATATACCATGATCCCGATTTTTAAAACTGCTGGGTTTGGTTTCGTAAGTCCTCAATCTCTCAAGTTTTACCGTCAAAATTTTCAATTACTAGGATTATTCGTTATTTCTTTAGTTGAAAAATATCATGTCCTGCTTCTTTGGATTTATAGGTGTTCCCCAAAGGGTCTCCATTGGTGCCAGATATTTCACGAGCAATCCTGAACATAACTGAAGGGCCTAAGATGACGGAAATTGAGCATACATGGCTTACATCAAAAACCAATTGCCTGGATTCGACTGACTCAATTTCTTCCAACAGCTTGGGTCTCGACAGTTTCTGGGGCCTATTCTTGATTGTTGGAGCTACTGCTGTCTTAGCTCTCCTCATCTTCATGGTCATGTTCGTCAAAAGAAATTGGCATGTGGTTACAAGTTCTCCAGGTTCGTCGCAGGAGAAAATTGTTGCATTGGGAAGAAGATTTTACCAGAGAGACCTCGACTCTCATACTTTCAGGACAGCCAGATTTAGAGATAAAAATATGGAAGATGGTGCCAGTATAAACACGCTGACTTCCCCCCAAGTCCGTCAAGCGACTCCAGCCAAATCGACGTTGTCTTAACCAATGAGCAAGGGTCGCCATCTGCAGAGGAAGGAAATCCTAATCATGAAGTCGAAGGGAGCCCCAAGATAGCGATAGATGTCAAGCATACAAATGTGAATTAATTCATGTAAATGCTTAGAAACTTAGATACTACATCTAAGGGATGCCATGAGAACAGCTATTGTCTAATCTCAGACGATATGAATGAAAGATAGATGGATGCTTTTCATTCAGCAGAGCCCGAGTAGATGCTTGTCGTTCAGCGAGCCCGAGTTATGAGTTATTCACCAAGGGCTAAACTCAAAAAAATTGGTTGCTTGGGAAATACAGTACTAGTTCATGCAACAAAACTTAAAAAAGAGCGCATGGGCTCATCAATAAGTCAGTAACTAAACAGTGCACCTCATCATAAAGATATTTTCTTGTTCGATCCATTTAGTACACGGTGCATTTTAATGTCTATACATATCTCGACTTCATAGATTTTTAACTGAGACCTTTTTTTTTTCCAAGGGGAAGACCTAAACAGGGGCTGACGTGCTTACTTATATCAAAAGTTAAGAGATCATGTACTTAGTTTCTCATAACTCTAAGACTTCCTTAATTGCTGGGCCATTTTTTTTATGTATTAATATGTAACATAACACGCACACACTCAGATTATATTGATATAAAGCTCTAGCTTGCTATTTACATTAGCCACTGTCATGCCTTGCCTTTCGAGCGTGCGGCAAACCTCGGTTATTCTTTTCTCCCTTCTGATTGCGTCTAACAAGCGGTGGACCAAGTAGGTTGCAGTCCTCCTTAAACAACTACTAAATCAATACAGTAGAAGTGAGGTGAATAATTATTATTTTTTTTTTTGGTAAGGAGTGAATAATTATTAATTTACAACCCATAAAATCCAAAATAATACATTCATCCCTTAATTCCACATTCCTGGGTTCATTATACATACTAATTCTTGTACTAACATTTACAGCTTGATACAATCATCAAAGGAATCCCGTTTGATTCCTTATGCATTAATCTAGGAAAGCATTTCTCCACGTACCTCCAGCAGCTTCAGCTCTTCCGAGATCATCTCCACCGGCTCGGAGTCCATGAACAATTCTTGAAATGAGGTTTGGAGTTGTGGGGTGAGATACTGAGGTATCTCAGTGAGTTAACTACCTATCCCAAAATTAGGATTGTCTCTCGCCCTAAGATCCCTAATCACGTCTCTCATAACATCTGACACCGTGGTCATCTCTCCTATCACTTGACTCTCACCGTGATCTAGTTCTCTATCACTTCTTCCTTGTTCTGGCTCACCCAAGAATCTCTCTCTACTACACTCATTTGGTCTAGGCGTAATCTAGTACCAGATTGAAACTAGGCCCGAAACCCAATCACAGTCAATCAACTTCATTGCAGTAATTAATTATACTAACATTCAAGTAACTAGTTAAATAGATAAATGCACAATTAAATAAAATTGCACAACCAATTCAATAAGGTCATCCGCAATCGGCCTGATACCCTAATCGTGTCTACCAGTCCCTTCGTCACACTCTCAGTTCAATTTTAGCCATTTATGATTCCATCCGTCTGCCCATACAGTCAAATCAATCCAGCAATTTATAATAATACAACTAGGGCAGTAAACACGCCTAATAATGATTTAGGAAGTTCCCTCACCTTAATTTGCGGTTCAAATTGATGGCGGCAGCTCCCGAATTTTCCTTTCTTTTCTTTTTCTTTCTTTCTCTCTCTTCTTTTCTCTGTAGGCTGGGCTGATCAAGGCCCACCAACCTGGGCCCAATCACACACGTGGCCCACAAACAGCTCTGGGTGCAGCAGTTCGGGTCAGGGGAAGGGGGCAACCGTTTCGAGCTCGTTTCTTCTTCCTCATACCAAACCGGGACTCAACGTCAAGTGGATGTTGGAGCTAACTCCCATATGAGTTGATTGACACCAACCACAATAGCTAGGTGGCCGAAGGGAGGAGAAACGGCTCCTCGACGGCGGCGGTTCGGGAATGTGGGTTTGCCGAGAAATTGGCGGAACAACCGGCTTCGATTCGTCAAACCTGGACCGAATTAACCCAATTAACTACCCAAATCTTACTCAATAGGTTCATACGAACCAAGTGGGAGTAGTGGAAGAGGATGGGTGTCGCCCAATCGAAGTGAAAATCAGATTTAGGGTTCGATTGCTCAGTTAGGGCAAACAGGGGTTCCATCAAGACCCAAACAATTTCAGACTAAACTGATCCAAAAATAGTCAAATATAGGGTTATTGGGTACCTAGAAGCCGATTTGAAGCAGTGCCACAGGCTCTAGGTTAAAGGAATGAGAGACGTCAGTCATTGAAGCTTGGAAAACTTACCGAGAAACAGGGCTCCACCGCATCGTGGAGGGCTCTTTCGGGGCCTCTAGGAGGCGTTTGAGGTAGAGACGGCGGCGAAAATTGACGAATCCTTAAAGAGGACATTGCGAGCTTCAAAATGACACCAAGGCCACGCGACACGAAAGCCAGAGCTTGGAGAAATAGCAACCAAAAGAGGAGCAGTCATGTGGGTGGAAGGGCAGAGGGAAAGGCGTGCCGAGGAAGGAAATGGGCTCATCGAAGCCAAACGGCGGCCAACCATTGGCTGCCAAGTTCCCCTGCTAGGCCCTAGGGTGGATAAGAGCCTACTCAGGCGGCTGGACGGAGATTGGCTGGGCATGGTACTCCCCGGTCATGCGTCCTCCAACTGCTCAACAGAACGTGTGAGAGAGAAAGAGAAGCCAGTCGGTTCGAGTGGCTGGACTAGTCGGACTGGTCTGATCACGGTTGGGTCGATCTCTCGCGAGTCTGGCCGGTTCCATGCCCAAACTGACCAGTTCATTGACCTGGTGAACGGTCAACGTTGACCAAAAGTGACATTTCTCAAATTTTCCCAAGATTACCTATAGGCCCAAAATTCACTCTTTTTGGGGCCAAAATACAAATAACCAATTCTCCAGGGGGGCAAAATATGATTTTCGATAGTTTGGAATTGTCCGAAATGAAAAATTACAATTTAGTCCAGGGCACTCCCAGGGCCAACGGGCCGCAAACTAAACCCGTAAAACGTGAAATTAGGCCTCGAAAAGGGCCGGGAACGGGGCGTTACAGCCACATTACTCGTATAATCGGTTCATTTGATAAACTTTCATGTCAAGTTATCAAGATAGAATCCAATGGATGAGATCGGATGGTACTTTGGGAATTAGTTAATTAACTAGAGCTACTCAATTACAAAGTCATTACCCGAATCACATAATTTTATAATTTATTAATAGCTTATGATAATATATCCAGTGTACTCCCAAGCAAGAGGCAATTACCTGGTGCTTTCATATGCATCAAATGAATGAATCAGTAGAGAAAATCCACGCTTCCATCATCATCCATCATAAAAATAAGACAATCATTCCCTCATTGTAAACATATTGAAAATTTTTATATCGTGGATCCTATATTAATATTCAGATGACCTAATCAGGTATTGATGTGCTTACTTGTATCAAAAGTCAAGAGACCATGTACTTAGTTTCTCATAACTTTAAGGCTTTCTTAATTGGTGGGTCATTCTTGTGTTTTAATATATAACATAACACACAATAACACTTAGATTATATTAATATAACACTATAACTTGCTATTTACATCTGCCACATTACTCACATAATCGGTTCATTCGATAACTTTCGTGTCAAGTAATCAAGATAGAATCCAGTGGATGAGATCGGATGGTACTTTGAGAATTAGTTAATTAACTAGAGCTAATCAATTACAAAGTCATTACCCAAATCACATAATTTTATAACTTATTAATAGCTTATGATAATATAACCAGTGTACACCCAAGCAGGAGGCAATTACCTGGTGCTTTCATATGCATCAGATGAATCAACGGGTAGAGAAAATCCACGCTCCCATCATCGTCCATCACAAAAATAACACAATCATTCCCTCCTCGTAAAACATATTAAGAATTTTTATATCATGGTTTCTAAATTAATTATTGAGATGACCTAATCGGGGGTTGATTTGCTTACTTGTATCAGAAGTCAAGAGACCATGTACTTAGTTTCTCATAACTTTAAGGATTCCTTAATTGCCGGGTCACTCTTGTGCATTAATATATAACATGACATGCACATACACTTAGATTATATTAATATAATGCTCTATCTTGCTATTTACTTTGGCTACCTTACTCGTATAATCGGTTCATTCGATAAACTTTCGTGTCAAGTAATCGGGATAGAATTCAATGGATGAGATTGAATAGTATGTTGAGAATCAGTTAATTGACTAGAGCTAATCAATAACAAAGTCATTACCAAAATCACATAATTTTATAACTTATTAATAGCTAATGATAATATAACTGGTGTACTCCCAGACAAGAGGCAATTACCTGATGCTTTCATATGCATCAGATGAATGAATCGGTAGAGAGAATCTACGCTTCCATCATCATCCATCACAAAAATAAGACAATCATTCCCTCCTGGTAAACATATTGACTTTTTCATATCGTGAATCCTATATTAATTATTCAGATGACCTAATCGGGGGTTGCTGTGCTTAGTTGTATCAAAAGTCAAGAGAAAGGATTCCTTAATTGCCGGCTCATTCTTGTGCATTAATATATAACATAACACGCACATACACTCATATTATATTGATATAACGCTCTAGCTTGCTATTTACATCGGCCGCATTACTCGTATAATCAGTTCATTTGATAAATTTTCGTTTTAAGTAATCGGTATAGAATTCAATGGATGAGATCAAATAGTATGTTGAGAATCAGTTAATTGACTAGAGCTAATCAATTACAAAGTCATTACCTGAATCACATAATTTTATAACTTATTAATAGCTTATGATAATATGACTAGTGTACTCCCAAGCAGGAGGCAATTACCTGGTGCTTTCATATGCATCAGATGACTCAACGGGTAGAGAAAATCCACGCTCCCATCATTATCCATCACAAAAATAAAACAATCATTCCCTCCTCGTAAACATATTAAGAATTTTTATATCATGGTTCCTATATTAATTATCGAGATGACCTAATCGGGCGTTGATGTGCTTACTTGTATCAAAAGTCAAGAGACCATGTACTTAGTTTCTCATAACTTTAAGGATTCCTTAATTGCCGGGTCATTCTTGTGCATTAATATATAACATGACACGCACATACACTTAAATTATATTGATATAACGCTCTATCTTGCTATTTACATTAACCATATTACTCGTATAATTGGTTCATTTGATTAACTTTCGTGTCAAGTAATTGGGATAGAATTCAATGGATGAGATTGAATAGTATGTTGAGAATCAGTTAATTTGACTAGAGCTAATCAATTACAAAGTCATTACCAAAATCACATAATTTTATAACTTATTAATAGCTAATAATAATATAACTGGTGTACTCCTAGACAAGAGGCAATTACCTGGTGCTTTCATATGCATCAGATGAATGAATCGATAGAGAAAATCTACGCTTCCATCATCATCCATCACAAAAGTAAGACAATCATTCCCTCCTGGTAAACATATTGACTTTTTTATATCGTGAATCCTATATTAATTATTCAGATGACCTAATTGGGGGTTGATGTGCTTAGTTGTATCAAAAGTCAAGAGAAAGGGTTTCTTAATTGCCGGCTCATTATTGTGCATTAATATATAACATAACACGCACATACACTCATATTATATTGATATAACGCTCTAGCTTGCTATTTACATCGGCCGCATTACTCGTATAATTGGTTCATTCGATAAACTTTCGTTTTAAGTAATCGAGATAGAATTCAATGGATGAGATCAAATAGTATGTTGAGAATCAGTTAATTGACTAGACCTAATCAATTACAAAGTCATTACCTGAATCACATAAATTTATAACTTATTAATAGTTTATGATAATATATCCAGTGTACTCCCAAGCAAGAGGCAATTACTTGGTGCTTTCCAAATGAATGAATCAATAGAGAGAATCCACGCTTCCATCATCATCCATCACAAAAATAAGACAATCATTCTCTCCTTGCAAACATATTGAAAATTTTTATATTGTGGATCCTATATTAATATTCAGACGACTTAATCAGGTGCTTAGGTGCTTACTTGTATCAAAAGTCAAGAGACCATGTACTTAGTTTCTCATAACTTTAATGCTTCCTTAATTGGCAGGTCATTTTTGTGTTTTAATATATAACATAACACACAATTACACTTAGATTATATTAATATAACGTTATAACTTGCTATTTACATCTACCACATTACTCACATAATCGGTTCATTCGATAACTTTCGCGTCAAGTAATCAAGATAGAATCCAATGGATGAGATCGGTTGTCACATTTAGAATCAGTTAATTGACTAGAGCTAATCAATTACAAAGTCATTACCCGAATCACATAATTTTATTACTTATTAATAGCTTATGATAATATGACTAGTGTACTCCCAAGTAAGAGGCAATTACCTGGTGCCTATCAACCGATTGAGAGAATCCACTCTCCCATCATCATCCATCACAAAAATAAGACAATCATTTCGTCCACGAGAACATATCGAGAATTTTATATCCTGGATCCTATATTAATTATTCAGATGACCTAATCAGGGATTGATGTGCTTACTTGTATCAAAAGTCAAGAGACCATGTACTTAGTTTCTCATAACTTTAGGGCTTCATTAATTGACAGGTCATTCTTGTGTTTTAATATATAACATAACACACACATACACTCAGATTATATTGATATGACACTCTAGCTTGCTATTTACATCAACCACATTACTCGTATAATCGGTTCATTCGATAAACTTTCGTGTCAAGCAATAGAGATAGAATCCAATGGATGAGATTAGATGGTATGTTGAGAATTAGTTAATTGACTAGAGCTAATTAATTATAAAGTCATTACCTAAATCACATAATTTTATTACTTATTAATAGCTTATGGTAATATAACCTGTGTACTCCTAGGCATGAGACAATTACATGGTGCTTTCATATGCATTAGATGAATCAATTGGTAGCGAGAATCCACGCTCTTATCATCATCCATTACAAAAATAAGACAATCATTCCCTGCTTATAAGCATATTGAGAATTTTTATATCGTGGTTCCTATATTAATTATTGAGATGACCTAACCAAGGGTTAATGTGCTTACTTGTATCAAAGTCAAGAGACCATGTACTTAGTTTCTCATAACTTTAAGGCTTCCTTAATTGCCAGGTCATTCTTATGTATTAATATATAACATAACATGCACATATACTCAGATTATTTTGATATAACGCCATATCTTGATATTTATAGAGAAAAATATTCACATTGTCTACCACATTACTCGTATAATCGGTTCATTCGATAAACTTTCACATCAAGTAATCGGGATATAATCCAATGGATGAGATCATATGGTACGTTGAGAATCAGTTAATGCCTCCACATACAATAGAGCTAATTGACTAGAGCTAATCATTACAAAGTCATTACCCAAATCACATAATTTTATTGCTTAGTAATAGCTTATGATAATATAATGAATGTACTCCCAGGCACGAGGCAATTACCTAGTGCTTTCATTTGCATCAAATGTATGAACGGGTAGAGAGAATCCACGCTCCCATCATCATCCATCACAAAAAGAAGGCAACCATTCCCTCCTCGTAAGCATATTGAGAATCTTTATATCATGATTCCTATATTAATTATTCAGATGACCTAATCAAAGGTTGATGTGCTTACTTGTATCAAAATTCAAGTGGCCATGTACTTAATAATTCTCATAACTTTAAGGCTTCACTAATTGCCGAGACATTATTATGTATTAATATATAACATAACACACACATACACTCAGATTATATTGATATAATGCTCCAGCTTGCTATTTACCCAATCAATGGCTGAGGTCAGACGGTTCCATATGGATTCCTTTCCCAAACTAGGTAGATACAGAACAGTGCAATGATCACCAGAGACATTAGAATATTGGGGAACATCCGAGCCAATAGGTTTGACTTTGAGGCATATGCAGTTTCTTGGAAACTCACTGAAGTTACTCAAATTTTAATAAAAAAACCAATTTTATTAATAAGGATAACTATTATTATTATAGTACTAGCATACAAGAAAAGGTAGAAGAATAAAATCACTCAATTTGCGCCATGATATGACGAGCTAACTATGTTGTTAAGCCATAAATATGTGTGGGTATCATTCTTAATGATTCTTGGATTAAAGAAGTGATAAAGTTTGGTCAAATACCTACTCTTCCCATCTGCTTCCGAATTTTTCTATTCTCTTTTCTCTTAAACTTGAGGATTTCCACTCAATACGACAATATCAGATCATTATTTCAACTTCGACTTGAGAAGAGTGTTAGGCTTAAATAAAATAAAAAAGACAATCGAGATCCTTTTCTATTAGTTTCTTTATCTATTAATATATGATCGGTTGCTCACTTTACGATCTAAGGCAATTAAAAGAGCAACCACCAGGAAGATGTTACGACTTAACGCACCTACAGAATCTATTGAATTCAAGCATGGCTTGATGATTTCCCTGTCTGTAGTTCTCATGTTGAATTGGTCAAGGTCAACGAAGGAGACTAGAGACTAATTTCTATGTTCAATGAAAGATGTCCCACTCCCGTCGACAAGGACCTTTCTCGGGAGTTCAGCTAAAAGAAAATGAAAAACAACGAACTAGACCATTTGGTGTGGAGTTCGTAGGGTTGCCTTTAAAATGTCTGACATGTTACCTTTTAAATCTAAACTAGAGAGAAGATATCACATGGTTTGTTAATCTTCTGTACCCATACGATCCTATCCTTTAATTATTTCAGTCCTATAATGGTACTTAAAAGATTAACGGTTTACATGTGTTTGATATACATAATTTACTTTACCATGCGATTTTTTGTCTCTAAGGAGAATTAAAGCATGGCCTATGTATCATGTTTAGCAATATTACTTGAACCATTATTAGTTATGTGAGTTGAACATCGGGACCAACGTGAGTTAAGAGATAGATACTCTTCCAAACTACATGAGACAACGATTCAGTAATTCTTCGGCAAAGCAGCTATTAAAGGCATGCATGATAATCATTTTATTTCTTTTTTTTATGTTTCTCAGAATAGATTTAAAATAAAAATCCTTTTGATAACACAATTTCATTTTTCTATTTTCGAGACAAAATTTTTTCCCATCAATAGATTTGAATTAGAAATCACAAGTAATTTTTTTTTAAAGTTTTCATGTTATGGAATAGAATGAAAAATAAAATAAAAAAATTTTTGTCACTTACTCTCGTCACCTACCGACCACTATCCACTACCATCACCGGTCACCCACTGTTGCTCACCGGCCACCCATCAGCAACCGTTGCTACCGATCACCACCAACTGCTGTCGACCACCACAGCCCATTAACCCCCGCTGCCATCCACCGCCGACTGTCGAACACCGTAGATTGTCAGCCACCGCTAATGCCCAACCCACCAACCACCTACTGCTGCCCACTGCCATCGACAACTATCCACTAGCAATAGAAATACAAATTAAAAAGATCTACCAAATGAATTTTGTGTCATTATCAAATAGTTTTTTTGACCTTAGCAGTTTGTCTAAGGAATAATAAGTTTTTCCATTTCTAGTCAGAAATTGTTCCAAAGATGAGAATGATTATCACTCGTGTCCTAATGATTTTTTGGAGCATCCAATCCAAATTTGCAAGTAGGCCATAAAAGTGTTTGATCTGGAAGCTTCCGAAAGGGCCATAATTTCAATTTGATGAGCCTGTTTGATTTCGACTTTGAATCTCACATGTGTCCATAATTTTAGTCGATTTGGTATTATTGTGTTATTTTAGTACGTTATCTACTAATTAGGGTGACCGAGGATTTCTTTATCACAAATACTCAGTTTATTCTAGAAGAAAGGAATCTTGTTGATTGTTATTCAAAATATGTATGCAAAAATTTATTTACTTATAATTCGTGTTGAATCTGGTTCACCGTGCAAGGTCGCGAATGACCCACTTTTTTGCCATCCTAACTAAAGTCAAGGCTGGAATTCTTGACCTCTCTTCTTCCGCAGAAAAGAGAGGCCAATGAGGCAACAATCTCTCATCGGCGGTTGATTCTTTGGTTTACACAAAATAATAATAACAATAAAGAAGCAAGAGGAGGGAAATTTTGTTATTCAAGGATTCAAAAATATTAGAAAGTTTAATTTAAAACGTCTATTGATAAGTAGAGAAAAATTACACAGCACATGAAATTTGATGAAATGGGATATAAAATCAAGTTCAAATGCCATATAAAAATTGGTGAGACCAGAACTATCAGTTATTCTAAAAATTTAAGCTGGTAAATAAAAGATGATCATGGGTACATGAGGAGTATATAAATTTATACATAAAGATGTGAGATATTTTAACCCACAAAAAAGAAGAAGAAAAAGCTAGAACTGATTTGTTAGACATGAGCAAAAATCCAAGTAGTTTATGGTATTAACAAAAAAATCCCAGTGGATTAGTGTTAGGTATTGCAGACGTCATCTGAGAAGCTATAGAAAATATTCCAACTTACCAAGTAACTTCTTCTTCTTCTTGCACGAACTTCCAAAGGCTTGTGCACGTCAGGTTAACTCCATCCCAAGCAGTCTCTCTATTCAACTTAGAAAAGTCAAATCCGAAACCAAGTCCCATCATAAGTTGTTTAGAACAAGATGGAAGTAGCAGCACAAAAATGGCGGTATGAACGATCATGGGGTCAAGGAATTGTGAGGATACTTCATCCAAAATTTAAAGGGGGAAAAAATGAACCGTGAATACCGCCGGAAGTCGTCTTATCTCTTTGCATGGTACGTAAGCCCCAATGGGTCCCGCCCACGTCGAGCCATGCTTCAATGGAAGATTCCCATGCCTTGTCTGACTTTTCAAATGTCTTCCCCATTATAAATTCCTCGTCGTCGTCGTCGTATCGTCCAAATCTCTCTCCCCCTTTTCCTGAAACCCTTTGCAATGATTCCTCCAACAATCTCGTTCGATGCTGAAAGGCTCCTCTTTTTGGCTCTCTCCTTTTTCGCGATCCTCGCTGCCTTCAGCGGCGGCCCTGGCGGAGCAGTGGCGCAGAGCAGTAGCAACAACAATGGGACAACGATCCCGGTGAACGTTGGGGTGGTTCTTGATCTGGAGACGTGGGTGGGTCAGATGGGATTGAGCTGCATTAACATGTCTCTCTCTGACTTTTATAGTTCAAACTCGTCCTACAAGACCAGGCTCATCCTCAACGTAAGAGATTCCAAACGAGATGTCGTTGCTGCTGCTGCTGCAGGTTCTCTCTCTCTCTCTCTCTCTCTGACTGGTCATGTTGCTTTTTCAGAATTATACGACTACAGCATTTTTTGGGTTAAAACTTTCGTCCTTCTGTTGATAGTATTGAAGCTTGGTTTGCTTAATCTCCACTCGAACTTGGGAGTGCTTTGCTTGTTGGTTAATACACACATTCTCGTAGAGGATGAAGAATCTTATGCGGCTGTCTGTGTCAAGATAAAAACCAATTGTACTATTTATCTTGTCATAGAACCAAAGATTAATATAGAGTCAGCACTTGAGACTCAACTTGATCGCTTTCACACTGGCAATGAGGATGCCTCGAAGTCAGAAGTATATCGATATATAGCCCAAGTCCTGCGGTCGTATGAGACTGACAACTTGGCGCTTAAGCTTGAAAGCTGAGAGAATTCGTGGGATTTGGTCAATCCACGGAACATGGTGCGTCTCCACGAGGCTGGTCTTCGAGCCTAACGTTTGACTTTGGAACCATTTATTTTTATTCATCCTTCCAATTCAGAAGCTTTATCAAGAAATGATATTGGGGAGAATTCATCTTAGGGATTGGCCCCATGGATGTAGTTATTTCTATCACGCCTAACTGAAAATCTCCAATCTGCTAAACTAGTCTTGAAGTTTCGTTTCCTTTTTTTAAGGATTCAAGATCACTGAAACAATGTCGTATGGCTTATGAATCTTACAAATACAAATTCATTACAGCCATCAATCACCATGTGAGCCTCATGATAAGATCCACGTAATTACCGGTTGATGTGATGGTGATCAACCTGATTTAGCGGCCACTTAATAAATTCTCGGTATCCACTAGTGTGGGTCAAAAGTTGACTTTGAATCAAAAAGTCCCGACTTCTCTGTCATCTCGCATTTCATCCCTGTGCATATATACATAAATTTATAGTTACAAAGTTTCATCTTGATAAGAACTTGTGAACAGGATTTCCGCTTATGTTTTCAGATGGGAAAATATAGTACGACTGCTGTTGTTTGTCATGTACATCTCTGAAAACATGCTACGTAGGTGCAATTCTATGAGAGGAGCAAGAATGATTGTTAGAGACAATTTCAATTTCTTTTTCTCTCATGCAAATACGTTCGCGGTACATATCTCCACATAATTTTGTTGATGTTTTCTGTTTTTTCCTTAGTCGAGCCAAACATAATGATAAGCGAGCTATGCCAAGTTGAGTAAGTAACTAATTATTCCTATGCAAGCTGTGTTATTATTGTTGAAATGAAACAACTTGAGTCTCAAGTACAAATTGTCAATACATGAAAGCTGTTTAATATGGCTGCTGAGAGGCTTAATTGGTAATGTAACATCACCAAGGTCTGACCTCAAAAGAAAATTACAGAATCAGAATATGGGGCTTGGATTTTAGAGTGGATTTTCTGATGTCATAAGATATAGATGTCAACCCTCTTTTTTCTTTTTTTCTCTTCAACCGAAAGGGTCAACTCAACGATGAAGAGAATTCGACTTGATGTTAACCGCTTTTATTTTTTCTTAATTTACTTTAGTGGGAAAGAATCAGTTTATTGTAGGTCTGCAATATCATATGCCAAACAATTTATATCTTTAGATAATATTAATTGCAAGTTCATTTCCAACTCCAAGATCCTTTTTTGTTCTTAGACACTTATAGTTTTTCGTATATCAAATTTCTATTGATTATGATCAATACTATGCCTTTTCCAATAAGAACTTCCATTATTTGCCGCATTGTTACCGTTTCACCGTCTTTTCTCGTTCATCCTTGCAGCTCTTGATCTGATAAAGAATAAGCAAGTCCAAGCCATAATCGGCCCTGAAGGTTCAGTGCAAGCAGACTTCATTATTGACCTTGGAAACAAGTCTCATGTGCCCATCATCTCTTTTTCTGCTACTAGTCCTTCCCTCAGCTCGATTCGGAGTCCGTACTTCGTTCGAGCCACGCAAAATGACTCGTCCCAAGTTAATGCCATAAGCGCAGTGGTCCAAGCTTTCGGCTGGAAAGAAGCAGTCCTCATATATGTGGACAACGAGTTTGGAGAAGGCGTCATACCTTCTCTTACTGATGCTCTGGAAGAAGTCGGCACACGAGTATCCTACAGGAGCCTCATTTCTCCTTTGGCCACGGAGTATCCTACAAGTTAATGACGATGCAAACGAGGGTCTTCATTGTGCACATGTTACCTGCGCTCGGTTCTCGGCTATTTCCCAAAGCAAAAGCGGCGGGAATGATGAGCGAACGTTATGTGTGGATCTTAACTAATGGAATTACTGACCTGTTGAGTTCTGTGGATTCGTCTATTGTTGCTGGTTCGATGCAAGGAGTACTGGGCATCAAGACTTATATCCCGGACGCACCCAACCTGGACGACTTTATAGTCCGATGGAAGATGAAATTCCAACAAGACAATCCATCCGTCCTTAATCCTACGTTGAACATTTTAGCGTACAGGGCTTATGACGTTGCTCGGGCTCTGGCAATGGCTGTCGAAAAATTGGGTGCGACGAATTTTACCTTCCAGCTGTTGAATGCTTCGACAAAGGCAACAGATCTCGACACTATTGGGGTCTCTCAAAGTGATCAGAAACTTCTCCTGGAGCTAGCCAATACGACATTCACTGGCCTCACTGGAAATTTTAGACTTATCGACGGCCAGCTAGAGTCGTCAGTGTTCCAGATTGTTAATATCAATGGAAATGCAGCGAGAGGGATTGGATTTTGGACGCTAGAAAAAGGGCTGCTAAGAGATTTGCATTCATCCAATACAAGCAAATATTCCACTTCAAAGAGTAATCTCAGATCGATAATATGGCCCGGAGATTCGACCTCTGTCCCCAGGGGATGGGAGATTCCCACAAATGGGAAGAGGCTGAAAATTTTAGTCCCCGTGAAGGATGGTTTCAATCAATTCGTAGGGGTGACTCGAGATCCTAGCACAAATACAACCCAAGTCACCGGATATTGTATCGACATCTTTCAAGCTGTAATAGAAAAATTGCCTTATGATGTAGCTTATGACTTTATTCCGTTTGCCTTGCCTAATGGAAGTAGCGCCGGCAGTTACAATGACATGGTCGATCAAGTATTTTACCAGGTGAGCAAGTGCTTGATTTCTTTGGATTACATGTTGAAACTTACTCTGCTATCAGCTGGTTGCTGAAGAAAACATTAACATTCCCCTTCCTTGTGCTGGAACAGAATTACGATGCAATGGTGGGTGATACCACGATCATTGCGAACAGATCGTTGTACGTGGACTTCACCTTGCCATACACTGAGTCGGGGGTTTCAATGGTCGTGCCATACAAGGACAGCAAGGGCAATAATGCTTGGGTTTTCTTGAAGCCACTCACTTGGGACCTTTGGTTAACTACCGGATGCTTCTTTGTGCTTATAGCATTGGTCGTGTGGATTCTTGAACACCGGATTAATGAAGATTTCCGGGGTCCGGCCACGCATCAAGTTGGCACGAGCTTTTGGTTCTCCTTTTCAACCATGGTCTTTGCACAAAGTAATCACCCTTCACTTTAATAAATCAATCGAATAATACAGTTTACATATCGTTCTTGGATAACTTAGCTGCTTTCCCTTAATCTGGATTGCAGGGGAGAGAGTACTTAGCAACCTAGCCAGATTTGTTGTGATCGTGTGGGTTTTCGTGCTACTTATATTAACGCAGAGTTACACTGCAAGCTTGAGCTCTCTTTTGGTGGTGCAAAATCTTCAACCAACTGTAGCTGATGTCGATCAGCTCCTAAAGAGTGGAGAAAAAGTGGGATACCTAGATGGCTCTTTCGTTTATGAGATGCTCAAGCAGATGAAGTTCGACGATTCCAGACTCATATCTTATCAGTCTGCTGAAGAATGTGATGCGCTTCTCTCCAACGGAAGTGCCAAGGGGGGGATTGCAGCAGCATTCGATGAAGTCCCCTATATTAAACTTGTTATTTCTCAAAATTGTAACAAATACACCACGATCCCGACCTTTAGAACTGCCGGATTTGGCTTCGTAAGTCCTCAATCTCTCATTTTAGCCCCAAATTCTTCAATTACTAAGATTATTCTATGATTGAAAAATCTCATGTCTTGCTTTTGGTTTACAGGTTTTCCCCAAAGGGTCTCCACTTGTACCAGACATTTCGCGAGCAATCCTTAACGTAACTGAAGGGCCTCAAATGACGGAAATTGAAAACGCTTGGTTTCCAATGAATTCTAACTGCCCGGATTCGGCTAACTCGGTTTCTGGCAACAGCTTGGGCCTCGACAGTTTCTGGGGCCTGTTCTTGATTGCCGGAGCTGCTGCAGTTTTAGCTCTCCTCATTTTCATGGTCATGTTCGTCAAAAGAAACTGGCATGTTATCACAAATTCTTCAGGTTCGTTCTGGGAGAAAACTGTTGCTCTGGGAAGAAGATTTCACCAAAGAGATCTCAGTTCCCATACTTTCAGGAAAGCCAGATCTAGCGATACAAATATGGAAGATGGTGCCAATGAGACTGCAGCTGTTGAAACTTTAGAGAACACCTACTCTCCACAACGTCCGTCAAGCGGCTCTAGCCAAATCGACAACGTGCTAACCAATGAGCAAGGTACACCATCTGCAGAACAAGCACTTCCAAATCATGTAGATGAAGGGTGTCCCGAGATACCGATAAACGTCGAGCTTACAAATGTAAACCACTGAGTTACATGCCTCAACAGTTTTATATGGATGGACATGATCAATTGACCCAGTGACATGTAAAGTGCTCCTAAGTATTTGCTTTATTATCAAGGACGGAGTTACTTTTTGCTAGGCTAGGCCGGTGATTTCAATGCGTGTATAGATTTTCCAAATTCCCTATATGGAATGGATTATTCGCTTTTTCTATTTATTTTAGCTACTCTATTAAACGACACATAGGACTTCTTCCTCAACATGCTCTTTCCTGGAATCTGCCTATGGAAGAGACAGCTAGGACCACGACTAACTGATAGCTGTTTCTTGAGAACAATGACATTAGAATTATTATAACTTCCGTGCAATGATCATTTAGCGTCAAAATTTTTCAAGTAATCGTTTGAGTGCCAAATCGGTAAAAGAACTATCATTTAAGTGCCTTCAATAACAAATTCATGGTGATTCATCCATACGTGGCTTTTTTATTAAGTTTTTTTTCCCCGACGTGGCATTTTTTCCCAACTGTCATACCCCTTCTTCTTCATGTTCGGCTTCATCTACAACTTCTTCATTCTCCTTCATCTTCATCTTCATCTTCAGCCAACAATTTTACATTATTCTTCTTCTTTTTCTTCTTAAATCATTTTCTGAACTACCATCTAATCCTAAGGAAACCAGGATTATCATTATGGCCGATGTGATTTCTTGGTGTGTGGTCCTCTTTATGTGAGGATCAGAGATGGTCCACGACGAAATTAGCTCCAAACGAGCCCAATTGCAAAAGCATTACGTTCATTTTCCTGAAAACGACTAGAAAAAGTCGTAGAGGGAAAAAAAAATCGGGGGCAAAACATTGTTTTCCATTCTTCATCTATTGATTAGCCCAAAAATTCAGAAGGTAGAAGGTAAATTGCCCCAATTTGAGGAACTCAAGTTAAAGTATACTGGATTTTGCCCCGTATTCATTTATTTGGGACTAATATATGGTCAAATGATGTCGTTTTATTTTCAATAATGTAACTTCACTTCGTGGGCAAGCCACATTAGAGTCGAGGAGGCCATGAAGAGTCAGCTTTTGAAGAGTTAAGCGACATAAATTTTGGGGGCGAAATTTCCTTAAGGGGAAATAATTGTAACGGCCCATTGGGGAGGAGAGAGGCACGGGCGCTAGTACGGGCCGGGCTAAACTGCCCCAGATCCTCTTCTTCTTTTTTTAATTGTTTAAGAAATTTTAATATTAATTTTTTTTAGGAATTTCGAATTTTAACCAATAATAATAACTTTAGAAAAATAATTTACCAGGCCGGCAAACTTATATGTCGATAGTAGGGTTCATAATTTTTTATTTTCTAATTCAGACCTACTTTGAATGAAAAATCAAAGTTCAAAATAGCTTAGGACCGTAAGATTGTGCCCAATTTCGAGAAATCAGACTTGTAAATTGATTCTTTCTCGGTACAGCATGACATGAAAAACATATTGCCTGTGGGTTTTCAAGGAAAGGTCTAAAAATGCTCTCGACAAGATGCAGCCAAGAAGTTACATGGATGGGCATAGTCAGCAAGGGGGACGTCCATTTTCCTTTAATGTGGATAGGGGTTTTTTGTGCGTTCTCATAGGATGCAAAGGGAGGGCTACTATGGCCTCTCCAATCCCCAATGCATTCATGGATTGACAATAGTGTACAGTGAGCCCAACACCGACGCCGGCGAAAGTGTGAAGGACGTCGGGATTGGCATCTTAGGGAGGCGTAGGAAGAAGAGAATGGGAGAGGAAGAGATGATTA
Source organism: Melaleuca quinquenervia (assembly GCA_030064385.1). NCBI lineage: Eukaryota > Viridiplantae > Streptophyta > Magnoliopsida > Myrtales > Myrtaceae > Melaleuca > Melaleuca quinquenervia. Next base: position 9,721,672 of record CM057720.1, read on the forward strand.
AGGCATGGAAAGATAAAAGAAGGAAAGCGGGACCTCTAAGGAAAAAGGAAAAAAAGAGAAGAAACAAAACAAAACAAAAGTCAATCAAAGAAAATGAGGGACCAGTATTCTAGAGTCGTAAGAGAAGTTATGGGTCATACAAGAGGTAATATGGTTATAAAAAAAAGAGAGAGACTGTGTGTGTTTAAGCTAAATGAAGAGTGGAAAGAGCGACCAAAAATTAAAAGGTGAAAGAGAACCTTTTGGCTGTTTTGTAGCTGAAGACTAAATTAAGCAGACAAAAGAATTGGGTGTGCTTGTGAGTGAACATCAAGCACATAGTGTCATTGCATGTGAGTGGTTTGGCTTCTTTGACTCTAAAGCTGCTTGCTTATGATAGAAAGCGTTTTCAATTTTTTGTACCACACGTACTACTAACAAATATCAAGAGCCAAACGCTTGACTAATTTCCAAATTACGTCAAAAAGTTCATGTTGAACAGCTTTTTGACATAGGGAAATACTGTGCATGCTATAGACATGATAAAAGCTGGAAAAAGGCCCTTCCTAGTTATTGTTTCGTGAGTTTGTCGAGCATTATCTTATGTTCCAACTGTGAACAACGCTGCCTTTTGTTTTCCTTCCTGATATCGCTCAAAAGATGATTTCATTTGAAATGAAAATTAATACATGGTTAGGTTACGTAGCATGGTAATCCTGCTAGAATTGTTATCCGCAAGAGTCCCCTCAATGGCCTCTAGCAAGGGTTACTCTCTCCCAGGCGAGGCCTCTCACAAGATCTCTCTTGTTAGCGCGAGTTGTTGATTGCTATATTTAAGACTAAATTAAGGAAATTCTTATTGAGCTTTTAATTGCTATATTTAAGGCTAAATAATGGGGATTCTAGAATCAAACCTAAATAGGGGATCTTCTCTTTGTGTGCGTGCACGCGCTCGATGTAACGGAAAAGATTAAAAAATAAAAATAAATAAAAAAAAGGGATCTGAGAGGCTTATCTAAGGACATAGGCACAATATGGAACCACGTCAAGTCTTATCTTTTTGTCAATTTCTTCTTGATTTGAGTTTAGTTTTTCAACACCCCTTACTAGGTATGTGAAAGTGACCCTTGCTATTGCTAGTCGTGGACAACTGGTGGAGAAAATAGCAAAAACAAAAGGAAATAGAAAAAAAAATGAAATCATCCACGTTAATGCCGCCCATTGGCCAACCACATAGGACAGTCAATATTGATTGGATCACCACGCAATAATTTTTTGCCAAAATTAGCTCAAAGGATTATATTGGCAAATTGTTACAAAGTTTAAAATTATATAAAAAAATTGTCAAAAAATTTAGAATTGAATAGGCTCTAAACGGTAAATTTAGGATGTTTTGAACAATTAACCCTTTGATCTTGGAGATCGTGTTATTGCTAAAATAGATGTTAAAGACTTCAATTGTGATGGAAGCAACTAGATTCCCGTACTCAAAATGGTGACAAGAAGAAAATCAAGTTGCTGAAGAAGGGCATGCAAAATTTCAGCACAAATTTTATTTTGTGATTATGTAAGATTTCGGTTATCTAATTAACAAATTCATCTTGGAGATTTCTCGAGCTATCTTGAAGTTCGAATCATGATGTTAATTCCGATCATGATGCAGTTGATCAATTTAACTATCAATTATTTTATTCGACCAAAAAAAATTAAAGATCAATTATTTTGCAGTGCGCGGAAGAGTCTTCTCAAACCAAAGGAGGATGACAAAGCAGGCACTACTTGCCTGAATCAGGTTTCATCTAGTGGGAGGGAATGATGTGGGGGCATGTTTTTTAATTATTATTATCATTTAATTTCCTTACCTTACTTTCTATTTTAAAGATTGTGTTTGGATGATTTGTTTCAGTGTCTAGTAGTTTTCTTTTAGATATTTAAGATTGAGTAGATTGTATTTTGTTATTAGTTAATATGTATCCTATTTTAAAATTGCAATTTTCTTAGGGTTTTTAAGAAATAGATAGATTATGTTATTTTGTAATTTAATTTTTCTCCTTTGTGAATAATTAATCGAGAGAGTTTCTTCTGATGTTACTCAAGTTTGTGTGGCTAAGCTACAATACCTGGTTGAAAATTTTTCATTTTTCTAGATTTGTGTTAGCAATTATTCTTCCTGCATCAATATAGGATGGAACATTAGTTCAGTCTATGCTTATAATGAAGCAAACTTAATAAATCAAGAAATTCTATGACCATCCCATATGTAAATCTTCACTTAATAATCTCATATTGCCGATTAGAATGGTTTTTTTTTTCCCAAAAAGGTAGAGGCGACCAATAAAAATATAAGGAAGGAAGAAATTACAACAAATAGGACATAACAAGGCGTTGTCAATATGCCATTTTCTCCTTGACTTGTCTCATTTCAATGAACACTAGAAAGTATTCTATCATATTCGTCCAATGTCATTTTATACTTATTAATCAATAGTGTCATTTTCTAATGATGTGATTGGCGACATATGCCGACTTTTTTCTATAAGATTGTCAAGTGAAGAAGACAAATCAAGCACTTTCCTAGAATTTGCGTGTGAAATAGACAGAAGAAGCTCTAATAAATATTTGATACGACCCTTCAAGTTGAACGCACACGTTAGAAACCCATGACGTTGCGATGTGTACTAAAAATAATTATTATTGAATTAATAATATTCTTATTGCTTGTAATTAGTAGTTAAATTAATCTAGGAAATTACACTGTAGTTTCTTGCAGACATCCACTGCCAATAAGGACACGGCGTGACTGATACGCTTCCAAACTTGCTTAAGTCTGCTATCTCTAACAATAATAAATTGAAGTTTCAAGCCATACACTTGGAAGGATTCTAGACAATTGCAGTTGATCAAGATCCCAACCACCGACACGTAGAATCTCAATCTTTCAATTTTGCACTTAAATGAGAAGTGAGAATATTCATCTTTTTAAATAAGGAATATTTTACTAAACATATTATAAATTTAAGATCTTATTCATGTCTTTTATGTTTCATGTCACACTTCAACTCTCGTGGAACTCATATAATAACTTTCCTTGATTAATTTTAGTTAGATAAGAGTTTAAACTCTAACTGCCAAATGCTTGACTTCTGTATAATTCAGACTTTCGAAATCGTCTATTTTGTTTATAACCGTGCTCATCTTGATATTAGGAAAATTTCACAAGTTTGAAAGTCAAGTTGAGAGTATCGTAGAATGAAAGAGTCATATGTCCATTTATCATTGATAAAGAAATTTATAGATTATCGTAATTTAATATTCACAAAGAAGATAGACATTATATTATTCCAAAGAAACATAGTTATCACAACATCTTTCTTTGCTTTGGGTTTTTTATTTTTTATTTTTTTTCGTTTTGTGCTGGAGATATCTCTCCTAATTGTAATTTGCATTGTTTGGCCGAAATCATATCAAAGTCAGTTCAATTTTCTAAAAATCAGAAAAAAAAATTATACAGAAGATCGAGTGCAATTAGGAAAACTATCTTCAAACTGAGAATTTCTTCTCATAAAGTGTGCCATTTAGTCATGATAATTCTGAAAATATATTGTTGTGTGTCAAGTGTGGTCTAGACAATATTTTTCCAACTTTTGTGATGCTTTCAATCTTGAGCTCGACCAAGGGACATTAATGTCGAGTCTCATTTTCTTTGTCCTATGTATTTTATCATTTGGTGTCTATTCTTGTTTGTGATACTCTCCAGCAATTCATTCCAGGGCCCGCTCTTCATGTTCGATTCACTAATGAGAGGGCTTTTTTTACAAGTTTACTAACAATCTTCTTGTTATCTAGTCACCCTCCACTTAATATCATTCAAGGTTTAACATGTCCAATATTGAAAAAAGAAAAAGTAACACCCATGATAACCAAAAAGTTTTTATTATTCCGTACATCTTTATCTCAATAAAGCAGTATAGATACTCACAATATCACGCATAAGATTATATTTATAGGACTATTATACATGACATATAAACATGATTAAAATCCCCTAATAAATCCAATCAGTTTTCTATTTATGAAAGCAAATATAACAAGATGAGGATATAATATTCTAATATCATGAGTCTTTTAATGGTGTAAATAAATGAATTTTTGAAAAATGAACATCTCATAAGATTTTCCGAACAATGAAAGTTTGTATCGTTTGATCTGTGCAAGGATATTTCACCAGTATTTACAATAATCTGGAACTGGACAAACACATATCCCTAAATCAAACGGCCAAGAACATCCCCGCGAATCATGGGCAGATCAGAAATGAAGAGGACTACTTTACGTGCACGGGCAGCGAAGTGAAAAGGACTCTTATGAATACCAGAAATTTTGAATTGGTCATTGCCATCTAGTCAACATCAACCGTCATGTTACTTTGACTAATTGCATGAATCAAATAATTGTTGCTCAGTCCAGATTTCCTTTTTGAGCTTCACAAAAGATACAAATTTTCCTTATCCACTTTGTGAGCACATGACTTGTGTAACTGGTCGGTTCGACGAATTTTCCTATCACGTAATCAGGCTATGATCCAACAGATGAGATCGGATAGTATGCTGCGAATCAGTTAATGCCCACTTATTTGTATAGATCTAATTGACTATAGCTAATTAGTTTCAAATTCGTTACCTAAATCACATAAATTCAATACATGCCAACAGCTTATGATAATAAAAAAATTGTACACCCACGCGAGAACCAACGAGCTGGTGCTTACATATGCATCAAATGAGTCAAGGTCAGAGAGAATCCGCACTCACGGTCATCCATCACATACAAACACAACCATGTCCCTCCTCATAAATATTTCGAGAATCTTATTGTTAGGGTTCTTTTTTCTAATTTCATGGACGACCTCATCAAGGGTGATGTGCTGACTCGTAGCTAAAGTCAACACTCTCCTAAATCAAGCTTTCCCTTCTAATCATTCTCATTCATTTTTTTGAAAACTTGTAAACAAATTGCTGGCTGAATTTTATAGAGAGATGTAGTTATATAACGATCTAGCTTGCTATGTACATAGTCAATGGCCAAGGTCCGAGACGGTTGCATTTTGGTCATAAAGGGTTCCAGATGTGATCCTTTCAAGCTAGTATCTACTTTGTCATCTATACTTTTTCCTAAACTTGATGATGAGGACATCGAACCCGAGTGACGAAGAGGTGCTAGGGATCCGCTATTCTATCCGCTAGACCCAATCACTCTAGCGAGAGCAAAGGAATTTAAATAAGTTGTTAGTATCACGGTTCGATATATTTGGAATTGAGACAATTTGAATTTGAGACTTGAAAATTCTAAAACTTTTTAACGCAACATGATAACTTTTGATCTAGCGAATGCCATAGGAGTTTTGAGTCGACGAAGTCTGAATTGGCTTAAATTTGGATGGACGCTTGGAAACGGACCACTAATCAATACTCATTACTTTTGCATTGATTGATGACATTTCTTATTAATAGCTGATGATAATATAACCAATGTACTCTCAGGCAAGAGGCAATAACCTGGTGCTTTCATATGCATCAAAAGAATCAACTGGTAGAGAGAATTCACACTCCCATCATCATCCATCACAAAAAGAAGACAATCATGTCCCTCCTCATAAACATATTGAGAATCTTTATGTTGTGGTTCCTATACTAATATGACCTAATCAAGGTTTGATGTGCTGACTTGTATCAAAAGTTAAGAGACTAGATACTTAGTTTCTCAAAACTTTAAGGCTTTCTTAATTGCCAATTCATTCTTATGTATAAATGTATAACATAATACACACATATTCTGATTAGTTGATGTGACGCTCTAGCGTGCTATTTACCCAACCAATGGCTGAGGTCTGACGGTTCCATATGGGTTGCTTTCTCAAACTAGGTAGATATGGAACAATTCAATGATCAATGGAGACATTAGAATATAGGGCAACATCCGAGTCAATAGGTTTGACTTTGAGGCATATGTAGTTTCTTGGAAACTATCACTGGAGTTGCTCAAATTTTAATAGAAAGCCAATTTTATTAATAAGGATAACTATTATTATAATAGTACTAGCACACAAGAAGAAGAAGAATAGTATCACTCAATTTGCGCCATGATATGAGGAGCTAACTATGTTGCTAAGCCACAAATATGTGTGGGTGTCATTCTTAATGATTCCTGGAGTAAAGAAGTAGTCAAATTTACTCAAATACCTATTCTTTGCATCAGCTTCCGAATTTTTCTACTCACTTTTCTCTTAACTTGAGGATTTCCACTTAATAAGACAATATCAGCTCATCATTTCAACTTCAACTTGAGAAGATTGTTAAGCTTAAAATAAAATAAAAAAGATAATCGAGAGCCTTTTCCATTAGTTTCTTTATCTATTGATATATGATCAACTGCTCACTCTACAATCTAAGGCAATTAAAAGAGCAACCACCGGGAAGATGTTACAACTTAACACACCTACAGAATCTATTGAATTCAAGCATGGCTTGATGATTGCCCTGTGTAGTTCTCATGTTAAATTGGTCAAGGTCAACAACGGAGACTAGAAACTAATTTCTACGTTCAATGAAAGATGTCGCAATCCCGTCGACAAGGACCTTTATCTGGAGTTCAGCTGAAAGAAAGAAAAAACAACGAATTAGACCATTTGGTGTGGAGTTCGTAGGGTGGCCTTTAGATGTCTAACATGTTACCTTTTTAAAAAAACACTAAACTAAAGAGAAGATATCACATGATCTGTAAATCATCTGTATCGATACCATCCTATCCATTAATTATTTGAGTCTACCATGGTACATAAATTATTAACGGTTTAGATGTGTTTGATCTCTAAGGAGAATTAAAGCATGGCCTGTATAACATGTTTACCGCTATTACTTGAACCATTATTAATGCAAGTTAAACATTGGGACCAACATAATTTAAGAGATAGATACTCTTTCCAGCTATATGAGACAATGATTCGATGATTCTACTACAAACAGCTATTAAGGGCATGCATGATAATTCATTTTGTTTGTTTATTTTTCTATTTTCCTGTTTCTAATAATAGCTTTGAAATAAGAATCCGTTTGATAGCGCAATTTCATTTTTCTATTTGACAAATGTTTTTTCCTGTTAATAGATTTGGAATAGAAGTCACAAGTACATTTTTTGTTTTGACTTTCTTATTATGGAATAGAATGAAAAAAAAAACTCATCACTCACTCTCGTCGCCCACCGACCACTGTTCACTGCCATCACTGGTCACCCGTCATTGCTAACCGACCATCCACCACCAATTGCCTCCGGCTATCGCCACCAATCGCGGCCGACCACCACTAAGCACTAACTGCCGTTGCCATCCACCATCGCTTGTCAACCGCTGTAGATTGTCAGCCAACGCCAATGCCCACCCCACCAACCACCTACAGCCGCTCACTACAGTCACCAACTGCCTACTAGTAGTAGAAATAAAAACTAAAAAAATCTCAAATGAATTTGTATCCTGAAAATATAAATTTTGTATCATTATCAAATAGCATTTTCAATTCAGCAGCTTGTCTAGGGACTAATAAGAACTTTTTTCGTTTCTAGTCAGAAATTGTTCTAAAGGCAAGAATGATTATCATTCACACCCTAAGGATTTTTTTGGAGCATCCAGGAAATCCATATTCACAAGTAGGCCATGAAAGTGTTTGATCTTGAAGGTTATGACACGGTTGTAATTCCAATTTGATGAGCCTCTTTGATTTCGACATCGAATCTTACATTTATCCATAATTTTAGTCGATTTGTTATCAATGTGTTATTTTAATATGTGATCTACTAAATAGGGTGACCGATGATTCCTTACTACAAATACTTAATTTCAAGGGTGAGCATGATAAATTGCCTAATTCGAGAACCGCCTGAACCAGACCGGACTAGCCAGGTTAGTTCAGTTCTTGAAAGTTTTAGTCCAGCCCACAGTTCCTAAAAATGGAATCTGTTCACAGGCGGTCCGATTCTCGATTCCTAATAGGGCAGGGCAGGACCGGACTAGGCCACCTGAACGAGACCACTTAAAGTCTTGGACCGACCCTTTCTATGTTGTTTAGGCCCTTTAGGGCCGAGAGAGAGAAAACTTATTGGGCCCATTCCACTCTAAATTGTTTAGCTACGACTGTGCATGTAAGCCTGATTCCTCTGCATCATTAATGCAAAAAAGAGATAGGTTGGGCTTCCAATTCTACAGGTTCAAGGGTTCAACTTCAACTTGCAACTTGTCTTGTTTCTCCTATGTGCACTAGCCGAGTACTCACATGGTCAAGCTCTCTCTCTCTCTCTCTCGTGAGCCTATTTCTTGAGGATATAGTACTTTGATATGCTCAAGACAGTTCTTTCCTCCCTTAGTTAGGCCGCTCTACGCTTCATCTCATGCACTCTACGCTTCATTATCTTGAGTATTCATTTGAGAACTTTGAATTTTTCCCCATCCCATTAAACCGCCCAGGAATCGGACCGGATCGATTGGTCCGATCCGGTCAACTTCCCAGTTCCGAGGGGGGGGGAGGAATCAAACCGCTCTAGACCATACACACCTGTCGCGACCTCCCCGAAGGTGCACTACCTAAGGGTTCGGCTAATGGATTACTAAGCCTAACTTAGCTCGAGCTCTCCCAAGTCCATACCAATTCATGATTTAGGTTTTACTTTTTAGCATGCAACAAATTTTCAATTTGGAGTCGCAACTAATCTATTTTTGGTGGGTCGATTAGAAACCCATGTAAAGCATCGGGAGCTATGCTTTACTCCTACGAACCAGAAATCTAGGATTCGGGGACTTGGTTATGCTAGACTAATCTAACACCCTTTCGGTACCTTTTCATTATTTTCAAAAATTGGTAGGCAGTTTGAATTAATTTTAAATCTATCCCTAATATGCAATGGTGACCACACATATAATCAAACATAAAAAAAAAATATTCAAGAAAGGAATGCAATAACAAAACAAAACAAATCAAATCAAATCAAATCAAATAAATTATCTAACCAAATCAAATAAAATATAACCAAATCAAATCTAATAAAATCTAACAGAATATGCCATGCATAAAAATCTAAACATAAATGCAACAAATCTAATACAATCTATGAAATGCAATTTTTTTGGAATTTTTTTTATGATTTAATTAACCTAATTATCCATGGCTAAATTTCATATAATCTAAATTAGGAAACAATATATATTAATTCCTAATTTAAACTAAAATCTACTCAACCAAGAATAATGTCCTAGAATGCAATCTAGCTAAAACTATCCTAACAAAAATATCTAACATGCAATCTAACCTAATTATTCAATTTTACCTACACGTGCAAATTAACCTAATCATGCAATTATTAATATAAACATGCAATTAATCTAAACATGCGATTTTCAGTTGAAATATGGAATTAGTCTAATTATGCAATTTTAAATCTAAATATGCAAATAACCTAATTATGCAACTAACCTAAATATGCAAAGAATCCAATTATGCAAATAACCTAAATATGCAAAGAATCTAATATGCAATTAGGCTAAACATGCAATGCAACTAAAATCAATTCAAATTAGTCTAGCATACAAATAAAGGAAAACACACCAAGTTTATTCAAGCATGCAAATAACATCAAAATTAATCAACAAAAGCAAATTAAACAAGAAACAACACTCATCAAATACTCTCATCACCCAAATATGTAATGACACATGCATTGAACATGAGACTCCACCATTATAAGAAAAAAAAAACTCAAGGAGAACCACGTCAAATTGAACATGAGCTCTGGGGACTATAATTAACATTCACCAAAAGAGAACTCCTGCTTTTTCTTCTTTTTAATCAGAATTCCTTGTTCCCAAAGCAACTGGCTATGGGATTCACTGCAAGAATGGGTGTCCTCGCCTTAAAAATCTGCAAGGAAAGGTGTCAAGCAAGCTAAACTTAGACTGGGATTTGTAGCTGAGCCAACGCTTTTGCCAACAAGACACCAATAAAATTTAATATATTGAAAACAACTAAGAGCGTTGCTAGCGCTGAGACTTGAATGACGTGGAGCTGTTGTAAAACGCAGAAGACTCCCTGAATTGTTGCTTGCGATCTGGAATGGTGAAGGGCACCAACAAACAAGAATGTCTAGCAGTGGCGACAACTTTGCAAGCCTGGTGTGCTTTGACAAATAAGAGCAAGAGGCCTGCCGTAGGTGGCTGAAGAGTTGTATGTTGGCGAAGACGAACTTGCTAATTTTGCTCGGGGCTACTTGGACGTCAAGTGAAACATGGACGGCATCGTGAGGGCGAGGCAAAGCAGAGGGGTTTGCTTGAAGTTTCTTGGACAGAATATTATTTTCCTCTCAATTGTTCTTTTTTGTCAATCCTCTTAGCCGAATTCCCTCTTCTTTTTGCCGAGAGTCCTCTCGTCCCTTTTTTTTCTCCAGGAAGCCGTCCCCCAGAATAAAATTCTCTCTCTTTCTCACGTTCCCCCGAGTGTGTGCCTTCAATTATCGATAGTCTTCCCCTGTGTTTCTTCTCTGAAGACCGTCCACCCCCCTCTCTATTCCTCTCTCTCTCTCTCTCTCTCTCTCTCTCTCTCTCTCTCTCTCTCTCTCTCTTCGATCGAGAGCTTTGGCACTTTATAGGAAGTGAAAGTAATATTCGGTCTTAGACCGCATATTACATCCAAAATTTTATTTCCTCTTCTCTTTATTTCTTATCTTGAACCAAATATAATTCCCAATATTTCGCTCAACCTTTCTTTCCCGACTAAGGACAAAAAATATATATGCCCAAGATTTCCTCGATATGCAAGATGCTCATACTATCTAAATGCAAAATAATAAAATAAATAAATAAAGAAAATAAATGATAAAATCTCTATTTTGACTAATGCAAAATGTTGTGCCAAAATTTAGGTGTCAACAGCTGCCCCTCTTTGAAGGTGAGCTCGCAGAGATTGCATTCAAAGACCAACGTGAGACCTAAATTTTGACTATGTAAATGCAATGAAATGAATTTTTTTTTTTTGTATTTTTTGTATTTTTTTTTAAATGTGAATCTTATTCTAAATGCAATGCTATGAAAATGCAAATGCATGATGCGAGAAAAAAAAAACATACCTGTAATCACTTACCTAGTTTATTTGCTTGGGGCCCGAACTTCAATCGATCACAGTAGAGGTAAACGAGGACTCACACTTTTGACTGAGGTCCAAATTCCTATACATCACCACAGGGATTTAGGATGAGATACCGATACATCACCATCGATACTCGCTAGTGAGACACTTGTACATCGTCACAGGCTCTCGAGATGTGATATCTGAGAGTGAGATACCTATACATCACCATAGGCACTCGAGATGAGATAAGATACCGATACATCACCATCGGCATTTTCAAGTGAGATACCTATACATCGCCATAGGTACTCAGGGTGAGATATCGATACATCGCCAGCGGTACTCGAGGTAAGATACCAATACATCACCATTGGCACTTGGAAGTGAGATTCCTATACATCACCATAGGAACTCGAGGTGAGATACCGATACATCGCCATCGGTACTCGAAACATAATACTTGGGCTATGAAAGCACGCCAAGTTAGTGAAAAGAGACCACGGGCTACGAAAGCACGCCGTGTCAATTGAGAAATACTTGAAAGTGAGCTACCTATGCATCGACATAGGCACTCAAAATGAGATACTTGGGCTACGAAAGCACGCCAAGTTAAGAGACTCCGAGCTACGGGAAGCACGCCGTGTCGATGAAGAGACTACGGGCTACGAAAGCACGCCGCATCGATCAAGAGATTACGGGCTACGAAAGCACGCCGCGTCGATGAAGAGTCTATGGCCTACAGAAGCATGCCGTGTCGATGAAGAATGACTATGTGCTACGGAAGCACGCCGTGTCGATGACTCTGGGCTACGGAAGCACGCCCTGTCGATGAAGAATGACTCCGGGCTACAAAAGCACGCCGTGTCGCTGAAAGATGACTCCAGGCTACGAGAGCACGCCATATTGATTATCTACAAGAAGAAAACTCGAGGATATTCCAGAAATACTCAAAGCTTCAGAAAACAATTTGATTATCATAAACTCTCTGGTTCTCAGAAGAAAAACTATCATTAGAAAAGATAAGCATAGACAAAATTCAAATTTCAAAATCATGCACATTGATTTTGCATTAAGTTTTCAGCAAGATGATTTCCATTCAATAGTGTGAATCTCAAGAGTGTCAAATGAGATACAGTTAGAAAGGACTTTCACTCGCTCTCATTAGAAGGCTTTTGTCTCGTCCATTAATACGGGAAAACTGCATCACTCAATCTCATCATCATCATGTCAACAAGGGTCCGAGTATTCTCGCAAGCGGTACTAATTTACCAATCAGAGAGGTCTTTAATAGGACCACAATTTGGGCTTGGTCAACGACTGAGCACAGGGGACTCTTTGAGTCAAGGCTTAGAAAGAATGTCTTCTCAATAAATGTATTCAACAAATGTCACCTGGTTTACAAGTAAAGAACCTAGCAAATGCAATAGAAACAGTCTTGCTCACACTTCTTCGAGCTAAACTGAAAACATTAGAAACCTCATATCGACTCAAGTGCCTTAATCAGAAGAGACTTTAGAGGGTCGTAATGTAGGCTTGGTTCAAGGATGAGAAAGGAATGGATAAGTAGTCTCAAAGATGTGTATGAAAGATAGTGATCAAGCACTGGAAAATCTTCTCAGGCTCAAATTTCAAGCTTCAAATATTACTTCACTAGGGATGACACATGATTTTTGCAAAATTGCCTTATTCAACACTTCTTGGAAAGCCCCACCACCTTGAGGGCTGACTTTTGCGGATTTGAGCCTTTGGCTCTGACTTCTATGGGCATCGGCCTTGCTTTTACCAGCCACATGCTTTTTCTTGCCCATAAGTTTTTTCACTTCTCTTTGAACTTGGGCTTTGGCCTTACTTTTACCAGGCACACTGCTTTTTCTGCCCCATTTTCCTCTTTTTTTTAATGCTACATTTCACTGACAAATATGAGTAGTATGACATCTTCGACTCAAGTCCCATGATGTGACTCTTGTATTCTGCTACTTTGAATAGTTTTGAAACTTTTCATGCCCCAATGTAAGCTATGATCACCACCAATGCAGGTTTAATTTGAAATAAAAATCATAGGCACAAAGATGGCTAGCAAAGGATAAGAGTGTTTAGGATAGAGAAAAGAATGCTCTTCATCATCCTAAGGCACTTGATTTAATGCTTGATTTCACCTGTAAAAGCAACAGTCAAAGATTCATGCAAGTGAAAGCAAGAAATTTTCTACCCATTTCACACCTTTCAACACCAATAAAACAAATGTACCTCCAATTTACCCCGGTGTGGGGTGGTTCTTGACGGGGTAACATGAAATGAAACTATAGAAGTGTTTAGGCTCAAATTGGGTAATCAATGGATCAATAAAGTGTTTGGGATAGAGAAATGAATTACCTCTCATCATTTCGGTCATTGTACCTTTCGCGAGAAAACTCTTTACCTTGCAAACATGGAATTCCGTACGCTCATCTCACAAGTGTATAAGAATGGGAATGTGTATGGACATGGCTTGCCTTTCGTCATCCCGACGAATCCCATTTAGCATTCTCAATCAAATCAACATTACTCATCAAATGGTTTAATCTTGGCAATATTCAGCAAATTTAAAAACCATCGTGCATAATCATTTTATCAAATGTGAGCACTTTTAAGATTATTTCAAACAATTCATCTTTCCCAAAAATAATATCCAAGCATAACATGAACATGACATCATATGCAAGAGAAAGTGATCAAAAATGAGAGTCCATCGGTTGCTTTTGGGTGTGAACACACAGATCATCGCCATGGAAGCTCAGTCTTTGACGCCGCATTTTTCGTTCTTGCCCCCTGCATCAAAAGAACGTGCATGAATATGGCTCTAAATAAATGTAATCCAAAATTGGAGAAATTTTCATCACCCATCAATACAGTGTCTCTGCCAAATCGGAAAATGCCCCTCATATTAACGAAAAGTTCAATTCTCGATTGGACAAGAGGAGTAAGGCTCTGACACATAAAGTAAATGTGTTAGAAAACAAACAAAGGTTTATCTAACATGCACCCTTTTTTTTGAATTTCTTTTTTTTTGAAATTTTTTGACGAGAAAACATGAAGAAACCCAACCCTCAAATTTCTCCGTAGGTGATTTTTTTCAATTGTTGGATATCATCACCGGGCTGGTTTGGTGTATTTCAACATATCCTCAAAATAGAAACAAACTTGTAATTTCATTGAGTGCAAATGAATTACATTATTGGAATAGAAAATGCAACTGCTCAAAATTGAAAATATAGAAAGCAAGAAATCCTAACAAGCAACCAAAGACTCCTCAAATGAAATTCTCTACTCAATGACTCCATCTGCATTTCCATCATGGTTGGGTAAGGGATTACACTAGACATTTGGCTGACTAGTGTTGAAAGAAAGTGCCTTCGTGTCCAAGAGATCATGCACCTTGTGCTTCAAAGCATAACAATCATCAGTAGAGTGACCAACTTCTCCCATATGGTAATCACATTTCTTGGACGGATCGAAGTTGGAGAACTTCTCAGCATTAGGTCGCTTTGGTTCATAAGAAAGCAAACCTTTCTTCTGGAGGACCGGTAAAACCTTAGATAAAGGTGCAGGCAAAGACGTGAATTGCCTTCTACCACGTCGTTGATGGCTTGGACCTTTTTGCATGCCAACATGTTGTGCACTGATCGTGTTAACTTCGGCTTCAAGCTCTTTTTCCTTTCTCACATTAAACCTTCTAGTTGGCTCATTGAACCATCCTTCCCTCAGCCCGATCGCAATTCGCTCTCCCACCGGAATAAGTTGATTAAATGTATCAGCAGTTATGGCTATCATCCGAGTGCGGTATTCATGCGGGAGAGTCTTGATGAACATCTTCCTTAACTCCATATCAGTTGGTTTGGGATCAACCTAGGCAGCTAGATTTCTCCACCGGATCGCATACTCCTTAAACGACTAAGTTCTTTTCTTTTCAGCACGTTCGAGATCTTCGCGGGAAGGAGTGATGTCCATTGTGAATTTGTACTGCTTCAGAAAAGCCTCGCACACTTCATCCCAAGTCTCCAAAAGGTTTATGCCCCTCGTAATGTATCACCTCAGGGCGGGGCCAATCAGACTAGCTTGGAATGATTGGACCATCAAGGGAATGTTATCAACGTACGGAGTCATCCGCACCAAATACATCTGTAGATGAGCCCATAGGCACGTTGTGCCCTCATACTTCTCGAACTCGGGCATCTTAAACTTCTTTGGCATCTTCACCCTGGAGTAGATTGAGAGGCCTGTTGGAGATGAGTCTTGGAGATCTTGCACTTGCTTCAGTTTCTCCTCCAGCTTCTCGAGACGTTTTTCATGCTCTTTTTAAGCAAGTCATCAGCATTGGTCCTTCGCATATGAGTGATAATGGGATCATCTTTCAAAGGAGGAATTTCCTCATCAAACTCCACAACAATGTTATCTCCCTCCTTTTGTTTTGGTGCTACCGAGGTTGAGCCTAACCGGGCTGCCTTAAGTTCAGCCGTCATCTCTTGCATTAAGATAAAGGACTGCTTCATTTGCTTTTCCATGGTAGTGACATGCTCACGGAGTTCAATTTGATCAGCCATATTAACTTTCGACCGCGTGCGAATTGGTGAACGAGGACGCTCCGTGATCACCTAAATAGAAAAGAAATGACAGATAAGCATAATGCGCGAAAAGGAGGAGAAGGTCCATGACTCAATTTGACTAACACTTTTTTTAAATTTTTTTTCCTTCTTCTTTAATGAAAGATTGATTTGCTTGAGAAAATTGTGACATGTGACCCACCTAAAAATAAAAGAAAATAAATTGAGCTTTTTTTAAATTTGATGAAAAGAATTATTTCTACTAAAAAAAGCATGAAGAAGACATTACTGACCTAAATTTATCGTGGACCGACTCAAAGCATAAAAAATGTAAATGAAATTCAAAGAATAGGGAGAGAAAGCTTACTTCGCAAGTAGATCATGGGCAATCACATAGTTACTTCGCAAGTAGATCATGGGCAATCACATAGACATGCGCATGAAAAGTGCAGCTCGATTTCTATTCTAAAGGCTTAGCAAAGTGGAGCCATAAGGATGATCGGACTAGCCGCATGCGCACGTACTAAATCAGGTCCTTATGACTCCGGCATAGTCGAAGAGTCGACCTGGGTCGCAGGCTTGCAAACTGGGGTGGATACTCTTGACACCAAGAAAGAAATTTCGGGGTTGAGATAGGCGACTCGGGCCGCGGGCATGCAGTTGGAGTGGCATCTATGTCAACACCATCCTAGGTGATCCTATGCGGCCCAGGTCCGGCGGCAGGTTGGGTGTGCTAAAGTGTAGTGCTAAAACAATTAAAGCATGCACAACAATTTAAATCAATCAACACTTCAAATAAAAGCATTCAAACAACCCTGCAAAAACATTCAACACACCAGTTAGGGACGTATCTGGAATTCTCGCTGCCAAATAAAATTTTGAAAACAATGAAATTGGCCTAAGTCTACTAAAAATTTTTTAAGTCCCCAGCGGAGTCGCCAAGCTGTCGCGACCTCTCTGAAGGTGCACCACCTAAGGGTTCGGCTAATGGATTATTAAGCCTAACTTAGCTCAAGCTCTCCCAAGCTCATACCAATTCGCGATTTATATTTCACTTTTTAGCATGCAAAAAATTTTCAATTTGGAGTCTCCACTAATCTATTTTTGGTGGGTCAATTAGAAACCCACGTAAAGCATCGAGAGCTATGCTTTACTCCTACGAACCAGAGATCTAGGATTCGGGGACTTGGTTATGCTAGACTAATCTAACACCCTTTCGGTACCTTTTCATTATTTTCAAAAATTGGCAGGCAGTTTGAATTAATTTTAAATCTATCCCTAACATGCAATGGTGACCACACATATAATCAAACATAAAAAAAAAAATTCAAGAAAGGAATGCAATAACAAATCAAATCAAATCAAATCAAATCAAATAAATTATCTACCCAAATCAAATAAAATATAACCAAATCAAATCTAATAAAATCTAACAGAATATGCCATGCATAAAAATCTAAACATAAATGCAACAAATCTAATGCAATCTATGAAATGTAATTTTTTTTGGAATTTTTTTTATGATTTAATTAACCTAATTATCCATGGCTAAATTTCATATAATCTAAATTAGGAAACAATATATATTAATTCCTAATTTAAACTAAAATCTACTCAACCAAGAATAATGTCCTAGAATGCAATCTAGCTAAAACTATCCTAACAAAAATATCTAACATGCAATCTAACCTAATTATGCAATTTTACCTACACGTGCAAATTAACCTAATCATGCAATTATTAATATAAACGTGCAATTAATCTAAACATGCGATTTTCAGTTGAAATATGGAATTAGTCTAATTATGCAATTTTAAATCTAAATATGCAAATAACCTAATTATGCAACTAACCTAAATATGCAAAGAATCCAATTATGCAAATAACCTAAATATGCAAAGAATCTAATATGCAATTAGGCTAAACATGCAATGCAACTAAAATCAATTCAAATTAGTCTAGCATACAAATAAAGGAAAACACACCAAGTTTATTCAAGCATGCAAATAACATCAAAATTAATCAACAAAAGCAAATTAAACAAGAAACAACACCCATCAAATACTCTCATCACCCAAATATGTAATGACACATGCATTGAACATGAGACTCCACCATTATAAGAAAAAAAAAACTCAAGGAGAACCACGTCAAATTGAACATGAGCTCTGGGGACTATAATTAACATTCACCAAAAGAGAACTCCCGCTTTTTCTTCTTTTTAATCAGAATTCCTTATTCCCAAAGCAAGTGGCTATGGGATTCACTGCAAGAATGGGTGTCCTCGCCTTAAAAATCTGTAAGGAAAGGTGTCAAGCAAGCTAAACATAGACTGGGATTTGTAGCTGAGCCAACGCTTTTGCCAACAAGACACCAATAAAATTTAATATATTGAAAACAACTAAGAGCGTTGCTAGCGCTGAGGACTTGAATGCCGTGGAGCTGTTGTAAAACGCAGAAGACTCGCTGAATTGATGCTTGCGATCTGAAATGGTGAAGGGCACCAATAAACAGGAATGTCCAGCAGTGGCGACTTTAAGTTTGCAAGCCAGGTGTGCTTTGACGAATAAGAGCAAGAGGCTTGCCGTAGGTGGCTGAAGAGTTGTACGTTGGCGAAGACGAACTTGCTAATTTTGCTCGGGGCTACTTGGACGTCAAGTGAAACATGGATGGCATCGTGAGGGCGAGGCAAAGCAGAGGGGTTTGCTTGAAGTTTCTCGGACAGAATATTATTTTCCTCTCAATTGTTCTTTTTTTTCTATCCTCTTAGCTGAATTCCCTCTTCTTTTTGCCGAGAGTCCTCTCGTCCCTTTTTTTTCTCCAGGAAGCCATCCCCCAGAATAAAATTCTCTCTCTTTCTCACGTTCCCCCAAGTGTGTGACTTCAATTTTCGATAGTCTCCCCCTGTGTTTCTTCTTTGAAGACCGTCCACCCCCTCTCTATGTCCCTCTCTCTCTCTCTCTCTCTCTTCGACCGAGAGCTTTGGCACTTTATAGATAGTGAAAGTAATATTTGGTCTTAGACCGCATATTACATCCAAAATTTTATTTCCTCTTCTCTTTATTTCCTATCTTGAACCAAATATACTTCCCAATATTTCGCTCAACCTTTCTTTCCCGACTAAGGACAAAAAATATATATGCCCAAGATTTCCTCGATATGCAAGATGCTCATACTATCTAAATGCAAAATAATAAAATAAAGAAAATAAACGATAAAAACTCTATTTTGACTAATGCAAAATGTTGTGCCAAAATTTAGGTGTCAACAGCTGACCCTCTTTGAAGGTGAGCTCGCAGAGGTTGCATTCAAAGACCAATGTGAGACCTAAATTTTGACTATGCAAATGCAATGAAATGAAATTTTTTTGTATTTTTTTTTTTTGAATTTTTTTGTATTTTTTTAAATGCGAATCTTATTCTAAATGTAATGCTATGAAAATGCAAATGCATGATGCGAGAAAAAAAACATACCTGTAATCACTTACCTGGTTTATTTGCCTGGGCCCGAACTTCAATCGGTCACAGCAGAGGTAAACGAGGACTCACACTTTTGACTGAGATCCAAATTCCTGTACATCACCACAAGGATCTGGGATGAGATACCGATACATCGCCATCGGTACTCGAAACATAATACTTGGGCTATGAAAGCACGCCAAGTTAGTGAAAAAAGACCACGGACTACGAAAGCACGCCGTGTCAATTGAGAAATACTTGAAAGTGAGCTACTTATGCATCCATATAAGCCCTCAAAATGAAATACTTAGGCTACGAAAGCACGCCAAGTTAAGAGACTCCGGGCTACGGGAAGCACGTCGTGTCGATGAAGAGACTACAGGCTACGAAAGCACACCGCGTCGATGAAGAGACTACGGGCTACAAAAGCACGCCGCGTCGATCAAGAGATTACGGGCTACGAAAGCACGCCGCGTCGATGAAGAGACTACGGGCTACAGAAGCATGCCGTGTCGATGAAGAATGACTCCAGGCTACGAAAGCACGCCGTGTCGCTGAAAGATGACTCCGGGCTACGAGAGCACGCCATATTGATTATCTACAAGAAGAAAACTCGAGGATATTCCAGAAATACTCAAAGCTTCAGAAAACAATTTGATTATCATAAACTCTCTGGTTCTCAGAAGAAAAACTATCATTAGAAAAGATAAGCATAGACAAAATTCAAATTTCAAAATCATGCACATTGATTTTGCATCAAGTTTTCAGCACGATGATTTCCATTCAATAGTGTGAATCTCAAGAGTGTCAAATGAGATACGGTTAGAAAGGACTTTCACTCGCTCTCATTAGAAGGCTTTTGTCCCATCTATTAATACGGGAAAAACTACATCACTCAATCTCATCATCATCATGTCAACAAGGGTCCGAGTATTCTCGCAAGCAGTAATCAAAGAGGTCTTTAATAGGACCGCAATTTGGGCTTGGTCAACGGCTGAGCAAAGGGGACACTTTGAGTCAAGGCTTAGAAATAATGTCTTCTCAATAAATGTATTCAACAAATGTCACCAGGTTTACAAGTCAAGAACCTAGCAAATGCAATTGAAACAGTCTTGCTCACACTTCTTCGAGCTAAGCTGAAAACATTAGAAACCTCATATCGACTCAAGTGCCCTAATCAGAAGAGACTTTAGAGGGTCGTAATGTAGGCTTGGTTCAAGGATGAGAAAGGAATGAATAAGTAGTCTCAAAGATGTGTATGAAAGATGGTGATCAAGCACTAGAAAATCTTCTCAGGCTCAAATTTCATGCTTCAAATATTACTTCACTAGGGATGACACATGATTTTTGCAAAATTGCCTTATTCAACACTTCTTGGAAAGCCCCACCACCTTGAGGGCTGACTTTTGCGGATTTGAGCCTTTGGCTCTGACTTCTATGGGCATCGGCCTTGCTTTTACCAGCCACGCTGCTTTTTCTTGCCCCTAAGTCTTTTCACTTCTCTTTGAACTTGGGCTTTGGCCTTACTTTTACCAGGCACACTGCTTTTTCTACCTCATTTTCCTCTTTTTTTAATGCTACATTTCACTGACAAATATGAGTAGTATGACATCTTCGGCTCAAGTCCCATGATGTGACTCTTGTATTCTGCTATTTTGAATAGTTTTGAAACTTTTCATGCCCCAATGTAAGCTATGATCACCACCAATGCAAGTTTAATTTGAAATAAAAATCATAGGCTCAAAGATGGTTAGCAAAGGATAAGAGTGTTTAGGATAGAGAAACGAATGCTCTTCATCATCCTAAGGCACTTGATTTAATGCTTGATTTCACATATAAAAGCAACACTCAAAGATTGACGCAAGTGAAAGCAAGAAAGTTTCTACCCATTTCACACCTTTCAACACCAATAAAACAAATGTACCTCTAATTTACCCTAGTGTGGGGTGGTTCTTGACAGGGGTAACATGAAATGAAAATTCACAAGTGTTTAGGCTCAAATTGGGTTATAAATGGATCAATAAAGTGTTTGGGATAGAGAAATGAATTGTCTCTCATCATTTCGGTCATTGTACCTTTCGCGAGAGAACTCTTTACCTTGCAAACATGGAATTCCGTACGCTCATCTCACAAGTGTATAAGAATGGGAATGTGTATGAACATGGCTTGCCTTTCGTCATCCCGACAAATCCCATTTAGCATTCTCAATCAAATCAACATTACTCATCAAATGGTTTAATCTTGGCAATATTCAGCAAATTCAAAAACCATCGTGCATAATCATTTTATCAAATGTGGGCACTTTTAAGATTATTTCAAACAATTCATCTTTCCCAAAAATAATATCCAAGCATAACGTGAACATGATATCATATGCAAGAGAAAGTGATTAGAAATGAAAGTCCATCGGTTGCTTTTGGGTGTGAACACACAGATCATCGCCATGGAAACTCAGTCTTTGACGCTGCATTTTTCGTTCTTGCCCCCTGCATCAAAAGAACGTGCATGAATATGGCTCTAAATAAATGTAATCTAAAATTGGAGAAATTTTCATCACCCATCAATGCAGTGTCTCTGCCAAATTGGAAAATGCCCCTCATATTAATGGAAAGTTCAAATTCTCGATTGGACAAGAGGAGTAAGGCTCTGACACATAAAGTAAATGTGTTAGAAAACAAACAAAGGTTTATCTAACATGCATCTTTTTTTTTGAATTTTTGAATTTCTTTTTTTTTGAAATTTTTTGACGAGAAAACATGAAGAAACCCAGCCCTCAAATTTCTCCTTGGGTGATTTTTTCAATAGTTGGATATCATCACCGGGCTGGTTTGGTGTATTTTAACATATCCTCAAAATAGAAACAAACTTGTAATTTCATTGAGTGCAAATGAATTACATTATTGGAATAGAAAATGCAACTGCTCAAAATTGAAAATATAGAAAGCAAGAAATCCTAACAAGCAACCAAAGACTCCTCAAATGAAATTCTCTACTCAGTGACTCCATCTGCATTTCCATCATGGTTGGGTAAGGGATTACGCTAGACATTTGGTTGACCAGTGTTGAAAGAAAGTGCCTTCGTGTCCAAGAGATCCTGCACCTTGTGCTTCAAAGCATAACAATCATCAGTAGAGTAACCAACTTCTCCCATATGGTAATCAAATTTCTTGGACGGATCGAAGTTGGAGAACTTCTCATCATTAGGTCGCTTTGGTTCATGAGAAAGCAAACCTTTCTTCTGGAGGACCGGTAAAACCTTAGATAAAGGTGCAGGCAAAGACGTGAATTGCCTTCTACCACGTCATTGATGGCTTGGACCTTTTTGAATGCCAACATGTTGTACACTGGTCATGTTAACTTCGGCTTCAAGCTCTTTTTCCTTTCTCACATTAAACCTTCTAGTTGGCTCATTAAACCATCCTTCCCTCAGCCCGATCGCAATTCGCTCTCCCACCGGAATAAGTTGATTAAATGTATCGGCAGTTATGGCTATCATCCGAGTGCGGTATTCATGCGGGAGAGTCTAGATGAACATCTTCCTCAACTCCATATCAGTTGGTTTGGGATCAACCTGGGCAGCTAGATTTCTCCACCGGATCGCATACTTCTTAAACGACTCAGTTCTTTTCTTTTCAGCACGTTCGAGATCTTCGCGGGAAGGAGTGATGTCCATTATGAATTTGTACTGCTTCAGAAAAGCCTCGCACACTTCATCCCAAGTCTCCAAAAGGTTTATGCCCCTCGTAATGTATCACCTCAGGGCGGGGTCAATCAGACTAGCTTGGAATGATTGGACCATCAAGGGAATGTTGTCAACGTACAGAGTCATCCGCACCAAATACATCTGTAGATGAGCCCTTGGGCACGTTGTGCCCTCATACTTCTCGAACTCAGGCATCTTAAACTTCTTTGGCATCTTCACCCTAGAGTAGATTGAGAGACCTGTTGGAGACGAGTCTTGGAGACCTTGCACTTGCTTCAGTTTCTCCTCCAGCTTCTCGAGACGTTTTTCATGCTCTTTTTAAGCAAGTCATCAGCTTTGGTCCTTCGCATATGAGTGATAATGGGATTTGTAGCTGAGCCAACGCTTTTGGCAACAAGACACCAATAAAATTTAATATATTGAAAACAACTAAGAGCGTTGCTCGCGCTTAGGACCTGAATGCCGTGGAGCTATTGTAAAATGCAGAAGACTCGCTGAATTGTTGCTTGCGATCTGGAATGGTGAAGGGCACCAACAAACAGGAATGTCCAGCAGTGGCGACAAGTTTGCAAGCCTGGTGTGCTTTGACGAATAAGAGCAAGAGGCCTGCCGTAGGTGGATGAAGAGTTGTACGTTGGCGAAGACGAACTTGCTAATTTTGCTCGGAGCTACTTGGACGTCAAGTGAAACATGGACGGCATCGTGAGGGTGAGGCAAAGCAAAGGGGTTTGCTTGAAGTTTCTCGGACAGAATATTATCTTCCTCTCAATTGTTCTTTTTTTTTTCTATCCTCTTAGCCGAATTCCCTCTTCTTTTTGCCAAGAGTCCTCTCGTCCCTTTTTTTTCTCCAGGAAGCCGTCCCCCAGAATAAAATTCTCTCTCTTTCTCACGTTCCCCGAGTGTGTGCCTTCAATTTTCGATAGTCTCCCCCTGTGTTTCTTCTCTGAAGACCGTCCACCCCCCTCTCTATGCCCCTCTCTCTCTCTCTCTCTCTCTCTCTCTCTCTCTCTCTTCGACCGAGAGCTTTGGCACTTTATAGATAGTGAAAGTAATATTCGGTCTTAGACCGCATATTACATCCAAAATTTTATTTCCTCTTCTCTTTATTTCCTATCTTGAACCAAATATACTTCCCAATATTTCGCTCAACCTTTCTTTCCCGACTAAGGACAAAAAATATATATGCCCAAGATTTCCTCGATATGCAAGATGCTTATACTATCTAAATGCAAAATAATAAAATAAAGAAAATAAAAGATAAAAACTCTATTTTGACTAATGCAAAATGTTGTGCCAAAATTTAGGTGTCAACAACACCGCTACTTAATTTATTATAGAAGAAGGGAATCTTCTTGATTGTTATTCAAAAGATGAATGAAAAAAATTTTGCTTTTCTTGTGCAAAATTTATTTGTTAGAGATTGTGCTGGAACTTAGATTTACTTATAATTCATGTTAAATCTGGTTCACCGTTCAAGGTCGCGAATGACCCACTTGTTTGCCGTCCTAACTAGAAGAGAGGTCGCGAATTGAGGCAACAATCTCTCGTAAGCAGTTGATTCTTTGGTTTACACAAAAAAGAAGCAAGAGGAGGGAAATTTTGTTATTTAAGAATTCAAAATTATTAGAAAGTTCAATTCAAAAGCATTAATAAGTGTAGAAAAGCTACACATCACACGGACTTTGATGAAAGGGGAGATAAAATCAAGTTCAAATACCATACTAAACATTTGTGAGACCAAACTATCAGTTATTCTAAAAATTTAAGCTGATAAATAAAAGATGATCATGTGTACATGAAGAGTACATAAATTTACACATAAGGATGTGAGATATTTTAACCCAAAAAAGAAAAAAAAAAACTAGAACTGACTTGTAAGATATGACCAAAAATCCAAGTAGTTTATGGTATTAACAATAATTCCAATGGATTAGTGTGAGGTACTGCAGATGTCATCAGAAAAATTTATAGAAAATATTCCAACTTACCAAGTAACTTCTTCTTCTTCTTGCACGAACTTCCGTAGGCTTTTGCACGTTATGTTAATTTCATCCCAAGCAGTCTCTCTCTTCAACTTAGCAAAGTCAAACCAAGTCCCATCATATGTTGTTTAGAACAAGATGGAAGTAGCAGCACAAAAATGGCGGTATGAACGATCATGGGGTCAAGGAATTGTGAGGATTCTTCATCCAAAATTTAAGGGGGAAAAAAATGAACCGTAAATACCGCCGGAGGTCGTCTTATCTCTTTGCATGGTACGCAAGCCCCAATGGGTCCCGCCCACGTCGAGCAATGCTTGGATGGAAGATTCCCATGCCTTGTCTGACTTTTCAAATGTCTTCCCCATTATAAATTCCTCCTCCTCCTCCTCGCATCGTCCAAATCTCTCTCCCCCTTTTCCTGAAACCCTTTGCAATGATTCCTCCAACAACCTCGTTCGATGCTGAAAGGCCCCTCTTTTTGGCTCTCTCCTTTTTCGCGATCCTCGCTGCCTTCAGCGGCGGCCCTTGCGGAGCAGTGGCGCAGAGCAGTAGCAACAACAATGGGACAACGATCCCGGTGAACGTTGGGGTGGTTCTCGATCTGGAGACGGGGGTGGGTCAGATGGGATTGAGCTGCATTAACATGTCTCTCTCTGACTTTTATAGTTCAAACCCTTCCTACAAGACCAGGCTCGTCCTCAACGTAAGAGATTCCAAACAAGATGTCGTTGCTGCTGCTGCTGCAGGTTCTCTCTCTCTCTCTCTCTCTCTCTCTCTCTCTCTCTCTCTCTCTCTCTCTCTCTCTCTCTCTGACTGGTTATGTTGCTTGTTCAGAATTATACGACTACACCATTTTTTGGGTTAAAACTTTCGCCCTTCTGTCGATAGTATTGAAGCTTGGTTTGCTTAATCTCTGCTCGAACTTGGGAGTGCTTTGCTTCTTGGTTAATACACATATCTCGTAGAGGATGAAGAATCTTATGCGGCTGTCTGAGTGATGCAAGATGAAAACAATTGTACTATTTTTTTTTTTTACTATTTATCTTTTCATAGAACCAAAGATTAACATAGAGTCAGCACTTGAGATTCAACTTGATCGCTTTCACACTGGGAATGAGGTGTCTCGAAGTCAGAAGTATATCGATATATAGCCCAGTCGTGCGGACTTATGAGACTGAAAACTTGGCGCTTAAGCTTGAGAGCCAAGAGGATTCATGGGACTTGATCAATCCATGGAACGTGGTGCTTCTCCATAGGGGTGTCAAATGGATGAGTTGGGTCGGGTTTGGGTCAGGTCAAATATGAGACGACCCATATTTAACCCATTTAACACGTTTTGACCCATATTTATGCAGTACAAATATAATGACCAATAGCCAACCCGACACATACCCGACCCGATCTGTATTTTATAAAATGCACTAATATTCTAATTATGCAAATTCTCAGGTTTATTTAGCGGCTCATCGGTTCCGAACTAAATTGCAATTTTCGTTTCGGACGCATTCCGCATTTTCTAAAATTGCATTGTGGTCCCCAATTTCTAGATATTTGCAATTTGACCCCATAAGACTAAGGGTGTTTTGGTCTTTTTCTCTTCCCTCATTTCTCTCTCCTCTCCCTTTTTCCATGCGCCAATCTTCTCTCTCTCCTCTCCTCCCCTCCCCTTCTCTTTCTCTCCTTTCTCTCTTCCCCTTCCCTTCCCTTCCCTTCCCTTCTTTCCCGCTGACTTCCCCCCCTCCCCTTTTTCTTTTGAATCCGTCTGATTCTCTCTCCTCCCTCTCTCTGTGTTGGCATGAAGCCGTGCGAAGCTGGCCCACAGAGCAGGGCCCCGTCCCATCTCTCTCTCTCTCTCTCTCTCTCTTGCCTCTTGACCGTTTCTTCTTCTTTGTGGTGCTTCTTCGAGTCTTCGTCTTCTTCTTCCCAGCTTCCTCCATGGTTGCTGCTTCTTCTATATTCTGGCCCCTGCTCATGCTTCTTCTTCCACACGTCGTCGCCGCTCTACTGCTCCGAGCTCGCGCAACGCCACCGTCAGCTACCTCTGACGCTGCCCGAACTCCCGCATCATCGTCCTCTCTCCACGGCTCGACGAGAACGACGCCGCAAGAAGCCGACCCAGCCCTGCTCTGCCCCCACGCGTGGCCTCTATTGGAACTCGCCACTCCGCCAGTCGCTACCTCGCCTGCCACCGTCTGACCAATGCACCCATCGCGACGCCTCACCTCGTCCAGCCGTCGAAGGCACACAAGATGCAATGAGCGCGAAGTGAGCGAGGGGTTGAGGGCTTCGTTCATTTGAAGTTTGCAGTAAGAGTTTAAGAGTTAAAATATGGATCAAATATGGGTCAGTAGGGTGACCCATATTTTAACTCGGTTTTTTATTTTAATTTTTCATGATCCATATTAACCCATTTTTAAACAAGAGCGAATTACCCAAATATTTTTAAACCTATTAAAAATTGGTTACAAAATGGGTATGACACCTCTACTTCTCCACAAGGCTGGTCCTCGAGCCTAACATTTGACTTTGGAACCTTTTAATTTTATTATTTCCTTCTAATTTTTTGGGTATACTATTTCAGAAGCTATATCAAGAAATGATATTGGCGAGAATTCATCTTAGGGATTAGGCCCATGGAGATAGTTATTTCGATCGCACCTAATTGAAAATCTCCAATCTGCTAAACTTTGTCTTGAAGTTTTTTTCTCGTTTTTAAGGATTCAAGATCACTGGTATGGGTTATGGATTTTACATATACAAATTTATCTCAACCATCAATCACCATGTGAGCCTCATGATAAGATCCATGTAATTACTAGTTTATGTGATATCGATCAATCTGATTTAGCGACCACTTAACAATTTCTCGGTATCCACTGGTGTGGGTCAAAAGTTGACTTTGAATCGAAAAGTTCGACTTCTCTGTCATCTTGCATTTCATCACTATGCATATGTCCAAAAATTTATAGTTACAAAGTTTCATCTTGATAAGAACTGATTTCCACTAATGTTTTGGGATGGGAAAATATAGCCCGACTGCTATTGTTTGTTATGTAAATCTCAGAAAAACATGCTACATAGGTGCAATTCGATGAAAGGAGCCTATCGTTTTTGTCCTTTTCATATTAGAAAACTAATCACTTCAGCAAGGGTGATTGTTAGAGACAACTAATTGTTCTTTTTTCTCTCGTGCAAATACGTTCGCGGTAATAATCTCCACATAATTATGCCAATGTTATTTGTTTTTTTCCCTAGTCGAGCCAAACATTATGATAAGCGAGCTATGCCAAGTTGAGTAAGTAACTAATTATTTCTATCCAAGCTCTGTTATTATTGTTGAAATGAAACAACTTGAGTCCCAAGTTCAAATTATCAATACATGAAAGCTGTTTAATGTGGCTGCTGAGAGGCTTAATTGGTAATATAACATCATCAAGGTCTGACCTCAAAAGAAAATTAGAATCAGAATATAGAGTGGATTTTCTGAAGTCATGATATATAGATGTCAGCCCTCTTTTCTTTTTCTTTTTTTCTCTTCAACCGAAAGGGCCGACTTAACAATGAAGAGAATTCGACTTGATGTAAACCGCTTTCATTTTTTCTTAATTTACTTTAGTGGGAAGAATCAGTTTATTGTAGGTCTGCAATATCATTTGCCAAACAATTTATGTCTTTAAATAATATTTAAATGCAAGTTCATTTCCAACTCCAAACTCCTTTTTTGTTCTTAGACACTTAGAGTTTTTCGTATATCAAATTTCCATTGATTACGATCAATACTATGCCTTTTCCAATAAGAACTTCCATTATTTGCCGCATTGTTACTGTTTCGCCGTCTTTTCTCGTTCATCCTTGCAGCTCTTGATCTGATAAAGAATAAGCAAGTCCAAGCCATAATAGGCCCTGAAGGTTCAGTGCAAGCGGACTTCATTATTGACCTTGGAAACAAGTCTCATGTGCCCATCATCTCTTTTTCTGCTACTAGTCCTTCCCTCAGCGCGATTCGGAGTCCGTACTTCGTTCGAGCCACGCAAAATGACTCGTCCCAAGTGAATGCCATAAGCGCAGTCGTCCAAGCTTTCGGCTGGAAAGAAGCAGTCCTCATATATGTGGACAACGAGTTTGGAGAAGGCGTCATACCTTCTCTTACTGATGCTCTGGAAGAAATCGGCACACAAGTACACTACAGGAGCCTCATTTCTCCTTTGGCCACGGACGATCAAATCCTGCCGGAACTCTACAAGTTAATGACGATGCAAACGAGGGTCTTCATTGTGCACATGTTACCTGCGCTCGGTTCTCGGCTATTTGCCAAAGCAAAAGCGGCGGGAATGATGAGCGAAGGTTATGTGTGGATCTTGACTAATGGAATTACTGACCTATTGAGTTCTGTGGATTCGTCTATTGTCGCTGGTTCGATGCAAGGAGTACTGGGCATCAAGACTTACATCCCAGACACACCAAACCTGGACGACTTCATGGTCCGATGGAAGATGAAATTCCAACAAGACAATCCATCCGTCGTTAATCCTACATTGAACATTTTCGCATACAGGGCTTATGACGCTGCTCGGGCTCTGGCAATGGCCGTCGAGGAAATGGGTAAGACGAATTTTACCTTCCAACTGTTGAATGATACGACAAATGCAACGGATCTCGACACTATCGGGGTCTCTCAAAGTGGTCAGAAACTTCTCCAGGAACTAGCCAATGCGACATTCACCGGCCTCACCGGAAATTTTACACTTATCAACGGGCAGCTAGAGTCGTCAGTGTTCCAGATTGTTAATATCAATGGAAAAGAAGCGAGAGGGATTGGGTTTTGGACGCTAGAAAATGGGCTGCTAAGAGATTTGCATTCATCCAATACAAGCAACTATTCCACTTCAAAGAGTAATCTCAGATCAATAATATGGCCAGGAGATTCGACCTCTGTCCCCAGGGGATGGGAGATTCCCACAAATGGGAAGAGGCTGAAAATTTTAGTCCCCAAGAAGGACGGTTTCACTCAATTCGTAGGGGTGACTCGAGATCCTAGCACAAAGACAACCCAAGTCACTGGTTACTGTATCGACATTTTTCAAGCTGTCATAGAAAAATTGCCTTATGGTGTGGCTTATGACTTTATACCGTTTGAATTACCTAATGGAAGTAGCGCCGGCAGTTACAACGACATGGTCGATCAAGTATTTTACCAGGTGAGCAAGTGCTCGATTTCATTGGATTACATGTTGAAACTTACTCTGCTATCAGCTGGTTGCTGAAGAAAACATTCCCCTTCCTTGTGCTGGAACAGAATTTCGATGCATTGGTGGGTGATACCACGATCATTGCGAACAGATCGTTCTACGTGGACTTCACCTTGCCATACACTGAGTCGGGGGTTTCAATGATCGTGCCATACAAGGACAACAAGGGCAATAATGCTTGGGTTTTCTTGAAGCCACTCACTTGGGACCTTTGGTTAACTACTGGATGCTTCTTTGTGCTTATAGCATTGGTCGTGTGGATTCTCGAACACCAGATTAATGAAGATTTTCGGGGTCCGGCCACGCATCAAGTTGGCACAAGCTTTTGGTTCTCCTTTTCAACCTTGGTCTTTGCACAAAGTAATCACCCTTCACTTTAATAAATCAATGGAATAATACAATTTACATATCGTTCTTCCATAATTTAGCTGCTTTCCCTTAATCTGGATTGCAGGGGAGAGAGTACTTAGCAATCTATCAAGATTTGTTGTGATCGTGTGGGTTTTCGTGCTACTTATATTAACGCAAAGTTACACTGCAAGCTTGAGCTCTCTTTTAGTGGTGCAAAATCTTCAACCAACTGTAGCTGATGTCGATCAACTCCAAAAGAGTGGAGAAAAAGTGGGATACCAGCATGGCTCTTTCGTTCGTGATATGCTAATGCAGATGAAGTTCGACGGTTCCAGACTCATATCTTATCAGTCTGCTGAAGAATGTGATGCGCTTCTCTCCAACGGAAGTGCCAAGGGCGGGATTGCAGCAGCATTTGATGAAGTTCCTTTTATTAAACTTATTATTTCTCAAAATTGTAACAAATACACCACGATCCCGACCTTTAGAACTGCTGGATTTGGTTTCGTAAGTCCTCAATCTCTTATTTTTACCCCCAAATTCTTCGATTACTAGGATTATTCTATGATTGAAAAATCTCATGTCCTGCTTTTGGTTTACAGGTTTTCCCCAAAGGATCTCCGCTCGTACCAGACATTTCGCAAGCAATCCTTAGCGTAACTGAAGGGTCTCAAATGACAGAAATTGAAAACGCTTGGTTTCCAATGAATTTCAACTGCCAGGATTCGGCTAACTCGATTTCTGCCAACAGCTTGGGCCTCAACAGTTTCTGGGGCCTGTTCTTGATTGCCGGAGCTGCTGCAGCTTTAGCTCTCCTCATTTTCATGGTCATGTTCGTCAAAAGAAACTGGCATGTTATCACAAATTCTTCAGGTTCATTCTGGGAGAGAATTGTTGCTCTGGGAAGAAGATTTCACCAAAGAGATCTCAGTTTCCATACTTTCAAGAAAGCCATATCTAGCGATAAAAGTATGGAAGATGGTGCCAATGAGACTGCAGCTATTGAAACTTTAGAGAACACCTACTCTCCACCACGTCCGTCAAGCAGCTCTAGCCAAATGGACAACGTGCTAACCAATGAGCAAGGTACACCATCTGCAGAACAAGCACTTCCAAATCATGTAGATGAAGGGTGTCTTGAGATACCAATAAACGTCGAGCTTACAAACATAAATCACTGAGTTACATGCCTCTGTAATTTTACATGGATGGACAAGATCAATTGACCCCGTCACATGTAAAGTGCTCCAAAGTATCTGCTTTATTATTTAGGACGGTGTTTGCTAGACTAGGAATGTGATTTCAATGAGTGTCTAGATTTTCCAACTTCTGTATAAGGGTATGAATTTTATTCGCTTTCTTTATTAATTTCAGTTACACTATTAAAAGATGCATAGGACTTCTTCCTCAACATGCACTTTTCTAGAATCTGCCTATGGAAGAGACAACTAGGACAAGGTCAGCATAAGACTAACTTATAGCTGTTTCTTGAGAACAATGATATTAGAAGTATTATAACTTTCGTGCAATGATCATTTAGTGTCAAAGAATTTCTAGTAATTGCTTGAGTGCCAAATCAGTGAAAAAAAAATTATCATTTAAGTGTCTTCAATAACAAATTTGTGGTGATTCGTCTTATACAACTTTTTTTATTAAGTTTTGTCTTTCTGACGCGAAATTTAAAAAAAAATTAAAGTCCAATGTGAACAAATCCTTTGATCTAATCCTCGTTGACAACTGCCATACCCCATCTTCTCCATGTTCGGCTCGACCTTCAACTTCTTCATTCACCTTCATCTTCATCTTCAGCCAACAATTTTACATTATTCTTCTTTTTCTTCTTAAATCATTTTTCTTAACTACCATTTAATCATTTTTCTTATCATTATGGCCGCTGTGATTGCTTGGTGTGTGGTCCTCTTTATGCGAGGATCTGAGATGGTCCACGACGAAATTGGCTCCAAACGAGCCCAATTGCAAAAACATTAAATTCATTTTCCTGAAAACGACTAGAAAAAGTCGTAGAGGGAAAAAAGAAATCGAAGGCAAAACATTGTTTTCCATTCTTCATCTATCGATTGCCCCAAAAATTCAGAAGGTAGAAGGTAAATTGCCCCAATTTGAGGAACTCGAGTTAAGATATACCGGATTTTGCCCCGTATTCATTGATATGGGACTAATATATGGTCAAAGGATGTCGTTTTTGTTTTTTTTAAATAATGTAACTTCACTTTGTGGGCAAGCCACATTGGAGTTGAGGAGGCCATGAAGAGTCAGCTTTTAAAGAGTTAAGCGATGTAAATTTTGGGAAAGAAATTTCCTTAAAGGGAAATAATTGTAACGGCCCATTGGGGAGGAGAGAGGCATGGGCGCTAGTACGGATCGGGCTAAGCTACCCCAATTCTTCTTTTAGATATTGTTTTAAAAATTTTAATATTAATCTTTTTAGGAATTTCGAATTTTAACCAATAATAATAACTTTAGAAAAATAATTTACCAGACCGGTAAACTTATATGTAAATAGTGGGGTTCATAATTTTTTTATTTTCTAATCCAGACCTACTTTGAATGAAAAATCAAAGTCCAAAATAGCTTAGGACCGTAAGATTGTGCCCAATTTCGAGAAATCAGACTTGTAAATCGATTCTTTCTCGGTTCAGCATAACATGAAAAACATTTACATGTGGGTTTTCAAGGAAAGGTCTAAAAATGCTCTCGACAAGATGCAGCTAGGAAGTTACATGGATGGGCATAGTCAGCAAGGGGGACGTCCATTTCCCTTTAATGTAGGTAGGGGTTATCTTTGTTGTCAAAGGATGCAAAGGAATGGCTAATTAAATATTAATCCATGCTTTCATCTAACAACTTAAATTTTTTAGACAGTTGGTAGTGGTCCTACAAAATTTCACAAGCCTCTCCAATCCCTAATGCATTCATGGGATTGACATGGTACAGTAAGCCCAAAACGGGCACCGGCAAAAATGTGAAGGACGTCGGAATTGGCATCGTATGGAGGCGTAGGAATAAGAGAATGGGAGCGGAAGAGATGATTAAGGCATAGAAAGATAAAAGAAGGAAAGCGCGACCTCTAAGGAAAAAGGAAAAAAAGAAGAAACAAAACAAAACAAAAGTAAATCAAAGAAAATGAGGGACCAGTATTCTAGAGTCGTAAGAGAAGTTAGGGGTCATACAAGAGGTAATATGCTAAAAAAGAGAGGAAGTGTGTGTGTTTAAGCTAAATGAAGAGTGGAAAAAGCGAACAAAGTAAAAAGGTGAAAGAGAAACTTTTGGTTGTTTTGTAGCTGAAGACTAAATTAAGCAAACAAAAGAATTGGGTGTGCTTGTGAGTGAACATCAAGCATGTAGTGTCATTGCATGTGAGTGGTTTGGCTTCTTCGTTTCTAAAGTTGCTCGCTTATGTTGAAAAACGTTTTTAATTTGTTGTGCCACACATTCTACTAACAAATATCGGGAGCCAAATGCTCGATTAATATACAAATTACATCAAAAAGCTTATGGTGAAAAGGTTTTGACATAGGGAAATATTGTGCATGCCATAGACATGATAAAAGCTGGAAAAAGGAAATTCCTATATATTGTTTCGTGAGTTTGTCGAGCATTATATTATGTTTCATCTGTGGATTACTCTGCCTTTTGTTTTCCTTCCCGATCTCGCTCAAAAGATGATTTCATTCGAAATGAAATGTATTACATGGTTAGGTTAGGTGGCATGGTAATCCTGCTAGAATTGTTATCGGACTAGCTCTTGAATTTTCATTGCACTCCCTTGGTATATTGGATATTATCTTATCAGAATGTTTTCCTCCCCTCTTCCGGTGTTCTTTCTTTTCTCTTTCTGTTGCCGATCTTGGCATCCCGCTTCTGGTTCTTCCCTTTCCCTACTCCTCCTCATATTCTTCTTTTGCTTCCAAATCTGCCACTGCATTAGGAAGAGATTGATCAATAGTAATTTTCCAAAGGTGCTCCAATAAAGAAAACAGAGATCCTGACGTTTTCAAAATCCGACGGATGATGCAACTCGTGCTTTAAGGAGGTAAAACCCTTCAGGATCAATATTGATTCAAGGACACAACAAGTGGAGCCAAAATCCAAGGACGAAAACTAGCAGGATCATCTTTTCAAGGACCCCGTTGCTGTGGGTTCGGACCTAACGTGTCGCGACCTCCTCGAAGGTGCACCACCTAAGGGTTCAGCTAATGGTTTACTAAGCCTAACTTAGCTCGAGCTCTCCCAAGCCCATACCAATTCGCGATTTAGGTTTCACTTCTTAACATGCAATAAATTTTTAATTTGGAATCGCCATTAATCTATTTATGGTGGGTTGGTTAGAAACCCATGTAAGGCATCGGGAGTCATACCTCACTCCTATGAACCAGAGATCTAGGACTCGGGGACTTGGTTACGCTAAATTACTCTAACGCCCTTTTGGTACCTTTTCATTATTTTCAATACTTCGCAGGCAGTCTGGATTTATTTTAATTCTATTCCTAACATGCAATGGTGACCACTCAACTTAAATAAAAATTCAAGAAAGGAATGCAATAATAAAACAAATCAAATCATCTAAACAAAATCAAATAAAATCAAACCAAAATCAAATCACATCTAATTAAATCAAAATCAAATCACATCTAATCAAATATCAAATAGAATCAAATCAAATCAAATCTAATCTAATCTAATCTAATCTAACAAAATCAAATAGAAATCTAATCTAATAAAGTATCAAATAAAATCTAATCTAACAAAATCAAATAAAAATCTAACAAAATCAAATAAAATCTAATAGAATAAAATAAGATATGCATGAAAATCAACAAATCTAATGCAATATATGAAATGCAATTTTTTTGGAATTTTTATGATTTACTTAGCCTAATTATCCATAGCTAAATATTACCTAATCTAAATTAGGACACCAAATATGTCAATTCCTAATTTAAACTAAATCTTACTCAACCAAAGATAATGTCCTATAATGAAATCTAGCTAAAAAAATATCCTAACAAAAATATCTAATATGCAATCTACACTAATTATGCCAATTTTACCTAATCATGCAATTAATCTAAACATGCGATTATTTAAATAAATGTGCAAATTCTAAATCTAAAAATGCAATTCCCAATTTAAACATGAAATTAACCTAACGATGCAATTTTAAACCTAAACATGCCATTAATCTAATTATGCAACTAACCTAAATATGCAATTAATCTATTATGCATGCAATGCAACAAAATTAATTCAAATATGCAAAATTAGCTAAGCATGCATAAAAAGCAAATTAAACAGAAAATAAGCAACTAAGCACCCAAAAGTTAAATTCTAAAAAAATGATTTTTTTATATTTTTATATTTTTTTAAAACGAAAATCACAAAAAAATAGAAAACAAATGCAACCGGGTCGGGAGCCGAACCGGGCCGGTGCGGTCCCGACCCGTTCAGGACGAGTCGGATCGGGCTGCGCCCGATCCGCTCGCCAAGGCCAGCGAGGAAGCTGGGCTGGGCGCGCAAAGGGCCCAGACCCAGCTCCTCTGATCCTCCTTGTACCTGCAGCCCACACGCAAAAGCAACAAGAACAAGCCCAAACAGAAATCAGTCCAACACAAATAAAGCCCGTCCCCTGCACAAAAGTCGTCCAGCCCACACGAAAATAAAACCAAAAGCAACTTGCAGCCCATGGCCAACTTCGGTCCAGTCTCAGCCTTGGCCCATCTTTGCGCAAAACAAAGTGAAGTCCAGAAACCAGCCCGCGCGAAAAAAAAAAAACTCGGCCCAAGGCCACTTTAGTCCAATTCAGCCCAGCTGCTCCCTTCCTCGCGTGGACCTGCAACAGAGGACTCACGAGCAACCCTTCTCCAGATGGCGTGTCAGGCAGCATGTATTTGCAAGGAACAAGTGCAAATCATCACAAAAAATTGACGCAACTCAGGATGTGCAGCAACAAGGGGTTTGTTCGTAGGTAAAAAAAAACAAATTATGGGTCTTATGTGCATCAAGAACAACCAACATCATCACAGGGGCAAAGAAGCATCATGAAAGCTTAACAAAAAATTCAACCGAACCCAAATCACAGTAAACTCGAGGCAAATATATGATCACGGGAGGAGAAAAATAAAATAGCAATTCTCCCTACACGGCTTGGGAACAACGGCGAGAAGGTGCACTCAAACGAGCTTGAGCCGAACCATTCTTAATTTGCGGAATCGCCCAAAAACCGTGATCCTCGGGATACCACACATATCAATTATAATCGAGACCCACCTGTGAGCAGAGACAAGAAGATATCGTCGCGCCGCCGAAGGTTCACGCCGAAATCAACAAACTTCGGTCTCAACTCTTTTTCCTTAAACCCTCTCTATTTCTCGTCCCTCCCCCTCACTGTGCGTCCCTTCTACCGCCTGCGTGTGTGTCTCTTTTTCTTTTCTTTTTTTTCACCGTCTCTCTCTCTGGACGTCTTCTTTTTTCCGAAAAGTCTTCTCCTCTCTCTCTCTCTCTTTCTCTCTATCTATCTCTCTCTGTTTGCGTCCAATCCTCCCGAAAAAGTCTCCCCCCCTTCTCTGACCGAAAACCCCTCTCTTTTAAGCCAATAAAATCAAATATTCGGTCCATAGTGGACCGAATATTGCCCTCCCCTTTTCTTTTATTTTCTTTCCCTTTTAACTCTTAAATGAAATATGTCCATTATACCTCCTCCTTTCTTATTTCCAGAATTAACGCTACCCAATATTTGCACAAGATTTTTCTCGATATGCCCAAAATTTCCTAATTAATGAAATGCTAAAAAAATAAATAAAAATAAAATTCCTATTTTAAATAAAGCTAAAAATTTAGGTGTCAACATAACGCTTCTAAAATAGACAGATATTAATGCAAAATAGATCAGATGGGACCAAAACATAAAGCCTAACTACTGGCATCCGGATAAAAAAAAAACCAAGTTGACGAGTTTGCTGGCGAATTTATGCTACGCAAGAAATGGATTTCTCAGGCCGAAGGCTGTACCAAGCTGATATCCGTCACGAGACTTACGTTCTTTATATGCAACGCCAGTTTAGTTTGTCCTACCAAATTGGGGGCTAAGCATTCTTCATACTTTTTGCACCTAACCATGTAAGATTCTGCTAGATTTGAACTGTCTTGTTGTCTCCGAAAAGGCACGAGAGCTGCGACCCATTCAGCTCATCTTCTTGGCGTCTCCAAATCTATCTTTCGTCACAGAATTTTGAGAGTGTCGGTGACCAGACCCTTTCGTTTGCTTCCCTACCACTTAATAACACTCGGCGAAAAGCTCCAATCTCCTTGGAGCTTTAGTGGTCCGCTGCAAAAATGACATATATTTCATCGTAATCCTCATGCAACATGTGGTGACTAATAAAAACACAGAAGGATTTATGATCAAAATGGAAGATTTACTCGCATTCTCATCCAAAAGCTTGGCGCACTCTCGAGCACTCGTCAGAAGCGCGCCAACTACAAAGTTGTCCATCGTTTTTGGTTATTGGTTTTCTATT
Source organism: Melaleuca quinquenervia (assembly GCA_030064385.1). NCBI lineage: Eukaryota > Viridiplantae > Streptophyta > Magnoliopsida > Myrtales > Myrtaceae > Melaleuca > Melaleuca quinquenervia. Next base: position 9,759,674 of record CM057720.1, read on the forward strand.
TTACCGCTCTCCTTATTAAGTGCAACCATTTTCATTCGCTTACCAAAATGCAGAAATTGTCATTCTTACATAAATGAAAATCTTCAAGACATATCAAATAAGCAAATTGCTGTTGAGACCAGAGGCCCAGCTCTGATAACAAATGTTGAGTTGTAAAAGCGTGACTGAAACATCAATTATTAAAGAAGACACGCAAGGCATACTTCAAGAGAACACTTTCTTGTTGATGGAGGCACTTTCTATATTATTTGATTGGGAGAACTCTCACGCACACGTTTGTGTGCCCAGCACACTTCCATACTAAGCTCAAGCATGCAATCTTAGATGGATACCAAGCTCAGGCTCTGCAATTGAGGGTGATTGGGTATCTATAGGTTTAAAGAAGTGTTATACCTCCTGAAATATCTAAATACTTCTAATAAAATATTTTTAGAAATATTTAAGATGTTTCTAGATAACGTCTCCTTAGAAATATCTAGATAATTAATGTCTCTCTAGATAACTCTAGAGAAAATATTTTCCTAGTTCTCGTGAAATATCATTCAACAAATTATCTAAATATTCATGTAACTCCGAAATATCTAGAATTCTTAAGAGAAGAGAGGATGTGTATTTCTTCAATAATTACCTTGTTTTACGTGTGCAAAAATCATAAATGTGCGAAAACACCAAAAGAAGAATTTACTAAAAGTGGAAATAGAAAAGGAAATTTGGGATAATTGTAAAAATGTTCAATGTACCACCATCAATACGCAATCTAGATTCTCGTACAATGTTTGGTGATAGATTTGGTCTCTAAGCAACCTCCAGTCATGACACCAGGACAAAAAGTGCGCGTCCCATCTATATATCAATGCAAAATTCTAACTAAGCTACGTAGCAAAGACGTGGCGCTATTGCTATTGTTGAATTTTGATCCCTAAATTAATCTTTGATCCTGATTTTAGGACAGCTTTCAAATTTTACCATCCAAATGCAAACAAATGGTGATGAGTAAGTACCAAGATTAACATGTAGCATCGATGTTTTATAATTAGTGCAAAAAGTTGCTAGTAGCATCCTCAAGGACTGGGCCGGATTTGCTACAGCTCTGGGCTTACGTCATTAATTTTGCACTGTCCACACCACATGTTAATCTCTGACACTTGGTCACAAAATTTTTCTCTGTAATTGGATGGAAATATGGAATTTACTGGAAATGGGGACAAGAATTTGGCTCGGATGCCAAATTTGTCGCAGAAATAATGAACGAGGAACCAAATTGAAGATGAGCACGGTATAAGGACCATCTCTGCAATTTCTTCTCAAATTATTTTCAATCTCTTATCAATTTCACATGTTCATCTCCGGTACTTAGTCAATATTTTCCAGTCATATTTGGATGACAAAGGAATTTGTCTCGACACCAATGATTGGAGATTTGTTTAGAGACTAAATCTGTTACGAGAGAAAGTATGGGCAATTGTCGAAAAGGTCTTAAACCTTTTGCAACTTTTTTTTTCGAATTCATTGCGAAACATTTTATAATTTTATCAATTTAGTCTTAAACCTTTTGAAATATTGTCAATTCAGTCCGAAACTTTTTAAAATCTTGCCAATTCGACCTTAAAAATTTTAAGGTTTCAAACTAAATTGGCAAGATTTCAAAAGGTTTAGGACTGAATTGGCCAAAAAAAAAAGAAAATTTCAAAAGGTTTAGAATTAAATTGGCCAAAAAAAAAAGTTTAGGACTTAATTGACAAGATTTTAAAAGGTTTAGAACTGAATTCGTAAAAAAAAAAGTTTAAGACTAAATCGGTAAACTTGCAAAAAGTTTCGGATTTTTTTCGACAATTGTCCCACAAAAAGTGCCCTGACTATAATTAAAAAAAGAAAAAGAAAAGAGTATACAGATCATAGCTTCATTTGTCCATTTGCTATTGGAAGTTAGCTTCTTTTCAAAACGAAAAAAGAAATTCCCAGAAGTCCAACAGGGTGCGTGTGAGGAATAAAGACTAACTCTATCGTAAAGAAATAATGACAAGGCTTCTCCTTTTCCCCTCCTTTGTTTGAATTCTATTAATGGGAAAACATTTTCTTTGCTAGATTGCTGGTGCATGGCACGTTCGGCAATTAAATGGCATTGTTTTCTGCTATGGACCACGCTTGCTATGTGGTACATGGGGGCCGTATCAATGGAGGTGCAATGTCATACTTCATGAATTTCATTTGCATTAATCATGGGACACGATTCCTGCATCCGACCTGAATTGCCAGAGCATTGGGACAGTTGTCTAGTTACACAACTACGTTGTTTACTCAAAACTCAGATCATGTTCAGGAATTTGCGATTCAGATTCCATCCAAGCGAGGATTCAAGAACAACATCAGTCTATCACTTTAGGTCAAGATCTCGATTTTCAACGACGGATTTGGAAGATGATCAAATCTTAGAAATGTGGATGTGTTATTTTGGATCAAAAGTACTCTCCCATTTTTCTTCGGGGACTGCGCTAGCAAATAATACTAGTTTCGAACTGATGTTGCTAGATTCATGAAAAGAGAAATTGAGAAATACTCATGCTTATTATGCTAATTTAAAGGGAAAAATGACAATAAAAGATAATAACTTTCATACAATACTGATTTTGATACCACGACATTTAACCATATTATTTAACTATCAAATCGAAAAAAAAAATTGGATAATTTATATGTGGCTGTTTTTTTAACTATAAAAACTAAGTCCAATATGGATTATGAGGTGGCTGGACTCTTCATGAACGACATTGTATGGTTTACTATAGTTCAATTGGGGTCATGTGCTAGTCTCTCCCGAGATATAGGGCCTCGACCTTTGATGCCGTCTGGGCACGGAACGCCCATAGTGAATTCCTCGGTCATTAAAAAAAACAAAAAAACAAAAACCTCCTTCATTTTGTCATTTAACAACTACAGAGCAGAGCCTTTCCAACTGTTCCAAGTTCAGATTGTCTCCATGGAGTTCGATGAATTCTAAATATAACTCCAATTCTTTTTCTGAGTTGTCTTATACTTTCTTTCTTCTTCTTTCCAACTGCGTTGCTGCTTGCCAAATTCCATTGCCATTGGTTGCGCTGTGAAGTGGGGAATTGAGCTTGCAAGGAAGCTTTGGTCGAACCGCCTTTGCCATGGTTGCAGATCTGGAGATGTACTGGAAGTATCTGTTCTCCCAATCTGGAGATGAAGCTCTTTATGGTCGCGGCGTCGAGAATCGATGGGGTGAAATTGGGGATGAACCCCAACCCAAGAGGTTGCCGAGCCCATATCTGGCTTCGACCGAAGTGACGGCCTTCATTACCTTCCTCATCTTCGTCAATACTTCATCATCTTCCACCTTTTATTCTTCTTTTATTGTCTACAAATTGGAATATATATATATAAGTAAACTTTTTGGTTTAACCTATTTAATCATAATATTTTTTGTTGATTTGTCAATATCATCATTCTGGTTGATAATTGCTAATACGGGCACTGAACATCCTACATAATGTAATTGACACGAATGTGGACAATTCTAGCAATTTCTTTTGAAAAATTTATCATTCTTTTTTTTTCTCACGCCTCGATACCAATTACCATTGTCCAAAGCTGACAAGGGCTGCAAATACCCTTATCAGCCATAGTGAGGGCTGACGAGGGCGCTTCGACTTTCATCTATGGCTAGCCACATCGATTGGCCATCACAAAGGTCACATACTAGCACAAAGATACAACCAAAAAAAAAAAAGAAAAAAGAAGTTTAAAAAGAAAAAAATTGAATTGTTTTTTAAAATATGAAAATTATCTATGTCAACATTCACCGTATCAAATAAGATGATCAACATCCACATTAGCAATTTACAACCAATATTGGCTCAAAAAAAAACTATAATCGCAAGTGGGCAAAAAGTTCAAAACTTAATCTACCAAATTTAGATCCCCAAAAAAAAACTATTAAATTAAAAAATTTGAGACTGAAATCGACGTATGCATAATAGGTTTAGTTATTTTCCAGTAATTATCCCCCATCCCAACAGGTGCTTGTACTCCTGTGCAATCGAATTATAGCCCGCTCAAAAGTCTTATTATAAGTCAATCACGAAAGGAAAAAGGGAACCCTCGAGTCTAGAATCCAATGTAATGACTCCCCTAATTGTACTTCCACGAGGCGGCTTAAGCACAAAATGCTCTCCATAAAGTCAGCCCTAATCATGACCAAATTGCCACACGAAATCCAAAGTTGCCTTCCACCTAAGCATCTCATCATAATGATCACCAGTTAATCACACATTAGGAAGAGCACGGTCTTTCTTTTTTATACTTCCTAATTGCCAAAAGAGAAGATGCCATCAAAACAATTAACGTGATTAGCCCATCATGAAAGCTAATCTCCGGATGCCATGCATTAATTCCCCTCGCATTTTTCTTATCTTCTCATTTTTGGCAAGAAAACATTTTTTCTTGTCCTCACTCATCCACTTCTAGTGACCTTTGTTCTAATTCAAATCGATACTTTTTACCACTTTCCTATAATAAATTGTCAACTAGACTTCAAAGGGTGGACCCATTTCCTATTTATTATCTCCACTTTTTTTCCCTTTATATCTTTTTCACAGGCATCACTGTCACGACCCAATATATAAATTTATTTTCTTAATTGCTTGTGTTTTTTCTTTCCTTGTACTTTTTTACTAAAATATGTCATGGGGACCCTCTTCGTTTTCTCACCTCATTGCCTGTTATGACAGTCGAAGACATCGACGTCCTTACCCGAACTCGTTGTCCTAATACTATAGAGGGCAAACGATGGCACGCATTGAGGGTCCCCCGAAAGGATCATTGTCCTCTACTAAAACTATTTCCTGGGTGAGAGTGTAATGAGTGATTTTCCCAACAACTTTTTCCGTATTCATAATATACACATTTCCATTATAATAAATCTGTTCGAATGGATTGGCCCAATGAGAATTATAAATTGACGTGATTCTATAATCGTGCAATAAGATCAGTCAAAGTTTTTCACCGATTATGAGCAACTAGTTATACGAAAAGAAAAATTTCCCGAAAAATAAACATGCGATTGGTTGTGCGACAAGTTGTTTACTTAATCATCATGGTATTTGCATGGCTAAATAATTTGTCCGGAAGCTGCTCCTGAGGGTTAGTATCCCCATTCTGTGTTGCGGCCATAAATTTGTGTGCAATCTATTCTGTCATATGCATATTCTATCAAAATTGCAGGTTTAGCTCCTCGATTTGCTCCATGCTTCTCACACGCTCGATAAAGAAATCAATTTGGTCAGTCCTCTCTTCTCTCCTCTTGTCTCCTTCTACTGATAAAAAAGATTATTTTGGTCAATCCCCCTAAGAAAGCCTTATCTAGAAAATTTGTCGAAAGATCTGGAGTTGGTGAATTTGCACTCCCCCTTTCGTAATCATTGTTGTTATAGTAATGCGACTGAGAGCTGGAGCTTTTACCTGGAGTCAACGTGAAATGTTTGCTCCTCTTGCTCAGGTGGTCCATGTTCTTAAGTCTCCTTTTGCTCAGGCGGTTTTACTGATTTTGACCTTTGATTTCTCTCACAGACCTTAACTCGTTCTCCGAGCCGAAATTATGCACCAAGTGGGCATTGGGCAAAGGGAAAACCTTATTTTTCTTTTGTAGTTCCCTGATCTTGCAAGGAAGGGAAGCGGGAGCGAGAGGGGAGAGAGACGGAGTGGCTTTTATCTTGGAATACTTGCCCACATGCTTGAGTGAGTGAGTGGCAGTGTAAGAAGGGTCTTTCACAGCTTCTGCAGCAGATACCTTCCCTCATAATGGAGCTTCTTCTCTCTTTAAGCATGTTGGTTGTGGCTTGTAAGAGGAGTGTGAGTCTTTTTGGGAAACATTAAAAGAACCTCTCAAGCACTCTCCTCTATTGGCTTTCTTTTCTCCGCCACATTAATCTCCAACGGTGAACGGAAAAGGCCCTTGAAATGCCTTCCTTCGAGTGTTCTTCCTTCACTGGACCCACATCTTTCTGATCAGTGTTGCAATGAGGGGATTCCTTTCATCATTCTGAGATCTGGGTTCGCACACAAAAGAGAGGATTTCCAGTCTCACTGTGCTCTTGGGGGTCTTTTTTCCTTGGTTGTTTGTTTCTGGGTCTCAAGATTTCCCAACGGCCTCACCGAAAAAATGGCTTCAAGATTAGATTTTTCAGATTGGTGGGCGAAGGAAAATAGGAAGGGAACGCCTGTGGTAGTGAAAATGGAGAACCCAAACTACTCCGTGGTTGAAATTGATGGCCCAGATGCTGCATTCAGGCCTGTTGAGAAGAGCAGAGGCAAAAATGCAAAGCAGGTGACTTGGGTCTTGCTTCTGAAGGCCAACCGTGCAGTGGGTTGTGTGGCTTGGTTAGCCACCGTGCTCTGGGCATTGCTTGGCACCATCAAGAAGAGGCTGATCTTCAGGCAAGGAGTGGCCATGGAGAGTGATAAAATGGGCAAAGGAAGGTTGCTGTTCAGAGTCATAAGAGCATTCTTGGTCACTTCTCTGGTAATCCTGGGTTTTGAGGTGGTTACATATTTAAAAGGTTGGCACTATTTTGAGCACCCAAACTTGCACATACCACAGACCACTGATGTCCATGGCTTGCTCCACACGATTTATGTCGCTTGGTTGACTTTTAGAGTTGATTACATTGCCCCACCAATTCAAGCACTCTCCAAGTTTTGTGTGGCTCTGTTCTTGATCCAATCCGTGGATCGGATGATACTCTGCCTTGGTTGTTTCTGGATAAAGTGCAAGAAAGTCAAGCCAAGGATCGAGGGGGATCCTTTCAAATCGGATGATGCGGAGGGAATTGGGTGCAAGTATCCCATGGTTCTTGTTCAGATCCCAATGTGCAATGAGAGAGAGGTAGCACACTGAAATTAACATTATTTCTCCTTAATTTCCTTTCTTTTTGTTTGTCTTGCCTCTCAATTCGGTCGGTACAAGTGCACAAAATCTTAAGTTGTTTCATTCTCAATTTTAAAAACCCAATTTTCTAAGCCAAATGAAGTGATAGAGGGTAAATTTTGCTGGAAATGTTTATGATATTAAGAATTGGAAAAGAGATATTGGGTCTTCAGTTCACTCTGCTAATCATGGCTGACATGTTGTAAACCACAATTTATACTTCCAAGGTGCGTTATGTGCACGTTTACTATCTTCAGATAATACAAACCATAGTAGGTCATGCGTGCATATAGAGATATTTGCATCAGAGAGCCCATGAAAGTGAAGTCACCCTTACAGAGACAAGTTACAGGAACAACTACTGACAAAAGAAAAGCTACAACGAGTCTGAGCTGGGTTCTTATGGTGATAGTGATTTTTTCATCCAATTTGTGTAGGTATATGAGCAATCTATCTCTGCTGTCTGCCAAATTGATTGGCCAAAGAACTATCTACTTATCCAAGTTCTTGATGATTCTGACAACGAGAGTATACAGTGCTTAATTAAGGCAGAAGTGGACAAATGGAGCCAGCGGGGCGTCAACATAATTTATCGACATCGTTTGGTTCGAACTGGTTACAAAGCTGGAAATCTCAAATCTGCAATGAGCTGTGACTATGTGAAGGGTTATGAGTTTGTGGCGATCTTTGATGCCGATTTCCAGCCAAATCCAGATTTCCTAAAACAAACTGTTCCACATTTTAAGGTTGATAGCATGTACGATTTCTCTGTTTTTATTTTGTATTTTCTTTTTCTCATTGTTAAAGCTGCATGAAAATTGACGTCACTTTCCTCTTGTGCATTTATTCGCAGGACAATCCTGAACTGGGATTGGTTCAGGCTAGGTGGGCTTTCGTGAACAAAGACGAGAACTTGTTGACTAGGCTTCAAAACATTAACCTGTGCTTCCACTTCGAGGTAGAACAGCAGGTTAATGGAGTTTTCCTGAATTTCTTTGGTTTCAATGGAACTGCTGGTGTCTGGAGGATCAAAGCTCTTGAAGAATCTGGAGGCTGGCTTGAGAGGACAACTGTAGAGGACATGGACATTGCAGTCCGTGCACACCTTAATGGTTGGAAATTTATCTTCCTAGATGATGTTAAGGTATTAACGGAATTCCTCTTTCACCTCTCTATCAAACTCAATTAATTCTTCATATATCAATTGCCGGTGACAACGCTCCCATGATTGGACAGGATATCACCAATTATTATGATTCATCTAGTGATAATTTCATCACATTCTTGCCTTCCAAGTTACAACTTTAAATAGCTCTTTTGGCCTCCTAATGTAAAGAATGAATTATAAGTCTCATGAGTTTCTCTCTCTTTCTGAACTTAGAATACTTGGGACTACGCTTCATTTCTTGACATTTCAGGTACTCTGTGAGCTTCCTGAGTCATATGAAGCTTATAAGAAGCAGCAACATAGATGGCATTCTGGTCCAATGCAACTTTTTCGTTTGTGTCTACCTGCTATTGTAACTTCCAAGGTACATCTCATTCTTGATATCCTTGTGTTTATACTTCCTTTATAAGATGAGGATACTCACAGAGCTTTCGACCTTTTCTCAACTCAGATCTCTGCTTGGAAGAAGGCAAATATCATACTCTTATTCTTTCTACTCAGGAAACTTATTCTTCCCTTCTATTCCTTCACCCTGTTCTGCATAATCCTTCCATTAACCATGTTTGTCCCTGAGGCTGAGCTCCCCATGTGGGTTATATGTTACGTGCCCGTTTTCATGTCGTTCCTAAGCATCTTCCCTGCTCCAAAGTCCTTCCCCTTTATCGTCCCTTACCTGCTGTTCGAAAACACCATGTCCGTCACCAAATTTAATGCAATGATATCTGGACTATTCCAGCTCGGCAGCTCCTATGAATGGGTTGTCACAAAAAAGGCTGGCAGGTCATCAGAATCGGACTTGCTTGCTGCCGCCAAGAGAGAGACAAAGAGCACAAACCAACAACAAGTCACTAGAGGATCCTCGGAAAGCGAGCTTCAAGAATTGACCAAGTTAAAGGAACAGCAAAAGGAAGTGACTTTTACCCCAGTTAAAAAGACCAACAAAATTTATAGGAAAGAGCTCGCTTTGGCATTTCTCCTGCTCACAGCTTCTGTGAGGAGTCTCTTGGCCGCCCAAGGAGTCCACTTCTACTTCCTGCTCTTCCAGGGTGTAACTTTCCTCCTTGTGGGCCTTGATCTGATTGGCGAGCAGATGAGCTAAAGTTGCTCGAGTCCTGATCTTACGACAAATTGGAAGTCATCAGACTAGAGAATGAAAGAAGCCAATACTAGCATCTGCAGCCCAAACTGAGGAAATTCTTCACCTCCATACTCGGTTGCGAAAATGGTAATTGTTCAGACTAAATAAGCTGAACCCTTCAGTCTCCAGTGTGAGCCTCCATAGGTTTTTATCTATTTTTTCCCTTTAATTGACTACTGTGTACAATAAATTGTCTCATGTTACTCTGATTCTTGTTGTTCGTTATAGGTTGGAGGGAAAGAAATTAATATCATATTCTAATCATTTTCTTCTTCTTTTTATCCTTTTTTGTTTTTCTAGACCTATTTGAAAAGAATTTCTTCCAGGGATGTGATTTGGCATCTTATCTTGGAAGCCATATTGTACAAGGAGAAAAATGACACAAAGTTGGGTGGTGTTTCAAAAGAGCTTGCTTGATATTATCTTTGCTCCTAGATACTTTTCTTCTTCTTCTTCTTCTTCTTTTTCTGTTCCTGCATAAAAAGTGAAGACGTGTGTAAGTTCTCTCATTTGCATATTAACAAAATATGTGGTGAGTGCACCGATTGGAGAAAACCTTTCTGGGTCTCCTTGTCCTTTACCCTTATCTCCTCTCTTGTTCCTTTTTCCCCTTTGCTTGCTTCTGCAATTGGTAGTGCTAAAGTCAAATACTATGTGCGCACACGTGGGGCTCGTGGTATATTGGAGCCTAAACGGAAGTGTCGGCAGGGCGGACTCTAGCGAAGAAAGTAAATCACGAAAAGCTTCGTGTTTGAGGTGGCGTTGAGGTTTTGTGAATTCAGTCATGGCTTCTGGTGTGTCCTCCTCCATTTATGGGGCTTGCATGATTTGAGGGCCTGATAAATCCTGGTGGGGGCATACGAGTTTTGGGAGTAGTAGGCTCATGGATGGTGTTGATGGAGCCACTTTGGAGATGGTGGGCTGGTGGGATGGGGACAAAAACTTCACCCTCCTCCTCTCACCTTAGAAAAACTTATCTGGGTGATGGGCTCCATCACATCAATGTTTTGTCATGAGAGAACAGAATCTTTGATTTGACAATCTACCTGTAATATGCCTTGGCATCCTCCCGCTCTATCTCAGGATATGCCTTGAGCTGGCCGTTTCTTCTGCTTAGTGTCTCGAGCACTTCTTTAATGTCTGCTGCACTTGTAAAACTCTTCAGCAAATGAGGCTGCTAGGGTGAAGAAGAAAGGAACACGGACCATAAAAACGATTTGCAGAAAATGACCATTAGCCTTTGTGCTTAGGACTTAATTCATTTACAAAAAAAAAATGGAATGATTTGGAAAATATTTTCCTAACTAATCAATATACAACGTTTTCATTTTCAGCAGCAATTTATATTTTAACCTTTTGTGGGTAGTTAATTGGGAAAAAATATCTTTCAAATCATTTATTATTTACAAAATAAACGGAGTTCAAATATGATAACATGACATGTTTATCATGAATTATCAAAAGCATATAATTTTGAATGTGAAAAGTGCACCAATCTGTGTCTCCATCACTAAGCACGATCGTATTCGGAAATTTCGCATTTAAGGTGACTAGAAACGCTCGCCACACATGTTGGATTGTGAGAAAAAGAAGTCAATCGATAATCGACGATAATGATTTCAGATCGCATGTTTGAAATTACCAAGAATGGAGAATCCTAGACCACTTCATTTGCAGGTAGATAAAAAGATTTTTAGTTTTATTTTTCCAGTGAATGCTGTGCACAACCACAGTTGCCCTTCTGATGGGTAACACCAAACTCAGGTGCTCCTTCAGATAAAGGTAAGAAGTGCATGTGATCATCTTGATCCTTAGTGACGCAGTCATGTCACATGTGACTTGTTCGAATTTGACGATGGAAAAGAATTGAGGTTGTCCTCTGCAAATTCACACTGTCTTCTGATAACTAGGTAGATCTTCTTCCTTCTCATCAACAGAGACTAATTATCAGAGAGGATCCTTTTGTCTGCTTGAGAATAACCCCATCTGCTCTCCTCAACTTCACTTCATGTTCATGACATCAATGCTTCTTTATGGGGTTGGAGATGGGCCAAGAACCTCATGTCCATATCGTCGTCGCTCTTAATGAACTCTTTCCTCACGTGATACAGGTGAAAAGTGGCAAACCGAGACTTAATTGTGCACACCAAACTCCCTCCCTTCAGAACCTACCAACGGGCAATGCATGGGAGAGAGGACTCTTTTTTGAGTCGGTAAAAGGAAAAGAATTTCCCTCGACCGCACTTCTGATCGGTGGATTACAAATGCTAACAAGACGCACTTTAAGTTAGGTTTGCTTGTTAATGACGTCCGTAATTTGTAACCGGCCCGATCAGAGGCACAATTGAAGAAATGGAGGAACTAAAGCCCCCTATTTTCTCCCAAAAAATAAAATTAGAGTGACGTCGGGATATATTAAGATTTGTCTATGAAAATAATGACGACTATAGCTGCAAGGCGGAGTTGTAGGCACGTGAGTCATGCTCGAGGCATCATAAGAACACGATGCATCTTTTAACATGTCTATTTAGTAAATTAATTTTAATTAAAGTATCATTTTTTTTAAAAGAGGGAGGGAGAAAAGAAAGGGGATCTCAACTAAATTTGCAGCCCCATGATTTAATGCCCGCTTGAACGATACAGGCCAACATCAAGGACAGGCCCCAACGATCTCACTCTATCCTTCCATACCATCTTAGTTGGAATTTAATAAAATGAAAATCATAGAATTGATTTTCAATTAATCTTTTAGTGGCCCAACCAGAAGGGCCGGCTCGTATATAAAAGAGCCGGCCCAATCCTGTTCGATAAGGTTACTTTGGGCCTAGCCAGTAGCAAAGCCCATTGACTTCTTTAGGGACAGATATTTTAGGTTCAAATAATAATTAAGGAAATACTTTGAAAGTGGAAAAATTTAATAATAATTTTTTTAATGATGATCATTTGTATAGCCTATGTAAATGAATGAACAAAAGAATTTATTTTCATTACCCATGAAAATGTTTAGGCATAAATTAGTATCAATATTAAAAATATTTTTCATCAACTAATTATTTCAAGTTATATAAGTTATAATTTCTAGGAATTTCTTTCACATAATTCATTTTTCGTGAAATAAATGGAGCTAAAATAGCAAAAACAGACCAAAAGTCTGAAACAAATGTCATTCCAAACACCCTTTTCATTTTCTGTGCAAGAGAGAAACATCAACCAAAAGTCTGAAATAATGTTTCGGTTTTTGTCCGCGACATTAGATTCTCTGCTCTTACACGAGCATCTCAAATTTTGTTAGATTAGCAAAGGAAAGCAGTGACAGAGACGCGAGCAAAAGAAGTATAGCTAATCTGCAACTCCAGCATTACATGATCCACACAAGCTCATCTCCATGACAGCATCTCAAAACTACCTTGGAATGTCGAACTTGTGATTGAATGAGACTCTTGGTATCGATAAGCACGAACAGACGACCTGTGTAATGAACGCGACAGTGTACAGCTTCGTGCCCGCCAAATTTCAGTGCTTCCGTGTTCCGTGTTGCGTCTTCGACCACAACGAGGTTTGATCACAATCAGGTGCTGCTGCATAGTTAACAGGGCACGGGAGTGGTGGAATGCGTCTTCTTACAGATGCATCTAGCTCAGCCTTTTGAGGGAGGTTGTGGACAGAGGATCATGACATGAGGAGCAACCGTTTCAGGACTGAAGTCAATTGATTTTCACAAGTTTCAGCGGTCTCTCCTAGCTAATGTGTATCACTTACATGTAAATGATGCTTTCAAGTTCCGTTTATACAAGTCGGTTTTTGTCACTCATCATCGGGCTCTGCTGAGAAGTCCGGCTCTTCGGGCTTTCGCAGCTTGGGCAATCCAACGTCTTTTGCCTTCTGGGCTCCTCTCCTCGTGTTGGCTGCGAATCTCGAAGCCAATACTGTGACACCTAAATGTTGCCTCACTTGAGAAGAAGATGAGGACGTGATGCTGCGGTCACCCTCGTCCTCCCCGTGCTCTTCCGTTTCATCTTCCAGCGTCTCGTGCTCCTCGGAAACCGACAAGAATGACTGCCTCATGCTGAGACTCTTCGCCATCATTCTCTTCCTGTATCTGCGCCACGCCGCCTGAATGAAGCATGCGCCCCATGTCCTCCAGTGATGAGAGTAGAAGCGGAACGTGTGCTGCAGCTTCTTGCTGTGGAGGCGCCTGAACTGGTTCGCGACGAACCTGAGATCCTCTGCCCGCAGAGCAAACGCCTCCACTTCGTCCAGGGCTCTCACGGTTCTCGTGGAAGAAGGCAGGTTGAGAGTCGATTTCGGGAGCAATGCCCAAGTAAGTAGCTCCTCCCCACAAAAGTCGCCGGGCCTTAGTTTGATCGAATTGAAGAACCCTGTCCGCCCTCCATTGGTCGTCGAGCTATCTAGCCTGCCCCTGATGATGAAGAGCATCTCCGTCACCGGGTCGCCTTCACGGACTATGTACGTTCCTTGAGTGCACAGCGATGACACGAGGCGCTCACAAATGGCATCAAGCAGCTGATCATCCATTTGCGAGAAAAAGGGGACCTGCAACAGTGTAATTCTGATTAGGAATCTCATTCCTGCTTGTACTATTACAATATTAATGGAACAGTCAATTGGTACAATGCGGCTTGATGTTCCTGGTAAAGGAACTGCAATCATCTCTAATGTCGTAGAAGTTGGCAACATTGGAAAAACCATCTAGTTCATGGCAAAGCCAATTAGAACTAATGAGAACTTACTCGCCGAACGAGGTCCAAGCATAGGTGGCGCTGGATATCTCTACGGAGATCTGCAGGCAAAGCATGCAAAATCGACTCCTCATCAACACCGCGAGTTGCTAGCCACTTGTACTGCACAAAGCGCCGGACACGTTCTCGTAGATCTTGAGGGAGTTGACGGTGTCTCATCCACTCCTCCGTGTCCCGCCGTTTGAGCCTCCACTCCTCAAGTCTCACAGTGAGAGATTGCAGATACGTCTATGATTAAAAAAGGGGTGCTCGCTTATTAGGGACAATGGCATATCAAAGTTGAAGTTCCTCAGCTACACGTCGATAGAACATATGTATTTTGGCTTTGTAATTCATAGACTTCCATGAAAGAAGGTGGCTCAGAGAGCACAATAATTTCTTCTTCCGTTGTTCTCTTTGGTTTTGGCATCTTATTTCATTACTATATAGACAGATAAAATGAGAAGAATAAGTTCAGATCAAGCTATTCTGTTCTGACTACCTGCATGTTTCCAATCAAATGTGCAAACAGAACGAGACCAAGGATCGCGATAAGTATAGCAAATGAGGTCTCCCCGAGGAACATGCTTGTACTCAAATTTTGGCCATATGAACTGCATAATAACACCGGAGGAGAAGTCAAAATTTGCATCATCATTCATCTAATCATCAAATAAATGCAGGAAAACTCGAATCTAGAATTTCTTAATCAGATGATGAATGTATGAGAGAATCCACAGAGAGAGAGAGAGAGAGAGAGAGAGAGAGAGAGAGAGAGAGAGAGAGAGAGAGAGAGAGGAGGGAGGTGCTGTGAGTATTGATGGTCCAAACCATGGATACCTGCAATGCAAAAGGATTCGTTAACAATATTGTACCTTAAGTTTTGCAATCCCCACCACAGACAGTACAGATACTTCTCGAGAAAATCTGAGGACACGACATTATGTGTCAAAGCATTCGTGAATATGCCGTATTGGAATGTGATATTCCCATTCGGGTCGCAATTGCTAAAGACACTTGTACCATTGGCCCATATGACGCGCTGGCCATCATCAAGCGTATCACAATCCAGGTAACGAAGGACGCACTTCACTGGGCTAAGTTCCTTGACGCATTCGGATTTCAAGCACGTAGCGTGTCGCTCAATTGACAACAGATACCATGACGCACCCAGGACCTAAAAGATGGGTCAGAATCATTTTAGCACAATTTCCAAGACCCTTGATAACATGAAGTTATGGAACACGATATGTACAAGCAGCTACGTACATGACTGGCTAACATGTACAACAGGAGATTGTATGCCGCTCCAGCCCAAGCAGTTTTCGTGACTAAGCCAGTGGCTTTGATTAACTGAGAACTCAATGGGAAGATCAGATATAGTCTCGGTACATACTGGAGCAGAACGATCAGTACAAGAGTGTTGGTGGTGTGATCCGCGTGGGAACTTTTTATTGCAGGAATGATGAACCAGATTACAATCTGACTCACAAGGAATATATATATCATGTTAGTTTTGTCAATGAAATCATTGTAAAACAACAGAGTTCTTACCTACAAAATGGACATAGAGAAGTGAAGAACTATATGCATAATGAAGCATGATTTAGAAGACAAACTCACTTCTTATCATATAACTGATTACTGAATTTAATTGGAAAATCTCTTTGCTGATGAAAAAGCAGCCTTTCTATGCCCTTCCTTTCTCATCTTTGTCTTAGCCCAAAACTTTACTCTATCCGCTCTATTAACACTGAAATGATCCATAGCCAAATTTCTAATGTTAAACGAACCAACTTATCATGATGTTCTTAGTTTCTTCTTTCATGATACCTAAGAAGAAAACCAAGAACAAAGTCAGGAAACAAATATTGCCTTAGCTTGCAGTTACACCGGCGATCAGCATCTTGTCAGAAGTAATTAGCCAAAATATTGGTGAGGCGTAAAGGTCTACTTTTTTGCCTGAAACTGTACAGCGACAGGTCCAAGTTAGAGACAGCCAGCCAGTGAAAAACTCATTCGAGATAGTACCTGCGGAAGAGGCAATGCTGCGAACAAATCTACCCAGAACTCCGATCTCAAATACCTTCTTGAAATTTTCTTCGGATCCATAACAAGCTCGCCCCTCCCAAACACTCTTGAACTCGGGGAAACATAAGCCGTCCGGAACTTCACGACCACATGTAGCACATAAAAGGCATCGGCTAACGTCCGGAAACATGTCATGACGATCCCCAAATTCAAATTGGTGGTCAGGCACGACGAGCCATCGTGGTTCACCACTGATGGCAGGTAAAAGAACAAGGGGTCGACAAACAGTGCCACCAGGCAGGAGAAGAGGAAAATCCTGTTCCACTGCAAGAAGATCTCGCTCCCTGGGTCAAGAATCTGCCTCTTCCGTGGCTCCTGCTTTTCAGGGAAAACCTTTAACTTCCCAAACTTCGGGACTTGATTGTCTTTAATCCTATTGGCAGGATCACCATGAGGTCTCAGCAGGGTTGGTGCTGCCGGTGTCTTATACAAAGGCAATGGCTTCTCTATGTGTGTGGGACCATTCTTTTCCCAGGAAACGCCAAGATTTTGCTTTCCATCATTATGAAATCTGTAAGTGAGAGGACCAAGATATCGTGACAGATCAGGGAAAAAATTTCCGCTACATCAGAGAATAATAATCTCTGCAACAAAATAACGTTGGAAATGCTATCTTATTGGGTACCTTACAAACTTCTCTTTCTTCTTCAAGTCCATGCTGTGCTTCTGGTCTCTAACAAACTCTGAAACTTACTGAATTCGCAGCAAAGGCACAAACACGGAAGACGAAAAACAGAGAGAAGCAGACAACTTTTGCCCCCAGTGAGATTTTGTTAAGCCGATGAACTTTTCTTCTGAGAGGAGTCTTGAACTGGGATTTGCTTCAGAATGATTACAAAAAAAAAGGGCTTGAAGAGAGACCCACAAGAATAATAACCGCAACTATCAGAGTTAAAAGAGTGATGGAGAAGCACATGCAATGGGTGGAGAGAACGAGAGAGGAAAGAGAGGGGAAGGAACCGGGAATACGAGAAACGGTTGCACCTGTCTTTGAGTTTTGACTTACAGCTTTACAGTTTAATGCGTACAAAAGAACCGTGGCGGTTGCTCCGGTGATGAGCCTTTTCGTCTCGCCAGTGCAGATCACCGAGCTTGCACGATCCCTCGAGGCCTTCCTCAGGCCGGGCTCCAGTTATTGATCCGTGCACGGTAACGCGAGATCATAGAAAACCCGGACAACGGGGATTAGTCGTGTGCTGAAAAGGTCGCAAACAATTCATGAAAGTTCATAAACAAGAGACAGAAACTGCAGTGAAAAGGAAAAAACAATAGAAAGTACAGCTCAGACCGTCCAGTATTATATGATTCCTCACTTGAGAGACCGAAACATGGACCGGGGAGGACGTGAGAACCACGACTCTGCATTAACAAGTCAATATGATCTTGAGATTAGAGGAGCATTAACTCAAAGAAAGAAAATTATTTCTTTCAGATTTAGCAGCAGATTTGAGGGGGTTGCTTTGTTTTTCAAAGGGGTGCTGTGTCTAAACAAATACCATCTAGTGATGTTGCTATTAGGAGTGATCCGTTTCCAATTGAAGAATCGACTCAGTGATTGCTGGTTCCAAGAAAATTAGAACCGGGAACTGAATATAGAACTGGGCAGTTCTTGTCTGGTTTCTAATTCTACGTGGGAAGCCAGTAATATTTTTGTTGTCCAAAACAAAAACCAATTTCTTATAATAAAATATTCACGTTGCATTATGCACTATAAAAACACAGGTTGGCCAAGTGGTTATATTGCTTTTTCTTTGTGTTGAAGACCATCGTTTGAATTCTCCATACTTGTGAAAGTGTATTTTTGTGACACGTTTATACATATTTACCACAAATAGACGTTGTTAACATGGAAAGGAATTTTTTAGCATAATTCGACACAACCGTGCGATTACCTTTTTTTATATCATATTTACCACTTGTTATACACACATATTAACCGTGTCTGATGCTTTTTAAATTTGTAAATGTCGGGATACCAGTTCCATCTTTCGAGGTAGATTCCCGCTTTGGAATTAGGAAATAGACTAAGAACAAATCAATTCTCTCTAGACCCGGTCCATATCGGCTCAAGAAGAACAGGAACCGATGGTCACCCCTAATTGCATTTACTTTTTTCTGTTAGAATAATTAGAGCATGCTCCGGCGGCATAATGAAAAATTTACTCAAGCGATTTTATGCAGACTTTTTTCCATATCGACAATGTTTGTCATTTATTTTACTTACTAATTCATTTGTATATCTAATGAATAAATTCTTTTTTTTCGATATGGATTGTCTTACCAAGAATATTACTATCAATATATAGATTTTACACATTGAAAATGAATGAATATAAATGGTGAGATATTCTGTCAATTACACTAATGGTAATTTCAATTTAAAACTTTTGTTAAGTACTAATTATGTGTGTTGTTTATTTCATTTGTAGGTGTTCAAAAGTTGAAGCAAACATTTTAAACATGTTATGATATGAAGTTGTATAATTAATTATTTATATTACGTATTTTGAACTTCTTAGAATTTAATTTAACTTCATGTGTTCGTTTTTTATGTTTTGTTGCTTTAAGCAGATTTCTACTACCTTATATTTTATTTATGTTGGATATATACCAGTGTTCATAGTTTGATTGCTCAATATACAATTAATATCGCATTATTAATTGATATAAAATTTGAAAGCGTATGTTTGTTCTACTAAGGAATATAAAAAATGAAACAAAAAATAGTTGGAATCAAACTAGACCCATAGAGTTGATTCGATCCTTGGTCCAAAGCTCAATAGAGTTAGTCCTTAATCCCAAAAATTGGGGACCAACACTATGCAAATTAGGCCATGAGTTAGGTGCTCGACAAGCGTAATTCGGACCATGCTCACCTCTTCATATAATCACAAGCATCTACATTGATGACTTTTGGCCTAATTTGGCTAGATAACTCAATTAGCAAATTGTACAAAGTTTAAACTAAATTAACACAATTAAAAGGTGTATTGAAATCTTATACAATATCACTCACAAGTATACTCAATATGGAATGCAAAACTTTTATCTTCTACTAATTCTATTATATAATTTGCTTTTCAAATCTCATTGTTATTGCACTTATACCAATTGTTTATTGAGTTTTAACAAATACATTTGATTATTAGCATTACTGAAAAGTTAACTTTAGAGGCAATTTTTTCAAATTTCTATATTTTTTTTAAGTTATACAAGGCATTGGGCATGCGCCACCCCCCCCCCCCTCCCAACAAAATAATAATTGTGTGGCGATGAGGAAAATTGCCTCGTGTGCGATGTGAGGAGGAAAAAGTCCAAAAGCTATAGATACTTAGAAATAATCATTTATATCACTTGAAATAATTGATTAATAAAAAATATTTTTATTATCGACAAGAAATTATGTTTAAAGATTTTCGCGAATGGTTAAAATATTTTTCGTTCATTCACTTTGTAAACAGTATAATCGGTCATTTTTAGAATAATATTTAAATAATTTTCTAAAAAGAATTGTTTGTACCTCTTAAAAAATGAGTAAATGAATGGTATTTTCATCATTCAGAAACATGTTTAAACATAAATTACTTTAGATAATGATATTATTTCTTACCAACTAATTATTTCAAGTAATATAAATAATCATTTTTTGGAAAATGATTTCCAAATCATTCGTTTTCAATCATTTTCCGTAAAATAAATGAAGCCTGATACTTACAACCATTATAAGATTTTCTCATTATATTTAGAAAAAATCAAAATATTTTTTTTTCTCAATTCCTTTTGGGAAAGGAAAAAGATGGTGATTGAAAGCATATTTCGGGCCGAGAATGAAACATTCGCCACATGACATAGTCCATGGCCAAATGCCAGCCACTTTGGAGAAGTAGTGAATAATTATAGCGTTGATTTTGAGAAATCTCCTTCAAGCAAAGAAGTCAAAACTGATTTGTAGTAAGAAGAAATCAACATCATAGCAAGCAAGAGCGAGCGAGCATCAGAGAAAGCAGTTCAAGCAACTCTTTATTGCAAGTTAACACGTTCAAAGTCATTACCACTAATCTAATCAAAGCTGTCTTCGCACTCGATATATAGCCGGAAAATCACATGACGAGACCCTTAACCGGATGCGCGAAATCAATCACGGCAATTACCATATGGTACAAGTGTTGCCGCCTCGAGGACTCTTGTGCCAGTTGACTTGGGTAGACCGTCGAGCCACTTGACAGGAAAACAATAGGAACTCCATGCCACGATTGAGGGCTTAGAATCTGGTGGTCCCTGCTTCAATCCGTCGTGCCGGCCATTAGTCTGGTCGAAACTGTTTGAATGATCATTTTGACCGAAACAGCATTTTGTTGCGCGACGGAGCAGCTCCAGCATCTCCATAGTAGATGGCGTCACAAATTGTCGACACCAGCGAGGAGCAAAGCTCGAGCAACCCCTTGATTGCAGGTTTCTTTTCCTCTCAATTTGAGAGAAAACTGTAATTGACTGTACCTCGAATTTATTAGTATCATAAAATTGCTGAAAGTGCCACAAATTTCGATGATACATTCACTCAATGATGTCAAACACATCTACTACAATGTGAGCTTTCCATAATCAAAATGAATAGAACGGTTCGCAACCGATTTTGAACTCTGCTGGTGAGAATACTAAACTCAACCCCCAAATCTCCATAAGATTTGATGGAGTCGAACTGTCCATAGATTCCAGATGTGTCAAAGCTCGGCATAGTGAAATCAAGTACCTTGAAAATCCTAGCCGACCAGTCCACTAATGCTGTGGCTCAACCCCCCAACAGCCACGATAAGCATGATTGCCAAAGCATCTATAAATTTATGCTTGTTCTGTGATAGCTCGTGTTTAAGGTCGGGCAGCTATCATGTTCAGGTCGGGCACTTCCGAACTAGTTTCACAGTTCGAAATTATTATCCCAATGATAGCTCGTGTTTAAGGTCGGGCAGCTATCATGTTCAGGTCGGGCACTTCCGAACTAGTTTCACAGTTCGAAATTATTATCCCAATGAATTGAACCGGGTCAAGCTCAAATAAACCGAAAACCGTACCGAGTCGGCTCTGAAGACGAAATGCCACAATACAAACCATAAACTTTAATCAAAGTGGTTCTTGAGGAATAGAACGTGTCGACTCTAGACAGCAACTATGCTGAGTGGGGATGGTCTTGCGAGAAATGAACACTTCTTAGAGGGGGAAAATACGTTCTCTCTAATGGGGCACACATGAATCGTTGAGGTCCAATCAACTCGATTAGGAAATGCTCTCTGTAAAGTCAAAAGTCGTCGTCCCTGTGGGAAGCACCAAGTTATTTTCATTCTATCCGCTACGGACACATACGAGACGGATGCTTGGAGACGGCTTTTGCATCAAGCACTACCACTATGCAGCTTCAGGTCTCAGGTTCCATGTAGGCCCATGCGAAACTCAATATCTAGTATCCAATTGCATACATCTAAACAACAATAAACCAGTCTATCAAAATGTTCAATCAGATTGCCATACTCCTGTTTCTTAAGAGAATAATCAAAAAATAACATAAATTTACAAACTTAGGTATCAACATTTAAATGCTGCAAAATTCCTCAGAAAATTTTAAATTTCAAAGAAAAATGTTATAAAGCATAAATGGCAAGATTTAGATTTAGCCAAAACCAAGCCATCTCAGGCAAAGTGAAAAATTGGACAACAGCTCAAGGTCAATGAGGAACGTATTAGAACTGAAGTATAATGACTTATAGAGGAGTATCCTCTTTAGCTCAGATGTTTCTACTTGTTCTCTCCTAAATTGATCATTGCACTTTGGATTGGTCCAGAAGAAAAAGAGTGGACATGGCCAGAAAATAGAAACCAGAATGGATTGAACTAAAGAGAGTACTGAAATGGCCAAGACTTTGATAGATGAACACCTAAAATTACTGGAATCTTGACAGCCACGATAAATAAGTACACTGATAAGAAAACTGACACATTAACTCTCAGATTCCTTTATCACATATATTTGCATCTCCTAAGGCCGACTAACACAACTATTATCATTAAATGTCAATCAGCAGGCGATGCACAACTCTTAGAATCAAGCCAAGGCAAATGCCATATACTGAGGTCCAACATGATAAGAAAACTTTGGACACAGCTATCCTTCAGGCTCTCATCAGAGATAGCAGACACATCCTCGGGACATTGGTTCAAGGACTCCATCAGAACACAGCTAATCATAAGATAAAACTCCATGAGCTTCATCAATAAGCAAAACTGCTCACTGGGAACGATTATCTAGAAATAGAAGCAATGGTTCAGCGATAATTGCCCACCACAATGACTATAATAAATAAATCTACAAGCAAACAAAAATTGATCCTTCAAATCCAAACTATTTATCCATGCATGCTCAAAAGCCAATCACGAGGACAGGTGCACTTCCACTATGATGGCTTCAATCCCATCACTCAAGGCAATCTTTCAACATGGTAAGCATGTCGGTCCCTAGGATGAGCAGCAAGTACTTCTCCAAATGACAGCAAAAAAGAAAAAGAGAAAAAAAAAACAGATGACAGACCAAAGATTAATTAACCAAATACAGAGGTGAACATTCCAACTTTAAATAAGTACCAGATCAAGCCATTCGGAAAGATTACACTGAAAAAAGTGCCACCCAACAATGAAATCCCTCAAGGCAAACTCTTGAAGTATGCTTTCACCACTGATGAGAAAGAAGTGGGTTGAAACTTCCTAGGACAAATATACAGCGACTCAACATGACATGAGGCCCATACCAATAATTACGCTTTCAAGGAAGCCAAAGCAGATAGTCCATCTAAGCTTGACGAGGCAGAGCTTGATACGATAACTTGCCTAAAGAGAGTATGGCGACACAGATAGCAGCTCTCAGCAGTGTAGGCATCAAACGTATGCTTTGTACGAAGACGATGCCGAAGAAATTGAAATGACTATCACGTAGACGAATCTCAATCAATTAGGGAGCCAATCGATGAAGCGGAGATCATTCTGTAGTCGGGCCCTTGAGTCTCATGTGGATGACAAAGCAGCAAGTGTTCCATTTTGGAAGGAAATCACAATTTAGTTAAAATAATATTATGAAATTAGAATCATAGACAACCACGTTGTAAACAAAAAAAATCTAGAAAAGATCATGCTCCAATTCTGACAGCTAAGGAAAACATTTAACTGCTTTCTTTTCAATATGAAGTGAAACCCCATTGCCTTAAAATAAAATTACTATTCCATGCCTTGGTAAAACAAATAGAATTACCTGATAGAAGTGTTTGATGCAGCTCCTCAAACCTTCTAGTTAACTATATTAAGTGCCAATAGAATTCGAGAAGCACGAATCAATCCGGAGAAAGACAAAAGGGAAGCATCTATAGACGAAGCGGGCTGGGACCCACAATCATGCAAAAATTGAAGATCCCATGGCGAGGCAGCGAAGAATCAAATCCCGCTGAAGTGCGGAAGCACAAAGCGCAGCGAAGATCGAAATCCCGTGGAAGTGCAGGAGCATAAAACCAATGAAGCAAACCCAGAAGATACCTCGACACAAAGCAAAAGGTATGGAGATTTAGCGACACCCAGAGAAGCTATCTAATTAAGAACTATCTACCAGCAGATATATTATGTTCGTTTACCTGTAACATAACCAGAAAAATTCTGACGAAAGTAAAAGACAGGATAACATACTCAGTAATGAGAACTTATCCAAATTGAAGAGGTGAGGCTGAGGGCGAGGCCCGACTAAAACAAAGTTGTACCAAGTCCATACTACTAAACACACTTAATCCAGATATGATCCAGACAAAACCACATTCCTTAGCTTGCACCATTCAGCTCCTGCTTCGGCGACGATCACGACCATTGCTGATTATGTTTCAACAGAGATAAAATCAGAATCCGTCAAAAGGTCTAGTCATTAATAAGTCACATCCAAACTTTGTCAAGACTAGAGCTTTCGTCATCCATACAAAAATACCTGAGATGAAAACTGCATCTTAACCATGGATCAAATCAACAGGAACAAAAAGATAGCACATGTAGTACTATGTATGTGGCTAAGCTCAAACTTACATGTGGTGAGAGCAGACATGAAAATCACAGCACCAGGACAGAGTACATTGCACAAAGATTTGAGAACTCTATCTATACCTAGACTGATATTAGTGACACGTCACTGAACAAAACAACACTCATTTTAAAGGCAAAAATAAGCACAACAATTGGAACGTGCTCGCAAAATAAAGCACACATACACGTGAAAGAGAACTAAAAAAAAAAAAGGAGCATAAGAGCTCACCCATTAGCATATGGCACTTCCTCACGGGCACGGTATGGGGGCGACTTGCTATAGCTGCGACCACGAGGAGACAAACTGCGACGCCTTGGAGATCGACCGCGTGGGCTATAGCTCCTATTGAAAGGCATAGCAAAGCATTGAAACACTCAAGTAAAGTCAACTTCTACAGAAAAAAGTCAACTATAGCTCGTATTAAAAAGCATAACAACAAATTGAAATGCTCAAGTAAAGTCAACTTCTTACAGAAAATAGTCAACTATATCTCCTATTAAAAAGCATAGCAAAGCTTTTAAACACTCAGGTAAAGTCAACTTCTTACCAAAAACAGACAACTAAATTTGTATATGAAAATGCAAAATTTTAACAAAGTAACACCAACGTGTATTGATGATCATCATCAAACTTTTTATAATAATGTATTACAAGAGCTAAAAATAGCTTGTAGACAACTTCAATATATCTTAAGGTAAACAGACCTTCGACCATAGCTTGGGCTCCTGCGGTATCTTGGACTACGACTGCGGCTTCGACTTCGACTTCGACGTCTTCGTGAACCCACGCGCAGGCGGCACTCCCGAGCAAAATGTCCAGGCTCACCACATTCATAGCACTTCAGATCAGAACCACCAGATCGACCACCACGTCCACCACCACGTCCACCACTAGAGTTATGAGAGAGCTCGACTCTCCAGCCATTCTTACCTATTTGAACAAATAAAATGCATTTTGCCATTCAGAATCATCAAATGCTACCTTTCTCTATCCGTCCTCAGAGAACATACCAGCTTTTAATTGACCATAAACCATCCAGCTTTCAAATGATGCAGAAAGAAGTAATAATGAGACCACAAATAAAGAAAAAAATTTGTAGCACATGTCAAGGAAGAAAAGATGGCATGCAGAAGGATCTTCAAGGTTATCATGAATAAATTGCTTCCCACCAAATCAACGACACAACTAACTCGACCCACGAGCAGATTCAGAAATCATTCAACAGAACTACATGTCAATCTGAGGGGCATCGTCTAATATTAAAGAATAAATCAAATGAGAACGAACACAGACAGCTTCTTCTCAAATAAGCCATTGATTACACAAGCAGAATAAGAACAACGTTATCAACATTGACAGGAAAAATCATTTGTCTTAAAAAAGGCTGATTTAGCAATCTCTAATTTGGACTGGATGTTCCAATGTACAGAGCTTTAGACATACCATCTAGCTCACGGATTGCATCTTGTGCATCCCTATGGTCATCAAAATCAATGAAAGCATATCCCGGTGGTCTTCGGGCAACCCACACACTGCATATGTCATAAGAAAACCAAACCGAGTATCAGTACCAGCTCAAGAAACAAGCATAAACTGCAATTAGAATAAAGATGAGAAGTTCATCATGCAGCAATCAATGGAATCAAATCTTTCTTCTTAATTTAAAATTGATCAATGAGGCAAAGACACAGTGCAGCTCTGAAGAAACCCCTGGGTCACACAGAAAATTGCATCTCTTTACTGCTGTGCGCTCCTGACAGAAGAGGGTGAGCACTAGATGATCTGCATTAGTACTTCTTAAGTAACCGGGATAACAGCCAAACAGAATACTATACGTCTAAAAAGTAATACATCCCACATAAATGCAGAAGCACAAGAAGATGATTGAACGTTTTAAAGCAAAAAGTCCAACCTTCTTATAATTCCAAATGAACGAAACTCATCCTCGAGATCTCGCTCTGTAACACGAGAATCCAGGTTACCAACATAAACCCGTGCCATTTTCCCTGTCAAAAACAACAGAGAACTTAGACAAATGGAAGCATATCATCCATGCGACACAGAATGATGTCAGAACTGCCAAATCGACGAAACAAATTGAGACGGGGAGATACATCTTCAGTGATCTCGCCCATGACAGGAAAAATTAAATAAATCTAGTCCAAACAACACCGAGGGCGTATACGGAGACACACTCACACCACTTCAGAACGCCAAATGACTTCCAAGGACAATGAACAACCAAAAGAGCTCATTGAAAACAGAGCTAACAAAGGGGAAACTGCTAGCGTCATCAGCACAATACGCAGGACTGAAGGGGCAGATCGAAGGACGGAAAAATTGAACCGCATTAAGGGAAAGAACCCAAGAACAATAAGACGCGAAACAAAGAATCTGGCCTCGGACACGAGAGCCGGATCCCCCAAAATCGGAACTTCCGACGAAAAACCACACGCACGCACGCTGTCCTGCACGAAAGGACTGATCTTTCGAGGAAACAATCCACGAGGTCGCCAATCTGCACATCCGCAAGCATTGACAACCAAGGGGAGCGAGCTACAGACGCGCGATTACCAGCAGATAACGACAACAGTAAGCAGATGATTACACCACACGGTAAGCCGTTGCATCGCAACGAACATTCTACCTGCGCAGCTACGTTCCGATGGAGAGAGAGAGAGAGAGAGAGAGAGAGAGAGAGAGAGAGAGAGACCTGCGAGCGAGGAAGGTGACGGGGAAACCCTAGCAGAAGGCAACTCCCTCGAAGTGGTTCGTCGTTTGAATGTTCGGGAGTATGAGAGGGTCGCTGCTGCGCCTTAAAATGAGTCTTGTGAATAATTCCAATTGAGCCCAAAATAGGTCCAATATCTCAAATTGCCCCCGAACTTGAGTTTTATTCTCAAAAATCCCCTCCCCTCCCCCCCCCCCCCCCCCCCAAAAAAAAAAAAAATTTTGGGAGAATCATATGTTGCAAAGAAAATCAAAATGAAGACTAAGGTGGAGAGGGGGAGTGACAGGTTGCACAGTGGCGACCGTACTCATCAGGAACCAGTAAAGGTCTGACATTCCTTATCAATCAATGGTGAATGATTAGTGTTGTCTCCATATACTATTATAATTCAAATGGAAGGTTCAAGAGAAAAGATATAGAATTCAAATAAAAAATAACGATTTTTTACGAAATAATAAAAAGTTTAAGGTAGAATTATTGGACTAGACTTAAAGTTTGTCATCTTTTCTTTATAAAACCAAAAAAATAAAAGATGGAGTTAGGACTAGATCAAAAGTTATGGGTTTTTTATGAAATGTTATTTGAAATAGGAGCTTAAGTTGAGGTTTTTAGAGGTATTGGGCTGTTTAATAGCTGGCATGTGTTTCAAGAGTTGAGCCATTAAAGATGTGTTTGATAATGTTTCTGTTTCGGAGAACAATTTTGAATAGAAAATAGAAAAAATTATTTATGTTTCTAGAAACAATTTTTGAATAGAAGAACACGTTTGGTAAGGGCGTGTTACGTTTCTATTCTATGAAACAATTTTTAAACAGAAATAATTTTCTATTTCCAGGAATAATTTTTGAATAGAAGAATACGTTTGGTAAACAAAAAAAAACAAGTTTTCAGCTTTTGTTATTTTATTTCTTGAAAAATGTTCCCGAGAACAAAAAACTTCCAATTCTATGAATTTTTCTAGAATACTCTTTTCTTGAATATAAGTAAAAAAAAATTCAGATTACCTAATATTCCATTAATTAGGCACTGTTTAGAAACGTTCATGAATAATTTTTTTTTCTATTCTTTTGTTCCAAGGAACAATAAAAAGAACAGAAATGTCACACCTGCCTTATCGGCGATAGACTAGTTCCAGTGGTCTTATCAGTGGTGTGATGTTACTGACAACGTAATATCGCCCTGGTAATTATCACAATATTCACAGGCATTTTATTTATATAACAACAGCCACACTGAAAGAGTCTACCAGTACAGACAGCAACCAGATAATAGATACAAACTCATACCAGATAAAACAACAACGACTAAGACGACATAAAACATCAACTGCTCCTGTCAAGCACACACTTACAGCAGATTCAAGAGGAGACACAAACACAGTTAACACTTCTATTTACAACAGGTGTAGTCTACGCTTCCAACACTAAGGATCGACTACACTCCCCTCCTTTGATTCACTGCTCCCTTCTCCCAGGTTGGCAGGTTCCTCGTGGTAGTCCATATAAAACACCAAGGGCCCTCCAGCCTCCCCCTCGTAACGTTGCCAATACTCATGCCTTATCCATTTTCTAAGCTTAAAATGTCAGTCCTATAGCCTAATTGAGTGCTTCTCGGCTACTCTACCCGAACTTGTCTCCACCCTAGTGACCATCCACTCCGACTCTTTAGGTCGAGTCCGATCCATATCCTCCCGAAGCTTCTCGTCAAATTCGCGGGTAGCCTCCTCCATGAGCCGCTCCACCTTCCTCTTGGTCTCTTCCTCTAGTGTGCGACGTCCCGTCGTGGGACTTAGACTCCCCTCCTCCACCTCTGGAGATCGGTCGGTTTTGGGATCCATGATCTGTCCCTGAAAGGGG
Source organism: Melaleuca quinquenervia (assembly GCA_030064385.1). Lineage (NCBI taxonomy): Eukaryota > Viridiplantae > Streptophyta > Magnoliopsida > Myrtales > Myrtaceae > Melaleuca > Melaleuca quinquenervia. The sequence goes on from CM057720.1 coordinate 9,788,438, forward strand.
GTTATTTAGTAGTGAGATGTATAGTATCTCATTAACTAATTCCTAATTTAGCCCTTGGTATTGTGCGTGTGGAGTCCTTAAGTGATCCTGGGTAGGTCTTATGAGGGTATCTCTAAGGCTCTGTTCCCTTTTCGATAACCCTCTTCTGATGGCCGTATGGCCTCTAAATTTCTGAATTGGTACTCTGCAATAAAGGTTAGACGAATACTTTAAATTGACCAAAATTACCACTCAGTAAAGTCAATAATTTACTTACCTAGAAATGGCTTAATCTCAACCTTACCTGTAGGGCCTTAAGCCATTAATTCTCGTATAGAAAATAAATTAATTCTAAATACCACAACTCAGCATCAAAATCATTCTTGTCAGAATATATATATACCAAACATAAGTACTACATTTAATTAAGGCAAGTCAACTTACCTCGAGTAGTCATACCAAGTGCTTGAGGCAAGTGAGGCAACGTTAGTTGGAGCCTTCGATCAGTAGCTACGTCCGTAAGAGGTCCTGATTTTTCCTGCCCTGTACGCATAGGTCCGACGTTTAAATTAAATTCATCCTTACTCTGTCTGCTGGGGTTAATTGAAAATTAAATTATTTAATACCGTCCCTTGCACAACCATCTTAATCCCCGGGTTAATTGAAAATTAAATTATTTAATGCCGTCCCTTGCACAACCATCTTAATCCCCAGAACGTCAATTGTGTAACTATATTATCCTTTAATCATAACCATCACCAAATAATTAAATTGGCCCCAATTTCATCTAATTGAACTCTATCTTGGATCTATTAGACTCTAATTGGAGTAATTAAATGTTAAATTGGGTTAATTAAATCCTCCATTGGACAATCAAATTGACATCACCCTCAATTCGGTTTTGGGAGGCTCAATCGGGTCAATTTTGACCCGTCAGCAGTCAATCGGGTCAATTTTGACCCGTCAGACCCAATTGGGTCAAGATTGACCCATCAGACTCAATTGGGTCGGGTCAATTTCAACCCAATCGGGTCAATTTCCGACCCAATGGAGCCAATCGGGTCGAGGCCGACCCGCCTCCTGCTCGCGCCTCCCGAACGGCGGAGCTACTCCGGCGGCTGTCCCTCCTCCCTTCCGACCACCCACCTGTCTCTTTTGGCCGGAAATGGACGTCGTCGAAGGGGGCGTCGCCCCATGGTCGAGCCACCACCGAGGGTGGCCGAGATGTTGGCCGCTCTTCCCGGATCGATGGTCCGGCGAGCTCGGTCCAACGCGGAGGCGCCGATGGGAGCTCCCCCCGTCCAGCCACTCTCTCTTTCTCCTCCCACATTCCTCACGACCACCGCTACTTTCCACGCCCAGCACAAATCGAGCCCCTTGAACGCAGCGGCGGTTCCAAGGCTCGCCGGAATGCCCCAAATCCACCATTCTAGGGCTTCCGGCGACCCATCCAAATTTTTGACGCCCAATCCATCTCCTCCCCGAATTGCCACCATCCCAGCCTACACCACCCTTCTAACGAAGTCTAAACCTCACCTAATCCAGGAATCAAGCTAAGGGATGGAAGGACTCACGATTTCACACCCGAAGTTTTTCCCCGAAACCTAGCCACCGGCTGGTCGTCGAGTCCACAATCGAGCGCTGCTGGTGCCTCGCCGAGCAACGCCGTCCAACTCCGATAGCCTCGGTTTGAAGACTGAAGATTCCTATTTATCTTCGGCCAACTCCTCTCTTTTTCCCAGCTCTCTCTCTCTCCCCCGTGTCCTCTTCGAAACTTCCGTCCGAAACCAGCATGCACAGAGAGAGAGAGACACGATTTTGCCGACGAGGACACACGGCCTTCGCCATGCAAGGACCTCTGCCGTGTCACACGCCACCCGTCAACCTCCTTGGACGCGTTGGGGTTTGGCGATCGCGGCCCCAGCCGTCGTTCAGCTCGTGGAGACACGCGGCGCTCAGCGCTTACCACGTGTTCGACGAAAATCCCATGAGAGAGGGAGAGACGAGCCCGCGTGAACCGGTTTAACAAGATGAACCGGCCGGTCTGTCATCCTGACCCGGACCGGTCGGTGATCAGACCAGCTTTCCGCGAATCCTAAGTTAATTATAATTATATATTTTATTTTATTTTTTTTGTGAAATTTCCAAGACTCAGTCTATTACAAGAAACGTGTTTGTTTGCACTTTTATTCTCGAGAGAAAAAAGCGTGTTTTTTTGTTCCGAGAAACACATTTGGATCAATAACAATAAACAAAAAAAAACTTGTTTCTTGTTCTTGAATAATTTGTTAAAAAACACATTTTATTTCTTTTCTTTTTCTTTCTTGCATTCGACGATCACCGCCAACTAGCTAGTCGCCGCCCGCCCGCCCGCCGCCGATCGCCAGCCAACGACAATCGATCGCCCATGAACAAAAAGAAAAAACAAGAAAAAAATAAAAATTAATTAATCGTACCAAACGTATTTCTACACTTTCGACAAATGCTTTATTTTACTCAAAAATTGTTCTATAGAGTAGAAACACAAAAAAATATTTTGTTCAAAAAATATTCCATAAAACAAAAATGTTGTCAAACGCGTCCTTAGTAATCCAAAATTCAAGACTTTTCTTAAATAAGAGAGATCCATCATGGCAAAAATACTATAGAAATTTTTTTCTACTACTTTTATTTTTGTTCCTAGGAATAAAAGAATAAACAAACGTATTTCTATTCTTTTTTTATTCATCGGAACAAAAAATAGAAATTTTTGTTTCGGGAAACAGAAACACAAATAAACAAATAGGTCCTAATTGAATAGCACAATTACAAACGATAAATGCTTCGGCTACCATCGAAGCTAAGTATATAAGGGATGGACTATGACAATAGAAGAAGCCATTCTGCCAAGATGTTTGCTTCATGATTTGAGATTTGCGACGAAATAGAAATTCCAATTTATTCTAGCACCACATCTGATAGCACAGGACAGCTCAAGAGAGTTGTGACTAGTGTGCTTCAAGTTAATTGGGAACCAATCTCATGGAAATCAAGAGTGAAATCAAGGTGGAAGGCACTCAAGTGGGAGTAGAATCAAGCGATCATAATCTCCCTTTTATGGACCTAGACCACCTAATGTCAAGTCAGGTAATCCAACGGATAAAGGGAGGAGGGGCAAAACCCTTTCAATAGGGGGAAATAATGGAGGGTGCAGATGGAAAAAGGACCACCTGACTTGACATAAGTCAGGTGATCATTTTCCCCCTTTTATTGTTTATAATGGAACCATATCATTGATCTCCCCTCGTGGAGCGGGCACGTTGCCCAACAACATGAGTTTGCTTGCTCAAATTTATTTCCTATTCAAATTCGTTGCGATAATATTGTAGGAGATCAACACGTATAACTATCAGCATGAGTACTGTCCTCTAAAGCTAGCTTATACTTTAAATGTCATCGATGGCTTCCTCTTCCCACTACTGATTAACCTCTAAAGAGGTCCAAGAATGGAACACAAATTCGCATGACAATTGATGATTAGCAGGAATTCATCGAAGGGGTGGACGAGGAGTCACCTCGTCGGGTTCTCTACGCATGATCTGATTGGGACGCTGTTAAGGCAGAGAGGTGAAACTTCAAACTCCACACTGGTGATGTTAGGAGTCCAAAGTGATCAAACCAAGGATCTTACTCTTTTGAATGATACCGTTTTGTGCGCCTACCGTTTTCAAAAGGAACATGCACCGTCAAATATGTAGATACTAAAGTTTCATTCGTTTCATGAATAAAATATTTTTCGGAAAATCATTTTTCAGGAAAATGATAATATTTTCTAGTGTTCGTTTGTCAAAATCTGCCGGCTTGTCAGCGTCAATTAAGATCGAAGCATATTATTAGAGGCCACGATATTTAAAGATAAAAAAAGAAGACGAAAAATGTTTTTCCCTCTCAAAAAAAAGGAAAACGTTTTCCCCACTTTTGAAAGTATTTTTTTTCATTAGTGGAAAATATTTTATTTGACTATTTTATTTTCCGTGAAACAAACATCAGAAAATTTAAAAAATATTTCCCAGAAGTTATTTTCCATGAAACAAACAGAGCCTAAAACATGGCCAATTACCTTGCGTGCATCAAAGGAAGATAAATGGCCACCAAAGCTTCCTTTTTTCCTTCTTTATTCAACTGTAACCAAGCATCCCGAGATCTACGTATGTATTAAAAAAATTGAGAAATGGAAGTTGCCTGGTTCAGCCAAATAACAAATGAACCTTGACAATATCTAATGAAACCAGAATATAAGTAAACCAAAAAGACTTGTCAGGCATGCTGAATGCCCGCTCAAATGAATTTAGCATGGTTGATGGCATTGAAGTACAGCCCTATAACTTGCCTACAAATAAACTCAAGACGCTTAAGTTCAACGAACTCGATCTCCCTTTCTGAGGGCAACCTTGGTAGTTCCTTTAAAAACACGTTCGCAAACTCTCATACTACGACGATCTTTCTTATTATCGGCCCCTCAACCGACATATCTACCATCATTAGCAAAAAAAGTTTGGCAACCTTCTTCAAGTAGTTGTACTGCCTCAAGAGATGAAATTAAGGGCATTGAGGGTCCTCCTCGATTCCCTAGAAACTCATAAGTTGCATGACCCAACAATCAAAACTGTATCACCTTATTGAAACAGTCGACCGTGACCATTTGCTTTCTTAGCTAGTCTATTTTGATGATCACATTGAAATCAAGCATAGCCGATAGAGTAAAATCCATCAGTTCTTTGATCCCCACTACTCACCATTTCGCACCACTTGCATCCTACAACCAACATCACATTATCTTTCATAGGAGTTGAGACACTAAGGACCGTATCCAACAGCTCGACTTCTAACTCAGCTAGATTAACGAATTGTTTGGAAACATATGAATGGGTAGTTCTAGTATCAAATAAAGCTAAGCAACATGCTGGTGAAAGATTGTACTTGTGATGACCCCTCCTGAGTTCTAAGTTTCAGCTCGAGTCACAATGTACATCATTCCTTCAACTAGGGGTCAACTTGCGTTGCCTTGAATTGCATTCCGTATTGGCTAGCCTACGCACTGCGGCCATTGCGTCCCACCTGGATAGCATGGGCAATCCTCAATAGGTGGCCTTATTGGCCATATCCGAAACATGCTACAGTCTTCAGCGGGCAGTTGCTTGAAATGAACTTTTGGATTCCCGATGCCATCGTACATGTTGAACTTAGGTGTCTTGAGTGTCTCTGATACTTCCAATTTAACATAGTATGATAGTTCTTTTTATGCTTTTTTTTCAAGATACAATAATGCAATTTGTGTACTTTGCATAAAAAAATGAACTATGTTCCTCACGAGTTCCATATATAATGGCCTTGTTATATTAAAAAAGATGGTACCTTCATTTCCCCCTTGAATATTTCAACTCATCGACGCTAATAATGAATTCCCTATCATAGCAAACAATGATGGCTATAAGCTTATTCCTCATACCGATATTGCATCAAATTAAAAAAAAAAACCAATTAGCTCTAGGACCACAAAGCACCATGGACAAAAAATTTACATTGAGGTCCCCACAAACGCATCCAATTTATTAAAGCAATAGTCATTCCTTGTCATCTACTAGAAACAAAGCAATCGATTCATGAAATCCCCAATATCATAACTTCATGCATTATCAACAACCCTAAATTTTTCCATCTGCCCTTAATATTCCACTCAAAACCTTGATTCCCCACACTCAAATTGACTTACAGAGAGAAGATGCATGACCTAGGGTAATAGAGATAGCATGCAAGTGACAACAACAATTGAGAGAGCAACGATGGCGAGTGAGCAAGTGACGATGAGCAACGGTTAGCAAGCGACGACGATGAAGATAACACCAAACCCTATTTTGATTTGGCTTGTGCGACGCCATTTTGCTTTAGTGAGCACGCTATCATTTAACGGTGTCGTTTTTGGAAGTCCACATGGAATCTATTTTTTAAATTTTATTGCCAAGTCAGATAATTTTTTGTATTAAACTCATGTTTTTTTTTTTTGCCAGAATATCTCACCATTAACACTTGAAAAAATCGTTTTTCCTTTTATTTGGCCTCTAAGTGATACAGCAAAAACTTTTGGCATTAAAGTGATCGCTGCACATAAGTTTTAGTACTTGTGATGTCATTATCCTGATAACTCTACTATAGGTATAGTTGATAGTAAACAGACCTTCAACTATTGCTTGGGCTCCTGCAACATCTTGGACTGCCCCACAAGCAAACGGCACTCCCGTACAAAGTGTCCAGCCTCGCCACATTCATAACACTAGAAATCAAAACCGAGATCGACCGCCATGTCCACCATTAGAATTAAGAGAGAGCTCAACTCTCCATCCATCTTTTACCTATTTGATCAAGTGAAATGCATTTTGCCATGCAGAATCATCAAATACTATCCTTCCACAGAAAACAAACCATTTTCAACTAAACTACGACCATCCAGCTTCCAAATGATGCAAGAAGAGACATTAAAGAAATAATTGTAGTACATGTTAAGGAAGAAAGAATGGCAATAGAGGATGCTCTTCAAGGTTATTACAAATAAATTCCTTATCATCAAACAACAAAACCAACTCAACCCACAAGAGCAAATAAAAAAACTTATTCAAGAGAACTAGATGTCAAATCTAAAGTGCATCATCCAATACGAAAGAAAAAAACACATGAGAACAAACACAAATTGCTTCTCTGTAAAAAATGCCACTGGATGCCTGATGAGGATGCAAACACCATTATCGACATTGACCAGAAAAATCATTCACGATAAATAAAGGCTGCTTAAGCAACCTGTTGCTTGGAATGGATATTCCAAAGTACAGAGCTTTAGACTTACCATTTATCTCACGGATCGCATCTTGTGCATTACTGTAGTCATCAAAATCAATAAAAGCGTATCCCAATGGTCTTCGTGCAATCCATAAAATACATACATCATAAATAAACCAAATCGAGTATCAGTACCGGCAGAATAAACAAGGTTAAACTGCAATTGGAATAGAGAGGAGAAGTTCATTAAGTAAGAGTCTAGGGCTTAAGATAAACCCACGCCATATTTCCCTGTCAAACACGGAGGAAAAGCTTAGATCGACGTGAGCATATCACAATATCCGTAACTGCCCAATTGCGATGAAACAAACACGGGAGATGCATCATCAGTGATCTATTGCCTCCACTTTCGACAGGAGAAACCCTATTAAACCGATAACCACGTGCGCTTACAGAGATGCGGGTATGCCACTTAAGAACTCCAGATTGCTCTGAAGGACATTGAGCAACCAGAGCTCGCACAACAATGGAATCCCACCCCCCCGGGGCGGGAAGAGACGATCTTTTGAGGAAACGAATCAACGTGATTGGCTCTGTATGTGTATACATAAACAACTACAGGAGCTGCAAGTGCACGATTATCAGCAGATCACGTCAAGAATAGCAGATGATTACACAATGCGGTGAGCCTTCGCATCGCAGCAACTGTTCTACTCTGCAGCTCCGTTCCGATGAGGGGAGAGAGAGAGAGTGTGTGCGCGCGCGTTACTCGCGAGTGCGAGTGAGGAAGGTGACAGGGAAACCCTTGCTCTCCGCTCGTCCGTCGTTTGAACGTTCGGGCTGATAAAAAAGTCCCCATCGGAGTTGAATTCGGATAGAATAAAAAAAATCATCTTCTAAGGCATTTGCCGACCGTCTTTAGAATTAGAGATTAAATAAATACATACAAGATATCGAACAAAAAATTCGAGACTAACTGAAAATAGATCATCTTAATAAGTACTGATTATTTTACGACATGAAGTGATAAAGCGACGTATCTTATAATGCTTCACGAGCTACTGCATGCGGATCTAAATTATGAGAGCGAATTGTCATTGCTCTTGGCCACCGTGTAATTATCGTCACTGCTGACCATTATCGCTAGCTGTCCAATCCTACTATGATGGCCAAGAGTAAAAAGGAGTATTTTTCTTTGGTCGAATATTATCCTGCTTATATTCATGTCTTGAAAGTACTACAAGAAATAGAGTGAAAAGGAGTATAATCACAATGGTTGTGGCCTCCTTGTGGCCACAGGCAATCCGATCAATCCCTTCAAGCTCTACCTTTCCGGTAGGGCGACCCTTCATGACAATGGCAACGCGAGGAAGCCGACCGATAGGGCGACGGATGGGATGGCAGAATTTGGTTAGACCATTTGGCATGGACACGAGTTTCGAGGCTTTGAGGACACTAGGAGCGTCGACAAAGGCCCGCATACAAAGCCAAGGGAGCAGAAATTGGAAGAGTTCGGAGCATTTTAAGTCACGCAATAACAAAATGATAGCGGGAAGAAGTAGCAGCGATGGACGAGCGGGCAAAGAGGTGAAATCTTCGGACTCGCCATGACGGCGGCCCTTCAGACCATGCGGTTTCGCGCGTCCACCAATTCAAAGAGGAAGGTCCGACTTCGAACACTGCAGACACATATAGAAACGGCTGATTGCCTTGTGTGCACCAGAGGAAGAGGCCAGTTCTCAAACATTGAAATAATGAGGAGATCTACAACCTTCTGTATGGTTCACAGGAAACAGTCATGTAATACAATTTGCAATCAGTGTGATCCTATAAATGGCCACCACAACCTCTTTTTTTCCTTCTTTATTCAACTATAACCAAGCATCCTGAGATTCACATATATAAAAAAAACTGAGAAATCGCAGTTGCCTGGTTTAGCTAAATAATAAATGAAACCTTGACAATATCTAATTGACCCGAAAAAGAAGAAAACAAAAATGATCAGTCAGGCAAGCTTGGTGCCCACTCCAACGAATGCAACATGGTTGATAGCATTGAATTGTACAACAGGATAGCCTGCATACAAAGAGCAAATTTATTGTTTGTCAGAAACTCATTATTTACACTCGGCAAAAATGAATGGTTCTTGATCTAGAATCGCACCAAATAATTACGAATTACCAATCACAAATTTGGAAACAAACCCATATACAAACTCTTGATTGATGTAGATATTTAGTAGAATGCATAAGACCAGGCCATTAAAAGACAATAATAAATTCTACTGCTTTGATCCTCAGAATAGCATTGAGTCATCAAGGTATGAGTCGGCTGTGTGCTCATTTATGTACTTCCTTCTTTAAATGACAGTCCCGATCAAATGTTATCTCCACATTGCCAAAGTTTTCAAAATATGCAATGGTTTGTTGTCATCTGTCTTGCCTTAGCTGTAATTTTTTTCCAGTTACTAATCTCCAATAACATCTCCAATTAGAATTGATCACTGACTTTTAGCAATACTAGAGGGACACCATTTGCATTATTCAAAGTTATTGAAAACCACTTAACTCCCACCCTCCCCAGCCACCAAAAGACCAAAGAAATACTAAGATAATGCAGACTTGGTCTCTTATATCTTTCTAAATCCAACCAAACTGCAGATATCATCGTAATTAAAAGTTCATTTAAACACCAACAATAAAAATGATAATATTTGAAGGGCTAAAGAGCTTGCCCCAACTGAAGTAAACTTGACCAGCCCTCAACAAATCAAGGGTGGCAACATGTCATTTTACATTAAATTTTCAGCCTACAATCCCTGTGATGCAAGTTGGCCACTACATGGGACACATTTCAAAATCCACATTTTTCAACCATTCAGATTGGAAAAGAATAAAAATGGTCAAATTAGAGATATTTTATTTATAAATTGGTATATAGCAGGGATGTCAAAGTAATTTTCATGAATATAACATGCATGGCTATAATTTAACGGGGGTGTCAAAGTATACTTTCAAAAAGGTGGACCGGTTACATTGTGTTTGCCTGTGATGAAAAGCATCAATGCCTGAACCAACTAAGAACAATTACACAAGGAAAGAGAAAAAAAACAAGATCAATTCAGATACTGGGTCAAACTTAAGTAATAAATAAAGGCCAACACCAGATGCCAACAAATTGCAAGAAAATAATGTGATGTCCATGAGAGTAAAAATTCAAAAAGCTACTATCTTCCTAAAGTAGGCAAACCTAGGTCGATCAACCAGCATTCACAATTCATTTGGTTAACAGAAAAGCTATTCTATTGCCAGACAATAAACCACCATCCAATTATTTGGTTCCAAAGCTCAACTGCATTAGTACACCTCCTTTATGGTCTATAATTGTCGGATTGATAACTAAAAGCAGCCAAGACCAGAACACCAATATCATCACACTTTAGAGTTACTTGATGGAAGATGTGTCCACACAGAACAAAGCATCACAAGACTAGATTAGAAAACTTCTAGTTTCCTTCCCTTCATCAAATGCCCATCAAACCAACTGCTAATCAACAGCTCTTTTTACCAACATCAATCATCCATGGGACAGTTGATAGATTCGAGAGAAACAATCACACATGAGATCAAGCAAAGGAACCATGGAACATAGAATGAATATTCTAACTGATAAGGTAGATTCACTCACCAGTCTTCTCTGCTTATACTACAAAAAAGGCAAGGAGTGCATGCAATACAGCCCAATACATAATAATGCCAAGCCGTAGAGCAGGTTGTCTCATCAATGCCCGGTCACAAGAAACCCTGCTCAGTTACAGACACAAGTATATATATCACTCTCAGTTTAGTCAAGTCCCTAGATGAACAACAAGAACAAGATATGACACCTACCACAGCCCATCGACCATGTCTGTCAAAGGTCTTGTAAATTTTGGGACAATTCTTGATGTTTTAAGGGACTTGAAACCATGGACTGTTGTTGAGAAGGAAAAAATCCAGTGAGAAAAATCCTCAGCAGGACACGAGATGATAACAGCTATTATAGATAAACCGTGTATGATACCTTTATCATCGTCCTCATCTTCTAACCTAGAACTGCTTGTGGAATCTTCATCAATGGCAATGGCAACTTGGTCATTATTTGCCTTCCGCAAATTGCGCACCTGAGGGGTGCTAGAAGTAGTAGTCACAGCCCATTTGTTTATCTGCAAAGAAGTTCAATAATTAAATCACTCAGACATGTACTTAAAAGTGCTCCACCACAATGACAGGTTATAACTTTCAAAGACTAAATTAAAAAACAGTATAGACAATTTAATTTCCATGAAAAATTAAAATAAGCGGCACACAACCCACAATCAAGATTACATTTCATCAGCAGAATTTACAGTACATCAAGGAGAACAAGAGGCAATTCCATTCTTGAAAGTATGATAAGAATTCAGAGTTAGTACTTTACAAGGCCAGAGGTTAGATAGTTGCTTGAAAAGGCAAACTCCAGAAACCTGTTAAATGTTTAGGTCTTTTTGGGTAAATTAAAATGCCGATATTCTTACAAAGTATTTCTACTTTGAAGAAATATTGCAAACTAAATCATCAAGTGTGTGACATAACATTGTCTAAAAGAGATAAATTTTGATCTTCGTCCCCCGCTCCCAAAAAAAACCAAAAATAAAAAAAAGACGTTTTCATAATCAACCAATTTTTTTGTCATCAAATGTCAAATCAAAGCTAATTTTAGTAGGCTTTTGTCTTAAGATTGATCTAAAAACTATTCCCCCAAGGAAAAATATCTCTCTAACCAAATTCACAGGCTTTCAACCCAAAAATTCCAGAAAATTAAAAGTCACCCAATTCTATGGGTAAATCTCCAGTCCAGATCCCACTACTCCAGCCTCACAGATCAAAGGCAGTTTTCTTAGAAGACCTCGTGCAGTCTTACAATATACAGGTTTCCCATCCTACGTAGCTTAAATATTATTTCTTCCTTATGCAGCTTAAAACCAATCAACTGAAATAAGTTCACTGCATGATAATGCAAGAGCAGACAAGCATACAAATATTTCAGAGGAACTTGCAAAGTTAAAAGAAAACCGGAAGTCTAAAGCATAGAGGATTTCCAAAGTCAAATGAACTTCACACGGTTAATTAAACAACAAAGTTGTCCAGTGACTCACCACCGGTTCAAGTTCCACAATTTCAGAAGTCATGCCAGTTGGCTGCCTTGCATCTTCCCCACCTTGAAGTAAATTTAATTGGGATTCCTTTTCACATAAAGACCTTTCAAGAGTCTCTCCTTTGCGTGTCAAGTCCTCTACTTTACTTCTTTCTACCAGCAACAATGCATCCTTACTCCGAGCTGCAGCCCTTAAATCCTCCAATTCAGAAACAATAGTCTCAATCTTCTTCTGAAGCAATTCCTTGTAGTCACTCACCTGAATGCCCTTCTTATCACTGACATCATGCAATGGTAGCCCAGGTACCAAGGTCTCAATACATGCTAAGAACTCAAAGAAGTCTTCAGCACTTCCGTTTTTACTCAACCGAGATGACACAAGAACGTCATTGGTGCATCTTGTGACCTCTTGCCTCAAGAAAGACACTTCACAATCCTGTTCTTTTATTTTGGCTTGAAGCTTTTCAATCTCAGCAAGAAGACTACCTGAGAAATGATGAAGTTCATCAAATTTATTCACTGTTATAGAAAGCTTTTTCAAAGCCTTCCCCCGAGAAACTTCAAGTTCTTCCAAAACCAGATTCTTTTGTTCCAAGACTTTCTCCAGCTCTTCAATCTTTTTGCCCAAGTGTTCCATCTGTGTCTCCTCCTCATCAAGTGCTTGCATCAGGGACTCAATTTCTAGATCAAATACAGTACTCATCAGTATCATTACCGTGAAAAGACACTAGAATGACAGCAAATAAAATGAATAATTACAAGTAAAAAGCAATGTACCCTGATCTTTAGAAGCCAGTAGATCTGTCAGCGACTGGAGCCTCCCCTGTAATTCTGTCGATGCCACTTGCCCATCTTGCATCTCTTTCAATCTCTTCTGCAATAAGGTATGTTGAGCCTCCAATTCTGCAATTTTTATCTCCAGGTTGTGGGCCATATTTTTGGATGATTGGAGATCCAATGAATACCCTAAAGCAGCAGCTTCAGCTTCCTTAATCTGATTCACAAGCTCCACACAGATCCTGTCTTTCTGGATGTCTTTCTCCTGAAGCTCCTTCCGTAAATTTGCTATCGTACTTTTCAATTCTTTCTGACTGTTGTCCATAATTTCAGCTTTCACAGAGGCAAAACTTTTCACACTTGCCAGGAGTCTACCAGCAAAGTTTTTCAAAAACTCCTCTGATGAGAAACGGGTATCATCAGCATGAAATCCCCCATGGAGGGAATCCATGTTTGTTCTCGAGTCTAAAGTAATCAAATTCTTCCCTAACAATGCAGCTTGACTATTTTCAATTTCTGCAAGGGAACTGGAGCAAGCTTCACAAAGCAAGGCCATGCCACGGCGCAGCAAAGAAATCTCTATTTCCTTTTCTTTGTGAGTTGACTTTAAACGTTCCACATCCCTTTGAGCCAATCCAGATGACTCCTTTTGGCCAATGATTTCTCTATTAATAACAGTTAACTCTTTGGAAAGGCTGCTCGCCTGTTCTTGGAATGCACTAGAATGTTTGTGCAGATCTTCCTTTAAAGAAAGAAGCCCTGAAGAGAATTGTTGCAGTTGATTCTCAAAGAAACTCCAAATTTCAGGTAGATCTTCATCGAAAAACTGGTTTGAAGTCTCAGAATCTGACACAGTATTAATGAAGAAAAACTTATCCTGAATAAAACGTAAATGTATCGTCAGCATGATACATGTAGGAAAAGAAGTGCAAAAAAGCAACAAGCACCACACATGCACAGATGATAATGCCATTGCCTTCAGCTGGAACTAACATGTTAAGATTTAACTTCGAATAAGAAAAATACAAAGCAGAATGAGAGGATTTGCCCTCTCTAAAATCCAACATACAAGAGATATTCTTGGTACAAAATTTCAACATGGTTTTAACAAAATTTTCAGAAATAACTAGTCTAACCCCAGCTCAGCCCTCACAAGATCTCTAGTTTGGGCACCACATAAAGCATTAAAAATGGTTAGAAGATTCAGAACTACAGACATCAACTCTGAAGGCAAACCAAAAAACAAAAAAAAAAAAGATTCCCAAAAGAAACAGAGTAATGTATAAAAAGCATCACACATGCCATCTTCAACAACTGAACTCCAAATTCTACCCCAAAAGAACCAAATAACATCCCAGAAAAAGGATGATGCTATAAGAATCTAATAGATGACTGTCAAACCAAAGATAAATGAGAAGACACAGAGCAAAAGCTCAAATAAGTAACAGAAAAGCCAGGTTGCATGCCCCACTAAAAGCACAAAGTGAAAGTGGAAAGCAAGTTTGATTTTACTTTGTTTGCACAACCATTATGATGCGAATTATACCTTTTCAGCGTGATTGGAAAAAACATGAAGAGAAGTAGACTTCATTGGCCCAATCACATCAATGGTGTCAATTTTTCCAAGAGATGACTCAATAGCAGTTCCCAGATTGTGTAGAATTTCATAGTCATCAGACAGAACATCAGCTAGTAAGCCATTGAAATCAGAGAAAACCTTCCAGAGAATTTCTAATGAAGATTTCATTCTCATGTACTCAGAAAACAGCTTCCTTCGTTCCTCATTGTGAGCAGAAGATAAACTTTCATAATGTGATATAGCCTGGAGCCTGGCAGCCTCTGCAGCATTTTTCATCTGAGAAAGTTTGTTAAGCTCACTGGCTACTTGTGCTATCTCCTCCTGTAGACTATCATTCCTCTCTTGAACCTCATTCAACTCTGCAAGGAGTAGTTCTGCCGCCCTTTTAGATTTCTTTGACTCTTGTTCCGAAGAAGCAACGGCTCCACGTAACTCATAGAAGAGTTGCTCAATCTGTCTCAATCTTTCAACAGGGTTGCTGGCGTTTACTTCTGAACCCACATCCATGTCAGCTAAAGTGCTTAAAATTGCGCTCAAAGTACTGCCTTTATTCTGCCACGAAAGCTCATTTTCTTCCAAACTCTTCCTTAAGAACAAAATCTCAGACTCAAGAGCTTCAACCCTACCTGAGTAAGAGGATAGGTCCCTAATCTTATGTTCATACTCTGCAAGAACAAATTCTTTGCGACTGATCTCAGATTTCAAATGATCCATTTGTGAATTGATCTCTTCAATGTTCTGTTTCAAATTGTCCCGTTGTTGCACCAACGACTTGCCTTTTCTAACAGCAACATTTAACTTCTCTCTCAGAGATGCGGTCTTTTGCTCCTCCTGCTTCAGTAATCCTTCCAACTCATCTCCTCTTTTACCAAGTGCTGCAACTTCATGAAACAACGATTCACTTTTTTCCAAGTGGCCATCTCTCTCCTGCTTCACCTGCATCAATTCACTCAAGGCCTCGTCCAGTTGCTTCTTCAGAACCATGATGCCAGGCTCCTCTGCACCCAACATGTCCATCGCTCTTTGCCCATTGGCGGTTGCATCAACCTTCTCAGTTTGCCCATCAGTTGCATCAGCTAGTATGTATTCTGTTGATCGAAGGGCAGTGAGCTTCTCAATAAGTTTTTGCAGAAGATCTTCCAGAACTGCAATACCAGATCTGCCATCATCCACATCTTCTGTAAGATGATCATTTAATGCATCACCAACCACTTCCTGCAATCTTCTTATCTCTCTTTTGGTTGTCTTAATACTTTCCTCATTCCCAGCCAACTCAGCCAATGTTCGGTGCAAATCAAAGGCTTCAGTCTTCAGATTTTCATTCTCACGTTCAAGCTGCAATGCCTTCTCTGATAGTTTCTCATGGTTTTCGCTCAATACCTCCAACCTTTCAGAAAAGTGCTCTCTCCCATCAGAGACTTCCTTAAGATCTGCCTCAAGGTCAGATATTCTCCTCTGTGATTCTTCCAGATCAGCAGCGAGTGAAGAGCAATAGCTTTCAAGGTCAGCAATCTTCTTCAGTAGAGAAACCCTATCATTTTCAGCCTCTGAGAATGAATTGCACAGCCACTCAATTTTTTCCTCTGGTTCCACGGACCTCACCTGTGAAGGCAAATTAATTTTGTCCAAAAGTTCTTCCCATCTCTGCACTAAATTGTTCCTCTCCATCAATGACTGCTCAAGCATTTCATTTTGCTCAGCCAAACCATAAAATTTACCTTGGAGTTCATCATACTTTCTTCGCAAATCATCTACAGAATTTGAACCTGGCTGCATGTCTTCTCTCCAGGGATCCATAATAACAAAACCAGCATCTGAGTGGGAACCACCAACTGAGCTCTTCTGGTCCCAATCAGCAAGAGGCAAAGAGCCACCAGAAACTGACCTTGCCAACCATTCAACCTTTTCAACAATATCTTTCACATGGAAATGCTCAGGCAGATCTAGATCTTCCAAAATCTCTTCCATCTTCTGTAATAATGAGTCTTTAAGAAGAAAAGATTCTCGTAATGCATTGGCTGAGTTGCGGATATATGCAAGTTCAGATTCCAGAGCTTCCACACGCTCACCTGCCTCTGAGTAGTTCCCAAGTTTAATCTCTACCTCAAGAAGTCTGGCTTCTTTCATCTGTAACTCCTGCGAACATTTCTCCAATTCGCTTGAGGTATCAGTCAGGGATTGCTTTAAACTATCGCGTTGCACAACCAGACCTTTCCCCTTGGCAACAGCAATGCTAAGTTTCTCCCTCAAGGAAGAAACTCGCTGCTCTGATAGTTCAAGTTCAACTATTTTATCATGGAGTTGTGTCCGAGCCACATTAACTGCTTTCTCTGCCTGGCTTAAGCTCTCCTTGAGAATAAGGATGTTGTTCTCATGCTGAAGATTCAATGAAGTTGACTGCATTAACCTTTCCTGCAATTCTGACAATTCCATCTCCTTGGATCCAATCACTTCCCTAGAGAATAACACATGCTCGTTAGCATCTCTGTATTTCTGAACAAGGAAAGAAATCAATGACCCTAAACGAGAAAGAGGAGGTCCATCAAAGCCTTCCACCTCTTCAACATTCACTACAGTTTGGACATCTTCAATAAACTTGTGGATTAAATCCATATTGCCACATCTGGCATTAAGCTCCTGGATTTCTTGCATTCTGCACTCCAGCTGAGAACTGAGAAGATTGATTTCAGAGCCAAGTTGCAGCCTCTCACTGGAAATATTGGCCACTTGTTCCATAAGAGCATCATAATTACTTGGATCTAGAGGATTATCGAGTGCCTCCGTTTCAATCTGAGTTTCACTATGTTCCGCAGAACTCAGTGAAGAGCGTACAGTTTTTCTAAGTTTACTACACAGACTATTCAGTAAAGCTACAGCCAATTCATTCTTTCCCTGCAGATCACACAACTTTTCATTTGAGTCCCTGTATAGCCCGATGATTGCTTCACGATCCTTGCAAATGTCTTCCAGCTTTCCCTGCAAATTCTCAATCACTTCTATGGCAGCACTAACAGAAGCAGCAACATGGCTGCTTATGTCCAAGGCATCAAAATTTCGAACTGAGACTTTAGATGTATGCTCGTCTAGTTTACTAACTGTTTCAACAATTTCATTAACAAGGACATTCCACTCTAGCTGGAACATTACTGTCCTCTCGCTGGCATGTGTCCGGAAACTTTCTAACTGACTCTGCAATGCAGACATTGTTTCATTCGAGTACTGCTGTAATTCACAGAACTGACTCCCCAAATTGTTCATTCTGTTTTGGCAATCCCCAAGCTTATCACTAAGCTCAATGTTTTCTGCTCTAATAACTGTGTTCTGCTGTTTCAAAGCTTCACAATGTGCCTCAAGTTGACTGTGGTCTGATTCAAGGCTTGACGTGCTTTGCTTCAGCACTTCGTACAGAACTCCCAATTCGATGGCACCTGCTTCGAGAGTGTCAGAGTGTTCCCTCAAACTTTCACATTGGATCTTTAGTTCCCTAATCATCGCATCAGCAGCTCTTCTGCCATCCAGTTCTCCCTCAAACAGAGAAGCAGCACTATCAACATCAAAACTCAACTGCTTACATATTGCTTTCAGGTTTCCTATCTGCTCCTGTGATGAAGAGTAAGGATCTGCATCTGGTTGATCTTCACCCCCTTCCTCTTCCTCAGGTTCATCAGGATGTGTCTTCAACTCAAATGCTTGGATCAGTTTCGACACTCCAGCTGCAGACACTTTACCACCCGACTTGCTAAGGGATGTTGATTGAGAATGCATACTATGAACTGCCTTCTCAAGTTTTATAACTATTTTCTCCATCTTCTTCAAGAGCCTGCTCAGACCGAGAAATTCAGAACATTCATTGGAGAGTTCCTCCATAACCTGTCCAGCATGACTTCCTGTTACCTGGCAGCAAGATAGTAGTTTCTCCATCCCAGGAGATGACACTTCACCAGCTCTGTTTTCAAGAGCTTCGGAAAGGCCCATAGCATCAACTACGCCTTTTAGCCCTTGTGCTTCCATAGATTTGACTTCATTCCCAGCTTCCTCAGCTGCTGACTCAATTTGGTTTCGCTTGTCATCCAATTCCTTCATCTTTGCCATGTATAAGTCCAGACTGCTACTTAGAGAAAGGTTTTCCTCAGTCAGCTGTTCAATGCGAAAAGTTTTTCCTTTGAGATCTTCTTCAGCTCGCATGTGATCCTTCTGCTTTATTGACAACTGCTCCTGAAGAAGAAGGACCTCAGATGAGAGTCTCTCAGACTCAATTGAAAAATGATCATTTTCCTTCCTTGTCTTGTTTACCTCCTCTTTCAACAAAGTAAGGGACTCATGTAAGTTGGCCTTTTCAAGTTCTAAGGCCTCTACCAGGCTTTTCAAACCAATTACCTCTATGGATAATCCTTCACTTTCTCGAGCAAGACGTTCCTTCTCTCCCTCAAGTTTTTTACTTCCCTCCAACATGGAAGCATGGTCTCCATCAAAAGTTGCAATTTCAGCCTGTAGACCTCTCACCAGTCTCCAGCTGTTATCCAGCTCACTCAACAGCCTCTGGTTCTCACGCAAAAGATTCTCATTTTGATCCTCGAGATTCTTTCTCTCCTCCACCCCCAAACTAATGATTCCATTCAATCTTTCATTTTCAATCTGCAGAGCTTCCATCGAACTCTTACAATCAGCCAAATTGCTTGATTGGTTCCTCAAATTTTCCTGTGACGTTTCCAGCAAACTCTGCAATTCAAAAACCCTTGCAGCCAGCTCCTGAACTTCATCCCTTGCAGCATGAAGTTGACCACAGAAATCATCTCTCCCACGAACAGCTGCATCTTGTTCAGACCTGCACTGCAGAAGCTCCTCAGTGAGAGAATTGTTTTTCTCCTGAACAGCAGCCAGTGAACTTTGGAGCACAGATATCTCATCAGTTAACTGAGACCGCTGACTAAAAAAGAATTTCAGCAACTTGAAACATTCCTCCAGCTGCAAATGGAAGATATCTTTTGTAAAGTTTATTGAAACCAGTTCTTCTTCAAGATGTTCCACAACTCCTGACCAGCCGTGTTCTTCAACCGGAGAACGAAAACTCAACTCCGGGTTTGCACTAGAAATTGATCTCCTTGCTTTAAGCATCAAATTATATTCGTCTTCACTAAGTTTCTTTATCACCTCTGTAAGCTCTGAGAGGCTAACAGAGCTCATATCCGCTGAAAGAGGGAACACCACCTGTGATGAACTTGTGGTACTTTCCCAATGCCTGGTACGGCTCACGTCTATATCCTCCATAGATCCCACCAATGTGTAATGCTGTTGAGAACCCTCACTAAATTTAGCAGCCTTCATGTCATCATTATCCGGTTCATCTTCTAAGATGCCATTTCCACCAGATGCCAATGACATGTTTGAGTTGCCATTATCAGTTACCTGCTCTTCCTGCTGGTTTGGACATTCTGGAGTTATATCCAGAACTCGATCTGGATCTAACGCAGGCAAAGAAGGAAAGATTAACTCATCTGACTCACTGTTAGCCGAGGGCTCAGCATGCATTATATCTGCCTCAACAACTTCACCCATAGCAGGTGCTGCCTCCTCAACTTCTCCAGGAATCAACTTTGCAGAACTCTCACCGGGATCAGGCAAAGAGGATATATTGCCTTCGGACTCACCCCCATTATGATGCTTCAAACCCAAACCATCAGTGCCCTGCATTGACCCTACCCAGCAATAAATGAGAATATAGTTATACATCAAAAAGTGCATGGTTTCAGGAAAGGCTTCCCCACTTGTTAACATGTGTTTAAAGTAAAATTTATGGAGACAGAGTAGCAAAAGAGGAAGTGCAAAACGTACATCTGATGCCTGAACGACCTCCTGATGTATCAATGGAGCAGTCACGTCATGCTCATGTGAAAGCAATGGAGCCTTTTGATCTTCACCACTCAGCATCTTGCTTTCGTGTGGTTCCTTCAGATGTTCCCCAATTTGTATCTCCCTCCCAACTGAAACAGTTGTCCCCTCTGAGGCATTGCCCATATTAGCAGGCAGAATGTCACTGACACTGAAGGAGGTATTGCTTTGTGCCACTTTATCATCAGAATCTAGCACTTCTAACAATTTTCTCCCTGTACTTTCCCCTTCATTTAGGCTTGAGGAGTCAGCACCAAGCTCTTCATTTATTGTTGTCACTGACGCAGCTTTGGGAGATTCTGAAACTCGGGCAACTTCGCTTTCTCTGATGTTAGAGAAAATTGACGGGGGCACCGAACTTAGATCATGAGTCACAATGGAGACATCGGGAGAAGCTGCTGCATCCTCTGACCCATGTGGCAATGTTCTGTGTTCAGCAACCACCTCAGATTCTGGGTGTTGCGAACCACTCTCCACCTCAGCAGTGTGCACCACTGTCTGAGGTGTGGAGGAAGTAGGCATCACATCAGGATCGGTCTCACTCTGCTCAGATTTACCAAGCTTTTTTGAGGATTTTCCATGGCTAGGACCGCTCTTCCCATCCTTTTTCTGACGAAATTGTTGAAGCTGATAACAATAGCATGGATGATGATGAATATCTAGAAATGTTGTTCAAATTCGCTGCATCCAAGTTAATTATGCAACCAAAGGACATAGAACCACACAAACATGCGTCAGGAAAAAGATAGTCATCCTCCCTCATTGTTTTATCCTCTAGTATTAAACTAAAGACTAATACTTGAATGGACTTTGATCCACAATGCCCCCATCAACTATTGAATGCAATTTTGCGGAATAAAAAAGAGGACGAAAAAGAAAAACGGAAAGCAAGACAGATCCCCATTGCAACGTCGCACAAAGTACTAGAACGTTAACACGCCAAAAACTAACCTTTTTGCGCCCAGCTGCTAGAAGATCAGTCCTGCTCTTATTCTTGTCCATCCAGTCAACTATGCTTTCCACTCTGCAGCTGAGTTTCCCAAAATCACCAACCCCCGACAATCACCGTCAGATCCTCCTTCCTAATCATTCCCCAAGGGCAACAAAAATTAGATAATAAAAGAAAACAAGAGTAAGCACCAGGCCATCTGAGCAGTATACCCGCCACACAAGCCAAGTACAGCCCAGCCACGCAGCCTTTTGCTGCCAAGCGTGACAACCAGAAGCGAAACAAATGGTGACGCCGGAGAAGAAATGACCCCCTAGACCGAACCAAAGATTCTGCCACTCGATTCGGGTCGACAGAGACACCGCACATTCAAATAACGCCCCCAGCCCCCCCCCCCCCCCGGGGGCAGCTACACTATCCTAGCAAAAGCACGCCGGAACAAGTGCCCGCCCTCGTCCCGGAACACGAATTCCTGACAATCCCAATCCCGAGCAATCCAATTTGCAGCGCAAGGAACCCCAGAGGAAACTCCCAAGACAACGGAAGTAATCTGAAAGCCAGAGAAATTCAAATTGGGTTCGAAGGGAAAACGCACTGCACCTCGAATCGGCCGGATCTGCCGCCGGGCCTGGCTGATGAGGATCGCCGCGCCAGTGTTGGCGGGGGCTTCCTGAATCTGAAGGACCACGCCGGCGGACCACCTCTTCGTCGTTCGACTCCTCTCCTCAACGGTGGTGGTGAGTTGGCTTGTCGTCGTCCTGGAGGGTCGCGAGTCTTAGATCTAACGCGAGCTCTGTTGCGTCGAAGCTTTGCGTGTATGGTGAAATGTCGATTTGGGGAAGACGAGACGGAGCGAGGAATTTCGCTTCGCGGTGCACTTTAACCCCCCAACTTCTTTCTTCGTTCGGTTGACGTGAATCGTTCAGGTCTCCTGGATTGGAGCTTGGAGCAAAGGGCGTGCATCGCTTCCGATCTTGTTCGGAAAAATCGGTCGGACCGGACGGGACCGGGCCGAACCGGTCGGTTTTGGGTAAATTCTTAGAGAGTCCGTACATTTCCCAATTTCATAAGAAATTAGATCTCTTGGACTCAATCGGACCGACGGATTGAACAATATTTTTTTTTTGTTTTATATTTTATCTTGAAGCAAACCCTAATTCATTTTTTTCCTTTTCAATGTTGGGAAATCTCACTTGTAAGGAGCAGAAGAAATAAAAAAAAAAGAAAAAAGAAATGAAATAATTGGCTTCGGGATCGACCCAACATCAAATGGGCCAATTTCTAGGTCCACAAACTAGGAGTAGCCCTACCTAATCCGATTTCAAGCTTCATGGTAAGAACCGACCTACTCTAAAATCGTCACCTATAATTTGAGACTATCCATATATTCTAAAGTTTTAAAAATTTGTGCCATCAAATTATTTTTTATAAGTACATAACAAGTCTTTTTTAATTAACAAGTCTTTTTTTTATCTTTGATGTACTTCAATTCTAAAAACTTGAATTTTTTTTATTTTAACGACAAGATTACCAAAAAAGTTAGACCTTAAAATACTTTATCTCAATATCAATACTCACACAATCATTAATTTATTTCCATCAATTAATAATTCAAATATTTTGGAAGGGGTGATCTTGTAAATTCTCTCAAATGTCAATTTTTGGTTCGTACGAAACAGGCGTGCACTTAAGCTAATAGAACTAATAATGACCAAAGTACATGATCTTGGTCAATTTCTGCTCCGTTCGATATGGAGGTAAAATTTTGATGGCTGGATATCATGGGTGACAAAGTTACTCTCTAAATGCTTGAATTTCGTGACATTTAGAACTTGATTATATATATTTTTTAAACCTGTGGTATTTGGTTGCCAATGAATGACCTTTTGTGCAATTCAGTAGTTAAGAATGATTAGATCTTGTGACTGAAGGCGATGGAGTCAAGTCAACATGATTGCGAAGCATCACGTCCATGTGGACAACTCGAGGGAGCTGCTTGGAAACCAACCTCGCAAAGAAAGCAACAGGTCAACCTCTGGCTTTGAATTGGTGATAATGTAAAAAGGACAAAAGTGATTTTAAAAAAATAATAATAGTGTCACGAAAAAGCTCCAAATTGATATCATGGAATAAATTTATCCCAAATTAATATTTAAATCACTAAAAATTCCTAAATGATATTCCTATGATAAATTCATCCCAAACTAATTTTCGGATCGTCAAAAGCCCCAAATTGGTATGCGCACACGCATTTACCCTCTATTGTTGAGTTAATAATATATGGTAATGACTCAGTTGACATGACATGTAATATCTCAAAAAAAAAAACCTATCTTGGTTAGTGAAGTGAAGTGGTCATGAACAACTCGCGAGGGTTGCAAGAATTGGCCATAGATGGGTCAGATCGACCATGTGAACCAAATGCAGAGAATTTCACAATGGCCATAGGGAATGGCTAGGGGATTACATGGATTGAGCCAATAGTCAAACTGTCACACCCCGAACCTCGAGCCCTTGGCAGTCGACTAAATTGCGACATTTCCAGTACGCATCACTGGCTCAATTGATTATACACATACAGAAACGAATTAAACAATCTCCAGACAACAATCAAATATGGGATAGGAAAGTAGGACAACAAATTTACACAAAATATATTTTATAAAAACAACCTCGGGTTTATATACATAAGAGATTAAATTAAAATTGGGTTACTGAGCTATCTAAACTTCGAGATTTATAGCCATGGGCTTCAAGTCCACCAAAAAGGTGCATTACTTGCGAGACCCCATATCGCACGTGACACACCTCCATCTAAGAACCTATAAAATTGTAAACCACGACGGATTGAGGCAATGCCTTAGTGAGACTACACCCTAAACCTCGATTAGGAAGAAATTCACCTAGAGGTAGCCTAACATACATCAAATAATCCTTGCCTCGCGTCAGCACCTCCATGCACATCAGCACTGCTCATATACATATGTATATAGCAAACATCTTTTAACAACTAGAACACTACACTTTAATCATCAAATATTCACAGAGGCCCCAATTATGAGGCCAAATTGTTATGACACGTCTCATGTGCCACACAATTTCGTCTTATAATCAAGTGCGGATATATCATATCAATGGTTGAATACACACTCAATATTCAAACTTAAGACTCTAGAGGTGGCTCTTACGAAGTTACATTATCAAATAGCACTTAGTCCTTGACCGCATAAAGTAATGGTACAAAACTTTAGAGATGACTCACACGAAATTTCATTATCGTGTAACACTTAACTCTTGACCATAAATAGCAATAGTATAAAATTCTAGAGATGACTCACATGAAGTTTTATTATTGTGTAGCACTTAGTCCTTTACTCACTTGCCACACAGTTGATTTCCTCAACACAATCAATAGCCATCACATAATCACTTAATCACATATCATCACGCATAAGTTCTAAGCATGCCACAAAGCAACCACATCACCACATATACACTATCCATGAACCACTACACCAAGAACAACCACAAAACCAAAATCGGCCTTAACCGGCAGAAATTGGCCACTCGCGCGTCTCCAAATTTAAATCTAGAAACCTAATCAAACGAGTTCGGAAAATTCTCAAATTTTAATATGTTATAAAGGACATTAAATGAACACTTTTTATGAAGACACCTTGATCCAGATCCTTATGTATTGAGAGAAGTAAATTGCTCACAAAAACTATGTTCGTTTACAAAAATCATGTTTTCCAAAACCAGCTTGGTTCAAGATTCAAAACCTATCCGTTTGATTAGAAATTTGACTATGTTAAATTACAAGATGTGATAAACAACTTTTGTGAATGAACTATTTGGAAATTCGAACCCTAAGAGTTGATAAAAATCCATCAAACAAAAAAAAAAGATCACCAGTTCTAGCAAAAAAGGGGTTATGTTTTGTTTTTAACGAAGTTGAAATATTATTCTTTTAAATCCATAAAATCTTGGTTAAAATATATGTTATAGCTGAAGATGTCTAAACATTTTTTAAGAATGAATTGACCTCAAAATATTAGCACATTTCAATCCACAAAAAGGGCAAATGATGAGGGTCTTGTTAACAAATTCAAGAGAAAACCACTAAATTAAACTAAACCACCCTCACTAGTGTTAATCTAACCTAATACGAATATAATCAAGCTAATCAACACTAACTCACCCCCTAAGTTTAATTAACCACCTAAGCAAGGATTAGGGAGTTAACTCACAAGATTAGTGAATAAACCGATTTAGGTGACGGCAGCGCAAAGGTGAGCAGTGGGTCACAACCGGTTGAGTTGGACTGGCGGTGAGTTCACAAAGCTGGGGAGGCGTAAGGCAATGATGAGGCGAAAGGAATGAGGAAGAAGAAGAAGAAGTTGCTTCGACCAAGGGGGAAGGAAGCTGCGCATGGTGAGGATGAAAAGGGGGAAACAAGGAGACAAGTAAGTCCATCTTGTGGCCAATGGTGGCCTTTCTCAAATATCTCATGCACTCATGTGAAATGTTACAAAGTCTTCTACCCATAAAGTCCATAGGTCCTCCAATGGTTGATTTCTTCTCATATCTTCACAAAACAAAGTATTTTTTGAGGGCCAAAAAAATCCCTTGAGCAGCCCCTACGAATTTCTACCATTTCTCCACCCATTAATTTAATTTGGTAGCCCAAAAATCCAACTAAAGAGGCCCCTCTGAATTTCTTGATTCAATTTTGCTGAATTTTAATTTTTCGCCAAAAATTTCAGGCTTGCCAAATGTTCTTCAAAGGATGAGTTGACGTCCCAAAAATAAATTGTGACACGCTAGAACTTTCGATTCCCAAATCCGAGTTCAATTACGTGGTTAGAATCAACCAAACACGATTCTAGTACAATTCAACTTACTGGTAGCTTTTAGGGATTTTATCGCGATTTTATCCCTTAACAATTTCACATGATGGGTTAGTTAACTTGTGAGTGATCAGCTCTGTAAAAAAGGACCACAAGCGCATTGATGAAAAGCCCACTTCATTTTATCAAGACAAGTCGAAAATCCAAGATGTCATACAAACCGTGGGATCGCCCATACAATCATAAGTATCAGCTGCAAAACCACATGAACAATTTAAGTGAATTGCTCATGGAATCACTTGAAAAATATAACAAGAATTGGTTACAAGATGGCTCGGGATGATCGCCACCACAAGGACCAATCAGGAATCGATCGTGGATCAAGAAAAACCAATTAGGGATTAGTTGTGCATCTATAAGGATCAATCAACCCAGTCGACCCATGGCTGATCTTGAAAAACTCTACATTATCAAAGTCATAGTCAAATATTGGAATTTGTATAAGAACTAAAAAACTCTATGTTATCAAAGTCATGCGACTTTAAACAATTGACTTAATACTATGATCACATGTACTTGGCAAGGTACGAAAGATTGTTGTCCTAACTCCTATTTACTCTCATAGCAATTTGCACTTCATTTTTCCAAAATGAAAATGATACAAATGATTCTTGAATTTTGGTCCAATTTGTAAGTGGTCCTTTAATTTTGAATATATAAAATGCAATTCCTGAATTTTGGTTCAACATGTCGTGTCATTCATAAACTTTAAATTTATTCAATATAATGTTTTAAATTTTAAATATTTTCATATAGTCTAAGCACTATTTTATAAAATAGTTCAAACACCACATAAACAACTAGGGATAGTAATGCATATCAAACTAAATTCAGAGATCATATTGTACATAACCCTACTTGTGATTAGTAGAAGAAAACTGTAAAACAAGTAAAATGAATAAAATGAAGAATCATAACCTAATGAGTAATACGGTCCTTCTAAACAACTCAAACATTTACCATATACCTTTATAAAATGATATCATAAATAATCATTTTCAAATTAAGTTTACAACATCTTTAGAAAATATCAAAATGAGTTATGCCTTTTTAACAGCGAAATTTTGTATGTATTGTATTAATAACAAAATCATATTAATAATAAATCAAACCTTTAATGTTCTATTCCATTTATTAGTCTCTATCAAATTTAAAAGCAATGGTTCATTCTATTCAATGTCTAACTATGGTCAAGCTTAATGCTTGTGGCAAAGGCGACTAAGTTTTCCCCTTTGTTATGTCTCCACCCATTCAACTAGCGGTTCGGCCCAGAAGGACCTCTTAATATCAGTGTGCATACTTATCCCCCTCAATGGATTCCGATTATAATGACATGAACATAATCTATTTACGATATTCTCCACTAACTCAATCAAATCCAAAACCCATTTTCAAAACTCTGCTTCATTAACTAAATCATGTTATCTTTTCACAATTTAATTCATCAAACATAGAACATTTCATAAACTACATTCAAAGTCAATGACTTTTCTTGCTTCTTTTGTAACGATGTTTTGCAAATCATTCACTAGTCATCGGTTGAAACTATAATCAACATATACCTTTTTAATTTCAAACAAATAAAAATAGTAGTAAATGCTCGATCCATATTTTTATACAATAAAAAGTTCATTTAATAACATATAACGTATCTAGTCCATATCGCTTTCAAATATGAGTTTATGAGCTTGAAGAAAAAATAGCATCACTCGTCGAGAAGAGATGAAAATCAACCTACAATAGTAACCGATTAACTCGTATTCCTATCAATCAGTAAAAAAATGATATCAAAACTCAAGTAAAACTCTATTTTAACTCTATTTTAACTAATGGTTCGGCTAAACGAGGCTTACTCGTACATAAAACATCTTCTACTCACTAGCAAGGAACTTGTTTATAGCAATATCCATCTTTGTCCATTACGTATATCACCTATGAAACTTTAAAAATCCGTTCCGATCAAATCGTGCAGCTCCACAACACTCTAAACCACCATCTTCACATGATTCTCAACTTAACAACTCATAAATCGAACCCCGCAGTTCAAAATTAATGCGGCTCCGAAATGGCCTTAATTACGATAATTACTCGAATTAGATAAATAAAGGAGATTCAATCCTTAGCAGAATGGCGTTAATTTAACTTGTCGAGATCTTCCAAGTGTGTACTTGCCAAAACCCCTTTTGTTTCTCTTCCGTTCCTCGTGCTTTCTCAGGGCCTCTCTCCCATCTTTTAAGTTCGTTTTTTTTTTTGTTTTTTTGTTTCCTTCAAGGAGTTGGAGTCAAACTCCACATTTCATGTCAATAATTGGGCATCAGCTAGTGGCCAACTGTCTAAGGATCTATAATTAATGAGAAAATGACATAAATACCACCTAAATTTTGATCAAATTTACAAAGTGATCCCAAAACCTCATGTATTTCTAATTTATTTAATACGAAATGATAACATTGAACGTTTTCTTATAATTTAAAGACCAATTTGAACATATGCCAAAAGTTGAAGGGTCAAAAATTCACGGAATACATTGCACGTTGATGTCATGAACTATTTTGTGTCGTTGTCCCTAAATTAATCAAACAAGCATAAAACCTCCAGCAAATAACACCAACAAGAGCCCGTCCCTGTTGTCCTCATCTCAGTGCATTAACCCTTCCTTTCACGCAAAAGAACATAAGGCGATAAGCAAGAACCAAACTTGATTTAATTAATCCAACAATAATAATAAAAATCAATCGCCACCTTTCTCTGAAAACTTTGGTTATTGCGGCGACGGAAACGTAAACGCAACACTCCATCTGATTTTCGAAAGAAGAGAGATAAAATTTCCCTGATTATTTGCTCCTAAGAAAAACCAACGTTCAAGCCGTTTCATAGAAATTGTCCAAAAATTCTTCACGGAAAGGATTAATGAGTCGTTTGCACTTCACGCCCGGCCAAAATTGGCTGAAAGAATTACGTGACCTGCACAAGCAATATAATGTTTGCCTTCTTTCTTGGATGTTAATTAAATTTATTAAAATTACTCACGTTTATATTGTATAGAGATTGTGATGAGAAAACAAAGATATTCAGGTCAATTGTTGAAAAAGTTATAAACATTTCGCAATTTTACTGATTCAATCATAAACCTTTTTTTTTAATAATTCAGTCTTAAACTTTTTTTTGTCAATTCAGTTATAAACCTTTCGATTCAGTCCTAAGCATTTTTTTTTGCCAATTCAATTCTAAACCTTTTAAAATCTTGTTAATTCGACATTGGAAAAATTTCAAGGTTTAGACTAAATCGGTAAGGTTGTAAAAGATTTATGACTGAATTTACAAAAAAAAAGGTTTAAGACTAAATCGATAAAGTTGCGAACGATTTAAGACTTTTTCAACAATTATCCCAAAACTACTATGATTGCTCTCGATAAATATAAAAAAGTAGAAAATTAATGATTGGTAGGTAGCGAACTTATGATAGTTTTCAATCAGCTGTAAAAACAGTTTGCCCGACACCCCATTTAATAACAAATGGATGCGACATTCGAAATCGTCTCGATCTCTTCGATTAAATGAATTACCAAAATATAAAACAAAAGGAAGTCTAAAAACCATAATAAAGTCTGCACCAACTTCTCTGTGTACCTCGTGCGATCGCCAATGTTATTTTTATAATCATTACGCTCAGAGTTCGTATTTTGTCCCAGATCTCATCATTGCATGTATTTAAGAAATTGGAATATATATCTTGCACAAATAAGAATTAAGAAAAATTATTAACATTACATTGCATTTCATGTCTCAAGCTTCATTCATTTCGTGAAAAATATAACTTTTTTAGAAATATTATACACGAAGTTATTTTCCTAAAAAATGATAATATACTTAGGAAAAAATATAAAAAAATCATTTTTTTTTACATTGGTTGGTCATGACCACAAGTCTCATTAGATCCCAACGAGCTCTTGGCTTGCTATCATAAGCCACAAACTCGCCAATTCAAGGCAAGCATCGGGCTCGTCTCTAAAGACTGCAAGCTCGCTGCCAAAGGCTGTCAGCTCACTACTAGAGGCTACTGGTCAACTTGCTGACCTTGGAAGAGCTTGAGGCAAGCTGCTAGATGCCATGATATTTGAAAATAAGCAAAGAAAACAAATAACATTTTTCACTTCTATAAAAGCAGAAAATATTTTCCCCACTTTTGAAGGTAATTTTTCCGTTGGTATAAAATATTTTCCTTGACTGTTTAATTTTCCATGAAACGAACGACGAAAAATCCAAAAAATATTTTCCTAAAAGTTATTTTCCGTGAAACGAATGAAGTTTTAACAAATGATTACCATTATCACGCATGAAGCTGAGCGGAGAGGCATTTCGGTCATTATGTTGATTTTGAGAGGGCATAATGGTGAATTTGCCATTTTAAAGGGTATTTTGGTCATTTTGAGAGCTCACCGACTTGACCTTGGAACCTCATAGACGGGGGCAAGCTTGGATGCTGACCAAACGCCAAAATGGGTTACAACGCCAGCTGCAATTGATACACATTGTTTGGAAATTTGGACCAAGTCTTCAATGAACTTGCTAATAGGGCAAGCACCGTGCTAGTAATCACTTCAACTTCGGCCGAGTTCCAATCGACACGAGTTGATTACAAATCCGAGAAATTTCGGTACCATTAAGTGCTTGAAATGAGAGTTCGACGAAGTTAGCAATTTCATGATACTTGGGCCCCAAATAGACATGTCAGAATGGGTAGCGGAACCATTTTTTTACCCGTATCGATGGACCGATTGTTATATAGGTTAATTATATTTAGTAAATGCGATCATAAATATGTTTAGAATGGCAAAACCTAAAAACATATGGGTGTTAAACTTATTTAGATTCAACCCACTTTTATGGCTCTCTTTTCCCTCTTTTTTAATTCTCACTCTTACTCGATTTAGCATCCACCTGCTCCACATTCTCACTTCAATTTGTACATGGGTTTTCCTATATTCGATTGAAATACAGAAGTATGTTCTGACAATACGGATCGCGCCAAGTACGTGTCTATATCGCATGAAAAATGAATTAAGACGGGTTAAATGGGTCTATCTAAATTGGACCAAATTTGATCCGATGTATTCGTGATGATGCCTGAGGTGAACTTTCAGTGAAGATTAGTGTGATGAGTAGGAATTAATGATGAAAAAGACGAGCCATTCCGTAAGGGAAGGCGTTCGAACTGGCCGAGCTCCTCCCACCTTTTTCCCATCAAAGAAAAAGTTGCTTCTTTTAAAGCTCTTTTGCCTTCCTGTCATGCACTTTGGCACGACTCTGTGTCGTCGGACATTGCCCAAAGAAAAAGTAGAGCTGCAAACCCCGATCTCTCTCTCTCTCTCTCTCTCTCTCTTTCCTTATCTCGTCAGATTCATGAGCTCCTCCTCTTAGGGTTTTCTCTCTCCTTCCTCGCGAATCCGAGACTGGAAAGGTCCCCCTCCCCACCCGACCCACGATTCGAGATTCCGCACTGTGTCGAACCCTCTTTCGCCAATTCGAAATCGCCTCGTCAGCTCGCGATCTTGGGGGCTCTCTCCTTTTCCTGGGGGTCAAAATCACAAGTGGGGTGTCTCCTGATTTGCCCTCCCGCTTCGCCTTGAGGCTTCTTGCTTCTTGTTTTCTTCTGGGTGGTTGAGAAAAGATCGCTGGATTGCTTGTTCCCTTTTCGTCTGTTTGGTCTGATTTCGTTGGGGGTTAGGTGGGAGTACGATGAAGATATCCCCGGTTAGTTTCCAGGTCTTTGTTTCGGCTCCTCGTACACCACTCGAGTTGTTTCTGCGTTTGATCACTTGGGTCTCGAGTTCAGACTTTGATTAGTGGGAACAGGGTCGTAGATTTGTCGTTTCGATGGCTGCGTCTGGGGATGGTGCTGCTGGTGTTGAGGGCATTGAGAAGCTGGTTTCGGCGAGGAAGTCGTTGATACTGAGCTTGGAGAAGTCAAGAGCCCTCAGTTCGACGCTGGAGAAAACGGGCCCGAGATTGGCCGAGATCAGCCAGAGGTTGCCCTCTTTGGAGGCTGCAGTCCGCCCTATCCGCGCCGATAAAGACGCCCTTGGGGCTGTAGGAGGACACATTAACCGCGCGGTCGGCCCTGCTGCGGCGGTGCTCAAGGTTTTCGATGCTGTGCATGGCCTCGAAAAGATGCTGTTGTCAGATCCGTGCAATGATTTGCCTGGTTACCTCTCGGTGTTGAAGCGACTTGAGGAGGCATTGAGATTTTTGGCGGACAATTGTGGATTGGCAATCCAGTGGTTGGAGGATATAGTGGAGTATCTGGAGGATAATACGGTTGCAGATGATAGGTACCTTTCGAATCTAAAGAAATCTTTGAGGACTCTTAGGGAATTGCAGAGCGATGGTGGAAGAGCGCATCTTGATGGTGGGCTCCTCGATGCAGCATTGGATAAATTGGAAAGCGAGTTTCGTCGGCTCTTGACAGAGCACAGTTTGCCCCTTCCAATGTCTTCTATATCTTCTCTCGGAGAACAAGCTTGCATTGCACCATCTCCGTTGCCTGTAGCCATCATTCAGAAGTTGCAACCTATTCTTGGGAGGTTGATCGCAAATAAGAGGCTTGATAGGTGCATATCGATATACGTAGAAGTGCGCAGTTCCAATGTTAGAGCAAGTTTGCAGGCTCTTGATCTGGACTACCTTGAAATATCAATCTCTGAATTTAATGATGTTCAGAGCATAGAGGGGTATATTGCTCAGTGGGGGAAGCATTTGGAATTTGCAGTGAAGCATTTGTTTGAGGCGGAATATAAACTCTGCAACGATGTATTTGAGAAACTTGGCATGGATGTTTGGATGGGTTGCTTCGCGAAAATAGCTGCCCAGGCAGGTATTCTTGCGTTTCTTCAATTTGGGAAGACTGTTACAGAGAGCAAGAAAGACCCAATCAAACTTTTGAAATTGTTGGACATCTTTGCATCTTTGAACAAATTGCGATTGGATTTTAACAGGCTCTTCGGTGGAGCAGCCTGTGCTGAGATTCAGAATTTGACCCGGGATCTCATTAAGAGGGTCATTAATGGGGCAAGTGAGATTTTCTGGGAACTTCTGGCTCAGGTAGAGATTCAGAGGCAGATTGCACCTCCTGCTGATGGAAATGTGCCGAGATTGGTGAGCTTTGTGACTGATTATTGCAACAGACTGCTGGGAGACAATTATAAGCCTATCCTGACTCAGGTCCTGGTCATTCATCGTAGTTGGAATCACGAGAAATTCCAAGAGAAACTCCTTATAACTGAGATTGTTAGTATTATGAAAACAGTGGAGCTGAATTTGGAGACTTGGGCGAAGGCTTATGATGATAATAATCTTGCCAACTTTTTTATGATTAATAATCACTGGCATTTGTACAAGCACTTGAAAGGGACAAAGCTTGGTGAGCTCCTTGGAGAATCTTCATTAAAAGAACACGAATACTACAAGGAATACTACACCACGGTTTTCTTGAGAGAGAGCTGGGGACAGCTTCCTGGTCACTTAAGTAGAGAGGGCCTAATTTTATTCTCAGGGGGGCGTGCTACTGCTCGTGATCTTGTGAAGAAAAAGCTGAAAAATTTCAATGAAGCTTTTGATGCCATGTATTCAAAGCAGTCAAATTGGGTCATGCTGGAGAAAGATCTGAGGGAGAAGACATCCCAGGCTATCATCCAAATGGTTGTGCCTGTTTACAGGAGCTTTATGCAACACTATGGACCACTGGTTGAGAAAGACCAAAGCTCGAGCAAATACGCTAAATATACTGTGCAGAACTTGGAGAAAATGCTGGGTTCTCTTTATCAGCCAAAGCCAACTAGATATGGCAGTTTCAAAGGAAGGCAGCCTAGTGGAAAGTTTAACAATGGGCTACAAGACCTGCGTCGCACTGCTTCTGCTGTCATGTAATTGTCCCATATACATTACTCCATCATGGCTAAGCCGTAAGGGAACCATGTTCCAATATATTGACTGAGTTGGTGGGTAATTGGTTAGCCTGTTGCCATGTACATACCTCAAAAGAATTGACGGGTTCTGCAATTTGAGTTGTAAGGTGGAAGCAAGTTCATCCAGTGCCTGAAACTCCACCTGGTGATGAAGTTTTGAAGATCTGAGTGCTGATGATCTAATTGATGGATCTATTGGGTCAGATTGGAATACATTAATTTGTAGCTATTCATTTTACCTTTTATATTCATCATTTCAGCCTGATTGCTTGAGTTGCTTGATAGGTGGCAGTATAACCATGTAGCTGCTGGGTGTCATGCATTTTCTCGTCATAATGTATCCAGCTATCTAGCAGCAAAGTTGAAGGTTCAGATCAGTGCTAGTATGTGAACTATTGTGGTACAAAACATTTGCATTAGGGCTCAGGGTCACCAAAGCAGTGTTGTCAATAAGTAATGAAATTATAGTCTGCCATTAAATTTGGTTCAAGAGCAAGCTTATGTTTTCTTACCTTTCCATCTCTCTCCCTCCTTCCCTCCCCCATCCCTCTTCTTTTCCCTTGCATGCTGAAATGATGTATCATCCTTGGCAAGTAAATGCATCATCAAGCAAGAGGATGCTTGATACCTGGTATGTTGCTTATCTAGCAGTTCGGTTCTACTAGATCTCAAGAGGTGCCTGCTTATAATTTCTCTCTTCCAGTTACTGTATTTATGATTATCTTAGCCTCAGTGATGATTCTTCTTTAAATGCAGTTGTAATACTCCTCTTTTCTGTTAATTTATTTTTTTATTTTTTTGAGTTTGTTTTAGCCTCAGTCAATGAGTATTACATGCAGAAAAATTATTGATGATGTCAAGTTGGAAAAATTGTTCAAGGGGATGCCTCATGATGCTGGTGTAATTCTCATGTATGATTCCTTCTGCCTTATAATATACTTTCTTTCTTTGTAAGTTTCCTTGATATGCCAATAGATGTTTCATTGCAAGTATGTATACAAGACGATCTGCATCTGGAGTATCCTGTATAGCATCATCTGTGATCTTTAGCATTCGGAATTTTCCCTTTTCTTTGGCTGGAATAGCATTTTATGCCAGTTGGTATTCAGCTTGATTTGGACAGGCAGATGTTCGGTTGCAATCTCTCAGAGAGGGTGAATGACTGCAATTCTTTCTGGCGAGGTTTTTTATGTCTTGAATTGAGATGAGCGAGAGAGGGATAGATGTAGTATGATAAGCATAGTTCAATGAATAGAAGAAGGCAAAGCTGGCGGTTCGGTAATTTAATCACGCGTCGCATTCCCACTGTATCATTGAAACTGCAGAATCGGTATGAACTCATTTAACAGCTTAACTCTGTTGATGGGAGTGGTTCATTATGGAAGGACTTCAAAAACTCTCTCTCCTTAAACGAAATTTAGAGTGCATAATCTATTAGGGAATGGGGATACCTATCGTGCTTAACGTAACTTGGATCTAAACACAAGTATCGAGTACTTCTCCTGGCAACCGTCCTATAACTCAAGCCAGGTATTCGTTAATTTGGTGATGCCATTATTTGCATCTGGGTGCAGTTATCCGTAAAGAGCAGCTAGCCTAAGTTCAGGGGTACATGTACAGGGAAAGGCGTTGCCAGACCACCCCGATCAGATAATAAAAGGCCGATCCATCATCACTGGGGAGATCTTTCTCACTGCTGCTGAGATTCAGTTCGCCATAGAAGCAATTCTTTAGGTCTGGGATGCATGAGCATCACCGCATCACCGAGACCGGGGATGTTGCGGGGTCTGTAATCGACCATTGTACTCGAGAATGGACCCAAAATATGGGGAACGGAGTTGGGTTGTGGGGGCATGATAACTCATTGTCGAATTGGTGAACTTAGTGTGTTGTGCATAAGCCCCGTGTGGTTACAGTTGAACCCAGTGACGGTAGGTCGAGAAGGAAATCTGTACTTCTAATCAAAGTTAGATGCCATCGTCAACTCTGAGTACAAGATGAGATTAATGTCGAGATCGGTATTCGAGATTTAACACTCAGGTAGATAAGCTCCAAGCTCTGAAGCCGAGTTTACGACGGGCCGATCTGTAGCCTTACCAAGCCAAAGCTGCATGACTGTTGCACCAAAGTGACAATTACGATGGGTACACCAGCTGAGAGTGACGGTTGGAGAATTTGATTTTGGTTCCCCAGTGAAGCATGCTGGTGTTGTGTCCCTAAATTGACTGCAACCATAGGAGTTCCAAAGTGAATGTGCAGTTTTTTCTTGAGCCATTAGGAAAAGTAGCTGTAAGGGCCTCTCTCTCTCTCTCTCTCTCTCTCTTCTGGTGTAGATTCTGAATGTTGATGGAATCTCATGCGAGTCTATGAATGAAGTAAGGAAGTATGTGGACGTGATAAGAGTCAGATCTCTGAGGTCAATAAATTGGAAAAAGAGACATGTTAATTATACGTGGTGACATCTTTAGTGGAGGAAAAAAAACATTCTCCACAGGCTACTTTGGAAAATACAAGCCATTTTGAAAAATTAGTGCATCAACAGGGATGAAAGTTGTCTTGCCCATGAACTCTTCTCCATCGTTTGTATTCTTAATGAAAATCCAAGAATAGTATTTCATACGACTTAGCATCCATATACTATAACTTTGATTATGTAGTCACCGTGTCACTTTTCTAATATGCACTTTAAAATTTGCGGTACCCTGAAATCAAGGGAAAAATTACCAATCACTTCCGAACTATTATATGAATATCGATTCAGTTTAAGCTTTTCAATTTTATCAATTTAGTCATACACATTTGTGTAAATTTTTAATATAGATATTTCGCTCATTTTTTTTTCTCAAATAGATAACATGACGGTCCATTCATTACCGATCGTTTTATATATACATCACCATTCGGCGATTTTCAGCAGAAATTAACCCGAACAACTACATTAGAATTTCACAAAATAAATTTAGGACAAAATTTAGAACTGAATAAGATGAGCTGTGAGGTGTCCAGTCTCAATCGCAACATGTCTCGGTTCCCCATGGAGGAAATCACGAGTCAAATGTTGGTTCGACTTAGCCTGTCCATTGATGCTGAAGCCCAAAACAAAGAGGTTGCTCCCGAGTCAGGTCAACTTGACTGTTAGCTTAAGGGGGCGAAAAAACAATAATGAACACGTGACTTTTCTAGCATAATCGCCCCCAAGCTAGAAGCAAAATGGAGAAAAAAAAAAGTAAAAAAAAAAAAAAAACGTGCGGCCTCTCGTTTTGTGGAATTCAGTACACAGCATCTCATCCAAATCGAGGAAATCGCACTGGCTAAAATTCAAAGACTTTTCTTAATAAAGGGGTTTAGCGGGCTTAGGTGATGCTTTCCTATCGCCAACTGGGTCCACCTAACCTTAATGACATTGTTTAATGGGAGGATCATGCGTCTAATCTAATCCAAAGAGATAAGGTTAGATTAAGCAAGATAAGCCTAAGGAATAGGACAGCCTACGCTTTCCTTCATTCCTCACATTGACCCAATGATCTAACTTTTCCAATTTGATTAATCCTAATCCTTTGGAGATTAGTTCTCTGCCATGCCCATGTTTGAATATCTGTCTGCCAATAAGACATTGTCCACCAAATTATTTGGGTTTTTGTTTAATGACTGGGAATCTTCATGAGCATTTCTTGTCATGGTGTTCATATGGGCATGTCTGACTGACAACCTGGCCATTAGATTTCCTGGCGGATTGGTTCTGGACTTTGTGATTCGAGTCCCCAACACAGCATTCATTCCATCAATCAGTCTGTGTTTGTCATGGGATCGATGTGATTACTTCCCTTTTGTTTTGTTTTGCTTTTGTTTTTCCTATCCCAATGATGATGATGGTGATGGTGCTTACTGTGGGAAAAAGAGCGGGGACGGGGAAAATTGGACACCAGCTTTAAAGAGCTGGTTTGAAGATGAGATCAAGTGAGCTGGAAGTCATAAAATAGGTCGCGAAAGTGGAATCGGGTCTTAATATTTTGAAACAGTACAATTGAGTTCAGAAACTTATCAAGTTATGTAATCAAGAGTTCATTCGCTCTTATCTCACTTGGCTAATAAATAATGGTAATTCCCCTTTTCTTTTTCATTTAAATGCTTTTTATTTTTATTTTTTGAGATTTTTTTAATGTGAGATCGATGGGGCCACGTGTCTTTAGAAGATAATAATTAGCACTTCTAGCTGATTAAATTAAATGAAACTAACCAAAATTTGATTGTATCAATTTGACAAATTTTAATAATTGCACAGTTTGAAAGTATTCTTCATGGCATTTTTGGGACAAGGTTTGGTAGTTTTCGCCAGCAAGGTTAAGCTATTGATATGTGCGCATTTAGAACATGTGAGATCATCAATTTTTGAGAGGGAAAGGCAATTATCTTCTTCTTTTCTTTTTGATAATTCAGATGCTATGAGAAAATCTCAGAAATTGATGTTGGTATATAGGTAACCATAAACAAGATACGTATACAAATTTCCTCCGTGTATGCTGTTATTATGAGTGACTTCTTCAAAACTTATTCCTATATCACAGCAAGAAATGAGCGTATGCCATGTCTTTACATTGTAGACAAGAACCTTTTTTTTTTTAATAATCTTCTATGTGCAAAGTATCTTATCATCCTTATAATCTATGTAAAATGCCAACAATGTGAATTATATACAGAATTATTTGAACTTGGTAATGTGGGGGATCGTAGCAGAGCATGTTGGTCATGCTGGAGCCACAGAAACGTATTTTGGTTCCTTAATCAGTAATATCGACCTATTAATTTAAGAGTGATCCGAGACATAAGTATTGGAAAATTTCAACCCAAAAGCTCAAGTCAATAGGTCATGCGTAAGTCGGATCGGGAAAAACACACGAAGTTTGATGAAAAGCAGGCCGCCAAAGCGGAATCACATAGGGGCAAAGTCCGGTTTCACCATCACATTACAAAGTCCGATCGCTATGTCAAGGGAGACTAGCTATATATATAAAGAGCATAAAAATCTCGAGCACAATCGAAGGTGGGACATCAAGAAACTTAGGACGACTAATTTGTCAGTCGTGAAAGCTTGGTCGTGAAGGGCAGAGAATCTAGTCTGCCAAGAAAACGAGCTATTGACCCCATAGAGAGTGTGGCACGAAATTCCTTCTTCTTTTCGTTTAACCCTACACGTTTCTACCTTTTCCCGTCTTCCAAGTCCCACCAGGAATATGCTTTGCTTACTTAAAACAGATTGTGGGGGAAAAACCAAAAGAACCGTCAAACTTACAAAGAGCTTGG
Organism: Melaleuca quinquenervia; assembly: GCA_030064385.1. NCBI lineage: Eukaryota > Viridiplantae > Streptophyta > Magnoliopsida > Myrtales > Myrtaceae > Melaleuca > Melaleuca quinquenervia. The sequence continues at coordinate 9,827,771 of CM057720.1, forward strand.
TTGGAGTTGGCTATGTTCTCCCTCGTTGGGTCATGCTTTACTCTTTGGCATGAAAATTAGGCGAGAAAGCCGAACCACCCTCCGCCGGATAGCTCAACGATAAAGGAGATACGATGTCGTTTGGCGATATCATAAGTTCAAATTATATCGTGAGAGAGAGAATCTAGGCGATCCATTCCACTAGAGAGTTCCTAATTTCTGGTGTACTGATCAAATAGTTGGAAATTGGAACAGACGGGTTGATTTTGGATGTTTGGAGTTTGAGCTGATAGAACAGTCATGCATGGTTTGAACAAAGCATTTCATGACAGATGAAAGACCTTTGCGCTCCATTTGGTACATAAGAATGAGGTTATTAGAATAAGATGAAAGGAATCAAAATAGATGATGAGGAACAAGAATTCATATGAATTAATTCGAGGATTACTATATATCTGATGACACATCAGATTGAAATTTATCTTTCTAGAGCTTGATTTTTATTGTCTCTAATTGCTATGCAAGCTAGAGAAAGAAATAAGTGTAAATGTCAGTACTAAAGTTATCACGTTTATGGCTTAGATAAGGATTCAGATGTTTATTTCACTTTTTTTTATTAGTTATTATCTTATTACCACCTTCATCAGGAGAAAAAACGTTATTATACTGTCCACTGCCAGTGGAAGTCGAGGTCCACCATGGGAGGGAATAAATTCGGAATATTTAACTAATTGATTAAGTTGTCAAAAATAAAATAAAATTCACTTTTGGAAAAAAGAAAAAGCTCTCTCTTACCCACAATAATTGTATTGGTTGAGAGTCTCTCCCTCATTACCAAGATCAAGAGTTCAAACTCGCAGTTGCTAGCATCTTAAGTGAGAAGTTATTATGATGTGTGATGGTCTCCTCCGATGTATAGGAATCCAACCCTTTGATGTCATTCAAGCACACGGGCCAATGGTGAAGTCTTCGATAAAAAAAAAAAAACTCTCTCTTTATCTTAGTCTATACTCTAAACAGTTTCCTATTTTGTTAAATGAAGTGCAATATTTTTACTCTTTTGCTGGAAAGAAAGAAAATACATAATTTATCCACCGTATTAGTGTGGGTCAAGATGCTCCACAAGATCACAAACATGGAATTTGTTCATGCATATGAAGATGTTATTCTTTTTTTTTTTCCCAATGTCAAGTAAATCTTACAACAATTGATGTTGGTGAAGATGCTCGATATGAAATGAATGAAGTAATTTTTTTCCTCATCTATTTGCGGATACTTATTCCTTCTTCCCCATTTTGAATGAAGCTTACGACTCGTTTCTTACAATAATGATTCTTATATCCAAGGTTGGTCAATTATTAAAGTGTACGCTTGCAATAATAACTATTATAGCGTGATCCCTGCTATAGCTAAATTTGTAATAGCTATTACATGGACCCCTGTCTGATAGCTATTACAATTATATATATAAACCTAACTTTTAATCATAATCATAAATACCCAATAATTAGAAGAGTGATTATATTTATTCGTGTACTTTAACAAATAATTGCACAAAGGACCAAGAACTTCTCAAACTTGGCCGAACAATTGTAAAATATTCCCATTTGTACAACTTATACTAAGAAAAAAAAAAAGGAAGATTACAAATAGAACGAAGAGAAAAAACATTACAGTAAATGAAATTGAAAATGATTGTTCAGAGCTAAAATATCTCTAATTTATCCAAGAAAGAACAAAGAAATTATCTGAACATGTCTGCAAATCCTGTAATTCTTCACGTGAACTCATTTATCCGGAAGAGAAATTCTTCTGTGATATGGTGGGTCAAAGGAATTATTCTTAAGCATGAGTGTTCTGTTTAGAGTAATGTGCACTAAGACAAACTGGAAAACAATTTTCAACTTCTTCTTTTCCAGAGGAAATAGTAAATTGGATCTTTTTGCAGATATTTCACTTAAAAATTCATCCTTAAAGATGTTCTTTATCAAATAGAAATTTGAGAAAGTCCTTGTCCGATGTAAAGAATGACAAAAATGTGCTGTCAGAATCGTTCTATTCAAGGAACATATCATGCACTTTGATGTTGACTGCATTTTCTTAACCACTACAAAAGCAACGTCTTTCTTTGCTTTGTTCTTCGTTGAAACTCGGGGCGTATGGCTTAGGTAGCTGCTGAACTTTTTAGCTTTGTTTTTCCTTGACGTTGAAGGTTGAAAGCATAATATCGTGACGACATGAAAATCGAAAATTTGTTGGTTTCGTCTCGATTGCGATCCCATAATTCATTAATTTAGTCTTGACTGCGATCAAATAAGTTATTTTTTTATTTGAGCCGATATTTTGGCAATCAATAAGTCCGATTTGATTGGATGTACCTTTTAATTGAACGAAAACACCCTTGATATGTGATTATGAAGAAATTACAGCCTGTGTTTGTTCCTTTTGTCGATTCCCTCTGTAAGGCGTTCGGACGAAAAGCACTATGTAACTTATATTATATAAGCAGATAAGGTTAGACCAATAATATAGCATGAGATGACTTCCTCGACTAGCCTTCTTCCCAAGTTCTCCAACAGCTATCATTGGACTGCATAACCTCGATTGATCCTTCATAATATCATTGGGTGCTCATAGATGATTTTCTTTTGTTTTTTATTGTGATCCCAATATTATATAGCCCCACTAGCTTTTCGACCTACTAAATTATATTGGGGAAATTACACAAAACTCCTCCGAATTTTGATGGTCGTACGCATCGCTCTTCAAACTTTTAAGCGTTACATATCACACTCTTAAACCCTTAGGCTGCGTTTAATTGTCCAGATTTTTAGATGGGATAGGACTGAATAGGATAAGATAAGAAATTATTGGATTTATTCATATCCCATCAATTGTTTGGTGAATTTCAGATTTAAAGTCATATGTCGTCATATCTTATCCAATCAACCGTTTGGTAAATTGTGAATTTAAAGTCGGATATCATTATATCTTCTCAAATTTGTTGTTTGGTGAACTAAAGTTTTAAATTCAAATATTTTAATATAAATAATATTAGGCAAGTACAAATTTGCATGTTTAATATTCAAAAAATCATCTAAACCAATATTTTTTTTTTCAAATTAACAGATTATCGTCGAGTTTCATGATTACGCATTTTTTTTCCGTTCCTTTGAAGTAATTTTTTGGTTACCCCTTTCAATATCAAATGTTTTGAAAATAACCTCAATTTCAATATATTCACTTTAAAACATGAATTCTTTTTGTCTTACGAATTTTTCATTAGTTTCTATTTTATTATAGGTATAATACCAAATCAAACAAATGTCCAATTAGAACAAAGCGTAAAGTCCAAAGTTCATTCGTTTTTTTTTTCAACTGTTACGAGGAGATAGTGACAATTAATCACGTTAATGAACGATCTTTGAATAATTCGCATATATAAAGTACATTACAGTTCATCACTTTCGTTAAATTTCGATGTGAATCGGATAACTATTAAAGAGAAGGTTTCGACACCGACACTTTCAATAAAAATTTATTCAGTTGAGTTTAACACTTTATAAGGGTTTTCTCATTTTTTATGTTAAACTAAAAATGTTTATTTAAAATAAAAATCTATAATTGGTTCAAGACTTATAGAGGTAATACTATATGAAATAAATTGTGATCAAACAACTAGACATTTTTTTTAACAAAAATGAAAATTTCAATTTTTTTGAAATTTTGAATTTATGGTATTATTATTTTTATTATTTAGTATTTTTTCAATTTGAAAAAAGAAAATTCATACCGGGTCAGGGAAACTAGGTCCAACTATATGACTCGAATCCAATAAAGGAGTTGGAGTAGTCTGAACACCTAGACATTTTTTTAACAAGAATGAAATTTTGAATTTTTTTTGAATTTTTTGATTTATGGTATTATTATTTTTATTATTTAGTTTTTTTAATTTGAAAAAATAAAATTCTGACCAAGTCGGGAAAACTCAGTCCAACTATATGACTCGAACCCGATAGAGAAGTTGGAGTAGTCTGTGGGTGCACGACGAAGAAAGGAAAAAATGTAGGGTTTTGTGTTTCGGATAAAAGAAATCCTATCCTACCTTATTTCACTCTCCCCCTATGATTTTTTTTATCCGGTCTATATCCGACCTTATCCTATCCTAGACAATTACCAAACACGGGATATGATAAAACATATCGTATCATGCTTTTTATCCGGTCGACCAAATGCAGCCTTATTTTATCACAGCAAGCAACCGTTTGACATATTATTAGCTAGTTTGGTCGTCCGGATTTCTAAACGGGATAAAACTGGATATGATATGATAAGATAATAAATCCACTTCATAAGTCAGATATCATATGGATTTAAAGTTGGATCATATCCTATCCGATCTATTATTTGGTGAACTACAGATTTAAAGTCGGATATCATCATATATTATCTAATCTATCAGTTGGTGAACTATATATTTACATTCGAATATTTTTAAAATAATAACATTAGGCAAGTACAAATTTGCAAGTTTAATATTCACAAAATCATCCAAAACAATATATTTTTTTTCAAATTAATAGATTCTCATCAAATCATTCAGGGGCAAGTAGTGATGTTAATCAAAGCTCCAACAAAAGACTATCCCTGCCCTACCTTGTCGACGTGCCCACCTTATGCCACGCCAAATGCTAAAATAGATGGACTATTAAAATTTCACTTCCAGGAACATGATCTCCAATCAACCAGAAAAAAAAAGAACCAATAAAACTACAATTATGACCTACGTAAGGCGAAACATAGATGAAACAAGAAAATAATCTACAACCAACTTATGGCTACTTTAGAAGTCAGAAGAGTTTGAGTTATCTGTAGGTGAACAGCGAAGAAAGAAAAAATCGTAGGATTTTATTTTTTGGATAAAAGAAATCACATCTAACCTAATCTTACCCTCCTCTCAGATTTTTTTTATCCGGTTTATATCTCTTATATATCCGACCTTATCATATTCTAGATAGTTACCAAATACGAGATAAAATAAAAATGATATTATATCCTGATTTTTATCCGGTTGACCAAACATAACCCAAGAAATAAAAGTATATAGTTGTCTCATTTTTTTATTAAGAAAATCTCTCTTTCACTCTAGCTTATCTTTATGACAAATGAAAAAAAAAATGAAATGGATAAAAGTAGTTCACTAAAATACTAATGTCAGTAAAATCAACGGAGATGATAATATCTGAAAAATGAAGATTATTAAAATCTCGTAAATACATTAAAGAAATTATAGACACTTCGCGAAAAAGAAACACAATTAAGTAAAGCGAAAGGAAAAAACCCCCAATAAAAAGACAATCAAATCATAAAAGCTGATGATTCGTTATATACTCTAAATGATTACTCAGTCAAAAATGATTTATCAATAAAAAAAAACTATTGTCTTGGGTTTCGGTTAATCATATTTTACTATAATCCTTTCAATACTTTTATCAATGCATTACTTTGCAAATAAAATAACCCTTTCAATGTACATAATATGAAACCCTCGATTCAGAAATAATCTTTTTTCGCCTTGCGAGGGCAAAGACCACCTTGTTCCCCGCCCCGCCTCTTGTGGGTTGATGCCGGACAGGCCGTCACTCCCGTCCCGTCATGTGTTGTGTTCATCTACGGTGCAATTCCAAACTTTAGGAGGTTTTCTTGTAAATTTTTGCAAGCTAAACATAGGCTTGTCGGCCAAAATATTCAAGACATCAACTGATTTAGCCCTAAAAGCTTTGATAACTGAGGGTACTCCTCAGATCCTTGGTGTGGTCACGCGAGATCCTCACCAAAGAGCAGGAGACACAGCTCCGACTAGGGCCTCTAGCGACAATCTGGTAACCTAAAATTTAGCCTGAACGCATTCTTCATTTCGATGTTTAAGGTACGTTTGGTAACCATTTTCGTCTTAAAAACAACTTTTTTTTCTAGAATGAGTTTTTTTTTTTGGCGAAATGGTTCTCGATAGTTTTTTTAAGAAATGATTTTCAGTATTTTTGGGAAAAATAAACGCGTTTGGTAAAATCGATTTTCTTTTTCTCATTTGAGCCGAAAGTGAAGATTGAGGAAGAGCTCGATTTTCTAAAAAAAAAAAACGGTTCTGCTTTTCCACCCTTAGGTGTCCATACGTCTTATCTTGGATGATATTCTCTCGTTACTTTATACTTTAGGGAGTACGAGATGCGAGTGCGGCCTTTGAGGACATGCTGATCAGGTCCCAAGTACATATAAGTTGGTGGGGGCCAAATATGTCCGTCATGTTGGCTGATTTAGCTGCAAAATGACTGTTCATTCGACCAACGGCTGGCAATCTCGCATCGTAGACTAGTGACCGCACAAAATAAATTAGGACAATGCTCTTTTTTAAGGAATAGAAAAGCCATCACTCCTCTATTTTTTTTTTGGGGGTTCAATTATAATGAAAAATTCACCTTCATCTAGGAGATGAGGGACCATGTCTCAGAATTCGCACGCAATGCAACCATTTCATGATTATTTCTTAGGTTTTGAAATAAGATAAAATGTAAGTCGTTCCTTTCAGTGAGGTATTACATACATTAGACACTAGATTAGTTTCCATTACTATGATAATTCTTGATCTCGCACCCATTTTACAAAACTTCTATCGAAGTTGCTCTTCTGCAAATGTTTATGTGAGCCTTATACGTAATGTCCCTAACCTAATAGTTGAAGGCTTTTGGATTCGAACACAATGTACTTCAATTTACTATGATAGTGCGAAAAACGTAATTTCCACTTGACCAATCTATGAAATCTATTAACCCAAAAATCTCATCACCATGTCCTTTTTGAAGTTCGGAAAAATATTTAAGAAATAACTATCTAACATGAATATTACAAAAATGAATGTCACTAACCAAAAAGGGAAATCAATCCACGTAAGTTCTCCTACTTTGCTGTTGAGTGTTGAATACGTGCTTTCTATGTCATGACCCGGATGGAGTTAGGTGGAACATGTCATGTTATGATCATGAAGCATTAACCTCAGAACCATCCCACATACTGAAATTCCCGAGCAATGGGCAATTCCTCATATCCACAATATCACCGCAATCAGAGAAAACACGATTGAATCAGCTTAAGTTAACCCAGAATAAAAAGATTGGCTAAATTTTTTGAGAAGATTAGGTGCCCAATTGGATGTATTGAATTGACATTCATGCTAGGCAATAAGCGAGTTGATTCAATGCCAACCTCAATCTCGGATCGAATCAAATACTCAAGACTCAAACTTAACTCAAACCCAATTAGGATTAAAGTGTTTTGCTTGAGCTTTTATATGTGGTTATGCTATGCCATTCAAAAGATCTATGTACTCTTAATAATAAATTGTAATTATTTAAAAATACAGTGGAAGAGATCGATCTTATCGAGCTGAGCATTGGCCAGCTCGAACTTGACTACAAGAATTACTTGAGCTCAAGCTTGACAGGAAATCATACTAGCAAGTTCATACTTCTAAGAGCTGTGAATTTTTTCCATGCTTATTAGTAACAATTGAAAACTATGTTTACCAAATCCTAGAACTAATCGCAAAAGAGGTAGGGCCGGTTTATTTGGGCCACTGAAAAGTAAAAAGCAACTTCTTTGCGTTTTGTCAAAAATTAAAACATCGTAAAATTTGCAAGATTGCGAATAAAATATTAAGCGTGACATATGTATCAATGTAAATTTGAATATATATGCTGGAAATTAAAGATTAGAGTGCTCCCAAACAAAGTTTATAAAAAAATATACAAATAGAAGTTATTCCAAACAGTTTCAATAATTTGAGTATAAAACAAAAGCATCGAACTTTCGAAGTGCGTTGACTCGTCAAATAGGTGGATCGGGTCGTAAAATGATCCGACTGATATTGACCTACTTAATCCATTTTGATCTATTTTCATGAAATACGAATGTAGTGATTTATATTCCACTCAATTTGTATTACTAAAACACTTCTTTATTGTATCCAACCTAGGAAAACCCATACACAGATTAAGATAAGATCACGAAGTGAGGGAATTAGACAATGATAAGTTGATTCTAAGTAAATTATAAACCTATTCAATATCCATATTATTTTGAATTTTATCATTTTAAATTCATTTATGACATATTTACTTATATGACTAATTTTACAACAATTGAACCTCATCAAATACGATTGGAGAAATAGATCTATGATCCATTTTAACATGTCTAGCGACCTTGGATAATTCCATCTCAAGATTCGGAGGTCGCTCGTCCAGTTCAAACTCGCCGATCTCGTCTGAATCGTCTCGCCGCTCGTGCCCGTCATCAAAGCCCCGTATTTAACCCTGTCTGCAGGGCTCGCGCGAGATGTTCCCACCAAGTCTCCCATCCGGAGATTGCCAAAGAGAGGAAAGAAAAGAAGGAAAAATAGGAAGCGAGGAAGAGCAGCGGAGCTAAGCCAATACATCCGACGCTTTCTTGGTGAAACCCTAGGCTTTTAGCCAAAACTCATCACGACCTGACAACTCAAAAGGGGGGGGCACCTTGCCCCCGAAGGCGAGCGGCGCAAGCAAGAATCGAGTGGTCAATTGAGTGGTTAGGGGGACAGGACCAACGACCGAAGCCAACGCATCATCCTCACGAACGAGGATCGAATCTTGATCCGATAAGAGGGAACAGGACCAAGATTAGGGCAACCCAGAGAGAGAGAGAGAGAGAGAGCAGAGAGAGAGAGAGAGAGAGAGAGCGACTCCTGACTTCGAGCGGTTCGCGACATTTGTTTCTGGTCAGAGTCGCCGCCACGTCACTGGCGGAACCGCGCCAAGAAAATCAAGAAAAGGGGGGGTTAAAGAAAAAGAAGAACAGAAGGGGAAGAAATTCCACGAGCTCGTGGCTGTTCCGCCGGCGGCGGACGCCGTGTATGGCTCTGATCTGATCTCAGAGCTCTGGCATCTAACTACGCACGCACGCACGCACGCACGCACGTACATACATACGATCTTGCTTTACTATTATTTTTCAAAATGTTTTTTTTTATATGCTTCGATTTGTTTATTGGTTTGCCGCAATAAATATCCGCTCACCCTATCCGGTTGTGTTCTTTTCATTCTTATCTCTTCGCGCTTGGAAAGGAAAAAAAAGAAAAACCAAAACCCTGCTTCTCTCTCTCTCTCTCTCTCTCTCTCTCTCTCTCTCTGTCTTTCTCTCTCCTCTTTCAGAAATGGAAGCGGAGGCTGCTTCTTCTCTGCGTTCCGATAAATAGAAAATAAAGAAAAGGTGTTGCTCTCTGTACCCGGAGAAGCCATAGCTAGAATCTTGTCCCGCGAGACGGTCGTGCGTAAATCATATCGCGGCCCAGATCTTCTTTCCTTTCTTGCCTAGCAGGTAGAGAGAGAGAGAGAGAGAGAGAGAGAGAGAGAGAGGGCGATTGATGACAAGAAGCCCCGTTCAGATAAGAAGAGGACGGAGAGGCGAAGGTTGATCTGATTTCGCTCGACCCCTCTTCTTTCTGTTTTGTGTGTCTTCTCTCTTTGTCTGTTTGGGAGGTGTTTGGGTCGAAACGGTGAGGGACGAACTTGCGGGGTCTTTAATGGAGGTGTTGGTGGGGTCCACGCTGGGGATCGACGTGAGCTCGGCCTCCGCGTTCGTCAGGGAGCGCGCAGCCGCGGCGGCGGCGGCGGCGCAGGTCGGAGACGAGTCGGAGACGGGCTTTAGAGCGGGCCGCTCGGGGAAGCCGGAGGAGGAGGAGGAGGAGGAGGGCGATTCGTCGTCGTCGAAGTCGTCGTCGATCGGAGTCCCGGACGATAGCGACGAGGAAGGAGAGGAAGACGGCGTCGCGTCCTCGGAGGATGCCAAGGGATGCTTGAGGAAAGGCGGGTTCGGATCTTTCGGATCTCTGGCTTCGCTCGAGGACTCTCTTCCCATCAAGTCTGTTCTGTCTCTCTGCAACTTTATCTTCTTAAGTTGGTGGTTTAGATTTCTTTCCTTTAAACTCGTAACCTTCTCTAGCTCTTATCGTTCATCGATCGTATGATAGAACTAAAATTTCATGTAGGTTCTGATTGCAATAATTTGGAGATAAAACCCATCGTTAAGTTTGCATTTGATTCGCAAAGAAGGGTCATTTATGGAGGAAAGAGAGACTGATTTTCGTTTGTGTTTGGTGGGATGGATGTATCTGTCGAAGCAGGAGGGGCTTGTCGAACCATTTCTCGGGGAAATCGAAGTCGTTCGGCAACTTGTCGGAGGCGAACCTGACGGACGTGGTGAGCAGCGCCAAGGATCTGGAGAAGCCGGAGCACCCCTTCAACAAGAAGCGGCGGATCCTCCGCTGGTCCAAGAACTTCCCCCTCCTGTCCACCGCCAGGTCGATGCCCCTCTTCCCCCTCAGCGAAGAGGACGACGACGCGCCCGATCATCGCGAAGCGGGGGCCGACGACGACGACGACGACGTCGACTGCGGCGACGGCGGATACGGCGAGCGGGGCAGCGCCGTCGGGGCGAGCAGGTTCGCGGGCCGCCGCCACGGGAGGAAGCACAGCGTGTTCAAGTCCTCAAGCTGCTTCGCACTATCGGATCTGCACGAGGAGGACGAGGGAGACGAGGAGGAGGAGGAGGAGGAGGAGGAGGATGATGAAGAAAATTGATTCTTCTTTTTTTTTTTCCTTTTCCTTTTTCTTTTTATTTTCAGAACTTTAACCTAACCTATTAAGGCCCCAACCATCATCAATATGAAAAATAAGTATAGTCGAATTAATCCTCTTTTAGTTTATATGGGAATTATGGTCTACTTTTGGTCATGATGGGATTTGGATGAGGATGATAATGTTGACTCTACTTCTTTGGATTTAATCACTATTTGTCTCAAAATCTCTCATGGCGCATATCTATTAATAAATATATATATTTAAGATCAATGCGTCCTCTCAAAAAATGTCACCTCAAAAGTGACATAAGTCGTTGTATTTAAATCGAACGATTTTTTCGATTTAATTACTATTTATCTCAAAATCTCTCCAAGAGCATATATATATATTCAAGATTAATACGTCCTCTCTAAAATTGACGTAATTCGTTTAATTTAAATTGAACGATTTTTTTCGAATTTTTTTTTTATAAAATTCAGTCGGCTGTGATTTTATGTCGTAAAAAAAAAATAGAAACGAGGGGATTTATTGTTCTGTGGGATGAAATTAAGGCGAGCGGTCGTATTCGGATAATGGGCGGCACGTGTCGGAGCTGGGGGAATGGATATTCGGGAGGCCAAGTGGGTGGTGGTGTGGTGTACTTTGGTGGTCGCGTGATTTGACGAGTTTAGCCTCGCGGCGAGCGGACCGGCCGGGGCCAATCTCGTCTTTTCCTCGGGATTCGGGGGTGGGGTTGAGCGGTGCGCCAGATGGACACCTCACATTTAAATATGTGGATTTGTTTCTTTCGTAGGATTTTCCCCTCATTTTCGTACGTCCGCTCTGTTGTTTTTTTATAAGGTAAATGTCGAGACGGCATCTTCTCCTGGCCTACGAAGCTGCCGTGCCTTGTTTGCCTCTCTCTCTTTCTCTCTCTATCCCTCCCTTTTTGTTTTTCCAAGAGTGTGAAATGAATTGACGGCGTACATTTGATTTCTCCTCCCTCGGAGGAGAGATTGACGGTCACGATCGTCTTCGGTGGAGGAAATTTTGGGGGAAGGCGTGGAGGGTGTTGGAATTTAGGACCAATTTGGTTGGGAGGTTGGGGGTCTGCTCTCTTGACTTGACCCTGGAGAAGCAGTTTCTTTGTGCATCGTGCGATCGAAGGGCTCCTTCGAGGAAGAGGAAAGTCGCGTGGGCCACGGAAACGTTGGCTCGAGCCGGCGGTCCGGTCGGCGGGGGCCCTCGATCGATTCGGGTCGGTGAGAATGTCTCGTGGGGAGATATGTTAGCCGGTCCAAACTCGAGCTTTTGTTGTTTGGTGATTACCCAGAACGAGGTGTCAAACTTTTTTTGTTGTGCGTCCCACGCTTGTCTCCCGTGGGGTTGGCTTGAGTGTTCTATAATAAGTAGATGCCCTTGGACCGTGAGGATTGTTCGAGCGGGAAATTCAGGCGACCAAACGCAATTAAGGCAACGATAGCTAATCATTCAAATCGCCAAAAGATAAATGGTAGGGAAATAAAGATAAACAAAAACTTGTGAAGTTAGACACAAATTATGACAAAGGTTACAAATGATTATTAATTTGAAAGGGTAATTTGCTAATTCTATTCTCAAAATAGATAACTTCTTAATCCTATTTGCACTTACGGAAAGTTAAATAATACCTATCCACAAGAAGTCGGGAAAAGTGCCAAAAAAGTCCTAAACCTTTGTCATTAGTGCCAAATAAGTCATCAACCTTTTTTTTATACCAAATAAGTCTTAAACCTTTGCAAATTGTGTCATATAAGTCCGTCCCACCGGAGGAAGCACATGTGACGCCGACGTGGCTCGCCGGAGCACCGATGTGGCTCGCTGGAGCTCACCGGAGCTCACCGGCGCCGACGTGGCACTCACTCTTTCTTCTTCTTCTTCTTCTTCACCAGCAAGGGCGGGGCGAGGCCGACCTCGCCAGGATCTGGGCAGGGGCCGCGCGAGGCCGCCCCAGCCCAGATCTGGGTAGGGGCGGGTCTGGGCGGGACAGTCCCACCCCTGCCCAGATCTGGGCGGACATGTGACTCGCGATGCAATTAGCAATTTCATTTTGTTGTTCTTTGAGTAGTTTTTTCATGGTAATACCATGTTTGAATTTGGAATAACATCCCTTAAGTGCTCTTTAGTACGAAACCTCAGAGGATCAACTTCTCCGCATTGATTTTTGTTGTCTCTCTCGTGATAGTTGAAGAATTTAAAATGTGCAACAATTTCGGCTTTGTTCGTTTAATGGAAAATATTTTGCTTAAATTGTGGTGTTTGAGGGGTGGAAAATAATTTATCAAGGAAAATGTTTTCCAATCAATGAAAAATTTTCTTCTAAAAGTGGAGAAAATCATTTCCTCTCCTTGAAGAAAAGGAAAACATTCTCCAACCCTCGCTTGATCAGCATTTTCCTCCATCACTCACTCCCCAATCCCCACCGGCATTACTCCGCGAGCAACTGCCCCTCCCCCTCTCTGTGTGGTTCTGTTTGTGTTCACTTGCTTAGCGTCTTCCATGCGTGGCTGAGATCCATAGCCTTCCCCCCCTGCGTCGCTTGTCGGATCTCGGCAACAATGGCGGCCACGTCGTCCGACAATGACTGCGACTGGTGGAGCAAGGAGCGTTGATGCTGGAGCTACAGCCTGAGCATCGACGTCAGCAAGTCCGAGAGCTGCAGCAGCTTCTCCTGCCACCGCTTTGACGGAGAGGGCGCCTTGAGCTCCATGGCGTCGTCCCCTTGCTGCCCGGCTGTGTGGAACTTCAGCTCCCCGGTGACGGCGCCGGTTATCGGCGGGAGGGACATGGTGCTCTGGGACGAGAAGAAAGAGAAGAGGGATGGTGATTTGTCAAGTATTTCTCCGACTTGCTGTTTTTAGTAATGATGGTCACTAGGTGAAGGATGCTAGCCCTAGAGTGCTTAATTTGTGGCTTGCTTGTCTAATTCCAACAACGCACCTCATGATATTTCCGGTCAGTGAGTTTTCTCACAATTAATGATGAGAAGAATGTATATAGGCACAATTTTTCTCTACCGAACAATGGAAAATATTTTCTAATCTATTTTTAAGTTTCAAACGAATATTTTAAAATGACTTCTTGAAAAATATTTTTCAAAAATAATATATTTTCCGTGAAAAGAACGGAGCTTTCGTTGCTAGTTACTAGCATTGGATTTTTGTTGCCAGCAGCTTTATTGGATTCTTGTTGATTTTTGGTTTTTTCCATCGTGGTCACCTCAAATCAATGATAAGCATATCACCAGACATGCCAAAAAGATGTTTGGATAAAATTGAATGACAAGGAGATACTTTGAGGATATGTCCAAAAGACATTCCACTAGAATTGAATCGACAACGAAGAACCTTTGGAATAAATACGGATCGATGTATGAACCTTTGATAAATAATCAAAAGTTTTAGAATTAAATTGATCAAATTAAAAATTTTAAAATAAAAGTAATATAAATATAGTAGATTTAAAAAAAATTCTTAATATTCTCAACTTTGGCTCTCCTGATAAAACTACCACAAACTTTCAAAATGTACGGAAAAAGAACACAAATCTTGGCTTTTGCAAAGAAAATAGCATCCCTCACTATTTCCTGCTATTTATTGTCTATGTACGATCTAAGAAGCACCGACACTCTTCAAGACCCTCCATGTCGTGACACGACACTCTGACGCTAAATCACCTCCGACAACCCATTGACACCGATGCCATCTCATTGTTTGTGGGGAGAGATTTTGAAACCCTGACTCCTCGATCTAAATTTCCAACGTGCAATATATCGATCTTTTCATGAAGGAAAATTTATATGAATGTTAGATGAACCCTATTTTTCGGGCCTATTCCTCCTTTCGCTTAATTCGATAATGTAAGGATGCCGTTTTCTTTTTCGGGAGAAGAAAACGCTACTCCTCATGCAAGTCAGCACGGCGAATGCTACATGGATAACTTATGTCGGGAATTGGACAAAATCGTGATAAATGCTGTTTTTAATACACAAGTTAAAGTTTAGGTTTTTTTTTTAACCGAGGTGTTCAGGTCAACTTACAGGGATCTCAACCATTCATCAGGAGAGACTAGCACTTAAGTCACATGCGATTCTCTGAGAAATCGAACTCAATATCTCAACAAAGTTCAAGTTCGTCTTAACCAGCTAGGATGTCCATGGATAGGTGTTAAAGTTTAGATTTCGTCTTGATACATTTGAAAGTTTTATGTTATTATCATCACATCGGCCTAAGTTGGTGTGCTCTTTTTTTAATGATATTTAGCCTATTAGTCTAGTGCTTGCTTCTTTTTCCGCAGCAACACTTAGTGAACTTGTTTGCATCTCGTCTTAATTGTGTTTTCGCGTCAAATTAACGGTATCTCGACACTTGCCAACGACAGAAAGTGATGTTTTCATTATACCAAGGCAACAATTTGGGTGAGGAAAAGAGATAGTAAATCATTTTGAAATTAGAATGTAAATGGAAGAACATTCTTCCAAAGACATCTTCAACATGAATCGAAAACTGTGGTACAAGTCAGGATTGAATAAGGAAACGAGAATATGTACAGACTCCACCTTTGAGGATAGACACAAAACTAAAAATGGAAAAGGGGAATGCAATTTGAGATAACAAAATAAACCTGGGAAGATATTCGCTCTTAAAAGATTACTAACGTAGCTATTATGCTAATATAAATATTAATGAGAGTGTGAAAAAAAAAATCATTTTGATTTTTCGTCTCAACTCCATGGTTTTGCATCCTACTTTAATAAAACTACCATAAATTGCAAAAAAAAAAAAAAACTCCATAAAAGATGAGTAAATTACCTTTTCTCTATTTCGAGAGGAAAAGTCCAATTTTCATACAATTCGAATAAACAAGAAACGTACCCTATTTCCATCCAACAATAGACTTAATAGCAAAATCGACCAATATTTTAAAATACTACCGTAAATTACTACAATATATCTACGAGAAGAAGCTAAAAATTTTTCGTCGATCTGGACAAAAAAAACTTCAGTAATTAATATCAAAAAGAAATAAGAAATAAGAGAGTGGTTTGAATTTCGTAAGCCCCCAAAATAAAGGACACGTGTCACGCTCTCGCTATAACTTCGATTGACTAGCTCATCGTCTTTGCTTAGTCTTAATCAAAGATTTTTCCTCTTTTGACTTTCTCTATAAACAACATGGCATGGACATGCGTAAGGACTAAGGAAGTTCTTGTCTTCCCCTCTTTCCTTCAAGTATCTTTGAGCCGCAAGATGACAAAAAGTGATGGTTCGGATGGGTTAAGAGTGGAGTTGGTAAAATCTTAGCCTTTGAATCTTGTGCCATCGGCATCCAATGAACATCCACGCATTGTTCCGACGGAAATTTCTTCGCATGTCGGCCCTCGTCACCATTGATGTGTTGGTCGTTGTCTCACTAATCTATCACCAGCGACAAAAGCTGTCCCTATAATAAAATTTCATAATGGGGGATCTTAGCATTATTTTCCGGTTGTCTTGAGATATAATTAAGCTTGCAGTTTATAAATCTATTAACATCGTGTTATTGGGTATAGTTTGTAATTACATAAAAGGGTCATGCTTCCTCAGACTAGAGGTGGCAAAATGGGTCAAAAATCTATATTTTAAGTCGAATAATGTTGGTCATAAATGGACTAATTTAAAAGATTAAATTTATCTTAAATGAGTCACTTAATAACCTAATGGTCTTGAATAATGTTCTAAATGGATCATAAATGAGTTGCATAATTAGTTTTAAGTATCATTAATAAATCGTTTTTATATTATGAATATTATGATATTCTAATTATTTTTAAATTTAAAATTTTTGATTTTGAATTTTTTTTCCTTTTTTTATTCTCATTTTTCTCTCTTTCTCAATCAATCGCCAGCCAAGAGCCGAGGGACAAGCTTACCAAATTAGCGAGCTTGAGCATCGTTGAGGACGGGGAGCTCAAGCTTGGCCTTGGTTGGTGAGACTTGATCCTTGCCTTAGGCAAGCTCAAGAGGCAAGCTCATGAGGCACAAGATGTCAACTCAACCTTGCTAGATCTAGTAGCGAGGTTGAGACTTGTTGTATTCCGACAAGCTCGACCTCACCTTGATAAGTCTCGAGCATCGCTTAAGGTCGACGAGGTCGAGCTCGTTGAAATTTGACGAGGTCGAGCTCGTTGAAATTTGACGAGCTAGAGCCTTGCCGATGACTGGAAGGGGAAAAACAAAACTTTATTAACTAAATTATATTGCATAAAGTTATTTTAACAATACAATTTAAAAAAATGAATTAAAATTTTCTAAACTTAGTTAAATATGAAAGTATTTTTAACAATATGTATTGAGTCGGATATGAATTAAGTATCGATCAGGTCAGGAATGGATTGCCGGAATTTTATTATATGAAAATTGGTCAAAACGGATTAAATAGATTAATATGAATTGTGCCATTTTTGACTCGACCTAAATCGACCCCGCCCATTTGACGCCCTATCTCGAACAAAAAGAGCTTCCTTCAATCGGGATCGAAGAATATGCTGCTCTTGTAGAAATCATACAAGGGCACCGGATCACTTCCTCTTGGACGCAATTGAAACGAGTGTTCTTCATAACAACAGCTTAGTGGTCAAGCAAGTTAACTCCTCACCTCCATCATCAATTTTGTCATGGCATTAGGTCGATCGATTGAATAATGTCAGAATATTCTCATTCTTTTTTTTTTTTACAAGAATGGTCTACATGACACATTTCGGGTCAAACCCCGGAAAGGATTCCGATTTCAGTCGGTCAAATCGATCCGTCCGATACAGTTTTCAGAACTTTGAAATATCTACTAAACTCTCATCTTTCCCTCATTATACTCTTCACGATCTCCACACGTGCGACAACGAAGCGGATTTCACTAATTCACGTCCCGAGATTTACCTAATATAAAAATGAGTTTGCTCTTCGTAGACAAGTCAACGACCCGCGGGTCCGACCGAGTAATTTTGCACCCGGGGCGGGTCGGGAGGGTCTCAAAGCTTTCGTTGCGAGAGCCAACGGGGCCCGAAAGGCTCAAGATCCGCGGATAACGAGTCGGGTAGACCCGCCGCTCATCTTGCTTTCTAGGGACAATGTGAGAGGGGCTTGACCCAGATGGTTCGGATCAGTGTTCGCTCGACCAAGCCCAATGCTCTCATGGATTCCACCTTCCACGTCAACCCGGGCCCGAGTCGCCAGCCCGCTAAATGGTCCGACGACTCCGACTCCGACTCCGACCCTACCGTCTCGCTAGCGCCAATTCGTGAGCGTGACTTTGGTGGTGGATGGGAAGAGATGGAGCGGTGGCTCGATAAGGAAGAAGATGAACAGTTGGCGAGGCTGTTAGCGCTCGGTTCGATACAAAGAGCAGTTCGCGTTCTCGAATGGAAGCCGATGTCGGCCCGACGATGGGGAACTAGCCGGAGGAACCAATCGTCTTCGCTCGAGAGCGTTAGGTCAAAAATGGAGGAAACCAAAGTTCAAGATCAGGAAAAAAGGTAACTTATGGTTCTACTTCAAGATCGGAATACATCGATAGACATCTTTTCTGATCTCAGGATAATCAGAACCTACGAATATGTACACATCAAAGAAGAAGAACCGCCGTCTAACAGCGCGGCGGAACGGAAAACTAGTACTGGGTGACAAGCCGGCGGGCGCAGACGGAGCAGTAGAACTTACGCTTGGTGCGGAAGTAGAAGGGGAGGAAGCAGAACCGCCACTGGCTCTCCACGTCCATCGCCTGCACCTGGCCGCCGCAGAAGGGGCAGGCCCCCGGCGCCGCCTGCCGCGCCACCACCCGCTCGTCCTCGTCGCACACGAACACCAGACACATCTCCGGGCGCCCTCTCCGAAGGAAAAGCGAAAGAGGAGGAAGAAATTCCAAAGGGGTCGGTCTTGTTCTTGCTTTTTTCTTGGGCTTTTTACGGATGGGAGAATAACTTTCTTGCTTTGTTCGCGTCGCGTCCCATGACTTTTTTTATAAAGAGGACCCGATCGAGAGAATGCTAGAATGGACTTTTGAAGGGGCCGATGCGGAATTGGAATGTTATTTCCAAAGGAGCGCGTGTCTAGAAGATTCCTGCCCCGCGTGGGGGGGAAACACCCGGGCCTTGACCATGGCCACGGCTTTCCCACGTCTTCGGCGGGGAAAATTCGGGGTCCGGCCACGCGCTTCCCTCCGGCCTCCTTCGGGAATGAAGCGCGCCTCGGCGGTGCTACACCGTGCTCAAGCTTCTTCACCTACGTGAGCCGCCATACCGAACTTGTATGCAAATCTAGATATCGCTCATCGCATGTGAGACTTGTCTCCGACTAAAGTTTAGGGTGAGATAAGTGAGGTGAATATAGATTAAGGGAGTCGGACCCATTTCAAATAATGTGTGATGCTTTGATACTCATTTCACATGCTAATCAAATTAGGAATAGACATCTGGCACTTAAAGAATGGGAGGTTACGCATACAAAATAAATTAAAGGGAAAAAACAATTCAAATAAAAGTTTAAAAAAGATGGCCAAATTAGATGTTATTGTGTATAAGGTCTCTATTAGAAGCGTGGAGCAGAAATTAATTATGTTTAACCTATATAGATAGCTGAGAGAGAGCCCAACTCCGAGCCTATTAATATGTTTAATTATGTTCACATTTATTTAAAAGTTTAAATCAATAAGTCATAGGCTAATTATCACATATTAACTACTCAATACCATGAAAATTATTTTTAGATATATGACTTATGTAAATGATTCAAATGTGCACACCAACAACTTCCCCCTCACGTGTGAGATCAATATTAGGTTTGACTCTTCTTTTAATTCGGGTATGCTTTTGCATTAATATATCTTAATTGGAATCTCTATCAATGTCTATTTTCATATCCAATCTTTTTTTCCAGACCAAACCATGAAGGTTGTCACTAGCCCGTGTTGCCACATCACAACGTTCACCTTGTTGGAAAATGCGTTGATCACCATATTTGTCATTTTAAAAATTCACTAAATCCTAGATTAGGGCCTCATAAATCTACCACCAGCTCTTGATATTATTTATTGTGCAAGAAAATGATCGAAAAAAATGGATAGATGAGAAAATAAATTGAATATCATATTTGTGTGGTTTGGTCAGTTGACTTACATCCTTAGATAAAATATCAAACAACTCCACTATGGATCAAATGATCTAAGGGAGATTACAACCACATTTGAACCACTCAAATACTCTTTGTATTTCTCAAGTCCTAATTACAACCAATAATTCACACAGTATTTAGCTCCATAATTCTTCACTAAATAATCTCTTAGACTCTGTTTATTTCATGGAAAATATCTTCTAGCAAAATATTTTTTGGATTTTCCAACGTTCGTTTCACGGAAAATAAAATAGTCATGAAAAATATTTTTCACCAATGGAAAAAACACCTTCAAAGTGTGGGGAAAATATTTTCTGCTTTCGAGAAAGTGGAATATCGCGGCGTCTAATATCATGCTTCGATCTCGCCCGAGACCACTAAGCCGGTGGCCTATAGTAGGGAGCTAATGGTCTCAATGGTCTCTAGCAGCGAGCTAGTGACATATGGCAATGAACTCGTAGCTTTTAGAGGCAAGTTCAAGGCAAGTTTGTGACTTATGGTGGTAAGCCGGGAGCTTGTCGGGGTTTAATGAGACTTGTGACCGACGCCTAGCCAATGTAAAATAAAAAAATTTAAAAATTAAAAGATAATTTTTATTTATTCATAATTTTTCATAAATTTCAACTGAACATTCGAAAATATTGTCATTTTCCAGAAAAATAACTTTATGAAAAATATTTTCCAAAAATGTTACATTTTTCATTAAATGAATGGAACCTTAATCTCACAAAAGAATAACTTTTTTTACCAAAATATTCATGCCAAAACACGCTTTAGTTTTATGGAGATTTTATTCAACAAAGAACTTCTTGCCTTGGATTACGAGCAAAATAGCTCACAGCTACTAGGGTGATTGGGTCCAAGTGGGTAGGTTCCAAACCTGGACCATGTACCCGGCTTTATTATAATCAATTCCCCTTTTTTGGATCATGTGGCCGATCTTGTCTGCATTGGACCATGTACCCAACCCATCATGTTGTTGGTTTAGTTCCTAGATTAACCCTGTTTATATTGGAACATGTTTTGTAACCGCCTATCTTGTACGATTACGAGAACACAACATAATTCTTCTAATTTATATTGAAATATTAAACACAAACTTTTTAAAGATCTACAATGGAAATTATCATAAACAAAATCATAAGACAAAACAAAAATCATAACATTACATATACATTAGTAACAAATATGAATCCAATATTAGTCTCATACCCACAATATTACATAAAGCTTTTCATTTCTCTAAAATAGTTAACAAATATTTAGCGCAAGCATAACTCATCCAACAAGTGAAATCAAGATAACTCATTCTCCAAAAGTGAAATTAGACGAGTCAATCTGTGTGAAACAAGATTTATGACAAAAACCTAAAATTCATATATAAAGAAAAATCAATAAGAAACCATGTTCTAGAGATATATGTAAAAATTATGATTTAATAAAGTTTATTTACTTACCACAAATCCAGGGTTTCCACAGAAATGAAGTTTATTTTCCAATAATAACGTTTTCGGTAAGATAATCCAAATATGAAAAAAAGGAAATTAAACAAGACATTCACTGAGTAGATAATTATGCGAATTAATTACAAAATAGAAAGAAATACATATGACTCACTTGTTTAAAACTTTTCCGCATTCTTGATGCACTGTTCAACATTGATTGGCATGTGAATAGCTCTCAACTAATCTTGAGTACAAATCAAATATTCCACCACTTTGAGAGACAAAGAATTTTGAAAGCTCTCAAGTACACGTCCCGATGTACTAAAAACCAACTCTGAAGTAACGGTAGTCACAAGAATAGACAAAACATCTCAAGCCATCAAAAGTAAGATCTTATACTTTGACCAAGTACTCTTCCACCATATCAAAAAATAAGACTAAAGATATCTTTACTTTCAGCTTCAAGATACCGATCAAGTTCAAATTTATTTTCATCAAATGCTTTTTTCTTTACATGGAGAAGGCTTTTGTGCTAAGTATGAATTTTACACTCATTGTCATCAATATCGGTATTGGAAGCACTATTGTTACTCACACTTGAACCACTAAATTCTTCTTTACTAGATCGCTCATAAGATTTATACAAATTCTCAAAGGCGACTTTCATTTTATCATACATTTCATCAATTTTTGCTTCATCATTATAAATTTGTTCAAAATAGGACTTTACATAATTCAACTTCTTTGTAGGATCCAATGCAACCACAATCATTGCTGTCATATTAACTTTATTCAAACTCCCATAATACTTGTCAAACTTCTCTTTCATTTTGAAATCCATAACTTGAAGTTTTGAGTCTAAAGAATTCGCCATATTATTCAAATTCTTATACAATGTAGTTATTACATTAAAATAATCATTTGAAATAACATATGAACCACTCGACATCCTTTTGGCTGCATCATAAAACCGTCTCAAAAATTTAGAAAGAATGATGGTATTTTCCCAATCTTCATCTTGAGGAGGATCATTGTCAATTTCCCTGAAGAAAAATAAATCATATTCTTCCATTCTTTTAAAAGCTTTCTTGAACTTTATGGTGGTGTCTATAAGTGAAGTTTTATCTAATGGCAACATCAAGATATATCGAATTCTTGTTTGCAATCTCTCACTCTCGATGCAAGCTTTGAATGTCTTAACTCTCATCGGAGAACTCTTCGCATACCTAACTACGTTTCGGATACGTGCAATAGAATCACACAATTTATTCAATTCAGCTCTTACAATCAAGTTAATTATATGAGCAGTGCATCTTATATATAAAACATTGCCATTCAAAATAAAAGATCATTCTTCTGAAATTTTTTATTTCAAATAACCAACGGCCACATCATTTGACCTAGCATTATCCATTATAATTGTGGAGTTTTTTTTTTCTATTCCCCCGTTATAAATGTATTTCTCCACCATTTTCTCAATTTCATTACCATTGTGACTATGTATCATCACAAAATTGATTATTCTTTTATGTAACTGCCAATTTTCATCAACATAATGTGCAGTAAGACATAAAAAATTCAAGTTTTGAATGGAACTTCCATAAATATTTATAGTGAGTGCAATCCTAGATTTAAGTTTACCAAAGTAAACTTTCAAATAAATCATTTTACTTAGATATAACTTTATACAATCTCTTACCATCATAAACCGTGAAATATGTTGAATTCAATAACAAAATTGCGAAAGCTCATGTGCTCAACCATGAAAATGGTTGTTTATTAATAAATATCATTCGAGCAATCACATATCTACAACATTCTTGATCGAACTTTCATGTCGTTAAGACATTACAACCACAAGTAGTATTTTCTCTTATCTTGCCAACCACATTTTTATCACATGATGCAAATAACATTTGCTTTTTATCTACATGATGATACTTTTTGCACTTTCTCAAGTGCTTCTACACAGTAGAGGTTCCATGATTAACATTATACGCATAATCAATCCCTTTATGAATACACTTCACCCTAATTGTTTTATCTATTTTCTCAATTATAATTCTTGAATAATTATTCCAAGTTTTTGATTGATTAGCTTGTTTTTTACCTGAAAGCAGATAAGAGTTAGGTACCCTCACCTTGTTTATCGCGCCTATGGTCGCATATTCCACTTCATCAACTTCATGGAATGGAAATTCCATGAGCGGACTCATTTTATTATGTCCTTCCACTTCCATTGATATGTTTTTGTCTTGATCCATTGATTGAAAATAGAAAACAAATTATATAACGTTATGATTCTATAAAAACATATTAGTTTTCATAGTAAATCAAATCTCTCAATATAACTTTAGAGACACAGAGTGCTGATGAAAGTAACAATTATGTGGGGATGGGCCTAATGTCATGGGCCCAACTGCCAGTCCAGTAGCCTAGGCGGATTCACGAAGGCTCAGGGGGCGCTTCTAGCTTGCCTTGGCCCGATCCAAAACACAGAGGAGGTAAGAACATGCCCTATCTTCATGGGAGCCTCCCCTTATTTCACAATAAGAACATTGATCGAGACTGTGGACGTCGTGAGAACATCGATTGAGACCGTGACCAGCGATGTCCTCATCTGAATCCGACTTCAAGACTACACAGTGACTCCATGAGTCAGAATCGCGGCGTTACAGATCTAAGAGAGTAAATATCAAAATCTAATTTCGAACGGTCATTACAGCGAGCGAGTGGCATGCAAATAAGATGGGAGGTTCTATGGGGTGGACGTGCCTGGATATTTGATAATAGAGTGTTACAAGCAAACAATAATTATACATAACATGGATGAGCTATGAAATAAGAGTGGAACTCACTCAGACTAGCGATCATTCGTCTCGCTCGAGAGAAACCAAAACAGGGTATGTGATTCCCGAACGAAAACAACGAGTACAAGGGACTCCCATATACGGTTCAAGGGTATAGACCAACAGATGCACTTGAGCCTCGAGTGCGCTCGAGTCAGGTCGCTACTGACCCACGAATACCACGACCGTGATCCTCGGGAGTGGGATGGAGTACTCGGGACTGCTTACCGAGAGACGACAAAACGTTGAAGTTGGAGCGGGTGAGAATGTTGCTCGAGAAACGTCCAATCTAAGATGGGGGTCCTCAGGCATTCAGAATCTTCTGTCCTCTTTCAGTCTATGCTCGCCCTCCTTCCTCTCCCACTGTTTTTTTCTTTTCTTCGCACTTGTCCTCCTCCTCCGTCCATCTTCTTCCTTTTCTTTTTGAAAGCCATCGAAAAACCTATCTTCCTTTCAATTTTGCTTCCTTCTCCTCTTTTTTTTTACTCCATACGCCCAAAACCTTTCTTCGTGCTTCAACTGCTTTGCTCTCTGCCTTATGTGTATGCTAGCCCTGCCATCCTTCCCTGAGATTGTGCTTGGTCTACAAATGCAGATATCCTTCTCGCTGTTGACTAATCACATGAGGAGAGAAGGCGGGAGGATATCTTGTCTAAAAAAGAAGTTGTTAGAGATGGCAAAAGATGGAGATGAGTAATTCTTCGGTGCCATCAACAAAGTGCTCCAATCAAGATAAAGATCTACGACAGGTATATCGATTTACGATTTATTGCGATACGGAAACTAACATGGGAAAAATACAAAGTTTCTAATTTGATTTTTTTAATTTATACAAAAATTAGTATCATAATTGAATGACGAGCATATCAATTTAGGGTTTTTGATAATGTTATCCCTAAAATAATGGCCTAATTCTCTGAAAAAACTCCAAATTTTAGGTTTAATCTCAATTGTATTTTAAACTTTTTTTTATCTTAAAAAAAAGCTCAAACTTTAGTTATAGTCCCAAATCTACTATACATCTTTTTTCATCTTACTAAAAATTGCAAACTTTAGGTCTAATACCAAATTTGCTTAAACTTTTTTTTTTCTAAAAGAAAAAATCATCAATTGTGCTGTAGTCCCAAATTTGTCCACATTAACTCTTCCTTCAAAAATCGCCATTAGCATCACTCATTTTTATATTTTAGAACCGTCTCATTTTAAAGATAATAGTTCATGTCACCTTATTATTGTAGATTCACTATCAATATGGAAATGCCGCTTCAAGTTATGACTAGACCTTGAGAGTAGATTTGCAAGCAGATACATTTTTTAGACAAAATAAAATTTATGGTATATTTGAGACTAAACATAAAGTTTGGGACTTTTTTCGAGACACAAAAAAGTTTTGGGCAGACTTGAGACTAAAGCTAAAGTCGAGATTATTTTATGACATAAAAAAGTTCAGAGTATGATTACTAGATAATATTTTTTTAGGGAATTAGGCCCTAAAATAATTGGCTCGCTACTTAAAAATTGAACAAACACTTTTATGAACTCTTTAATAAAGAAAGATAAAGGGGAAAAAAAAAAAAACTTTTGCCCGCCAGCGGATCCACCGCTGAGCACTGACGTTATCCATTCCATCTTCCTCTATCAGAGCATGGCGGATGGATAGCTTCCTTCGCCACCATCACCACCGTCACCGGCGATGCTTCGGTTTCAGACGTATCCTCCTCCGCCTTCGCCTTCGCCTTCAATCTCACTGAAACCACCGCTGTCTCTCCATGAATGCGCCTGCTCGTATTCTTCTTCTTCTTCTTCCTCTGCTCCGCTCCGACGCCGGTCGCTCCTCCGGGGGCGCGGGACCGGGAAGCCCAATCTCAAGCCTCTCACCTCCCGCATCGTCCAGCTCACCCGCCGACGGCAGCTCCGTCAGGTAGCGTCCCTTCATGTGGTCTCTCTACGTTGTGATTCGGCTTGCGGGGTTACCGCGCTCATTTCCGCCTTGATTTCGGGCTTCATTTGGCCCAGTTTCCTGGAAAAGCTGGGGCTTGTGGACTTACACGAGCATCCAATTTGTCTTTTGGTCGGGGAGTTCGGATTGGGCGTGCGTGCTTTGGTTGCTGAGAAATTGAAGGGAGATGGAAGTCAAATAGTCGAACTATGTATACTGATGGGAATGTGGAAGATACGCCGGTCCCACGAAAATCGATTTTCTTGATTCGCTTCCCATTTAGCATGAATTTCTACTCGTCGGGCTTTGGCAAAGCTGCTAGCTTGCGTGTGAGGGAGAGCCTTTCTAGTGTTTAAAAAGTATGCTGTGTCTTCATTTGTAGTTTGCTCTTTCAAGTTTGGTTAAGAGTAGTCTTCCATGACTCAGCATTAAAAGCATACTAACTGTTAATTTGTCAGGTTCTGAGTAATGTCTCATGTGACAAGAATATTTAACATGTTCTGCTTGGTGTTCTTCGATATTCTATGATGAATGATTTTGTACGTGCCTTAATTTTTACCTCTTTTTGGTTCAGATTTTTGAGGAAGTTGAAATTGCCAAGAGAAAATATGGGAAGCTCAACACTGTAGTGATGAATGCAGTGATGGAAGCATGTGTTCACTGTGGGGATGTCGATGCAGCGCTCATGATCTTTGAGGAAATGTTAAAGCCTGATAGTTGTGGTGTTGACAGTGTGACCTATGGCACACTTCTGAAGGTATGGCATGTCGTTGTGAACATGTGTCTACTTTCATCAGTAACATGGTTGAATGCACTCCCATGAGTTTGAATATTCACTGTCTTGACAAAACAAAAGTTGAATAGTGACGTCCATGATTTTAAGATTAGAAGTTGGCTTTTTACAGGTGGAAATTGTCTCATTTAATTTGCAAGTTGATAAACTGTATCTAGCAACAAATTAGATTTTGATATTATAATTATCGTTATTGCTGATTCTTCACCCTACCTTAATTTTGAAATAAAATTCAAAAGAAACAATGGAGAGACCATCGTTGGAGCAGTAAAAATCTTTCTCCATGCACTCTTGATTATGTTTTCAATCATTGTATTTTAAATATGAAGACTCTATATTAAAGAGCATTGTTGGGATTGCCTTCCATTTTGAACCTAGAAGCTGGAATGTATCTTAGATTAGTAGACAAAGACTTGGGCTACTTCAGTGAAACTCAAGAAAAAAGTAGCTGGCTTTCCACCTTATATTTCAAGTTGTCATTTTTTATGAAGCCCTTCAAAAGGTTATTGTCAAAAAATTACTTGAAATTGCTAGTAATTATCTAATACAAATCTTAAAAAAAAAAAAAACTAAAACTCTTGCAAAAGCCAATAAAGTAACCCCATTTCCAATATCTTGAATGCATTTAAACCAGAAAGTTAGTTAACAACCTAGAGCAGAAGCTCACAAATGGAGCCTGGTCTGAAAGTTTAAGTCCATTCGTGCTTGGATCATGGCCTTGGTTGTGACTTGTGCATGGATTGTGGCCTTGTTTGTTGGATTGTGGGTTGGTTGTGCATGGGATTGTGTCCCTGGTTGTGACCTGGTTGTGCATGGATTGTGGCCTTGATCATGTGCCACCTTAGTTGGAATATGTTGGTCATTGCAATATAGTGGATTGAAGCAGAATTCTTCACACCAGAGAAATTCTGGTGGCTAGTCTGAATAGGTAAGATTACTGGATAGAGGCCAGAGGAATATTGGGACAAGCTAAAAGGGTTTCTTTTAATTTTGGGCTGGAATTGTTTTTCACTTAGTGTTACAATAAGCAACAACTTTAGTTTTCTTCGTCACACTAATAATTCCTTCTCCTTACCAAGTGTTGAAGGATGAAAGACAAATTACAGAACACTTCACTAGTCAACTATATGTTATTTCCTTGGTCAAGGAAAACTGATGACTTGATGTAGTCAACTATTGTGAGAACTTTGTAGTAGTAACTAAAGTTCTATATTTCCTATGCACTACAGCTTCATGATAGATGGACGCTTCTATACAATCTGTTATCTATAGAAGCTTATCCCAATGCCTTCATCAAGTAGGCTAAATGTTCGCCAAGTCTACAGCTTTGGCTGGAAGAGTCTCTTTCTGCATAAATTTGCCGTTGTACTTATATTAGATAACTGGCGTAGCTTAGGCATGATTCTAAATTGTTTACCTCGAAAGGGCTTAGGTGATGCTCGAAGAGTTGATGAAGCATTCCAAGTACTTGAATCTGTGGAGAAAGGTACTGCTATGGGAAATCCCAAGTTGTCAGCAGCGCTGATCTTTGGTCTTCTAAATGCACTTATCGAAGCAGGTAGGATAGCAAATGCTTACAAAAGATATCTTTCAGCTTTTCATTTGAAGTAATTTTATCTCTCTTTATTCTAACAGTCACATTGCTGGTGGTGTCTGTAAGGCAAAATCTACGATCAATTGGAGGTTTAATTTTTGTGTAGCAAGTAAGAAAGCCCATGCTATGCTTGGGGTGCCCCAAAAACTTTCTGATCTTGAACCCATAACACGAGCATAATGATGTTTCCTAACACTTTTCAGTTTATCAAAAACAAAGGATCTGGATATGAATCTTTCACAGGCATGGCAAGTTCATATAGCTGATAAATGAACCTAAAATCAAAACTTATAATGAAACACCTATATAGTACATCTTAGCTGAAAGAAAAAAATTAGTGCCGGTCGGTCCCCTTATCAAGGACATCGGCCTATGGCTATGGGAACAGTGAAATCTCATAAGAAACCTTGATCATCATTTGCTCACTGCAGAATGCACGAGTGAGTTCATTTCTGCCTTTTATATGTGTTACAAAGGGAAATGTGTGGTTGAAAATGTGAATAGAAATGGTTCGATGGAAGCTTTTCCTTTCGGGACCAATGGAAGCCGTCAAATACTATAACTTTTAAATTTGGCATTAGAATTTTGATCGTATCTTAAGCAATCTGATATAGAAGGCTATATAGTCCACAACTCCTGTCACAGAAACTAATGCACGTGACATGGAAAACTACATTCGTTGAATTATAATATCTTATTTCTCTTTTCCCCAAAAAATTTCACCCTGCATAAGTTCACATAATACAAATGAAGCAATGTGTTAGTCTATTGGCAATAATCATTCATATGCATTAATATATGCAGGGAGAAGCTCTGATCAGTGTATAGGGAAATTAGAGAGAGATTTTGTCAAAATTCCTGTGGTGGCATAACATGCAGAAGTGGGAGATCACCTCATACTTATTAGGGAAAACTAAAAAGTAGATATAGAAGCACTTACTTAGCAAAAAAACTAATCATGATTTTTCTAAAGAATACACAACTCATCTAATATCAGGAAAACTGAAATTAGATCATCATAAACTTCTCTTTAAATTTGACAAAAGATCATCTTGCTATAAATATTTTGCCCGTTATGTACAGCCATCTGGTAGGAGAGAAAGAGGGGATGTAGGATAATTCTTCAACATTAGCTTGGAATCATATGAATGATGTAACCTTTTTTTCTTTTTGGCTACCCATAGAATTTTAAAATATGGACAATCCCTAAAGACTCTTAACGTAGGAGATGATACATCATGTTTTTACTCTTCAATAAAAGGATTTGATAAAAATGAGATTGATCAATTGATAGTCTGCAGAGATAGTCAAGTACATCATGCAAAGATGGATGATGCTCTTCATTTCCCTTTCCTTATTGGACTAACAGTTCTCATCATTTCTTTGGCAATCTGAAGAGTGGATATAGTGAGAAGACAAATGCTTATGATTCTTTTTTTCGTCGAAGACAAATGCTTATGATAGATTTTAAGAAATATACAATTATCCTAATTTTCTGTTACTGTCCTCTACTAATTGGTATTATTCTTTTTTTTTTTTTTTAATTTAGTCTGTCTGTAATGTAATAATTGATGAAACTGCACCACACAGACATCTTCTATTGTGTCCATAAGCTCTTCTAGACGTCATCAATCTTACATTGTTATGTACATGGATATCCACTCCTTTTCTGACACATACAAAAATGGAGAACCAAAAATTCGCCACCTGCAAACAGGTCCTCTTTTTTGCAATATCTAGGGCCCATGGGATTTGGGAAAACCTTTTTGATTATTTCATTTTTTTGAATTCCATGTTTTCTTGGTGAAAACTAGATTTTGAAAACCCATTTGGTTGTCTTGTTTCCAAAGTAAAGAAGTGTATTTTTATTTAATAGGAAACTGTATTTTCATTCACCATGACAACTTTGATAATGACTTCTTCTTTTTCTAGTCCTCTTGGTGCTGTTTTCATTTCTTTATTGAAAATTGAACCTGTTTGCTCATTCAAACAGCCCTTGGCTGCCTAATTTTTCGGCTTGTTCAGCAGTTCTAACCATATGAGCTTATTGCTAATTGTTTCAACTTTTAATCAGCTCATTGAGGCTAACTCTTTTATTAAACTACCTGTCTTTTCGTTGTTGACTAAAAGTGCAATTCCATAAGCTTACTATTACTTGTTTCGATCAACTTGATTAAGGTTACTTTCATAAATATCTCCCTTGCTGTTTTAAGCCACAAGTTTGTGCCTGCTTCATGAAACTTGCATTTGTTATTCTGACTCTGCGAGAACCATGTAGATCGTGTGCATATGTCTGCTTGAATCACTCATACATATTCTAGATAGAGCAATGTTTTTCTCATTGACTGAGGGCAGATTATTTCATTTATACATCATCACGAGCTTCAGTGTCCTTTTCAATGTTGCGCTTGCCCTGTTTTAGTGCAGGAGATCTACGCCGTGCTAATGGTCTTCTTGCTCGGTATGGCTATGTTTTACATGAGGGAGGCAGACCTTCAATTCTAATGCACAACTTATTGATGAAGGTATGCCTGCCCACTTTTTAGATTATAGTTATTTGAAGCATCTACTTTTCCCATTGAGTGTGCATGTTTTCTTGTCTTCTTATAGCAAGTTGTAACTAATACCGGAAGAGAATGCTGATTTAACACTCTGCCTTCTGGATTTGCCAGGGATACATAAACTCAGGTTTGCCCCAAGCAGCAATAGATGTCCATGAGGAGATGTCACACCATGGATTGGATCCTGACAGACTAACCTACAATACTCTAATCTTCGCATGCATAAAAACAGGAAATCTTGATGCAGCCATGCATTTTTTTGAGGAAATGAAGGTCTAGAACATTTACTTTAGGGCTTTGAAGTCTGAATCTTGATATTTGACAATGTTAGATAATTGGTTACTATACTTTTAGCTTGAGCAACCTGTATTTAACCTCTCATTTCTCAATTTAACTTCTTTCCAGGAAAAAGGAGCATTGAATGGCTACCAAGTGGTTCTCCCTGATGCAGTAACTTACACCACTTTGATTAAGGTTAGTCTTGTTTTTCTTTATTTTTGTTAAGAAACCTCATTTAGTCAGAGAAGGAGAACTGGCAAGCAAGACTGATATCCATTAGCAAAAGGAAAGGAGAATGTGGAGAGAACATATACAGAGGAATGACTGACTAAGATGGGAGTCACCACTAGAAAACAGGAGCAGCTTTTAAAGCTATTATCATGACTAAATATAAAGAGAAGGGAGGAAAGAGCTCCCAGCACAGTTGCTGCAGCAAATGAAATCTTTATACATATTTAGGTTGCTAAGGCTTGGGAGTCAGGTTCTATATGTAGAGAGGATCGCCTCTACAGACTAATCCAGTTCATGTCTCAGTTTGAAAATTTTCTTCTTTTGTAAAAGCTTTATCACTTCTCCTATCTACATATGCCCAAAATCGATGTAAATTTTATTAAAAAAAATCAATAATCTTGCTGAAAAAGTAATTGATTTTGGAATGATCCTTATATTGCCAGAAGCTAAAGCAGCTGCCAATCTTTGCTTGTTTTTTAGTGACATGTTTTTTTTAAAAATGTTTTTTAGTAACATGTTGAGTGCCATACTTTCCATTTGACACTCGTTTCTTCTGTAGTTGAAGCCAACCCACCACAGAACAGTTATCACAACATAGAATTCCTAATCTCCAACGCTAAGAGCTTGTAGAAAAGCAATTCACTTGACTTAAAGGGACTTAATACTGTGAAAGGAGCAGAGCATCCTCAATATATAGTGTCCTGTAGTGTAATTGCTCAGTACACCTGATGTAAGTAAAAAACAAAATTGACCAACAATCTAGATAGAAAAGTTCATTAGGCTGGCTTGTTGCAATCTTTGGGTATGTTATACTTTCTATAATCGAAGTCAAAGACTTGAATGATCTGAACTGTTTTTTGTCCCTACATGTATTGGAAAAGATGATGGTATTATAAAGGAAAAATAAGAAGTGTATTTTTTTTTTGGTTGTCATAATGTTTGAGCCAGTTCTATCATAGTAAAAAATGCAATGGAAAAAATCCACAGGAAGAGTGGCACCTAGGGGATGCCAATTGACTGCTTGGGATGCATGCATCAGACTACTTTTTTCTTGAATTCAATATATGTTGTCTACCAAAATCAACTAAGCAGTCAAAGTGGAGTGGCAACTGGTTGAACTGCATACAAGTTGCTCAACCTGTTCCCTCACCGGTACTGTTTAAAAACACTGAAGAACACAGCATGCTTGCAATGTGTCCTCCAGTGACGGTACAGCTGTTGTACCATGTTCGATGACCATTTGTCCCAAAAGCTTAAGTTATCAAAAAACAGGTCTAAAATGTATATATGCATATAAAAAAGCTGTCCAAATAATCTCTTAATCATTTTTTTCATCCTCAGAAAACTGTTAAGCATATTCAACTTAGAACTCTTAATGTTCGTTGTAATTGAGAGGTCCCACCTCTTAAAATTTAACTCTGTAGCCAATCCCCATTCTCATCATTGGATTTCTAATTTCAGACCTCTCTCTTCTTAATGGCTTACCATTTCTAGTTTACACCAGAACTTAATTAGAACAAACAAACAGACCTAGTTTTCTTCTTCTCCTGACCATGCTTCTACAGAATAATATAGTTTTTTCGACTGTTTTTAAGTTGGTGCTCTAAATCCATGTGTTTGTGGAAAACCTTTTCCGATGATACGAATTTCAGTGTAAGATCGAAACCCTGATCACTTGGAGTAGACAAAATGGCATTTTCAATATTGATCTTTATTCTTTCCTATTACGGGCCTGACTTATCTATGAAGTTTCTTTCCAAAACCAATGAAGGATCCTGAGCATAAATGCTGAAGAGTTGGACCAGTGAGACTAGGATGCAGTTAGTTGATCCACTTTCTTGCCATATGAAGCTGCGGCAAAATATAGTTTCAAATGGTTGTTGCAGCATGTTGATTGCTTGTTCAATATTTGTTGATTTATCTAATATTCAAGCTTTTCTTTACAGGGTTTTGGGCACTCCATGGATTTAGTTTCAGTTCAGAAGATTGTGTTGGAAATGAAATCAAGTGATAATCTGGTTTTGGATCGGACTGCATACACCGCGATAGTCGATGCTTTGCTGGATTGTGGATCGATCAAAGGTATGCACATGTCAAAGATGTTTACAGTAATGATGAATGATAAGTATTTATTGATAGAAATCATAGAATAACAATGGTAATAATTGAAAGTTCATTCGAAATCATTTGGAAAGTTTTGTTGGATTTGATCTATGGGTGTGTGTGAAACATGTGTACCTTTGTGCTTACACTGTTTTATGTAGTATTTGCATAGAAGTATAGAAGTTGAGCTTATGATTTGGGTCAACTTTTCTTTTGTTTGAGGACATATGTATCTAGCTGTAAAGTGGATGGAGCTATTTGAATCAGCCACCATAACTGAGCTTCTTTTACTTGCATTTGTTCTGTGTTTAGGTGCTCTTTGTGTTTTTGGTGAGATATTAAAACGGGCTGGTCAGAATTCAGACTTGAGACCAAAGTCCCACCTATATCTTTCCATGATGCGTGCCTTAGCTGCTAGAGGAGATTATGGAATGGTAAAACTTCTGCATAGGCGCATGTGGCCTGATTGTGCTGGAACCATTAGCTTTAAAGTTCAAGAAGAGGCGGATCACCTTCTCATGGAGGCTGCTTTAAATGATGGTCAGGTACTAGATCTCGCTTGACGTGGGCTAACCATAAGACTGTCTCAGTGTCTATAACTACCTTTTCCAATCTTTCTTTACTATTGAAAGGTATTAGTCGCCAGTTAAATGTAGAAGTAGTGAAGCTTTCTTGGAAGTACTTCTGTAAAGTTAATTAAGATCTTTTTCCAGGGGATTTCTCTGTAGTACCTGCTCTTGTTGCTTGGTTAGGCACGGTACTGCTTCACATTGTAAACCACTATAATTTGTAAAGACGTGTGTCGTGTCCTGTCAATTCTACATTCCTTGGGAAACAAACTCCTTTAAACTCATTGTTATGGCTCTCTTTGCCAGGTAGATATTGCTATATGGATCCTACATGACATTGTGAGAAAATGGAAGGGAATATCATGGACAAGTCGAGGGGGCATGGTATGATATTTTAGATATGTTCTTTTTGATCTTATCAATGCTGAATGGCTTCTATTGAAATTATATCATGATTCATAGATCTTTTTGTTTGACTCCAGTTTTCTTCTTCATGTAGCCTGATCTACTATACATACATTTGGATTGCTGTAACTTGGCCTCTTCTCAGTATATAGAATCTAAAACCTTATCAGCAGAGGATATAAGTTCTAGAATTCTACCTTCCATGTTTGGAATGCTGTGACTTGGCCTCTTCTCGATGTTTAAAATCTAAAATCTAATCAGCAGATAATATGAGTTTTGGAATCCTACCTTCCACGATTGTGATGCTGTAAATTGGCCTCTTCAATACAAAATCTGATCATTAAAGACACTGTGAAATCCTACCTATGGACACCTTAAATTTGAATCTCGCTGTCCTTGGAGACACTTTTCAAAGTATCTAAAATGCTCCCTCCATTCTGCTGGCAGCCCTTTTGGTCTTATTAAGTAGGTCTCTCTTTTTCTTTCTCAGACTTGTTTGTCATCCAGTCCAGCTTCTCCTTTACTTAAATTTTTTCATTTGAGTGGACTGCCTTCTGAATTGCAGGTTGCTATGCGCATTGAGGCTTTGTTGGGAACTGCAGACTCCTTGTTCAGTCCTCACTTACTTCCTCGGGTACTTATTGTATTCTATTTCACCACCCACTCTTGGATGAAAATTAACACTTATTTCCGTACGAGCACTTTCTGCACGATTTGCTGAAGAACAGTGGGTTAGCATTTCAAGTAAGTATATATTCAAAGACACTGTGAATATTGATTGGTGAATTTTTTTCAATATGAAGAATGAAGAAAAGGAAGAAAATGTGGGTGTAATAAATGGAATTGTAGAAAAAAGAAAATTGATGGAAAAAAATAATTTGCTGTACTATTGGGTTGCTAAAAAGAGACCTTGCTCAAAATTATGCAATTTGTCTGGAACTAGCTAAAAAACCATTGCAAGACATACATATAGATTTCTGGAATAATTAGAGTAATGACAAAGCAAGTTACTGCTGCCTTGTGGTTGCTACATGTTGATTCGCATGTAGCAACCATTTGAACAATAATTTGAAGTTGTCCTATAAAACCATTTATTTCTGTGTAGGTATCATTATACGAACCTATTGAGAGTATCATGACACCATTTGAAGCAGCCAGACCACTACCTGGTACTCTGCTTCTGAAGAAAGTGACTATGCGGTTCTTTAGGGATTCAGTAGTCCCCATTATAGATGACTGGGACAGCTGCATAGGGCTTCTGCATCGCGAGGATTGTAATGATGTAAGTTCTAATGTTTCAGCTCCAACTTTCTCGTGGCTTTACTGTGAAGAAATTGCTTTTTAATTATCTGCAGGGCTTATTGGGTAGAACGGCAGACATTACTTTGCTTGTGGTCATGTTCAGATGCAATTTCACCCTTTTAACAATTAGTCTCCAGATTTGTGTTCTCTTTGTGCAAGTAGCGTCTGACATTTTAGCAAAACTCCATTTGTGTGATTTTGATGATGGGGAAATGTTCTTATAATTGCTGTGGCTTAATGAAAGACTGAGTTTTTCTGGTATGAAGCACAGTTTGACTTGAAGTACTCATGGAAAACAAATGTCTCATTTGAACATATGATCCCCAGAAGGAGGTTTGGAGGATCTGATGAAAAAGACGTCTAATTCTGCAGTTGTTTGAGAGATCTGCCACCTTAGCTATGTTGTCTGAACACTTCATCAGGTACTAAATGTGATGTGCATTTTGTGCAGTTGAATTCTCCACTATCTGCGATGATGAGAAGTCCACCTCCTTGTGTTACTACCATGACATCCATTGGTCGTGTGATTGAATTGATTCTGGAAAAGAAGTACAAAATGGTGGTGGTCGTAAGATATGGTGATGTATATGGCGGCATAGCGAGCACTAGTGTAAGGGCAGTGGGAGTTTTTACAGCTGCTCAGTTGTTTAAGCTTGTCGATCCTCCCCTCACTACAGATTACTTCGACACCATTTAGCTGTGCATTTTTCTTTCCAGTTCTGCTTTTTCTCAATTCTGCATTTTGTTTTCTCCCTTTCTCCCCCTTGAAAATGAAGTTCATCTACCGGAATGGGCATGGGGGAGCATGACCCTCATGTCTCTGTCTCTTAGAGGGGCGATTGATTCTCGTCGAGGGCTGTATTCACTTCAGCTGAGTTGCGATAAACAAACGAACCGACCATGTTAGGCCAAGGCCAACGTATGAGCTTACATACTGGAAGCGGCGTTGATGCACCCATCAGCAAAGAGAAAAGACCTCGAATGTGGTCAAAAGCTGTAGGAGCGTACGGGACGGGGAAGGTGAATTTTTCTCCTCTTGTTGGAGGACCCCATGCTCATACAAGTTGTGAATGATTTTCAAAAAAAGGGGGAAAAAAAAAATAAAGATTGAGTTTATTGAATTCCCCCTCGTAGTGGATCTTTCTCATTGAGATCAACCCGTTATGCTACATTTTCTTTTTGATTTTTTAATGCATATTTTTATTT
Organism: Melaleuca quinquenervia; assembly: GCA_030064385.1. Lineage (NCBI taxonomy): Eukaryota > Viridiplantae > Streptophyta > Magnoliopsida > Myrtales > Myrtaceae > Melaleuca > Melaleuca quinquenervia. The sequence continues at coordinate 9,864,857 of CM057720.1, forward strand.
GCATTGGAAATTACATTCCTTGTGTTTATATGCCTAATACATACGTATATACATATACATATATACATACATATATATAAGGATAATTGTAAAAAAAGTCTTAAACTTCTTGTAACTTTGTTGATTCAGTCTAAATTTTTTTTTTATCAATTCAATTTTAAACTTTTTCAAATCTTGCCAATTTCAATATTAAATCTTGAAATTTCTAACAAAATGTGTATGATTGAATTGACAAGATTTCAAAAAGTTTAGAATTGAATTGATTAAAAAAATTTTATGATTGAATCATTAAAGTTATAAAATGTTTATGACTAAATTGGCAAAAAAAATATTTATGAATAAATTGACAAAATTACAAAAGGTTTATAAATTTTTTCGACAATTGTTTCCATATATTATATATGTATATGGCAAGAAAAGAATGACATAAATACATGTAGAAGTTTGAATAAAGTAGAGTATGTGAATGACAACTGATAAGAGGGAATTTCTTGCCTTTTAAGTAATTTCATCCAAGCAAATAGATTCAAAGATAATTTCATTGAATAAAGAACTTGTTTGACTTAAAATCAACGGAACATGGATGCGGTTTTAATAAACAACAAAATGTAACTTTTAGCCAATAGCTTAAAGTAGTGAAAAAAGAAAAAGACTTTAATTTAAAAAATGACTTAAAAAAATTGCAAAAGTTAAAAAAGAAACTTTAAAGTATGTAATTTATGACTTATTATATTTGCTATTGTGGTTATAAAAAAAGTAAAAAAAATTTATGGAAAGATATTTAATTTTCATCTTCTAGTTCATGTGTTTTCTCCTACTACCGAAACCTATTTATCTTAAGAATTGGGTTTTTTCTTGAATAGTAGATAGATTAGTTAATTCTTAGCGAATGGCCAAGAGGCTTCGGGAGTTTTATCTTTTTGGATCAGGAAGATTCCGGTAGTGTACTTTGAGATTTTAAAATTCATTTAGGCTTTTTTTTTTCGGCAAAAAATGAACGATTTGTAAAACATTCTTTTTTTGAAAAATTGTTCTTTGCCGAATTTGATGCAAAATGGTACACTTTTAGCAATGAAATATGGGAAAAAAATGCAAAAGCATAATACAAATGCAATTCGATGTTTTTGTTTGGTGGTTGAATTTGACCTTTAATTTTTATACAGTAAGTGATGAAATGTGGTAGCCCATGTAGAGACGTCAACGAGCTCTAAGTCTTTGTGCAAGATTCTATTATAATCATTTCAGCTAATTTTCGTTGGAAATAACTGATGTGCGGTTTTTCATGGAAGACGGTCATCGCATAATGGTGATTTTCGCCAATTGACATGAATGTCTACATTAAAATTCTGGAGATTTAGAATTACATTGAGAAAATTAAAAAATCATGACTATATTAGCATCGATATAATAGTTTAAGATGGGGAAATTTTAAATAAGGGCTTGAAGTGAGATTATTTTCTCAAAAGAGGACCTAAAAGTGAATATTTTCTCAAATAAGAGCTTGAAATGATTATTTAGTCTCAAATGAGGACCTAACTTAGAAGCCATTCAAATCTTATTTTTCTTTTTCTTTTTCTTTTGTCTCTTTCTTCATCTTGCTCATGCCTCCTTCTCCACTTTGCATCGCCTCCTTCTTGACAATAGCACCCTTCTCCTCACCAGGGAGCTTGCAAAGGTGCAGAACAATTTGATCAATAAGGAAAAGAAGAAAAAAAAGGAAAGATATCTAAGAAGTTTTGTAGAAATGCAAATTGTGTGCTTCAATGCAAAATTGAAATTCAATTCACTTTTGCAGTTTATAAGAGGAGTTTTGGAGCCTCCCCCACGAGTGAACTTCAAAGGGATTACTCTGCATTTTGCAATTTGCCATCCTCGCCCAGGCACTCATTGACGATGAAAAGTCGGATTGAAGTTATTTGCCACCAGTCACCTTCTCCAACTCTTAAATCTTCAGGAGCTGCCACTTCAGGATTGACTTTTTTGCTATCAACCCAAAGATAATGGCGATGATGATGAACTAGAGAGTCGAGATATATCAATAAATGGGTTTTGCTTTTTATTCCTTTTGCCTTCAAGAACTTCTTTTGGTAATTAAAGTAACATTTTCACATTTTTCCCACTAATGAAATTAACTATGCCATGATGACTTTCTCTCACAGTTTCTCAATAATACATTTTGTTGGGATTGAAGATATTTGCCGCCAATAGCGATTTGAAGAAAAAAAGCGAGAGCACTCAACCTTAAAAAGGGATAACTCTGGTTCTTTGCCAGCATAATCAAATTTGCCTCTCTTATCTCTCAACTATTAGGCACAAATTTGAGAGAGAACAAAATGTTGAAAAATTGGGATGAAAAATGGTGAATGAGAAATCGTTTTCAAAAGAAAACCCTTGAGTGGGATGTAGGTCTCACACGAAAAAGCAACTTTGAGTTGTTAGTGGGAAGTGTAGAAACACTAGTCTCACATAGAATAGAAAGAAGACTTGTGAGTGCTTTATATGTGATTACACTCCTTTAGAGTGGTAACGTTAAATGACAAGTACTATGCCTCGCATGCACGTGTAGGGGGTTGCAAATTTGATTCCCAACGAACTTGAATTTGGGTGTGAGCGTGCAACTTTGGCACACGAATGCAACCCCGAAAAGTGGGTTTAGTGGCAAACCACTTTTTTTACTGTTGCGCATTTTCTATCGACAGGATTTGTCTGAGTCTGAAGATGCGAGCAGACTCTGTACAACATGTGGTCAGACTCGATAGAGTCTGAAGACCACCAGACTCAGCCGTAGAGTCTATAATCGCCAGATTCGGATTAAATAATATTTTTAATATGTTGTTTCATAACAATATGTTACAATTAAGTTGTAATGTTAGTTTTAATTAGCAATTAAGTTGTAATAGCTGATTTAATCAGTATTAAAGCTTGCAACGGTTGATTTATGATGATGATTAATTTCCAAATGGCTGATTTACTTCAGTAACGGTAGATTTAATACTGTAATGCCTCCTTACTTTATTTATATTATATTTCATTTGTTTTGCTCAAGTAGTAGCGCGCTGATTTCGAAAAGCTTTTCTGGCTATTTTTTTTGTCTTCGAAAGAGTATTACATCGTGTTAGACAGTGTTCAACAAAGAAGTTGTTCTGGCTCATTGAAAGCCTCGAAACTCGGTTCTTCGTTGTTGTTGACCGTTGCATCTTGGGAGACATACGTTCTTGTAGCCTCATATGTACTGGAGAGAGCCTCATTGTGTACTGGAGGGGACAAATCTGTTTTAAGGAAATTGTGTGGAACGCATGCCTCGATTTTATATATTATGTGTTTTCTTAGTTTGTAATTGCGTCATTCTATTGAAGTCCATTTGAATTCTATATGTTCATTGGATTCGAGCATATCTTTCAACAAGCTTAAAATAGAATCGCAATTGAATGGCTTTTGGAAAGTAAGTGGTTGATCTTGCTGGAAAGGAAGTTGTTGATGTTGCTAACGCCTCCAACACCAACACCACAAAGTTTGTCCTTGATATGGTTCATTTACTTAGACCGACTATTGTCCCTGCTGCAGTCCATCAGTTTGGATCTTTTGTTGTCCGTGTTGGGGGTTCTACCCCTCATGGCGAAAGACTAGAAAAGTTTGATGGATCGAACTTCAAGAGGTGGCAACAGAAGATGCTGTTCTACCTAATGACGTTGGGTCTTGCGAGCTTCTTAACTGAAGATGCCCTTGAAGCTCATGTGCTTTCTGATGATGGAGAACCTAACCTACTAGTTGTCAATGCGATTGAAGCTTAGAAATATTTTGACTTCTTTTGTAGAAATTATGTCATGAATGGGTTGCATGACTTGTTGTATAATGTGTATTGTGCAAAGCAAACAACAAAAAGAGTTATGGGAATCATTAGACATAAATATAAATTAGAGGATACCGGCGCAAAGAAATTTGTTGGACGGTTCATCGATTTTAAAATGGTTGATTCCAAGACTGTGATCAGTCAAGTGCAGGAAATCCAAGTGATTTTGCACGATATTCTGGCTAATGGTATGATATTGAGTGAAACCTTCCCAATGGCTGCGATTATTGAAAAGCTGCCTCCTGCGTAGAAGGGTTTCAAGAACTACCTAAAGCATAAGTGAAATGAGAAGAACGTTGAGAAGCTAATTGTTAGACTTTGAATTGAAGAAGACACTAGAAGTTTTGAACGCAAATTATTCACTCCTGCTATTGTCAAGGCGAACGTTTTGGAGCACAAGAAAGGTCACAAAAACAAGAAGGTTGTTAAGCCGAGGCTAGCACCTAAGAGAGGCGTTTCCAAGAATAAGTTTCCTGGAAAATGCTTCAATTGTGGCAAGATAGGGTATAAATATATGGAATGCAGACTTCCCAAGAAAAGGAATCATGAAACAAATATGGTGAATGACATCTCTAAAGATGTGTCTACCATAAACCTTTTAGCTACGATTTCTGAGGTGAATTTTGTAGGATCCAATATGAAGGAATGGTGGATTGACACTGATGCTACAAGGCACCTATCTTTTCACCAGAGTTGAACTAGTTCATGGAGAGAAAGTCTTCATGGGAAATTCCACTACGTCTAAGATTGAAGGCCAAGGGACAGTGCTGTTGAAGATGACTTCAGGGAAGGAGCTGACTTTGAACAATATTTTATATGTGCCAGAAGTCCGAAGAACTTAGTTTCTAGGTCTTTGTTAAATAAGCATGGATTCTGAATTGTATTTGAGTCAGACAAAGTTATTTTATCAAAGTTTGGAATGTATGTGAGAAATAGTTATGTAACCGATGAGCATTTTAAGCTCAATGTAATGACTATTAACAATAAAGATAAAAAAGTCTTTTACTTATTTGCTTGAGTCTTTCAATTTGTGGCATGGTAGACTTGGTCATATCAATTATGATTATGAAGGGTAATTGACTTGGCATATATACCAACATTCCAGATTGATACAACATATAAATGTAAGATTTGTGTTGAGACAAAATTAAGAGTTATCATTTAAACTGGTTGAAAGAAAGATCGAGACACTTGAATTGATCCATAGCGATATTTGCAATTTGAAATTCGTACCATCGAGAGGTGGTAATAATTATTTTATTACCTTTATTGATGAATTTCTGACTCAATTGCAGCTACACTCCATTACCTTTATTATGTGTATTTGCTTAAAAGCAAAGTGAGGTTATAGAGAATTTTGTTCTCTATAAAAATGAGATTGAAAATCAGCTCAATCAGAAAATTAAAAGATTGAGAAGTGATAAAAGGTGGTGAGTATGAAGCACCACACGGAATTGTGTATATGAAGTAACTGTACCTTACTCTTCTCAATTGAATGATGTTGCAGAACGTAATAATCGCACTTTGAAAGAGATAATGAATGTGATGTTACTAAGTTCTGGTCTGCCCCATAACATGTGAGTAAAAACTCTTTTGTCAAGTGATTACCATCTGAGGAAGGTATCTCGAAAGAAAGATGTTAAAACCCTTTATAAATTATGAAAATGTAGAAAACCATCCTACAAACACTTGCGAGTATGTAGGTGTCTTGCAAAAGTAGCTGTGTCACACCAAAGAAGATAAATACATGTCCTAAAATGGTGGATTGTATCTTTATAGGCTATGCACATAACAGTAGTAGTGCATATTGATTTCTTATATGAATCCAATGATGGAGCAAGTTCTTCAAAAAGAACGATAGAAGTTATGTATGACTCGGAGCACGAAAGTCATGACTCAGATCATGAACTAGAATCAAGACGTAGCAACAGGGTGAGAGTGGAAAAGTCTTTTGGAGATGAATTTTTGACTTGTTTGTTAGAAAATGAACCACTCAACTATACAGAAGCCGTGACATCTTCTGAAGGTTTTCTACGGAAAGAAGCAATCAAAAGTGAAGTTGATTCTATTATGCATAATCATATTTGGGATCTAGTGGATCTTCCTCCTGGTTGTTTAAGGTCCCAATGGATCTTTAAAAGAAATATGAACGCTGATGGTTCAATCGATAAGTATAAAGCTAGACTTGTGATCAAATGATACAAGCAATGAGAAAGTTTAGATTTTTTTTATACATATTCTCCTATGACGAGAATAAACTCAATAAGAATGATACTTGCAATAGTTGTATTATTTAGAAGTACATCAAATGGATGTGAAAACAGCTTTTCTAAATGGTGATCTAGATGAAAAAGTCTATATGGAACACCATGAGGGTTTGATTGTTTAAGAAAAGAGAGGAAAGTCTGTAAATTGGTGAAATTATTGTATGGTCTAAAATAGGCGGGCAAAGCAATGTCATGAAAAGTTTGGTAATACAATGATTACAATAGTTTTAAGATCAATGAATTTGATAAGTGTCTATGTCAAAGAATCTTTACATAGATGACATATTAATTGTTGGTAGTAATCATGACATGGTCAAATCTACTAAGAGAATGTTGAATTCAAGATTTGATATAAAAGATATGGAATATACTGATGTGATTCTAGAAATAAAGATCATAAAAATGTATGAAGGTCTTATCTTAGACCAATTATACTATGTAGACAAGATTCTTGAAAAATTCAACATGAATACTTTTGGTATTACTATAACGTCTCTAGACAATAGCATTCATCTTTTGAAGAACATATGAGAGAGTATGTCTCAAGTAGAATACTTTAGAGTGATTGTCATTCTGATGTACTTAATGAGTTGTACGAGACTATATATTGCCTATGTGATTAGCAATTGAGTAGATTTACGAGTAATTCGAGTGCTGACCATTGGAAAACAATAGTCAGAGTATTGAAGTATTTGCGGTATACTCGGAATTATGGTTTGCACTATACCAAATGCCCAGGTGTTATGGAATGATATAGTGATGCGAATTTAACATCTAATGTGAAAGACTTGAGATCTACAAGTTGATATATATTCACACTAGCGGGTGCAACCTGTCTTAGAAATCCTCTAAACAGACTGAGATAGCCAGATCCACAATGAAATTAGAAATTATCGTTTTGGATAAATGTAAAGAAGAGGTTGAATGGCTATGCTATTTCTTAGATGATATTCCTAAATGGGAAAAACCTATGCCACCAATTTATATACATTGTGATAATCAATTTGTGATTGGAAGAGCACAGAGTAACATGTATAATGATAAGTTTAGATATATACGTCGTAGACATAATACCATTAGACAACTACTCTCAATTGGAATTATCTTTATTGATTATGTGAGGCCAAAGGATAACATTTCAGATATGCTAACCAAAGGATTAAATAGAGAGTTAGTTGAGAAGTTGACAATTGGAATGTGATTAAAGCCCATAGAGGTATGGAGAGTATAGAGGAAAACCCAACCTAACTAACTAGATATCTCAAGATCTAGGTTTGCAATTCATAGAGGTCACTGTGGGGGAAATACCCTTAACCCATTCCTATATCTTGAAAGTGATTATGTACGAGAAAAATGATAACAATTTTGCTTTATTATCGTTTAAGTGGAGCAAATGAGTTGCTCAATAATTAAGGTAATTTGCTTTAATGATAATTAAGTGGAGCAAATAAGTTGCTTGAGACTTAAGAAGTCACATATGTAAGAGTGAAGTGAGGCTGTTTCAAAGAAAAATTTGAGGGCTAAATTCTGTCTGAATTCTCGCAAAACCAGGATGATGTTTATGGCCAAAACGAACATAATTATGAGAACCAAACAAACGATTGATTCCCGTGTAAATGTATGGTTCTTCATATAAAATAGTAGGGCAGTTTGCAAGGACATCACGTCTACTGATCCGCTAGTGAAGTAAATATATTTTCACAACAGAAGGTTTACAAATAATATTCCTACGGTTTACAAATAATATTCCTACTTATCCTATGCAAGTTTCGGTTACTGAACACTGTCGTAGTGTCAAAATCAAAATAATTTTCATTCATGTGGAGGATTATTGGAAAATTGGGATGAAAATGGTGAATGATAAATTGTTCTCAAAAGAAAACCCTTGAGTGGGATGTGGGTCCCACATGAAAAAAACAACTTTGAGTTATTAGTTGGAAGTGTAGAGACACTAGTCCCACATATAATAGAAAGAATGCTTATGAGTGCTTTATATGTGATTACACTTTGTTATAGTGGTGACGATAAATCACAAGCACTATCGCATACACACATGGAGGGTGCAAATTTGGTTCCCGACGAACCTAAACTTTGACATGAGCTTGCGACCTGTATACACGAATGCAATCCCGAAAAGTGAGCTTAGAGGCAATCCACTTTTTGCCTTATTTCTTTATTGTTATGTATTTTGCATTGGCGAGATTCGCCTGAGTCTGAAGATGCGATTAGACTATGAACGTTTTGGAGACGATTAGACTCTGTACAATATGGAGATGTGTGGTCAAACCCAATAGTGTCTGAAGACTACTAGACTTAGCGCTAAAATCTATAACCGCCATATTTAGATTAAATGAAATTTTTAATATGTTATTTTGTAACAGTAGGTTACAATTAATGCAAAAGCTGTTTTTTTAGGGGCTTGAAATAAGAGGAAATTGAACTTAAATTGGTTGAGGTGATTAATCTAGACTTGGGGCAAGTTCTGCCCAAATTGGTCTTCTGCTCGAATCCAGTCAACTTTCGCCACTGTTGACTCCAACTAAGCACTTTTTCTTTCTTTAGCCCACGCAAGTCTGCCCTTTCTTTTTACGCACGCACGTGGCCCACGAACGGCCTCACCTCTCTTCTTTCCTTTATGTACTGTGGATCGTCTTCTTCGTGGAGAATGGTCACGCGAGCGAAAACCCTAGCCACCAACAACCACTCCAGTCAACGCGAGAATACCGCAATTTCATCAACAGCTGGCCATGTCGCAACCCACGATTGTTCACCGCCTCTCTCTCGATCAGTTCAGCCCACTTTCCTCGCACCAGATTGCTCTAGAAATCCAACAACGTCTCAATTTGTTTTGAAAAAAATTAGGAGAGCACGGTCACGCCCAAGCCTCGCCACCACTCCCACGGTGTTTCTCGAGGTTGCCTTGACTCCTTAAGTGTTTGGTTGTAGTCGCCGCCGCCTCGAAAGCCACGAAACGTAGCCATCGTACCGTCCTCTTGTTCTAGAACGAAGTTGCTGTTCGTCATCGGAGTAAGCTACTCCGGCGAACCCGGCCGCAATCGTCACTTGGGAAACCTTCCGAGACTTCTTTGAATGCTTTTAGCCGTTGGATCGCGGACAACCGCGAGTTGAGCTCACCACCGCTGCAACACCAGCCACCGACCACGCCTCAACGATGCCCTAGCTGTCTCATACGTAATCCACAACCGTTCATTGCCACTTGCACAGCTACGTGGCCACGCCAGCTCGAAGTCTCGAACACGGACAAGCTGGAGGAGGGGTTGATCGAATTGAGGAGTTGATTTTAGCCGCCGGAAGTGTCGCCGGAGTTTCGCCGGTGACTTGTCGGAAAACGCATCGGACTCGGACCGTCGGTGAGTTGAGCCCTAACTCCCGATTAGGGTGGTTACCCGCTATAGTAGTTAATTAATCGAGTTAAATTTTAATTTGGTAAATTTTAGATGATTTAGGGGAAAATCGGTAATTTTGGTTAGTTTAGGGGCTGAATGGTAAATTTGGATGGTGGCGGGGCGAATTTGTAATTTTGGTAACACGAGGGGCGAAACTGTAATTTGTGTGACCCGAGGGGCAGAATGGTAATTTTGCAGAATTAAGGGCAATAATCGTTGGGGGCAGAATGGTAATTCTATGAGGTTAGGGGCATTATGGTGATTTTTATCAAACTAGGGGCAGAATAGTAATTTTATCAATTCAAGGGTAAAATGGTAATTTTGGAAGCTGAAACTAAAAAAAAAATGGAAATGGATGGGGTGTACGGCATTAATAAAGAGCTGAATTTAGTTAATTTGATAATTAAGATGTTTATAATTAATTAATTATGGTGATTTTTTAATTAATTAATTAATTCTATGAGGTTAGGGGCATTATGGTGATTTTTATCAAACTAGGGGCAGAATAGTAATTTTATCAATTCAAGGGTAAAATGGTAATTTTGGAAGCTGAAACTAAAAAAAAAAGGAAATGGATGGGGTGTACGGCATTAATAAAGAGCTGAATTTAGTTAATTTGATAATTATGATGTTTATAAGTAATTAATTATTTATTTAGGTTAGAGATATATTGTTTATATAATTAAGATACAATATTTCGGATAATTGCCGAAATTGCACGAACGGCCAAATGACGGCCAATTAGTGGTGATATTATCCGTAGTTTGTCGAATGTCCTAGATTCGACTAGGGACTCGGGTAAATCCCTAATTGGTGGGCTCAGGCGGTCGTAAATTTTTGTAATTCGGAATCTATGGTTATGTCTTATCTGATAATTGTGGATGATTGTTGGTAGAGATTGATTATTTCCTTATTATTGAATTTATAATTATTCATTGATGGAGTTATGTGATTTCGTTCTTTGATTATAAAATTATTATGCAATTTATTAGTGAATTATGATTATGTGGAGTTTAGTGATTTAATGTGTAATGGGTGAGATATATGTGAGATTTAGATTAATAGGGGAATTAGGGACCCTAGGATGAGTGCCCTCCTAATTGGGAATTAGGGTGTAGACTCACTGAAAAATCTCATTGTCGTTGTATAACCATTTTTACAGGTCCAGATCTTAGAGCACCTCCTCGAGGGCCGGATGAGGCCGATGGCTCACGTTGATGTTGATTATTATTTCCATGTCGTTATGTCGATTTGATAAATGTAGGAGATTAATTCTTAATGGGATTGATGTTTAGTTTTTGTTTAGTTTGACTCATTTGTGGGCCTTTATTTGGGCAATGATTTTTTATTTATTTAACTTCGAATATTATCATATCATTGGAGGATCGGTCAGGGGTTAATTAATAAAATTTTGCTGCATTGGTTAATTATGTAATTTTATGTTAGAATATTAATTAATGTGGTGAAGTTACATGGGAGAATTTTGAGGCGTGACAATTAAATTGTAACGTTAGTTTTAATCAGCAATTAAGTTGTAATAGCTGATTTAATCAGCATTAAAGCTTGCAACGATTGATTTATGATGATGATGAATTCCCAAATGGCTGATTTACTTCAGCAACTGTAGATTTAATGCCGCAACATCTCTTCACTTTGTTTTTATTATATTTCATTTGTTTTGGTCAAACAGTAGTGTGTTGATTTCAAAAAGCTTTTTTGGCTATTCTTTGTCTTTGAAAGAGCATTGCATCGTGTTAGACAGTGTTCATTATAAAAGTTGTTCTGGTTCACTGAAAGCCTCGAAACTCTATTTTTCGTCGCTTTCAACGTTGTATTTTGAGAGATAGATGTCCGTGTAGCCTCACATGTACTAGAGGGAGCCTCATTGTGTACTGGAGGGAACGAATCTGTTTTGATAAAACTGTGTGGAACACAGACCTCAGTTTTACATATTTTTTATTTTCTCAGTTTGTAATTGCGCCGTTTTATTAAGGTCCATTTAAATTGTATATATCTATTGGATTTGAACATATCTTCCAACAAAAAAAAATGCAAACTCGCTCATCAGATCTCCCAAGATCACACATGACAAATTGATGCATCGTGAGTGTCCTAGAGGTTCCACAAAAAACCTCTAACAAATGTGGCTTAGGAACTTTAATCTGGCTTCTCTTTATTAAGACTGATCAGAGCCATCATGAGGATGAATATGAGTTCGAACATTGATGATGACAAGAATATACAGGTGGAATCAAGTTCACTTGAGTTTGTAGATGTGAATTGTGAACTAAGGGAGATAGGGTAGAAGATGCATCATATTGGCTAGGCAAAACAAAATCCTTGGATATGCATAGGAGAAAACCATTTGGAAAAAGTGGAAAAAAAGAAGGGTAGAAAACTGTAGAACTACAACATTCCTTGACTTTTTAAACAAATGCCAACTAATGGATGTGGAAAGCAATGGGTGTTCTTTTACTTGGGCTAATAATCGTGACGGAGCAGAATTAGTCAAAGAAAAACTTGACAGAGCAGTGCATACCTCAAACTGGAGAGTATCCTTCCCTACTGCTGATGTTTACACATTACCTGCAACTGGGTTTGATCATAGCTCACTTTTATTAGATCTTTTCCTTGAGAACAAAAGAATAAAGAAGGAATTTAAATTTGAAGTATTCTGGTTAGAAGATGAGGAATATATAAAGACTGTTACTGATTTATGGCAGTCTTTTCAAGGACAACCCCTAAATTTATTAGAAAGACTGAAGATAGCGGTTGATGAATTACTAACCTAGAGCAAAAGAAGATATTCCAATGGAGAAAAACAAATACACGGATTGAAGAAGGAGCTACAAGAAACTACAAACATGTAGAGCTTAAAGGGAGATAAAAGCATACTAGAATGGTTGAAAAGAGAAGTGGAGAAAATATGGAGACATGAGGAGATGTATTGGGGCATAAGATTGTGACTTCAATGGCTCAATTGGGGGGGGGGGGGGGGAAGGAGGGGACAAAAACACAAAGTTCTTTCATGCAACAACACTTCAACATGGACAAAGAAATAGAATAACTATGCTGAAAGATGAAAGGGAAGAATGGTGTAGAAATACAAGCCAACTGAAGTTGATGATTAATCAATTCTTTTAGTAGCTATACACATTATCTGGTTCCAGGGATTTATCTCTTGTTGTAGAACAAATTTCTTGTGTGATAAATGAAGAAATCAATATGGCTCTTATTGGGGAGGTAGTTGAAGATGAAGTACTCTAGGAAACATTTTAGGTTGGTACATTGAAGGCCCTTGAACTAGATGAATCGAGTGGTAAGTTCTTCCAACACCACTAGACATAAGTTAAAGAAGATGTTATTCATGAAGTGAAAATTTTTTTCATGCTAAATCCTAAATTGAATAAAACATATATACTCTCATTCCAAAGTCCCAAATCTAGAGAAGCTAGATTAATTCAGACCCATTAGCCTATGCAATTTTATATACAAGATCATATCCAAGATAATGACAAGTAGATTAAAACAGTGGCTCCCGGGCATAATTGATGAAGAACATAGTGCTTTTGTTAATTAAAGATAAATTCAAGATAACATTTTCATAGTTGAAGAAGTCATTGACCAACTGAGAACTAGAAAAAGAAAGCGCAAGTTTCAAGTAGTTCTCAAAATAGATATGAAGAAAGTATACGACAGAGTTGAGTGAGATTTTCTTGAAGCATGTATGTTAAAAATGGTGTTTGATGGTATCTGGGTTTCATGGATCATGAAATGTATATCAACAGTCTCATACTCTGTCAGAATGAATGGGGAGAATCTACCTTTCTTTCAGTCATCTTGAGGACTCAGACAAGGTGACCCCATCTCTCCCTACCTGTTTATTGTCATATCAAATATGATGTCAGTTCTTATAAAGAAAGCAGTAGAAGATGCAAGCAATAAAAGGAATCAAGTTGAACCCTCGATGTCCAGCACTTTCACACCTCCTATTTGCAGATGACTTAGTCCTCCTTTTAGAAGGGAAAATTGTAGAGTGTCAAATAGTTGCTATCTTGAATTAATATTGCTTTGCCTTTGGACAAAAATTAAACTTAAACAAATCAGGCATCTTTTTCAGCAAGGATTGCCCTTTTGATTTAAGAAGGAATATGACCTATGAACTTAGAGTGCTAGAAATTTAGAAAATGGGCAAGTATCTAAGCATTCCATTAGATTGGGGGATTCTCTTGGATAATGGATAGATAAATAGAATGATCAAGGTTTGGAAGGAAAATATTCTCTCAAAGGCAAGGAAGAAAATACTCTTAAAAATAGTGGTGCAAGCATTACCACAATTTGCAATGTTAATATTTGAGATTCCTATTTCTATGCATTGAGTTGTAGAAAAAAAATTGCAGATTTTTGGTGGAAAACTATGTTGCAAAAGATGGGATGCATTGGAGAAAATAGGACATCTTGAAACAGAGGAAAGATAATGGAGGGCTTGGTTTGTGTGATCTCATAACTTTTAATTAGGCTATGCTAGGAAAGCAAGCATGAAGATTGATTCAAAAACTTGAATCTTTATGGGATAAAATATTTAAAGAATTATATTTTCCTCATACTGACCTATTACATGCATAAAAGGGATCAAGACCATCTTGAGGCCGAGATGTTATTAGAAATTTTGTTAGATGGGTGGTTAGAAATGGTCAGAAAATACAAATCAGATCCGATAAATGGATGTCTCGAGGGTTTATTGGAGGACCATCTAACAAAGAAGATCTAGCTAGAGTTGCAGAGCTAATAGTTAAAGGAGTGCAAAAAAATGGAATTTGAAAATGATATCTAACATGTTTGATCAAGTATAGAGAAGGAAATTTAGCCATTTGCCTAAACCCCAATAGCACATATGATTTACTGAAATAGGAGCATACTTAGAATGGACGATTCATTGTCAAGAGTGCCTATAACATGCTTAGGGCACGACAGGTGACTAATCTCCCTCAACAAGCATCCACGTCTTACAGTATCCCTAGGGTGCTTTGGCTACAAATATGGAAGACAAACATTTTGCCAAAAGCTAGATCTTTCCTATGGCAACTAGCACAAAATACTTTAGCTACCAAGGAAAATTTATTTCGTCGAGGGATCACAAGGGACAAAATATGCCCTGTTTGTCAAAGACAACCTAAAACTACTGAATATCTCATCCTGCTCTATCAATAGACCCAAGAAATATGGCAAGATATGTCAATACAAGTGTTGATTAACATGGCCCGAATAGAAGAAGGGCTGTTTACCTTTCAACATACCTCAATACCCTTCGATCTGCTTGCTCTACTCTTGTGGAGGATTTGGAAAGCCAGGAATGAGATAGTCTTTCGAGCCTAGCGAACAAACCCCAAACATATCATCATCCTTGCAAGAACAGAAATGGAAAATCATAAGCAAAGGGTGAAAGATAAACAACTCAATGCTAAGGGATAGAGCAATTTACCTAGAGTTTGGACTCCTCCTCCAACGGGCGTGCTTAAACTGAATGTCGATGGATCTTTCGATCCAGAGACAGGAGACATAGCAATAGCATGTATATAATAGAGATAGCAAAGGATTTCTTCGAGATGGATTCACTCAGATGATGCGAGCTTCATCATTGATCCAAATAGAAGCAGCATTAATTTTGGAAACCCTAAAAAGGTACGAAGAAAAAGTGATCTGCTGATAGTTCTTGAAAGTGATAGAATTGATTTAGTAAGTCTAATTGGTGCGTGTAAAGATGAAGCGAGCTGGGAAGCACATTCACTTATCGTTGAGGCCTAGGACCGCGTCTAACAATTCTCAAACTTGCGCGTAGCCCATTGACCGCGAGATGCCAACCGAGTAGCAAATTGGGCCGCCAAAGCCCAACACCTGAAGCTGCTTCCGCACAATTGGATTTTCTTTCCCCCAATTTGCCTTTTGGAACTGTTATGTGCTGACATCAAAGAATTGTCATATGAAATTCTAGATGATATGAATTTATAATAAAAGTTTCTTTTGACCAGAAAAAAAAAAAAGTGTGCTCGACCATGACCACGAGATGTGGTGCTCCAGTCAAGCAGAGTGTCACATCTTGGTCTGCTCATGGTCAATCTGGGGCTCGGATCAACCTTTATATTTCGACGAAGGTGTTAGGGTTGTTGTTGAGGGTGGTGGCGGATGAGCTTGAGGGCATCAATGGCAAGGTAATGGGGAGATAGTTAGACTTTAGAGAAAGCAATCTACTGAGCGAAGAATATGGAAGCACGAGGATGATGAAGAAAAACAAAAGGAGGTCCACTTTAGGTCTCTTTTGAAAAACTTCATTTCAAGCCATTATTTAAACTTTTTTTCTTTAATGGCTAATTTTCCCATTTAGATTCAAGCAACGCTTTCTCCTTCTTTATTGGCCTTTTTTTTTTTTTTTTCCATTTGCTACATAGAATGATATGTGAACTCTGACGTCGTGATGGTGGATCTTGCGCTAGCGTCACTCCGGGTTTACCTCTCCGGCTGTTGACCGTACGTGGGGTTTCCGGGTTATAAAAAAAATGATATGTGAACTCATTCTGGGAAATTTTTGTTAGCAAAATCCATACATTTTTAATATTAAGAGTAGCTTATTAATGATGACTCAACATGACATGCTACAGTACTCATAGTAGACTAATCCGATAAGAAATCACCAATCATTCAATATTGTTTACCTGAATTGCATACCCCAAAGTTTCTTAAAGCACAAATTGACAGTTGCTGATGGACATATTACCTTATGCAGCTAGCCATGACCGACTATAACTTATCATCCCCACTAGCCCAGAACATATCTTTGTACGTACTAAAATCTTGCAGCCTCCACAGTTCCCTACAAAAGATCCAGAAGATGAAGAGCTTCAGCATGTCTTTCCTCGTCCTCTTTATCGTACTAAGCTTTGGTAAATCAAATTGATTCAGAAGAAAATGCTTCTTTTTTTTTTCCCTTTGTATTTCGCTATAATCGTGGCGTCTTAGACTTATGTTATAGAGAGCTATGAATCGTCTCAAAGAACTGAAGATTGATCTGTGCAATTCCTTTTCCCTTTCTCGGGATGCAGGCAACAAGGTGATGATGGCGAAAGCGACGACAAGTCCACCACCTTCGGCTCCTCCGACAATATGTATATTCCAGGTTCTTATGCCGGGGTGCACTATGTTGGCGTGCAAGAATCATTGCATCAACCTTTTAGTCCCGACCGCAGATGGATCCTGCACAAATCAGAACACTTGTCATTGTTCTTTCGCTTGTTAATGTCGTCATGAATAGGCTCTCTTCTGCCTGAAATAAGGCGATATAGTCCGAATGACGATTTGCTTTTTGGTGTCGCTATTTGCATGAAAACCTTATGCATACTTCGCTACCTCTTGTATTATGATATTGTCAGTGATGATGTGCGTTATACGCGAATAGGGAAGATAGTCAGAAAACTTATAAGCATGTGGTATTTTTGTCATTTTCAATCTTAAGCCTTTTAATATGATTAAGTCTTAAGCATTTTCACATTTCTTTAGTTGGGTCCATCTGGTCAATTTTCATTAAAAATTGCTAACATGGACATTTTTCTTAATATTTGTTCAAATTAAATATTTTTTTCTCATTTCCTTCTTTTTGTTTTTTTACCGAGTCCAGCAAGGGTCACCAAGCCATTGCTAGCCACTAGGTGAGGCTTGTGATACCCTTGCTGGTTGCGGGCAAGGGTTGCGGCCCTCGCTCGACCTTGCTCGAACCTAATTAGGTTGAGCCTGGCCAAAGACTAAAGAGGCTTATGGGGGTGATCCTTGCTAGCCTCTAGTGAGGCCGCACTTCGCCAGATCTCCTCTTATTCGAGGCTAGCAAGGGCAATCCTTGCCAGAGTTGCCTTTGGCCTATCTTTAGCTATCACCAAAACCTGGCGATTGGAGAAGGAAAAAGGAAAAATAAAGATGAAAAAAGAAAAGAAAATTTAAAAAATAAATTATTGTTAGAAATTATCAATGTTAATGCTCGTTGTGCCATGTAAGAAGGTTGCCATTCACGTTTGGCCAACTTGGCCAACGTCCATCTTTGGCATGTGGACTCTATTGGCAAAATATGTAAATATTTATAACTCAATTAGCAAATTAAAATGATTTATGATTGAATTGGTAAAAGTAAAATTGACCTAAAACTAGTATAAGGATTCAAAAGTTGTCATAAATTTCAAACGGCACTCTTGATTGCCAAAATTTTTTTAATTACTTATTTGCCGCTTCTTTAAAAAGGTGATCTCTTAAATAGCAACTCTGGCTTAAATCGACCGAAATATGACGTGACCATATTTTATTATTTCCGCATACCGACGTGCCTCACTAGCATGCCTACTCAACATAATCCCTGAATGACATTGTTTACGAGGTTTGCATAAAATATAATCCCTAAATTGCCAATTGAAAGATATACCCAAATTCGAAACTGTAATGACCATTCAACAAAGAACCGAACCCTAATTCGGTTTGCCCCTAAAATTAATAGCTATTGCAAATGGAGAGCAGGAAGAAAAGGTCCAGGAATTCGTTGCCATTGAAGATGACACTAGCAATGATGTTTAAACCGAGATTTAACCACAACTTCAACGATCTCGACCAAAAAACAGGGTGAAACAGAGGAAGTGTGTGGCAGCGATAAAACTTCGTCGACAAGGGTTATTAGCCACTGGAATCGATTCGTCTGAAAATCGCGAGTTGACTCGAAGCAAGATCACTTGTACTAAGAACTTCTTCGTATACGATGAATCAAGAACGGTGTTCTTTAGTGATGGCTTTTGGTGCCAGGAGAGCAATGGAGAAGGAAAATTGATGAAGAAATCCCTAGGAGTTTGAAAAAAGGCTGAGGGTGTGAATGCCATTGACAAGTCGGAAAATGAGAGAACTAAGGTTGATTCCATAGCAACAATCGGAGAGTTCGCCGCAGTGCTTGAAATTGCCCCATCAAAGGAATCGAATAGAATGGCTATGGAAAGAACTAGATGAACACAGACAGGGCTTCGACAATTCTACGTTGGATTAAGCAACATCATTTATGACGTCCCTGTGGACTAGTTTCTTCTTCTTCTTCTTTTTTTTTCGTTTATAGCATGCCAACTCATCTATAAGGTTTAAGGGAGAAAAATAATGGAAGTATTGAAAGTTATATATGATAATCACTTTAATATGATTTTTTTCTCTAATCACTTAAGTGTTACTTGAAAAAATGACTTCTTAAGTGCCAACTCTGATTTAGGTTGCTGGAAATATGAAGTGGCTATATTTCATCAATTTCTCAATCCTACGTGGCTCACCGACATGCCAAATTAACTAATGACCCCTAAACGATGTCATGTAGATAAGTTGGTGAGTGATTGTTTGAGCATGAAAATTTAAAAATAAGAATTTTTTGAGTGTCAATTATTATTTAAATTGGTCACTTTAGTGTTAGTTGTTATAAAATGATTACGTTGATGCTAGTCATTATTAAAAAGTGATCACTTCAATGTCAATCTCAATGAAAAATGTAACCATTGTGTAGCTTCGTTTCGGATGCTCATGTGAACCGGATTGTTTTTAAGAAAATGCCAAGTCATGTTAAGCTTTTAAATATCTATTTAATCAATTTGGCTGGTATTTCTTGTACATAGTACTTAAGTTTTTTTTTTTTTTACAATTTGACATTGAAATAATATGGTGAAAATTTTTGATACTAAAGTGAGCATCCCACTTGACTTTTGGCACATCCAATGTCATTTTCCTTTATAAATGCCTCATGTACATAAGTGAGTCGGCAAAAATTTTTGGCATAAAAGGAAGCGTCATACCAAATTTTTGGTACCTTTAATATCTTTATGCCACTTAAAATTTTTTAGACAATTTCCCCTCATGGAAAAGGAAAAAGAAAAACAGGAGATCAAGGATGTTAAAGCTCAAACCCAATAACAAAATCATAAAACTCATTCCAAACCACTAGTTCTAAGATGTTGACTTTATGCATAAAACGCAATTAAAATACTTTTAGTGCAAACAAATCCTCATCAACAAATTATGACAAGCACAATAGATAGGGCTTTAATTAAGGGTAGTTGCTTTCATAATGGGCAGATGCTAGATTTGAAACATGAAATGTATCATATTGTAAGGGTCCGTTCGTTTGGCGGAAAATAAAGCATTTCCGGAAAATATTTTCCAGGAATTCATTTTCCTAGAAAATGACACATTTTCTGGTGTTTGTTTGAAACTTAAAAATTTTCCGAAAAATTTTTTCCAGATTTTTTTTTTGAGAAATTATATGGCGACCGGTGGCGGCGGCGGCGGCAGGTAGGTGGAGGTGGTTGACGAAGGTGGCGGGCGGGTGGCGGCCGTGGCGGGTGGGTAGGCAGTGGGTGGCAGCGGCCAACGGGGGGTGGCAGCGGCCAACGGGGGTGGCGGCGGCCGGCCGGTGACGGGCGGGTGGTGGTGGCCGACGGGTGTGGCGGGCGGCGGTCGACGGGGGGCAGCTGGCGGCGGGTAGGCGGCAGCGGCGGGTGGCGGCGGCGGCGGCCGACGGGGGGTGGCGGCAGGCAGTGAGCAAGTGGTGGCGGGGACGGCCGGCGGTGGGTGGCGATAGTGACGGCTAGTTTTTAAATTGCTCATAAATTCACGACGAAAAAGAAAGAGAGTTGATTCGAAAAATGTTTTCTGCTTTTCAAAAACTAAAAACATTTTCCTTAGTTTTAGATGGAAATCTTTGGTTGGTTGGAAAACATTTTCCTAAGGAAAATGTTTTCCGCCCCCGAACAGCCCTGTTTTCGGAAAATATTTTCTGAAAGAATATTTTTCGCCAAACGAACGTACCCAACATACTCTATTTGCCTTAGAATTAGTTTGTGTTTGTGGCTCGGTTCGAAGGTGTACTTGAGAACTTGTTTTTTTGTTTTTTTTTTGTTTTTGGCTTCATATACTAACTAAACAACTATAGGTAGTCATTTATCAGATTTAAATGTGTGGATTCTTCTAAAAGTGAATTGTTAATAGATGAATACAAACCAATAACACTTCTTATGCTATTCGTTACATGAATCTTGTTAACTTGCATCTAAAAATTGTTCCTTTAAAGCACATAGAAATCAACTTTGCAATTAGGTTGTAGATTTATGTTGTGATCTACATGTGTTGGCGCTACCTTAAATTGCAGAGCATGTATGAATGGACATAAGATCAATTTCACTAAACCGAGTGCCCAATTAGCCGAAGTTTTTTCAAAAACACAAACATATTTAACCAAAAAGGAAGTAACAGAGAAGCGGACTAGGTAGATAAGAGGAGTCAAAGTTCGGCTAATTGGGGTTGGTTCAGCTTACAGGATTTGGTTCAGCTTCACCCTCCATACTCAGATCTAACTTCCAGATCTCACATTCCTGGCATATCACTGCTTCCTCTTGGTTCCATCTCATAGAACCCCCTCGGAACCTGAGTAAGTACCCAGATCTGCAATCAGATCTCCCTGTATGCACCAGAAGTTCTAAGACTCTATAGTCTACAGATCTTCTCTTATATTTATTCAGTACTGTATTTTTCTGATCAGTTTCTGTAACCATATCTTTCCTATTAATATGAGTATGTTTTTTCATATATCTAGTACGTACCCATAATTCACATGGCTCTGCCGTGATCTGTGGTGTGCAGTACTTGTCGTTATAATTTAATATGTCTTTCACTCATATAGTACGTACCCATAATTCACATGGCTCTACCGTGATCTGTGGCGTGTAGTACTTGTTGTTATAGTTTCTGCACTTTCTCTCCTACATTGTTGGCAGGCCAGGCTGCCTTTCTTTTATGTTCTTTCAATATATAACAATTGTTTTCATGCTCCTACTGTACATTGCCGCTTTAATCTTAGTAGTAACATACATCGTTCTAACATATTTCACATTTTTATAACATCATTCGCAAGAATGGTTTATCTCTTTCCCCTACAAAGATTGTCCTTTTTCCAAACAAAAATCCGGTTCTTAGAGAGAGAGAGAGAGAGAGATCTGGGTATGGAAGAACCGTTCTGGGTTCTGAGAAGAGAGAGAGAGATCTGGGTATGGAAGAACCGTTCTGGGTTTTGAGAAGAGAGAGAGAGAGATCTGATGAAGGCTTGGAGAGTCGGAATCTCAGAGGGCCTCTTGCTCGCTTCCGTCCGCCTCCTCCAACATAGAAGTGAGTTCACATATATATAGGCTAAGGAAAGAAGACAGGGTGTGGGGAGAGGATATTGTTCCTCATATGCTACTGGTTTATAAGTTTTGAGGAATATACTGAAAGCCTTATTGACCTCCGGTGGAAGAATATGTGTGGATGGAGAAAAGGTTTCCCACCAGGCATAGAACCAGGAGGGTAAATCTTCGATGCAGAATTTATCATCGAAGTAGAAAAGCCATGTATGGGTGTATGTATTATTTTGTCTGTAGAAGGTAACATACCAGGCTTGTTGGTAATCATAATATGTATACACATTGCTGTGTTTGAGGTTTTCAGCCAATTTGGTTTCAAATTTGACTGGAGAAAAAGGAGAAACTGGCCAATCTTTAGGGTGGATGACTCCTAAAAGTTTGGCCGTAGAATATAAAGGTTGTTCATGGGAACGTCCTTTTGGAAAATGGGTAAAGGATACGCTGGCTGTTTCTTTGAGAATTCTTTCATAGAAGGCCATCGGCTTAGAAATATCTAGGGGAGTGAAAAATCTTTGCTCCCCAAATAACTTCTGTGCTACCACAAAAGGATTCGAGTCTGCAAATTTTTTTTCAACCCACCAAACTCGTTTAAACGAGGGAGAATCAAACCAATGGGATTTTTGAGGGGTATTGGTTTCATGGGAAACACGTACCGCCTCAGGAGATATATGGCTTACCGGAAAACTTACCAGTGCAGAGGATATAGGCTGAGCACTCGGTCCTTGTGACGTATGTATAGTCGCAGAGGGTGCTGCCAGAAGCCTCTGAGGTGTAGGAGGAGTAGAAGGTGTAGCAGGAATTCTTTTATGATCATCCTGTACAATATCATACCAGGATCTTATTGGAGTAAAACCTCTGGTTGGAGCTATGCTGGACTGAGATTGAGTCCTATGGGGTGGTCTTTGGGAAGGCCCTCCTATGTACAGTGGCTGAGGACCTGCCGGCTGGGCTTTAGCCTGAGCTAAGGCTTTGCCTGTATTTCTGTTTTTGGGTTTAGGGGGCATTTTCCCTGTAAAAATTCTCTTGTAAGGAAATCAGGTAGAGAATTTTTTGAACCATTTATAAATTCAATATCAAAGTCAAATACTGAAAGAACAGCTTGCCATCTTGCAAAAATTTGTTTGGAAGCGATGTTCAAGACATCCTTTTGGAGCACATCTTTTGCAGATTTACAATCAATACGAAGTAGGAATTTGCTATTTAAAATATCTCCCTGAAATTTGGAAATTGATAAAACTAGAATTTCTTTTTTGATAGTGAAATAGTTTTGTTGAGTTTCATTCCAGTGTTTGGAAATAAACTGAACAATTTCTTCTCTATCATTTTTTCTTTGTTTAAGAACACCACCATACCCAATTTCTGAGGCATCTGTTTCTATTATCTTAAAAGCAGATGGATCAGAAAGATGCAGGCAAGGAATTTCCTTGACTTGGGCCTTGATTTTGCGAACAGCCTGGGTGTGTTCGGACGACCAAGTTGGAGGGTTTTTTCTTAAACGTTGGTGCAATGGTTGGCATATAATATTAATATTTGGAAAGAAATCTATAACATAATTCAAGCAACCAAGAAATCTCTGTAGTTGAGTTTTATCAGTAATTTCGTCGGGAAATTTATCAACAAATGATATGGAACGTGCTATTGGTCTGTATGCTCCATGAGATATGTCATGTCCTAAGAACCGGATTTTTGTTTGGAAAAGGACAATCTTTGTAGGGGAAAGAGATAAACCATTCTTGCGAATGATGTTATAAAAATGTGAAATATGTTTAAAATGGCTTTCTATGGATTTCGAGAAAATCAAAACATCATCAATATAAACAATGATATAATGAGAATATGGAGTAAAAATATCATTCATGATTCGTTGAAATTCTGATGGGGCATTTTTCAGACCGAAAGGCATAACATTCCATTCGAACTGTCCAAAAGGTACAGTGAAAGCGGTTTTGTACCTATCTTTCTCTGCTACCTGTATTTGCCAGAAACCAGACTTCATATCGAATTTTGAAAATATTATCGAACTATGAAGGCGATTAAGCAAATCTTTTTTATTTGGAATTGGATACCGAATCCAACGAAGAGCACTATTCAGCGGTTTATAATTGATGACAAGACGAGGAGCACCGCGTTCGATTTCTGATAGAAAGCGGAACAACTCCAAGGAGATTGACTTTTCCGGATAAGATTCTTATCTAAAAGATCTTGTATCTCCTTTTTGCAATATTCCATCACCTCATTATTCATCTGAGTTGGTCTCGCCTTTGTGGGGATATCGATCTCAGAGAATTCTGGTTCATATGGAAGATTGACAATATGCTTTCGTCTATGCCAAAATGCGTGGGGGATGTTGGAACAACCATTATTTTTGAAGAGGTTTTCAAGGTCAGAAATCTTCTTCAAAACGGAGGGATCAAGAAGTTGTTGCTCGATTCTTTTTAGTCCCAGCTCTTCTTTGAGAAAAGAGATATGACTCTCTTTGCTTTTAATAAGACAGTTGATCTGGGCAATCGAGTGTTCTTGAAGGGAATTCAAAGACCTGGTTTAAGGCTTTGTAATAAATTCAAATATAATGTCCTTATCAAAAACGTTTGTTTTGATACCTTCAGGGGTGACTATGAAAGGAGTTATAAGGGACATGAAAGGGGTACCTAGAATAACGTTTTGACCGATATTTTGGACCATAATAAAAGAAGTTTTGAAAGAAGCATGATCCTGTGTGATTTCTGCTTCTGGAATTTTATACCGAATTCTGAGCTTATCACCACTAGCGGAATTCAGCTTTTCAGATGACATCTCAAAATATCGGGTTGGAACAAGACCTTCTCTGATACAATTGAGGTCTGCACCTGTATCAAAGAGAGCGGTTGTTTTTAGAATAAAATCTTGAATTTTAATGACCATATTGATGATCATTTTTCTGGAAGTGATTTCAGTTAAGGCTTGTATTAAAAACTGAGAATCATGTCTTCCTGTATCAGGGTCAGAAATAGGGGTCAAATGTGTGGATGTTTGGCCTTTGCCTCGTATTTCTTCTATACTGATTTTGTTTAATAGGTTTTCTTTTTGGAGCTCGATTTGAGCAGCTTTAAGGTTCTGAACCTCAATTTTGAGCCACTTTATCTCATCGCTCAAATCATTAATATTAACAGACTTGTTCTTGGGCTTAGAACTTCTGTTAAGAATTGAATCAAGATTATAAGGAATTTTCTCGATTCGTATAGAAGGAGAAGAAGAAGAGGCGACCTGGGTCAAAAGCTTTTGTTTTGAGGAGGGATCAGATTCACTGTCTAGAGCATCAAGAAATAGTTTTTCTTCTTGTGTCAAGACATTGATCTGGGGTATGTCCTCCTGTTCAGGTTCAGAGTCTGAATTCGAAGAAGAGGGTATTTCGAGATCATTGACTTGGAGCCTTTCATTAGATCCTTCTGATGAGATTTCCTCATCTGAATCAACCATGAGTTGATTGATCTGTTCTAGAACCGTTATATCCAAGTCTAGCTCGTTGACCTTCTTATGAAAAGTACAATATTTTGAAGTGTGGCCCTTCTTACCACAATTAAAACAAATTATATCCTTAAAATCCTTCTTCTGATGGTTTTTCAGAAGTGGTTTTTTGGGATTCTTGCGGTGATGCTTATGCCCCTTTGAAAAGGATGGTTTGCAAGTGCACCTGGCTGATTTGCAATTTAAACATCTTTTCTTTTTTGAAACCTTTTTAGAGGAATCAACAAAAGTTGGATCAAATTGGATACAGAAATCTCCAAGACTGGTAGTCTTGCTTTGTTTTTTCATTTGCTTTTGTAATTTGACGGAGGTGCAAAGCTGGGTTCCTATATTATAAACAAAAGAGGAAAGTTCGCCATAGGAGAGGTCATCATAGGGAATTTCTCCCCCATATTTTGCTCTCAGTCCATCACAAACTTGTTCGCCAATGAGCTTAGGCAGTCCTGCAAGGAATTTTTCTTTCCAAAAAGGATAATTGCAGTCCTGACGAAGGTAAACTCGTTGGAGGAATATATCACTATATTGGCGGAAGTCTCCTAACGAACGACAACGCATATTTGAAAGCAGATCTAAATTTCTGTCACGGATATGCTCTGGATCTCCTATAAAATGTCGAGAGATATTATAGATGAGGGTATTGACAGCGTCTTGGATAGGCTCGTTGTCTCTATCAAGGAGGATTTGTCCTTGGTCATCTAATCTATAATTGAAGCCAATTTACGCATTGGAAGAGGAGCGTTTGAGTGCGTTCCTGAGTCAATAATTTCAGTACGACACTAAGATGTGTAGGATATTATAGATATCCATAATATTATAAATATTCTGAAATATCATAAACAATCTAAATATATCTAACCTCCCTTGTCAAATTCAAAGTGATATAGAACAAATCAATTGGAGTTTGAAGAAAATATCTTGAAAATTCGTCATGAATGTGCATTTGTGAAGATATTAGTAGTATGATCAGTGGAAAAAGTGAAAACAAGTTGTAATGTGCCACATATATAAAATGTGGTCAATTTTAACATGCTTGGTGAGTAGCACTCTGATTATTGCAGTAAATGATAGTTCCACTCTTAAAACAAACTCCTATATCTTTTTTTTTGGTCGGAATAACTTTTTGTCATATTCTCATTTCCATAATAGTTTGATGAGACATAAACATAGGTTTAGCACAAATTAAACCCAAAAGACTAGAAAGAGGTTGGTCCACCCAATTACTTGGTAGAAAGCGTCTCCTTTGTGCTTATATCTTCTAATAGCTACTGTAATGGAAGTGATTATGATGTTATATTAACAAGAATACGATATTTTGCTAGATAGAGCATAACAACAGTCTGTTTCTTGCTATGCCTTGACATGAGTGAGACACCAAGAAAGAAAGAGTAGCATGTAGTGGAGCAACGACAAAAGGGATCACCCATCCAATCGTCATCATAATAAGCCTTCAACTCTAGGTAGAGCCTGCAGAAAATGAAAACCTTGAAATAAAGTAGCAGAGAGAGAGAGAGAGAGAATGGTGTCGGGGTCGGGGTTGTGCGCGAAGCAAGTGGTGGTCGACGGCCGCCACCACATGCTAGGGCGGCTGGCGTCTGTACTGGCGAAGGAGCTCCTGAGCGGCCAGAGGGTGGTGGTGGTCCGGTGCGATGAGAATTGAGATCTGCCTCTCGGGCGGGCTCGTGAGGCAGAAGATGAAGTACATGCGGTTCCTCGGGAAGCGCATGAACACCAAGCCCTCCCACGGTCTCATCCACTTCAGGGCCCCTGCCAAGATCCTGTGGCCCACCATCCGTGGGTACGGACGATAATCTCTCTTGAGTTTTCTCTCGTGGTTGATTCCTCCGTCGGTTTGTTTAGTTTCAATTTTGATTGGTTTACTTGCTCAAAGCTTTAGTTTTTGAGTTTGAGGTATTGGAGGGAAAGGCATTAGGAGATGGGGGAGGTAACGTTTATGCTTGATCTTGGTGGTTAGGGGATAATCATTATTAGATTGGTAGGGCACATTGGTCTTGTTGTCACCGATGGAATATTTTTGGACTAATCTGGTGATAATGTTTGTTTGTTCGGGTGAGAGAACACTGCTACCCATTGCGTTCTTGTGTTCATTGGCAATGACATGTGCTTTAGGTTTGGCCTGAGGATTGGTTTTGTTTGATGATCTTGGAGTTTATTGAGTAACTTGACTGTATGGGAGTAGGACGCTGCATGATTGAACATGGATTGTTTGTTCGGGTGAGAGAACACTGCTACCCGTTGCGTTCTTGTGTTCATTGGCAATGACATGTGCTTTAGGTTTGGCCTGAGGATTGGTTTTGTTTGATGATCTTGGAGTTTATTGAGTAACTAGACTGTATGGGAGTAGGACGCTGCATGATTGAACATGGATTGGATTCTCTTGGATTAGTAGTAAATTGAACAATTCGCCCTCGAGTGTTATGACGTAAAAGCAAAGAGGAAATAGCAAATGATAGATAAAAACCATTCTGTGGTTGCTGTGTCATAAACTTGGTTTTAGATTAGGAGGTTGGACTGGGAGGACTCTGTCAATATGCCCTTAAATTCAGAGCAAGTTGGATGATTGGTTTGCTTTCCGATAGTTGGCATTTACTATCTGCTCAACCTGAGACGACTATCTTTTTGAAGAGCTCTTCTTTGTTTTTACAAAAGCGTGCAACCTAAATTGAACCAAATTCAGGATGATTCCTGGCAAGACTAAGCGAAGACCGTGCAGCTCATGCACGCTTGAAAACCTTTGAGGGTGTTCCACCACCACATGACAAGGTTAAAAGAATGGTCATCCCTGATGCACTCAAGTGTGTTTGTTTGACTGGCGTATACTGTATTTCCTTCTATTTTTAATTCCTTTTGTGTATATTATTATTGGATCTGCATCATGTATTGACTATTTCTTTTGCTTTTTGCCTTTTGCCTTTTGGTTTCTTAACGTCGATCAGGGTGTTGAGGCTCCAGGCTGGTCACAAATACTGCTTGCTGGGCAGGCTTTCATCTGAAGTGGGATGGAATCACTATGAAACTATTAAGGTGAGATATGAGTGCTATTTCTTGTTATATGTTTTTTGCGTGCGGCTAGCTGCAGGTTTTGTTAGCCGATTCTGCAGAGCATAGATGTTCTGATGGCTGCATTATACAGAGTCTGACTATTCACCTCCGTTTCTAACACAATCGCACTGCCATTTTAACGTTGCCCTCCGTTTTGACTCTTCAATATAATTTTTTTCCTGTCCTATGTCTTCATTGGTTGTGTGGGTGAACTTTTGCTGCCATCATGTCTAGGACAACTTGTAATCTATCAGTTTGTATTTGGTAGGAAAATGTAGTTGAATGCCACAGTTACCAATATCCTTGATCTGTTGAAAAAGTTGCTCTCTGAATTCGTCTTTTGATGCTTGTGTTTCCCAGTTGCCTTTCAATCTGAAGCTGCCTGTGTGACCCATCCTCATGCTTTAAAGAGTCTAAATGCTTTCATTTATGGGTAACTTATGACTGTTTGATTTACAATTCTCACGTCCTGCTCATGGCTTGCGCAGGAACTTGAGAGAAAGAGGAAGGAGAGATCGCAGCTCGCACACGAGAGGAAGAAGCAGTTGAACAAGTACTGATTTCGGGGTCTTCTCCTTTTTTTCTGCTACATTTATTTGGGTCATCGTGAAATTACACAATATGGAGAGGATTGTTTCTGTTTTGGTTCTTGCTTTTCAGCCGCTTCCTAGTTACAGAGCTTGCCAATTTGTTGTTCTTAGATTGAAGACCTTGCATGTTTCTACCTTAATTTGAAGTTAAATTAGTTGTGGCAAAGGCGAAACGAAGGACGAGGTGAATAATCTGATGTCTTGCTCTTACTTTCCATTTGATCAACTATATGGACGAGGAAAATAATGTTTATTATCTGGATTGGCTTGTGGAATATCGTAGAGAACAAGCAGGCGAGGAATCATTCGACAGAGCATAGTCTTGAAACGAGCATAAAATACAATGGTCTTCAAGTCCGGTTCCTTAAAATTCTGTTTCTTTTTGAAGTTCAGGATGTTAAAATTTGTGCAATTGAGCAGGATAATTAGGCCTTATTTGGTAACATTCATAAATAGGAGTGTTTCTGTTATTTAGTTACGGGAAACAAAAAAATGACATAAATGTGTTTGTTTACACTTTTAATCCTAACAACAAAAAGGTTGTTCCTGGAAACAAAAAATATGTTTTTTTGTTCCCGGAAACATATTTGGAACAAAAATAATAAACAAGAAAAATTTACTTCTTATTCTTAAACACCTTCTTTTTTCTCTCTTATCCTTACGGCCTTCGATCATCCACCTATTACAGGCGACGGTCCGGTGAGGAAAGACGATTGGTGGCTGCGGGAGGCGGTCAACGGCGGCAGTTTGATGGTGAGGGGTCGGCTGGCGGCGATCGATCATCCATGATCAAGAAGAAAAAATGAAAAAAAAGTATATTGATCGTATCAAACGCGTTTATATTCTTATTTTATTCCAAAAACAGTTTTACCAAATATTCTATTTTACTCAAAAATTATTTCAGGAAGTAGAAACACAAAAAAGTGCTTCTGTTAAAAAATTGTTTTCCGAAATAGAAACGTTATCAAACGCAGCCCGTCAAATATTATCAAATTTGGAATGTTTGCTGACTATTTTCTCTGAGGAAGGAAAGTTAAGATATCGTATTTCCCTTTTTCCATGTAGTTAGTCCGCGAAGGTGCGGCACGTCCGGATTCCGGTACCTCTCTCGAGAGATCAATTCATCATTTATAATAAGTTGTCTCCCAAGTGTAATTTTTCGCTATACCTACTATTCATAATAACGTAACTCACAAATAATAAAAAGAAATTTCAATCAATGATAGAGATTTGTCCGCTTGTGATTGAACAGTCTCCAATATTTGATGATATGATCTCGAGTGATTTCACATAATGAACGTTGGGTCCATTTATTTCACAGTTTTTAAAAGCGACTATTTACATCATTTATATAAATGAACGAACATTTTTTTTCACTCTTCGCGGAAATATCGAAACGTAAATTATTATTGACGATGGAAATACTTTTCATAGATCAATCATTTCAAGCTTAGACATGATATACAATGTACGGGATCAATTAACGACAATCGATCTCACTCCAAAGTTCCCTTGTATATCAATAGGTATTCGTGATTCCTCGAGCCCTCCCGCCTAATCCAAATCGGGCACAACAATCCCCATCGTGCACCCGCAGGCTATATAACTTTGCTGGTTTCTTTCTACGTCTCGTCTTTCAAACCATGTCAATCAGAGTCTTAGTTCGATATAGCAACAACCCAAAGGAAAGAAAGCGCTAAAAGAAGCTACCATCTTCAGCATAATGTATGCCATATAATAACTTTCCCCTTTCGTGTCACGTAAGTTATTGTGGCTACAAATCTCATGCCCAATTTGAACTTTGTGGCAATTGAATTGGAAAAAAATTGCACGTCGACCGGGAAAGGAAAAAGGGAGACAATGGAAAGTAAATCCCAGCCAGAGAATCTCTAAGGATTCCCAAAATTAGTGCAATGGGATGAGTAACCTTACAATACGTTCCTACGTCTCCCTCCCCGAATGAGCCTCTCTGATTTTCTCTCTTTTTATCAACAGGAGTCAACCGAGGAACGTGCCCCTCATCGTGCGAGCTTTTTACGGTTTCGCCTTAGGAGCTTCGGTTTCTTCCTCTGTACACCCGAGTCTTGATGGCTTCTCTTAGCCTTGGACCCGCCAGAGCTCCTCCGTCTTCTTCATCAACACATGGGGTCCCTTGGTTCCTTCTCCTCCTACTTTGCGTGAGCTTTGCGGCGGGGCGCGACGACTGCAATTGGCACGGCAAGGCTGGGACCAATCGAGCGCCTCTGCGGCTCATTCGCGTCGACCCGTCGGGCAATTCCGGGAACTTCACCACGGTCCAGTCTGCCATCGACTCGGTCCCTAAGAATAACCGGCACTGGGTCTGCATTTACGTCAAGGAAGGCATTTACAGGTGAGTCGGCTTTAGCTTTAGTGCTCCGGTGTGGGTTCAGCAGATGATACTGCTTTACGTGTGGAAACTACTGAAACGAGGATTCGCCTTCTGTGTTCTCTCGTGTAGGGAGAAGGTGACGATTCCTATCGACAAGCCCTACATCATTCTCAAAGGACGTGGGAAGAGGAAGACGGAGATCGTATGGGACGATCACGAGACCGTCGCTCAAAGCCCCACTTTCACTTCGTTAGCGGATAACATTGTTGTCAAGAGCATGAGCTTTAGGGTAAGCGGTTGGTCCAGCGACGTTCTACTTTGTTGATCTTGTAGCTTCTTCTGACGTCATCTTCTCCTTGTTGGGGCTCCGGTCGCGGCGTTTCGTGGGGGGAGCAGAACTCGTACAACAACCCGATCAACAGCAACCCAAGGACCCCGGCGGTGGCGGCAATGGTCTTCGGCGACCAGTCGTTCTTCCACCGGGTCGGGTTCTGGGGGTTGCAGGACACGCTGTGGGACGGGAAAGGGAGGCACTACTTCAGGCGTTGCACGATCCAAGGGGCGGTCGACTTCATCTTCGGGGGTGGCCAGTCCATTTACGAGGTTTGAAGCCCTTGACCATGGCGTTTCGTTTTCTTGAAGCCCTTCATCGATTCTCTTTCCTAAAGTTTGCATGTTATTAACTGGATTTCCCAAACTTGATCGGATTCTCTTGGAGAAACTGCGTGGTCAAACTGGTTTAATTAACTTCCCTAGTTAGGAATCGTGGGATTATTTAATTCGATTGTTCTTTTGTGAAGATGGAAATAATTTAAATCACAATTTGGGTTCGGGCTACTTTAGTGATTCCGATCCCTCTGATTATTCGGTAATTAAATTATGTTGGAATTTCCTAATTTGTCTTGATGTCGGTGCTCAAGAATCAAGGCATCATCTTTTCAGGGACATGATTCGTGATTATATTTCCATGCGTTCAAGGAATTTGGCTATCTAACGTAATTTATGTCTTCGGATTTTCTTGTCATATTCTTAAGGGAAGAAAATAAGTGGATATCAATTTAGAGGGTAATGTGGAAAAGTGAAAGCAATTTACAATGCAAAAACTATTTCAATTCTTTGTGATAATAAAGGTGTGTTTGTTTCACCAAAAAAGAATGGTTTGAAAAATATTTTTTCAAAAATAATCATTCTTTTATTTAAAAATAAATAAATACGAAAAATATTTTCATCCACCATATAAAATTTAGATATAAATCATTATCTATAATAAAGTATTCAATATTACTATAAGTTATTAATTTTAGGAAAATAGTTTTTCGAGCCATTCATTTTTTTTTCTTTTTGCGAACTAAATGGAGCTTAAGGGGCGAAATTGTATGATGATCCTTATTGTTTGGTAGAATATAATTAAACGGATACAGCAGAATGAACGTTGATACTCGATCAATCTCCTTTCTTTCACTTGTTATCTCTGTGAAAATATCTTCTACATTATCACTTGTTACTTTAATATTCACATCTCTCTTATGAATATTCACATAGCTTTGCTAACACAGATTCTCTTTTTTTTTTTCCTGAATTTTCGAATTAAGAGCGATTCGGTCCTCCGACTTTTGTCAATATGGTCCTTTCCGGCATTCATCATTCGTAAAAGAATAATGCGGTGTTTGTTCATGCCAGGGCTGCGCCATCTCGGTGATCGGGAACGCCCTCGAGCCGGGGCTGCCGGGGTACATCACGGCTCAGGGGAGGGCGGACCCGCAAGACACGGGCGGCTTCGTGTTCAAGCACTGCAACGTGTTCGGCTTCGGCTCGGCGCTGCTGGGACGGCCGTGGCGGGGCTACGCCCGGGTCCTGTTCTACTACTCCAACTTCACAGAAGTCGTCGAGCCCCGGGGATGGGACGCCTGGGGCTTCGCCGGCCGCGAGTAGGTTTCCAATACACACCTTCTCTTCTTCCTTCTCTTCCATCTTTCATCAATGTGCATGACCATAGATAGTTGGAATGGCGAACTAAAGCGCGAATGCATGTCGACAGGAATCAGTTGACTTTTGTCGAGTTTGGTTGCTATGGACCCGGAGCGGGCGTGTCGAGCCGGGTGAGTTGGGAGAACAAACTCGACGTGCCATCGCTGGAGCGATTGACCAGTTTAAGCTTCATTGATTCCGAAGGGTGGCTCGCAGCCATGCCTTTTTAGAAGGAGATTGAGGAATGAAGGGAAAACAGAAAGCCAAGAAAAAGCCCTTGGAAAGCTTTTCCACTTGTTCAACTTAGTCCATCTAATTAAGCACATCACTGTTTGCTTTTCTCTCTTCTTTTTCCTCTTTTTTTTTTCTGGGCTTTTCCTGGGCTGGTTTTGTTCTTCAATTGGTGATGCTGAAATTTCAAAAAATCACAATGCAAATTCTGACGAGGTTGGATTTAAGCCTCTTTATTTATCAACTAAGTAATGCCCCTTGTCTTTTTCTTGTCTTTTCTTTTTTGCAGGAGACTTGTTCTTCTGTTCTTTGTGATTTTTTTAGGCTTAAGTTTAGTTTTGCCGTTGAATTTTCGCGGAACTATGCATTTATTCCATGGGATATGACTTTGATGCCACGTGAAGCCTTTAGTTGTCATTAGGTGTCCCTCGATTTAGTTCGCGTTTTTTTCGTTATATATATTTTTCAATAAGACGTCATTATGGTACCGTCCAGTAGAAAATGTGATAATCGACTTTCTGAGAGGAGGATCGTCTTTTATTGAATTCATATCTTATTTTAGCCGCACTAAAGTGATGCAAAATTTTGTGGGTGGACATTAGAATCTGAATTTGTCCAAATCAAATGGTCAAATAGGGTGCCACTTGTTCAACATTTTTTATAGGACGATGCAATGGCAACTAATTTGTTATTAGCCGTGCCCAAATTAAAAAAAAAAACAAGCCAAAGAAAATTAAAACTCTTTGCATATGCGATTTCGAAAACGATTTTCATCGTATTGTTTTGCATATGATTGCGAAGCGAGTTTTGGGGGAATTTTAAGTAAAATCGTGTTGTAAAGAAGATTTTTTTAAAAGTGGAATCCTGCCATATGCAAAAGCAAAGGAATAGATAATAAGTTAGAAAAGGACCATGACAATGACGCGATAAATCATGGCGACCAATGGATGGATTTTTTTTGGTCGAAAACCAATGAATGGATTGGTTGGTGGTGAATTCATGCTTTCTCAAACATAGATTAACCAAAAAAAAAAAGTTCCAAAGACCATGGTTGGAATTAAACCGATACTTTCCAATCAATCATTGTTCGTGCTTATCTCTATATGGCTGATTGGTCACGGCATGTGGGTTGACTCTTTAAAGGTTGAATTTCAATTGAATTCGACTCTGCTTTAGGTAAGGCAGGATAGGGCCAAATATTACTTTAACTTGGAATTAGAGAAAGGAGAAAACAAAAAATGGTCCTCGAAATTTTGGTTGGGGTTGGCCTGCCCAATAAAGAAAACCCAAAAGCTTATTTATCTGTTTATTTGTTCATTTATTTTATCTCGAAATTTGGCCTCTTTCCTCTTTTACTTTCATAAGATTTATATGTTTACTTTAATTTAATTTATTATCATATTTCCCCCCCCCCCCCCCTGAATTAACATGGTTTGAATTATTATTAGGTGAAGAGGCCCGAGGCTTTGGTATAGACTACTAGCTTTAGCAAAAGAAAATGTATATATTTGAGACAATAGTTTGACTACAGGTGCATCATTTCCGACGGCATCTCTAGGAAGATCTTATCTCCATGGAAGAAAAAACGCTGGAGCCCAATTAAAATCAGCATGAATATTACGATAGGTTTGGAACAACTTTCGGTAAATTAAACCAATTATCATCGTCTACTTGGATTTGCTCCGATAGATGATGAGGTTTGTAACTAGGGATCGTGTTTGACAGCAAGTTCGGTCGATCGATTTTTTCCTATGATCTTAAAACAAAGATCACGTTGATCGAACTTGCGAAACTCTGTGTTCGGATGTCTTCGTTTCTCATCAAATTTATTCGCTAAAAGAAACTGCATGAATTATCTTGATGCCCTACATGAAGATGCATTGTTTTTTGCTCGCAGTAAAGTAGTGATTTGTCCATATTAATCAACAGAAGTTTTCCAATCTTAGTGGGTTTTCCCTCATTGCTCCCTCGGGCGAGAACTCTAAGGCTGCGTTTGGTCGTCCGGATTTCTAGACGGGATAGGACTGGATAGGATAGGATAAGAAATCCTTGGATTTCTTCATATCCCATCCATTGTTTGGTGAATTTCGGATTTAAAGTTGGATATCATCATATCCTATCCAATCTACTATTTGGCATACTACGGATTTAAAGCCGGATATCCTTATATCTTATCAAATTTGTTATTTGGTGAACTAAATATTTAAATTCTAATATTTTAATATAAATAATATTAGACAAATACAAATTTGCATGTTTAATATTCAAAAAATCATCTAAACCAATAATCTTTTTCAAATTAACAGATCATCGTCGAGTTTCATGATTATACATTTTTTTCCGTTTATTTGAAGTAATTTTTTGGTACGTTTTTAAAATAACCTCAATTTCAATATATTCACTTTAAAATATGAATTCTTTTTGTCTCTTACAAATTTTTCATTAGTTTCTATTTTGTTATAGATATAATACCAAATCAAACAAATGTCCAATTAGAACAAAGCATAAAGTCCAAAGTTCATTCGTTTCTTTTTTTTTTTCCCAACTGTCACGAGGATACAATGACAATTAATCATGTTAATGAATGATCTTTGAATAATTCGCAAATATAAAGTACATTACAGTTCATCACTTTCGTAAAATTTCGATGTGAATCGGATAGCCATTTAGGAGAAGATTTCGACACTAATATTTTCGATTAGAGCTTATTCAATTGAGTTTAAAACTTTATAAGGGTTTTCTCATTTTTTATGTTAAACTAAAAATATTTATTTAAAATAAAAATCTATAATTGGTTCAAGACTTATAGAATTAATACTATATGAAATAAATTATGGTCAAACAACTAGACATTTTTTTAACAAAAATGTAATTTTGAATTTATGGTATTATTATTTTTATTATTTAGTATTTTTTTTTAATTTGAAAAAAAAATTCGAACCGAGTTAGGGAAACTCGGTTCGACTATATGACTCGAACCCAACAAAGAAGTTGGAGTAGTCTGAACACCTAGACATTTTTTATAACAAGAATGAATTTTTGAATTTTTTGAATTTTTAATTTATGGTATTATTATTTTTATTATTTAGTATTTTTTAATTTGAAAAAAATAAAATTCTGACCAAGTCGGGAAAATTCGGTCCGACTATATGACTCGAACCCAATAGAGAAGTTGGAGTAGTTTGTGGGTGCACGACGGAGAAAGGAAAAAAAAATGGGGTTTTGTGTTTCGGATAAAAGAAATCCTATTCCACCTTATTCCACCCTCCCCCTGGGATTTTTTTATCCGGTCTATATCCCCTCTATATCCGACCTTATCCTATCCTGAACGGTTACCAAACGCGGGATAGGATAAAACATATCCTATCCTGCTTTTTATCCGGTCGACCAAACGCAGCCTAACTGAGTTGGTCAAGATAAGCGGCTTCTCTCTCCTTGAATGTAGGTTGAGAAGATGGGACATTTGTTGTCAATACAATAAAAGGACAAGGAGAAATCGTCACTTGGCATTGCCATCAGGCATGATGTAAAAGAAGGAAGCAAGCAATGAACTTTCAACTGTGTCAGTTCTAGGTTCTCCAGATTCTCCATTATGGGTGCGTTTGGTTGGGCTTTGAAAAAGCCCTTTGGGGTTCCAAAGGCCCTTGAGCAAATGTTGGGGGTGTTTGACAAATATTTCTAAAGGGTTTTGAAATGAAAGTTAGTTTTAAAAAAGCTGAAAGTCATAAGTTATTTGAAGGAGTTTTGGGCTTTCAGCTTTTTTCGGAATGCTGAAGCCTCATTTAATGAATTTTTATTAGTTACCCATTTTGCCCTCAAAATATTTTCAAAAGTCCAAGTTTGCCCATAAATAGTTGAGGATTGTTCATCCTCTCCATTCAATTTACTAGAAGGCGGAGATGGCTGATAGAAGAACGTTGGAGAGGTCATGCGACCTAAGGCACTAGGTCGCCTCGGCCCAAATCTGCTGAGGTCGCGCGACCTCTGACGCTGGGTCACGCCAGCCCAGATTTGCTGAGGTCGCGTGACCTCAACAGATCTGGTCACGTGACCTCTGTTCCTCAGAGGTGCAGAAGAGGACGCTCTCGAGGAGGGAGAAGGTGGGTTCGTCGGGGGGATCGGGTGGGGGATGGACAGCTGAGATTGGGGCAAGAGTGGAGGTGGGCCCAGGTCGTGGTGGTGGTCGTGGTCGTCGTGGAAAAGGTCATCTTCTACGTTGTTGGGATTCATCTCAAGAAAGCGGAAGACAAAAAAGAAAGATTTCCACAAAGAGAGAGGGAGAAATATTGGATTTTGCTCGGTGAATTAGAGAGAGAGAGAGAGAGAGAGTGAGGATTCGAGAGTGCTGAAGCAGAGTGTTGTTGGAAGTGGACTGGGGAAAGGGGTCGAGGGCCGGAGGGAGAGGAAGTAGAAGATGAGAAGGAGAGGGAGGAGGAGGAATTGGGGTTGCTTGTCCCTCTTCCGCGCGTTCGCCATTGGAGGAATTTGGGGAGCTTTCTCAGCAGCAGACAGAGTTCTCTGGGAAGAACCAAGATTGGATATCTTGCACTGAATTTGCCTTTTCTCTTTCTTTTCCTAGCGTTTGTTCGTTTTATACTTGGATCGCGTTTGTGAGGTGTGCCCCACTTTCACTTTTAACTTCTTTTAGCATATTTTTCAAAAAGACATGTATGAAGGTTGTTTGATCTCTAAAAAAGATGCAGAGGTGTTACAACTTCCCCTATCATTTAGTTTAATTTGAAATGACACTCTTGTAGTTCATCGAAGAAACAATGTGGAATGAGGTGGAAAGTGTGCTTTGTCGCAATTTAAAATTTTCATGGAAATTGAGATAGCATATGAGAGATCTTCCGGTTTCACGAAAACTCTACTTCAAGGCTAATGAGGGTAAAAGCAGAGTGACCACCTCCCATTATAGTGGCATGAGAACTCACATTCTTACCCTCTCTAAAACTTACGACCACTCCCTTTCATTCTCCTCAGTTAATTACTAGTGTCCTTTCATTATGAGGTCACATCTTGTTGCATAACAATTGAGCATACTCTGAGCGTAAATATCCAAAGTTCCATACCAGTTGGAGCATCTTGTCTCCTCAGTATCTGGTATGATGATGGCAGAGGTTAATGTTCATCACACTGCCATAAGATATCACTAACAAGGATAGGAGATCTGCCTTAAAAGCGACACATTATCCTGCGTGAGATCATAAGCATTAGAATAATGTAAGAACCCATAATTTACATTTACAATGCCAAGTCTGAACCATATGTGCAATCTTTCCACATATATTGATGTTTCAGGGCGACGCTCCAAGATCAAATGCCGGTCATCTCTTTCACCCACTGATTCATGTTTAAACCTAATCAAGTAACAGTTGGTAGAGGACAACAGGACAGGCAAATGACTCGTGAAATAAAGAGACACAGTGACTCATGTTTTCAAGTAATTGATACCTACAAGAGTGCATCCAGGCTGATATATAATTTATCAGCCCAGCCGATGAAGAAGAAGGTTGTAGGGGAAATGAAATTAAGTACACAGCAGAAGGGATAAATTTTTGTACATTCAATATATATTTAAATCAGCATATGGAAAACCTATAAATATACTTCTATAGAGGAAATCAAAGGAAAAGAAATTAGATACCAAAATCAAAATTAATATAGAAAATCAGAGTAAACATGCTAGATATTTTTGGGAAAAATCTATATATCTTTAACAAAAATAATGAGTGATTATGCAAAATATAGAGCTACAGGGTTCACGTAGTTGATTGGATTATATAAATCTATGAGAGACCACGGTAATATGAGTTTTGTGATCATGCAAGTCATTCGATGGTTACTCCTTATGCTTATTACATTAAAGTGACATTGTGAAAATCGTTAGGTGCTTGTGCTCTCTCTTCCGTGATGAAGATTGCTCGATGTTACTGAGATGAACTGACGATTTATTGTTGATAATCTGTAATCTTATTGTTTGCGGTGGATTTTGTTTGTTTGTTTTTTTTTTTTTTTTGTAATCGAGGTATCCGGGCCAGTTTGTGCACACCTTGAGTATTCATCGAGGAAGACCCATCGCTATGGCAATCCACTTAAATCACAAGTACTTCCCTAGATAATCAAACCCAAGACTTCAAAAAAGTCCAAGTCCGCCCCTAATTAATTGGGCTATCCATAAGTGGCTTTGTGTTTTTGGTTGCTCTATCATGTACTTATATTAGATTTTTGATAGCAAACTTTGACAGATATTGGGGACCATTCTAGAGTGTAAAAAAAAAAGTTCAAATAGAGAAAAACAAACCAATTCACTTCAGTGAGTCACTCCATAAAGTCCTCAAAAATCAACCTTCTATTGAAGGTAGGAATTACTAAAAATTTACCTAATCAATTCTTAACTTATTGTGTGGATGTCATTCAATCATAAACTTTTTAAATATCCCAATTTAATCCTAAAAATTTTGTGTAAAATTCCATTGTAGTCATTCCAGTCATTTTTTGCTGGAAATCATTGATATATCATCTACATGGTATATTGCCACGTCAACAATTTTTCGCAAAAATTGACTAAAACGACTACATGAAGATGAAATTGACAAGATTGTGAAGTTTAGAATTCAATTGGTATATATATAACAAGTTTGAGAGAAGGACGCTACAAGTGTCAAAACTTATGTACGGCACTCACTTTAGTGCCAAAAATTTCATCCGGATAACTCAAGTACCAATTTTTTTAAAAGAAAAAATGATTACTTCAGTGCCAACTCTGATTTCTTTGGCCGGAAATTCGACGTGACACTTTTTTATTGGTATTTTGAGCTCATGTAGCTCGTTGGAAATTCTAGTCAACATTTAGAATAATAAAAGAAATAGAATTCAAAAAAATTTTAAAAAAATCATATTAATAGTCTTTTTTAACAAAAAGAGAAAGTCAAAGAGGGAGGGCGCAATGCCCTTGTCGCCGCCGCTCGACCCTTGTCAGTGAGGGTCTCTAATCCATGTTCAACGTGGCCAAGGGCAGGCGACCTTCGCCGACCGTCCCCACCCCGGCCGACCCTTCTCAGCAATGGTTGGGCAGCAGCGACAATAGTAGGAGGCGATATATCGGGCTTTATTATTATGCTTCACCAAACAAATGATATGATATAATAAAGTTGATTGACTTTATATTCTATTCTATCAAATTCTATTATGGCTAGAAATTCAGATGACAAAATGCAGTCTTAAAGTTTTTATTGCAAAATCCCAATAGAACTAACTCAATATAAGAAAATATATGGTGAGGACACATTACCAAAACACATCCAAAGTGGTGATCTAAGAGAGGCAATAATTTAATTATGAACTAAATAACTCAAGACACCACTTTCTCCCTCTTAAAATTGTCTTCTTATTTTTATACAAATTTGAAATAAATCAGTTAAAGCAACACTTTCTCTTTCTGTATAGATTTCCTTCCCATTTTCTACATAAAGATTATATGTATACCTTTTCATGTGAACTAATATCTGGCAATATTTTAATTTATGCCTTGACCAATATATAGTAACACAATCCGGACATTTCCTTTTATCCATGGTAGCTCAGTGATGATAATTTATAGCTCAGTAAGTATAAACTGACTGGCTAATGGATACATCGCCACTAGCCCAGCATATATCACTACACATTACTGAAAACTTAAAGCTTCCACGGTAACCTTCAAAAGATCCAGAAGATCAAGCGCTTCAGCCTGTCTTTCCTCGTCCTCTTTCTCTTATTAAGCTTTGGTAAATCAAATTCGCTCTGAACAAAGTGCCTGTTTTTTGGGGTGTAATGTCTCTTGTATATCATTATATGGACATAATATTTTTTTATATAATAACGTGCAGAGATATAACTGTGGTGTATTATACAGATAATATTGAGAGTTAGAAATCATTTTACATAATTGAGGTCTTTTTTTGCGTTTTGTTTTTCTTTATTGGGATGCAGACACTGAGACGATGATGGCGAGAGCGAAAACATGTTCAACTACGGTCCCTGCCCTACCGGAGTGCACTAAGTCATTGTGCGTTTATGTGTGCACTCAGAAGTCGGGCCAGTTTACCACTGGACACTGCATAAGTCAGTTTTCTTGTGATTGTGATATCCCTTGTTAATGTCGTCATAAATTGGTATTATTCTGCCCAAAATAAGGTGATTTCATCCCATTGACGATCTGCTGCTTGGCGTCGCTATTATTATGGAAATCTTCTGCATAATCGCAGCCTCGATGACACTATGATACTATCCGTAACGATGTATGTTGTGCTCGTACAAGACAAAAGGAAACAGGAGATCAAGGACGTGAAAGCCCAGCCATAATAACGAGTCGATCAAACTCATTCAAAATCCCTACTTCAAAGAAGTTGCCTTCATACAGAAAAAACACAATCCGAACTTACATCACCAATGTTGGGAAAAACTTGCACGGGAAAAAATGAAATCGAAATAAAGTTAGACTTTCTGTTGGAAGATATGTGTGATCGGACTGATATTTACTTTCTCCTTATTGAACATATATTTTAGGATTGTAAATATTCTTAGATTATATTGTTTCCTTTTTGATACAATTCCTTATAAGATAAATACAGTCAATTGTACAAAGCAGAATACACTGAATAGAAAAAGTTTTCCTCTATCTTGCGTTCTTGTTCTTCTTCTCCAATCCATTTTGTGACATTATATCAGAGTAGGTCTGATCATACACGCTGCTGCCCTTTCTTGATTACCCACCGACAGTCATCCTTCCTTGTTATTGCAGACTCATCAACCTGCAAGACAAATTTTTGACACTTTGGCAAGAGGAATCAATTTTTTTTCGAAATCAATTATCAATACTTACTGTCCTTCACCATGTTTGGAGAGAAGCTGATCACTAAGGAAGATCAAGCCTTAGAGCAACCAGCAGTCTCATCACTAGCAGATCTGTCATCGAAAGAGATGCGGGAATTAGATGAACGAAGTAAGGATGTTATATCGACTGGGCCGCTTAATCAAGCTCAGGTACAGCAAGCCCAATGGGGACCAAATCAAATACCATATTAGATCTACGAGGGCCCTCCTCAATACTACTATCCAAGTGGGCTCAATGTTCCGGCCCATAGTTCTATCATTGGAGGCCCACCTGTCTCGGCCTCAGAGAAACCCAACGAAGGGGCCGGGTTCTCGGGTCATTCGGCTATACCGGGGAGCTCAGGTCTGGGATCGGATCCCTACTCGGTTCCTCAACTTGGTATGGCGCCGTTTTTGATCCCACTCATCAATGGCTGGCCTGAGCTCAGCGATCCACTGTTCACAATCACCAGCAATCGATCAAGCTTCGACTCATCAATCAGACACTCAACGGCCCAGAAAATTACACAACATGGGCAACGGAGCTCCGGCAAGCGCTCGTTACAAAAGACAAAGATGGCTTCCTGGACGGGAGTGTTCCCAAACCTGCCGACGAGTGATCATAGAGGCTATGGAACAAATGCAACTAGCTTGTCGTAGCTGAGTTGCCTCCAACAGAGGACCCACAACAAATATGGCAAAATATTGTAGAGATGTATGGAAAACTTGATCAAGCCAAGATTTTTGCAATCGAACAATAGCTCTCGGAACTTAAGCAAGAAAACAGCTCGATTAGGGCTTGTTTCAATAGGCTTTCGGCACTGTGGAATGAGTTAGAAGCGGTTAAGGAAAAATTAGACGCTCCTGATTACGTGCTCAAGCAATATCAAGCAATCCGAGACCGACATAAGGCTACTCGTTTTGTTATTGATTCTAAATGAAGATTACCTTGCTTTTAGGATGCAGATTCTTGCAATGGATCCTTCACCTCCTCTCGAGAGGATATACCAACTCACCGTTCAAGAAGAGAGTCAAAGACACACCGCTCAAGACCATGGGAGGAGATACGATAGGCTCATCCTTCTAACTCGAGGGACTGGCCGAAGAAGATCAGAAGGTGGGCGGTCATATGATGAGGAGGAGAGGCGGCAGATCGCACAAGGGAACCCTAGGTTTCCTTTTGAAGATGATTATGGATTACGCGATGGAGAGCTGGGCCGAATCTTGGCTTATGAAGAAGGGGGCCACGCCTCTTTTGTTGAAGGATGGATGGGCCGCACAGAAGGCCCACAATCTGCAGAGGGCCGAAAGGGACGAAATAAGGCCTTCACCCCTTATTTCCTTGCTGGGTTGAACGCGAAGGAGGCTCATTTAACAGCTCGACCCAGTGGATAGGTAATTGGAAGGAAAAATTAAAGGGTAAATTATATTGCAATCATTGTAACGTCCTCACCATACAATGGAGACATGTTGGAAGTTGCATGGTAAACTAGGAGAGAAAGGGAGGAAATCCCAAGGAGCTTAGGCACATCAAGTCACTAGCATAAATCAGCCGATTTCTCAGGATCAATATGAGCAATTGATGAAGGCTTTGCAGTAGATGGACATTATTGACAAAGGAGGAGCTAGCTTCTCAAGTACCTCTTATTGTTTTTCAAGCTTTATTTCTCAAAGTGCATGGGTAATCGATTCTGGGACTAGAGATCACATTATCTGTGATGAAAGTCTTTATTCTAGCACTAATGCTAATTGCAATTCTCCAAAGACTGTTCAGCTTCCAAATGGTGCCATTACCTTTGTTACTAAAAGTGGGGACATTCATCTTGGTCCTTCCATGACTTTACACAATGTCCTTTACATCCCTCAATTCAAATTCAAATTGATTTATGTATCTAAAGCATGTGCAGAAAATTCTTGTCATGTCACCTTTTATTCTGATCAGTGCCTCTTTCAGGCCCTTTCGACTGGCAAGCTAATGGGACTGGGTAGAGCTTTTCAAGGACTATATTTTTGGTCTACTTTATCTCATGATTCTGTTTTCCTTCTGTGGCACAATCCTTATGTAATGCTAGTATCATAAATAAAATTTCTATTTTTCATCAAAGACTCGGGCACAGTTCCACTATTCCTTGTCATGATTGCCAAATTTGTCCACTAGCAAAACAATCCAGACTTGCATTTCTGTTAAGTCAAACTCATGCTACTAATCCTTTAGCTACTATTCATGTTGATGTTTGGGGTCCTTATCACACTTCAAATTATGATGGGTCTTGTTATTTCCTCACAATAGTGGATGACTATTCTCGAGCCATTTGGATATTCCTTATGCAATCAAAAAGTTAGGAGCTCTCTCATTTGAGAAATTTCATTCTTTTCTCACAAAATCAATTCAAACAAACTGTTCAAAAAATTCGAACAGATAACGGAAAAGAGTTCTTCAGTCACGAC
Source organism: Melaleuca quinquenervia (assembly GCA_030064385.1). Classification (NCBI taxonomy): domain Eukaryota; kingdom Viridiplantae; phylum Streptophyta; class Magnoliopsida; order Myrtales; family Myrtaceae; genus Melaleuca; species Melaleuca quinquenervia. Next base: position 9,909,615 of record CM057720.1, read on the forward strand.
TGTGAAAACCTTCTTTCTTCCTTTGGAATTATTCATGAGAGCACATATGTTTACACACCACAACAAACTGGTGTTGTCGAAAGGAAACACTGTCATATTCTGGAAGTTGCTCGTGCCCTTAAGATTCAAGCTCATATTGCTAAGATTTTTTGGGGAGATTGTGTGATCACAGCCACTTATTTGATTAATCGTATGCCAAGTAGAGTGCTTGATAACAAGAGTCCATTTGAGTTGCTTTATCATAAGAAACCTATTGTTGATCACCTTCAAGTTTTTGGATGCCTTTGATATATTACTACTATTGGGCCTCATGGTAAATTGGATCCACGGGCTCGGAACTGTGTATTTATGGGATGTCGGACTCTGAAGAAGGGATATCGAGTTTATGATCCAACCACCGGAGATTTTATTGTCAGCAAGGACATTATATTCCATGAAGATGTCTTTCCATTCATGGATATAGCATCAATGTCTGAAGTATCACTTGGATTTCCTAGGCAAGCTTTATCTGATGAGATTCCTGTTGTTACTTTGTATTCACCTGATTTGTCAATACCTATTTCCACTACTGATCCACATGTTGATCTTAATGTTTCTGCTCCGTCTAACAATATTTGTTCTGATGAGAATGCTCATTCTCCAATAACACCTTCTGATGTTTCTAAGGATGCATCCATTACTCCTGTGGATCCACCTATTGCTCATGTTGTATCTTCGCCTCCATCGGCTCCAGTTCAGCCTCGGCGCTTAAGACATGCTATTGGACCACTTACATGGATGGCTGATTATATATATATGTAATTCATGTGATACTACAGGTATATGTAATCCAATTTCTACCTATGTTTCCTTCCAGCATTTATCCCCGGGTCACCGATGCTGTATTAGTAAGATTCTTGAGGAAAGCGAGCCATCTTCTTATAATAAGGCGGTTCAAGATTCTCGTTGGCAGTAGGCAATGGAGGATGAATTAAAGGCCTTGATGGATAATCATACTTAGGATATTGTTTCTCGACCTTTGCATCGCAAACCGATTGGATGCAAGTGGGTTTACAAGATCAAGTACAAATCTAATGGATTCGTGGAACGATATAAGGCGCGGTTAGTCGCTAAAGGATTTAATCAACGTGAAGGTTTTGACTATCATGAAACCCTCTCGCCTGTAGCTAAAAATGTCACTGTTCATTCTTTTCTCTCAGTCGCTTCTCATCATGATTGGAACTTGCATCAGATGGATGTACATAATGCCCCTCTATATGACGATCTTGATGAAGAAATTTATATGGAGCTTCCTTAGGGATTACGCAGACAAGGAGAGTCTAAAGTATGTCGTCTCCGTAACCGTAAATCCCTTTAAGGACTCAAACAAACATCTCGTTAATGGAACACTAAGTTTACCAGTGCGCTTATCCAGGCTGGTTTTAGACAGTCTTGGCATGATTATGCCTTATTCACTTGGAGACGAGGTACATCACGAATCTACTTGCTGATTTATGTAGATGACATACTAATCATGGGTAATGATGGTTCTGCTGTTGATGGGTTGAAGTCATATTTGTGTTCGGCATTTCATATTAAGACTTAGGAGCGCCAAAATATTTCCTTGGTATAGAAATTGCTCATTCCAATCTGGGAATTTCTCTTAGTCAAAGGAAATTCATTCTTGAGATAATCTCAGAGGCTGGATTATCAGGTTGTAAACCAGTTGCTATACCTATTGAACAAAATCTCAGAATGACTACAGCAGAATATGATGGAATAGTTGATCCACATATTGATGATCCATTACTTGAAGATTCTGCTAGATATCAACGACTCGTTGGGAAATTGATTTATCTTATCATGACTAGGTCAGACATCTGTTTTGCTGTACAAATGTTAAGTCAATTCATGCATGAGCCCAAGGAATCGCATATGAATGCTGCTTTAAAGGTAGTGAAATATTTGAAGGGTTGTCTAGGTTTGGGAATGTTACTTTTGAAAGATTGCAATATGAAGATGACAACCTATTGTGATACTGATTGGGGTACTTGTCCAGTTAGTCGGAGATTTGTTGGCGGTTTCTGCATAAAATTTGCAGAATCTTTGATCACGTGGAAAACTAAGAAGCAATTGACAGTATCTTTATCCTCAACAGAAGCATGAGTACCGGGTAATGGCAAAGACCACTTGTGAGATAATATGGTTCCGAGGACTTTTGTCAGATCTTGGGGTTCAAATAAATGGGCTCTCTACTATGATAATGAAGTAGCGCTCAAGATCGCGAAAAATCCAGTTTTTCATGAAAGGACGAAACACATAGAGATGATTGCCATTTCACTCACGAGAATATTTTATAAGGGATAATCATAACCTGTGGGATTAACACGTTGCATCAATAGGCAAATATTTTTACTAAAACACTATGCCAAAGACAACACGCATGCTTATTGAGCAAGCTGGGTGTCTTGGATATTTACAAGACATCAACTTGAGGGAGAGTGTTATAAGATATGCGTGACTGGACTGGTATTTACTTTCTCCTTGTTGCACATATATTTTAGGATTGTAAATATTCTTATATTATATTGTTTCCTATTTGATACAATTCCTTGTAAGATAAATACATTCAATTGTACAAAGCAGAATACACTGAATAGAAAAAAAATTTCCTCTGTCTCGCGTTCTTGTTCTTCTTCTCCAATCCATTTTGTAACACTTTGAAGCATAAAATCACTCTCTTATAGGATCAATTTGTCCAACTAAGTTGCTATAGGTTTCTGGCAAATTGAAGACTTGTGAGATTAGTGGATACAATAAAGTCTTGTGAGATTAGTGGATAACAATTCCATATATTCTTCTTAAACTCTCTACGAAACAATTGAAGACAATGCTGCATTTTCTTTTTCTTGAAGAAAACGAAAACGGAAGTTCTGTTAAAATCTAAAAGAGATGTCAAATGTATATATGACAAGTTGAACACACATCTTGGTGTCTAAAATACCAAAATCAGACACACCTACTCATGTCCGAAATTGCAATTTTTCGAACGTGACTATTCGTGTTCAAGACTTATAATTCAGACACACCTCTTCATGTCTTAAAACATAAAGTTTTTCGCGAATGGTCACAAATCAAATTATGTCCGAACAGTTACAAATTATAACAGTAAAAATAAATTAATTTAAAATTAATTTCGAAAATAAAAAATAATAGGTGAATAACGCTAATTTGGTCAGCGGCGTGCAAACATGCAAAGTGCAAAGTGTGTAAAAAACGTGCACCCACACTTGGGTATAGCGAGGTCTAGTCTACTAACCTATTTCTCATTTAAAGTGATCAAAACTTTCATTTCTTTCCTGAGTGAGGTGAAGAAAGTGCCTTAAATATTTGTTTTACAAACAAACATATTCAACAACCAAATTATGACAAACAATAGAGACGTGGTTTTAATAAATAACATACTTGCATTTTAAGGTGTAATCATGACTGGTTAAAAATAAAAATTAAAAGGGGCGCACACCGACATACGCACTCCCAAAGCACAGGCTATGTAACGAATAGTTAACGAAAGTTGACTTGGTGCTCATTAATGACAGTGTTAATGGAAGGATTGCTACACGCCTTAAAAATCTGCTAAATTGTCAATTACCATTGAGAATGAGCAAATTCTTGCGTGGACCAACATCTATCATTTTTCAAAGATATAAACAGCATTTTGCTTGAACGCATTGTCAACTAGTCATTATGATATATAGGGGTGAGAAAGTGGAACCGCCCGCCCGAAACCGGACCGGTACTTTTCAAAAAAAAAAATTCCAGAAACTTAGATGCCCGGAACCGCCCGCCAAAAACTTGGACGCCCGCTGGATGTCCTGGACGTCCAGTGCTGGACATCCATCTGGATGTCACTAGACGTCCAAACTGGATGTCTAGTAGCGGATCGTGGACGTCTAGAAAATGCGACGAGTAGACCGTGGATGTGCAATTATTTTCTGTTTTAATTTTTTTTTTGCGTTAATTGGAACCGGGAACCGCCCGGGAACCGGACCGGACCGGCAAGAACCGGACCGGAACCGCTCAATCTTGTTCGGTCCGGTTCCCGGTTCTCCATAATAGGGAACCGGTTCCCGGTTCCTAGGGGAACCGGGAACCGCCCGGGAACCGATCACCCCTAATGATATATCCTTCATATCTCAACTAGCCTTCTTTTACAATACCTAAGATCGAGTTTGTGCTAATGGATCCTCACTGCTCATTCGATCCCTCTACTCAATATTGCCGAGATTTGGCCTGAGAAAAGAATTTTTCCAGCTGACCTGAAAAGACTTAAGCCACCCTCTTTGATGAAGAATTTCTATAATTTAGGGCAGACACATGACATGCATGATAATTTTTGTCGCTTGGGTTGTTTCATTTACACAACAACAGTTTAAAGTTTTAGATACATTTCATGTCCTACTATGGACTGGGATCTAACTACTGCTGACAAAGGGATTGAAATCCAACTACTCCTGAAAAGAGGGATTGGTGGCCGGGGGTAAGTTCAAGTTTAACGAAGATATTTCTACCATCAATGGAAGTCTGAATATCGAGGAATTCATGGTTGCTGACTGAAGTGAATTGGTTTGTTCAAATAATCCTACACTTAGGAACTCCAAGTCGATTTTTTACAATAGAGAGAATATGGTACGGGAGGCAATGAAGATATCGTCGAAATTTAATGTTGAATTAATTTTTGATTTGTTGATGCTATTTTGGCTTAACATGTCAACGCTGGACATTATTTGGTATCTTAGATGATAACAATTTATTTTAAACATATATAATAATTAAACTGTATTCCAAATTTCCTAGATTGGGATTTTATGCGGCATCTTGTGTTCATGTAATTCAACTTATCCTTTTAACAATAACATAATTATGAGAGTATTCACTATGAATTTGCAACTTTGAGCTTGTGTGCACAGACATGATTGTTTTGCGAATGCTAATTGTGTTTATCCTTGTTTCGACCGCATCAGTTTAAGAGATAAAATAACAATAAAAGGATACTAAAATGTTATAACTCTCACATGATTCTTATTTCATTGTCAAAACTTTTTGGTAGATCATTAAAATGCCGAATTAGTAAAATACAACCATTTAAGTGACTCCAAAAGAAATTGTCATCAAAAGTCTCGCGTGGCCTTTTTAATCAAATCTTTATTAAAAGGAGGCTTTAAAAAAAAAAACCAAGTCCAACATGGACTATGATGTGACATATGGAAATTCCTATACTACTTAATAGTATATAAGATATGAATGCGGTAAATACATGTGGAAATTGTAATCAGATTATTACTATGATAGTAGTTGAAGACTGAATTGTACTTTTCCATGTTCGTGGTACCAATAAGCAATTCCATTAGCATTGGCTTACTGAATATTTTGTCATAGGCTAAGAATTAGTCATTAACTAAGCAAAAAATATCATTCATGTTTGTGTATCTACATTTTAAGGTAAATTACTTGTCCTAATACGTAAAAACATTTCAGGTCGAGTTCCTTACTCCTGGTCATCATCCCATTGCGAAATGGCCATGTAACACCATAATCATGGAAATTTATGTGTGATCATAAAGGATGAGCTACATTTATCAAAAGAAGTTTTTATAATTTTTTTAGATCAGAAATTTCAATTGTTATTTTTTTCTCTAATTAAATCCTGCGAAGTGAGGACCAGCTAGCCTCGCCGACCACTAGGCAAGGTTGTGAATGCCTCATCAGTCAAGGGCAAGAGTAGTGGTCCTCGCCTGATGTCATGAGGGGCATGAATCTTTCATTGATCGCGAGTAAGGGCTTCGTATCTCTCGCTTGGTCTCGGTGAGGGTAAGTGGGCCCTTACCTACCACTAGCAAGGGTTGGCCCGCTAGCCTTGCCTATGACTGACGAGGGTTGGCTAGCCAATCTCGCCAGCCTTAGAAAAAAAAGAAGAAGAAAGAAAAGAAAAAAATAAAAAAAAAATCAGAAGCTTTTTAATTATTAGCGTTTGCGTTGTTGAGATGGCAGTGAGAGCAAGAGCCCAAACCGTTGCAAGACGATTCAGGGCAAGCGAGACGATTGTGAGAAAAGAGAAGCACAAAGCACACGTAATAGGCGAGGCAGATGCGGAGAGGAGAGGAGGAATTCAGACAAACAATTACTGTGCAAGTGGGGAAGAAGAGCGGCCATGGAAGAAGCCGTGCTTGGATGGTCGCTGCCGGGGACAGCAAGACACACTAGACGCTGGTCTGCCATTGCTGAGGACAGAAGTCGATGAACAAGAGAATGACGGCGCTGTGCCTTGAGCATGGAGCGATGCGGTGGAGTGGGGCTCCAGTGATGCAGACGCCATGAGAGGGGACGTGGTTCTGGCTTCAGCTTTTCACTCCCCGAGCCTTTTTTCACTATAGGAAAATGGCCCAAAACTTTGCCACGATATAAAACATCGTATCTGAAAATTTTAATTTATTCAATTTATTTTTTAAAAATTTTAACTCAATAGATAATGTAATTTTGGATTTATTCGATATAATTGTTAAGCTTTAAGTTCATGTTCAATTTAGTCATTATATTAAATAATCAAAATATTAGATTTAATCTAGCGAAATAATAATTTAGGAGCTAGATTGAACTTATGCTTGTCTCTTGCGCGATGGAGATTACTTGTTGTTATTGAGATCATTTTATGCTTGTCAACATATGCTTTTCTCTGTAATATTTTGGTTTATATTTGGGTTTTCATTTTCAATCAATTGGTTATGTAACTAGTGTTAAATTTTCCCACAAATTTAGGGACCATTCTTGTTTATTACAGAATAAACATGATAAGTGCACCGAAAGTTATATAACTTGTAGCAAAGTGTAATTCATGTACTAAAATTCCTAAAATCTATATTCAAGTCCTAATTATCGAATTGGTGCAATCAAGTCTTTTCTCCATTAACTCCATTTAATTTGACTAATGAAAAATGACAACCGGATTTTTTTTTTTGTTATAACAAGAAAAAAGTAAACCAATTATCTTCAACAAGCCAATCTGTGATAACCTCGATATTCAAACTTCGACCAGAGATAGGAATATCCATATCCAATCCTAGTCTACGTAACATTTCACATAGCTTTCTCATTCTTCTATCCATGCTTCCGAGGGTATTGGGTCACGAACTGAAAGAAAGATGAACGAAAACCAAAACCCTAGCAAAGAGGCAGCCCAAAAGGTCATATTATAATCAATCATTGTACTGACGGGTAACTTGCAAGTGTCATAAATTCGTCCGTTCACATTGAGTTGATCCTTAGGCCTTTTGCATAGTAGATGATAGATAAGGAAATGCCAAAGAATTTTTTTTTTTTCCAATCTTGAAAGTTTCTGCCGAAAAGTTTCAATAGAACCCAACCTGATATGAGAAGAATATACAGTATGAGCCCCATTGGTAAAGCATATCCACAGTGGTAATGTAAAAGAGACAATATACAGCATGCGCCATATATATTCGGATCTTTCAGACATTGTTACCTTTAAATTAAATCTGAAGAATTTCATTTTTTTTTCCTAATTAACTGAAGACACTTTCTCTTTCTTTTTTCCTTCTCAAAAGAAAATAATTTCCATTTCTACAGGCGCATAATATGTAGATCTTCATCATCTTGATAACAGGTTCAGTTCATTTCAAGCAACACTTTCTCCTTCTTTATTGATCTTTTTCCATTTTTTACATAGAATTATTCGTGCACTTTTTTTTTCATGTGAACTTATATCAGGAATTTCTTTTTTATTTTTTTGATTTATTGCAAATATAAGCAATATGTCACAACCTATATATAGCTACAAAATACAAAGATTTTCTTGTATATAATAGCTCGACAATGATGACTCAAAATGACATGCTAACAGTTATGAAGTATCTAAAGTAAGAAAAAGCGCTACTAACTCAAGATTGCTTACCAAAGCTGCACGCCCCATGATTTCTTAAAATACAATTTTATAAATTACTTCCATATACAATGAGAATGAATGATCAATATAAACTCAGGAAATCCCCTAGCCGAGCATGTACCACCGCACTGCACATGCTTAAAACTTGCAGCATCCGCACCATCCTTCAGAAGATCCAAAAGATGAAGAGCTTCGGCATATCTTTCCTCTTCCTCTTCCTCTTAATTAGCTTCGGTAAATCAAAAAATATGTTTTCCCCCCTTATGTCATATCTCTTGACTTTTGCTTGAATATTATGAAGCTTGACTTGTGTGCCTTTTTCCGTTTCTTTGGATGCAGGGAATGAGGTGACGATGGTGAGAGCAAAATCATGAATACAAGAGGTTGGTCCTGTGCAACTGGAGTGCACCTTGGCACAGTGCAAGTATGGGTGCACTCAGAAGTACGGCAATAATGCCAGTGGATACTGCAAAAATCTGGCATTTTGTAATTGCATTTTCCCTTGTTAATTTCATCATGAATCGGCACTATTCTGCCTGAAATAATGCGATCTGGTCCCACTGACGATTTGCTGCTCGTTGTCTTTATTAGCAAGAAAATCTTGTACATAATCACGGCCTTATCAGTGATCATGTGCCGCAAATTAGTTGAGGCAAAAGAAAAGAGGGGATCAAGGACGTCAAAGGCCAGCCCCAATTACAAGATCATCGAACCAATTCCAAATCCCTATTACTACAAAGTTGTCTCTGTATTGAAGATTTGACTGTTTGAAACATATGCCATACTCATCACCAACGACACAATTATAATACTTTCGGTGCAAACTCTAGAGTTTGGATGAAATAGGGGATTTCTTTGTGATGTTGATTAGCAAGCTTTTCAAAGCGCTTGACTTATCATGTCACTTGAAATATTGTCCCACATTAAATACTCTTTATATTCATATGGTATTCCTTTTAGTTTAAAATTTTGGGTTGGTTTTTGTAACATAGTGTCAAAACTAGTGTCATCCCTTAAAATATCGTTCAGCATAACTTGACAATGAGTCATAAATGCTCTTCAAATTCAAGTTGATCCCTCCACCTATTAGCTAAATCTTTTGGACCACTATAATCACAACAGTCTCCCATCCCAAAGAAACTGAGTATGATTCCGTGATATTATTTTTCATAGTTCCTAAACGAATTTGGCGTCCCTCGAAGTTCGTGTTTGTCACACTGAAATAACCATTCGGACTAGGATGCCAATGGACTTTTTCATCATTGAAAATGGACTTGACTAGAAGTGAAACAGGTCTAGAATATATATTCCAATACATGCTAATATCCATTTGAACTCTGAAATAGCAAATCTGAAGCACCTGGATCCAAAACGAGATGCTAAACGGATAGTTCAAACTTTTTCAAGATGATTTCATGCTCATACTATGTTTGCCATATAAGGACGTGTTCATTCCATATCTACGGTCCAAAGGCCATAAAGTGTCTCTCGGCAAACAGCAATAAGAACTAAGCACGTATAATATTTTTGCAAGTGACGCTTGATGAAGCACGACAAGAAATGGACCAACACGTCCAGACGACACCACCCAAGTGCTTCTACAGTGTGTTTATTGATTGATTCGCTAGAGGAGCTGTCAAATGTCATTGATACAGTACATCGTAAATAATATCTTATGACAATATTTAAGGATGCGAAAGTTTAAGACCTTTCAACCACCAGCGTGCTGAAAGTCACTTCTGTCAAGAACTCGAAATTGTCCAATCGCACACGTGCTGCCGAACTTGACACAGAAAACATGGATACATTAATCATCGCTACCCTGTCATATTTCAGTTGATACTATCAACCAACAGACAAATGCCCGCATGTCTCTCCACGTGCGATGCAGATTGTTTGCGTGCAACCACCCCAGCAGCGAGGAGCTTATTCAAAAGAATAATAAGGGGCTCGGCCATGTTATTAGCACGTGGGCTTAGTTCAATTTAATAAATTTTAAGACCATTTACTTAAATCCATCCATCACCAATCCAATTTAAATGCAATTATATATGCCTATTAATATTAAAAACTCCTAAGATCTACATGAATTTAACTAATATCTTTTGTTAGGGCCTAAAAACCTTCCAACTTTAGCTTATGTCACAATTTTAATTTTTACCACACAAAAAACCTCCAAGTTTATGTATATCCCTAATCAATGATAAACTTCTTCAATAAAATTAAAAAAAATCCTCAACTTTACATCACTTCTACGCTAAACTTTTTTTGCTTATGAAAAACCCCTAACTTTAGGTCTTATTCTAATTTTACCCTAAAATTTTTATGTAAAAAAAAAACAACTTTTACTGAAATTACAAATCTACCCCCATAACCCTTTGTTCAAAACTTCACTTTGATAGCTAAGTAGGGGTGAGCAATGATCCAGGGTCAACCCTGAACCGGCCTAACCCAACCGATACTGGTTGAGTTCTTAAAATGAATGGGCCGGTCCTTGGTAGGGGTGTGCAAGTGGAACCGCCCGCCCCGGAACCGCCGGTTCCGGGCGGTTCCCGGTTCCACTTTTTGTGGAACCGGGAAACTCGGTCTGGTTCCCGGTTCCGGGGGTGGAACTGCCCGCCCGGAACCGGACCGTTAGTTTAAAAAAAAAGTCCTCACAAGCCCACTTCACTCACTCGGCCCACGCTCACTCGGCCCACGCTCGGTCTCTCTCTCACAGATCTCTCTCTCGCGCCTCGTCGAGCTGTCCGACGTTGATGGCTTGAAGCGCGCCCCTCAAGGTAGCGTCCTGACCCCCTCATCGATCTATCCTTCGAGCAAGAAATCCCCTCGATGTCTTCCAGAGTTGAATGAATGAGGTTCCAAGGCCCATGAGCCCTTTTATTCCCTGAATCTTCCCTCTTCCCGTCCTCGAGCTCTCCTTTTGAATTCCCACCCCTTCCTTTTCTCCCCTTTAAATTTTGCCTGCTTGTGTGACCATGGACAACATTCGTCGATGGAATCTACTTTATAGTGGCATTGGAAGTGAGAAGAAGGTACTTGCCTGTGAAGCCCTTTTGGCTTTCCTTCCCTTGTTTGCTCTGTGGAATGGCGACTCCTCGTGACCCACGTTGTGAGTTCTTGTTTTTTTGCTGTGAATGTTCAGCTTGTGCCGCTTGTTCAGCTTGTTCCAGTGGACGTCCAGAACACTGGACGTCCAGCACAGTGAGCACACTGGACGTCCAGTTTGACGTCGTCTAGTAGCGGATCGTGAACATGGACAAGTGGACGTTCAGAAAATGCGACGAGCGTCGAGTGAACCGTGGACGTGCAATTATTTTCTGTTTAAATTTTTTTTTTCGCATTAATTGGAACCGGGAACCGCCCGGGAACCGGACCGGACCGGCAAGAACCGGACCGGAACCGCCCAATCTTGTTCGGTCCAGTTCCCGGTTCTCCATAATAGGGAACCGGGAACCGCCCGGGAACCGATCACCCCTAGTCCTTGGTCTTGAGATTTTGGGTTGGTCCTCAAATCTCTAACTCGGTACTATGCGGGTTGGTCCTTGATCCTTACATTTTGGGTTGGTCTTACCTAGACCAACCCGACATATATATAGTATATATAAATCTACCATTTTTCTTGCCAAGCCAGGAGAAAAGCCCAAGAGCAACTTTTCATTTCTGCCAAGCCCAGCTTCTAGAGACTAGAATACAAGCCTCTTTTCTTGCCAAGCCCGTGGTCTAGAAGCAAAGCTGCAAATAGAGCCCAAGGTATCTCTTCTTGGCTTCTTGTTGAGCGTTGCTCTTGCTTTTGCCTTCTGCTACCAACCATGACTTCATCAACATCTTCCTCTACAGAAAGCCAGCAAACCCCTAATTTGAGTCGCTCCCCCATCAAGCTCGCTCCCCCATTAGCCTTACTTGCCGCCTGCTTCCGCGCTCTTCGTTGGCCTCACTCCTCCACTGCTCTTGCTTGAAGAATGCAATAAATGATTATAGAAAAATAAGTTAGTGGTCCCGAGTTGACTCTGGGACTGACGGTCCAATCCTCGGTCCCAAGCTCGACAGGTCAGTCAACGATTCAAAAAATTGAAAATTGACACTATGCGAGTTGGTCTTACAGTTAATTACTGGACCAGCCCAACCCGAACCATGTTCACATTTACAACTAAGAGATGAAAAACTCCCAAACACAAGCTCTTCAAGCATTCTGTGCACGAGCTCTCCAATTGCGAGAGATGGAACATTCCCAAGCAGGAAAAGATCGAAAAATAAATGCAATAGTACTAAGGGCGATTTTTGATGGAGTGCTAATAGAGAGCATATTTAGAACTAAGTAAAAGTTTGGGATCTTTTATGAGACAAAAAAAAATGATTGAAATTGAAACTTGACCTGAAGTCGAGACTCTTTTGTGAGACTAAAAAAAGTTTATGGTAGAATTGATGTTGAATCTAAAGTTCATGATTTTTTATGAGACATAATAAATTAAGAATAGAATTAGGACTGAACCTAAAGTTTATAGTTTCTTATGGGATTGGAAAAAAGCTTAAGGTAGAATTGAGACAAGACCTAAAGTTAGAGATATTTCATGAGATGAAAGTTAGAATTGGGACAATATTTAAAGTAGAAGGTTTTTTAGGGTATCATGCCTTTATGTTAGGAGTGGATCCCCAATTTTCCATGCAATAAATGCCTAAATAAGTTGCAAAACTTAGATCTCAATAGCCAATTTAGTCTTACACCTTTGCACAAAAATTCTTATGCAATAATTTTGATCAATATTCAACAGAAATGACTGATGTGGCAATGAGCCACACAATACGATCGGCGATGATTGGCTTGTCTATTACCAATTTTTAGTGAAAATTGACTAGAATAACTATATTATAATTTCACGAAAAATATGAGTAATTGACAAAATTGGAAAGTTTATAGATTGAATTGACACCATATAATAGGTATAGAACTTATTGGGTAATTTCTCCATTTAAATTCACATTGATTTTATTTCCATTTCCTATGTAGAATTATTTGTGCCATTTTCTTTTCACTAGTAATTACCATGATAGCATTTGTTCTGACATGTGAACTCATTCCGGAGATTTTTTTTAATTTCTTGCAAAGATAAGCAATATGTCATGACGAACATAGAGTTGCAAATCAAATATCTTTCTTATCTATAGTAGCTCAATAATGACGGCTCAAATTGGCATGCTATAACACTCAAAGTTCAACAATCCATTAAGAAATTACCAATAACTCAGTATTTCCTATAGTACGAAGGGATGTATTGCCTAACCCAGAGAGACATGAATGACTAGATAAGACCTCATATCCCCATTAACCCAGCTTGTGTCACTTTGCGTACTTAAAACTTGCAGCTTCCTTAGTATCCTTCAGAAGATCCAAAAGATGAAAAGCTTCAGCATCCTGCTCCTGGTCCTCTTTCTCTTATTAAGCTTTGGTAATCAAATTCTCTCAGAAGAAAGTCCTCTTTTTTTTTTCGTATCATGTCTCTTGATTTTCAGTATGTGGACAAAAAATTTCTTCATATAATTCGTGCTGATATATGAGTTTTATATTTTAGACATATGATATTGGCAGTTTTAAATCATATAAAAGAAATGAAATTTGACTTATGCAGCTTTATTTTGTTTCTCAGGATGCAGGCAATGAGGTGACGATGGTGACAGCAAACTCATGCATATTTTCCAATGATTTGAAACATTTGTGCGTTGCGGCGCAGTGTCAGGCTTTCTGCACTCAGAAGTACGGCCCGAAGGCAAATGGAACCTGCACAACTCTGCAAACTTGTAATTGTGCTTACCCTTGTTAACATTTGTCATAAGTTGGCATTCTTCTGCCTAAAATAATATGATTTCGTCCCCATTACGATTAGCTTCCTGGTGTCGCCATTGGTATGAAAATCTCACGCCAAAGAAAACGGAGATCAAGGACGTTAAAGCCCAGCCTCAATACCAAGATGATCAAACTCATTCCAAATCCCCATTACTAAGAAGTTACCTTTACACAGATGAATAACAGTTTGAAATACTTCCAGCGCAAGCCCTATAGTTTTGATGAAACAGGACATTTCTTTGTAAATAAATCCTCCTCACCAAATTATGACAAGCAAAGGAGATGTCCTTTTAATAAATAACATGTTCACAATGTAAAATGTAATTACAACTAACCTAGAGAAAAATAGCACGTCATCATTGTCACACCCCGCTCTTGGGCACGTGGCAGTCTCCGATTATCTTTTTTTCTAGCGTGGAGTAGTTGTGCAACGCCCAAGGTAGGTCACAAGCCATTTAAATAATTAGAATATACGTAACAAGAGTGAGGTAAATAAAATTCACAACCATGCATGTCAAAATTTACACACTTACCCTTTTCTGATATACATAAACTTTATAGCTCTATCCACATACACCAATTCACAACCAGATTCAAAAGACCTTAAAACAAGCCTAGGAGGAGACCGCAACCCGTGTCAGTTCTTCCTTCTCATGTACTACCGTCCATCGGTTCTAGCTCAACTCGCTCTTGCTCGATCGACCCCTGCTTGATTGGCTCCTCCTCTCGGTCCATAGCCGACTCCTGTGAGGAAATTTGGGGAGGTGAGGTGAGATATTTGAATATTCTAGTGAGATATTGGAATATCCCATTGATTATACCACCTATATCCAGATTAAGAATACCATTACCTTAGGGTCCCTATTCACGTCCCTTATTCTAACTATCACCACTGGCCAGCTCATGTGTCACTTGACTCTTACATGGAACCTAATCATTCTCAATACTTCTATTGTGACTACTCAACCTGATATTCTCTCTTCACACCCAATCTACCTATGAGTCAATCGGTCCATAGTTGAGACTTGGCACTAAGCCATTGCACTTGTCAATTGCACTTGTCAAGTCAAGTTTAGTCATAAGTACACGCCAATCAATTAAGGCTATCAACAACCAACTTGAGACCCTAACTAATTTTCTCAACACACTGACATTTTCACGAGCACTCGATACCGATGATTGCATCAGTTACCCGAGAGATTGCTCAGTGGTCCTCTCATTTCGTCAACTCCCTACAGGACTTGGTTGACTACCACGACTAATTAGGGCCTATTGGCCACCATTTCCTTGTACACTGCCATTTTCACAGGCAAATCTGTACCGATAATCATACGAGTCATTCAACGATCAACACGTGATCCATATGTTTCTCGTCATCACCCCCTCTAAGCTTTGTCGATCGTCTCGACTGATCATGGCATATAGGCCACCTGATCAATTCAATCAATCACCGCCTAATTCATAACATATACATAGCCCTAATTAGCCATAACCACCAAATCATGCAATCAGGCCATCCATATAGTCCTAATAATTCTACTAAGACAGTATACAAGCCTAATTGAGGTATAGAAAACCCACTCAAAGTGAAATTCCTTCCAAACAGCGATGGTTAGCAGCGACTTGCAACAATGTGATTTTCTGTACTTTAGATCGCGCCTAGGCTTGTTGTGGCTTGCCAATCTCTAGCCCAACACCGCGAAACGATTTCCCAACTCTGGGGGACTCCGATGGCATCTTCGTCGAAATTTCGGCGACATTGTTCTGGCAAGGGCCCCGGAGATGGCTCTTGACTGTGGATGGCTGGGCGGAGCAATGGACGAGACGACAGGGCCGAATGGCAAGGAAAACAACTTCAGAGATGACCTCGAGTCTAGATCAAGCTCCAGTCAAACTGTTCGGAGTTGGATCTCTCGGCTGGACGGCGAGATGGGCGTCGTCGGTGGCCAAGCTTGTCCCTAGGTGTTGCTGGGTGGCTGGCAAGGCCTTAGATGGTAGCTAGAGGCAACGGGGTGCCCAAAATGGCAATGGCAAGCCCTCGGGTTAGATCCAAGGGCCTAGTTAGGGCAAAATGAATCAAGCTTCGATTCTCCAAAAATCAACCAAATCAATCCAATTAAAGGGCTATGGTTTACTCACAAGTTGTCCACGAGTCGATCGGTGGCGGTGGTGAATGCTGAATGTTACCAGAAATGACACAGCAGCTGACCTAAGGTTCCAACAGCTATTTTAGGACAAATAGCGTTTAATTTGTGAAATCGCCCAAACAAAATCAAATAAATCACAGAAAGAGCCATAAATAGGGTAAAGGGGTACATAGAAATCGATTGAAAGCAATGGCACAAGCTCTAAATTGAAGGATAAAGAGAACTCCCGAGTTAAAGCTCAAGAGGTTTTCCCCAAGAACAAAGGAAGGCTGAGCCACGAAGTCTTCTTTTTGGGGGCTTCTGACGGCTTTCAAGGAAAATTCAGCAGCTAACATTGATTGAGCATTGAATATGGCATTTCAAGGAACACAACGGCACTGACGGTGATCAAAACGGAGCTCAGAGGTGGAAGAAATTGGCATCGAAAAGGGGGAGCCCATGCTAGTATGTGAGCAAGGAAGGTTGCCATGCCAGGAAAGGGAAAGCTTAGTCGGCAACAAATGGTGGCCACCCATTGGCTGAAAGGTACATTGTCTAGCT
Source organism: Melaleuca quinquenervia (assembly GCA_030064385.1). Classification (NCBI taxonomy): domain Eukaryota; kingdom Viridiplantae; phylum Streptophyta; class Magnoliopsida; order Myrtales; family Myrtaceae; genus Melaleuca; species Melaleuca quinquenervia. The sequence goes on from CM057720.1 coordinate 9,926,083, forward strand.
CCTAGGGGCAGTGGGTAGCTACGGCCGGCAACTAACTAGCTAATTGATCGGCAATGGTGCCCTCCAATGACGTGTCCACCAATTGCTTAAGCATACGCGAGAGAGAGAGAGAGAGAGAGAGAGAGAGAGAGAGAGAGAGAAGACCGGGCAGTGTGCTAAGCCGAGTTAATGCGGATTCAGCTCGGTCATCTGCGAGTCTGACCGGTTACTCACATGGTCAGAGTTGATCAGTCAACATTGACCAAAAGTCATCCTTGAAAAATGTTTTTCAAAAATGCCATTGGGCCCAAAATTTATTGCTTTCGGGGCCAAAATGTAAATATCTAAGAGTCGGTAGACCAAAACGCGATTTTCGAAAGTCCGAAATCGTCCAAAACAAATTTTCTCGGTTTAGTCTGAGGAACTCCTTGGCATCTCTTTTCTTTGGTCCAATTTTGAGGGTTGATGAAGTTTCAAAGAAGCTGTAGCTTTGTTGGATCCTCGAGAAAAAAGTTCTGACATGGTGAGAATTCTTTTCGAAGATGTTGTTGAAGATACCGTTGCCACAGATTGATCCTATCGAAGATGATATTAATTGATCTTATTTTTTTCCAAAAAACCTAGGACTTGAGAGAGTTAGGAGTTAGGGAATCATTTTTCCCTTATTATGTACATTTCTTTCTCTAATCATCTAGTCCTCATGTACTATAAGTAGAACTGTAATTACTTGACACGATATATGAAAAAAGGAATACAATTTTTCCAATTCTTGACTAGCTTTCTATCCCCTATTTATTCTAACATAGTATCAAAACCGTCTTCATCCATCTAGCTTCCGTTACTTTTTTTTTTTTTCGTTCTATCTTCCTGACTTGGCAATATCAAGTAGGACTTGTTCAGAATTTTATAGATAAGATAGTTAGTAGCTACGCCAAAGAACCGAGTCTCAAAGTCTCGAGTGTCCCAAGAACCAGAAATTATTTCCAACATCCAAAGAGTGTATGATTTTACCTTCGGAGGATTTTCCTTTGGATCAACAACTAATTTTTGTGAGAGAAGACCAGAGATGAACAGAGACAAACACGGCCAATTGAAGGGTGATGGGACCTTGTTCAGCTCAATCCATGGCATTTCTATCATGGGCCATGTATCTAAAGATTCCTGGTCCAAGTTGTTCCGGGGTCGGCAAATCAAACGATTTCGGCCCAGAATATCATGGGTTCTATGGAGAGAGCCTATGCTGAGAATAGTTGGTCAGGAGGAGGCCCATAGTTCAACATCAAGCCCTATTCAGGATCTAGACTAACGTGGGCCTTTTCGAACCAAAATGGTTTGGGTCTGTCCAATTTTGGGATGAATACAAACACGGTCTATGGACCCGGGTATTTCCCCTTGATAGGAACCACCGGCGGCTGACCTGAAACAGGAGATCCACTGTACACATCTGCCGTCGATGAACTTGAGTTGTGCCTCATCACACAATAACTCTCCCGGCCGAAGAATTACTTAGTTTGGTCAAGAGAGCTCCAAGGAGCACTAATCACAAAGGATAAGGAGAGTTTCATCGCCATTACTATTCCAGTCCCCTCCAACGAGAGATTGAGGCGCCGCTGGAGGAAAAATTAACTCGTCTGGACGTGGATCAGAACAACCACATATTGGAGGTCACGACTGGACTACCTTCAACTAAAGATGCAAAGATTTTAGGGACAACATAGGGGAAATGTATGAAAAACTCGATTGAATATGAATTTTCGGCATAATGCACACTTTTGAAACTAAAATAATGCAATCTTTCAATTTCCATGTTATACAATAATCTATCTCATTTTTGTGGTCAAATTTTGTTAAGACAATTTCATGTCCTATCTTTTTCAATTCTAATGTATGCTTCTTTCAATCCCTTTCGAGTAGGAAACTAATGAGCTTGGGCAAAAATCACGAGGGACTTTATTTTTGGGCCACACTTCCTAAAGATCTTGATATTTCTTCTCTCGTTCTAATGATATTGTCATGTGAAAAAACTATTTATTTCCCATTTTTAAGAACAAAAAAATGATTTCTTTATTGTGCCAACCGGTGTAATGGAAATCATAACTTTTGGGATATAACGCTTCACATAAGAACATAATGATGTATTGCAAAGTGTTTTCTTCGTTATGAATTCAAACCGAAGAACGATATAGAAATATATAAATGTTGTTGGAGAAGAAGAAAATGACTCGATCCAATCCTTTCATCCATGTTCCAACATTCTGGTGGTTTACTTAGACAACCATCATTGGTCAAAGTCGACCGGTTTTCCTTTTCTACTATTGAAATCTATCTCTTTTCAATTTCTCTCCAATGTGGAATACGGTCTATCTAACATGGAGAACCGCTAAACACTGCACTTATTATTAGTAATAAAGTAATTAGCTACCATCCAAATCGCAGAGGAACGTGTGCTTCTCTGGCGAATTTTATTGAGCTTTTACAGACGCTCGTCAATAGACTTCTATTACAGTAGTTTCAGCTTCTTAAGAACCAACAGTGCACCCACAAAAGCAAAGAACACCACATGAGATCAATGGCTCTCTCCAAAAGCAAGACCTTTGTCGATAATGCATCCTTAATCAAGGGGCACGGGTTTGAATAAAGCCGACGTAAGATGATCCTTGGATTCGTGGTCGGGAAGGCCATGGCCGTCTCCATACTGGTAAAAGAACTGAGAAGCTCGTGCCAAGTTCCGACAAGCACCGAGAAAAGGCCTGAGCCCAGAAAACGGGTAGTCCTCGAACACGTCCTTGTTCATCGTCTTCCAGGTCTCGTGCACTAGATGCCTGATGTGTTCCTGCGCGGCCTCTTCCGAAGCTCCAGTCTCACTCATGAAGCATTCTAACCCCTTGAAGTTGTCTCCTCGCGCCAGTTCATACTAAGTACAAATGACATTGATGGATTACGAACTTAAGTCTCAAGCTTCATCTCACATTTGTAAAAAAAAAAAAAAATAGCACGTCATCATTAACATACCAATACTGTGGTTTTTATTCGTGACAATTACTTACAAAAAGAAGGATAAATGTCGAAGTAAATTACCGATGATGTGCTGAGATCATTGGTAAGTCGAAGAATCTTGGCGGAAGAATGCACGACCCTCGGGATTTTCGAGACGTAAGCAAGTCCCTCTTCCGTCAAGTCATCCGTGGTTAGGAAGTAGCTGCCCAGCAGCATGATCAGTCCCCCGCTTGAGGCCACCGCATTGTCCATGTACTCCTTAAATGTCGGTTTAATGCCCTTGTCGTACCAACGGACCTCTTTCTTGTAGGCCTGACATTCATCCGCCCACTGTAGGATTAAAATTCGAAATGTGTGTCAATGACCAAGTTGAGGGGCGTTGTTTTCTCGTACTTGTTCGGATTCTCAGATATTTAAGGAGAAGTAGAAAAGCGAGTTGCCCCACAGGTGCTAGAAATTGTTACATGAAAGTTTCAGCAAGCCGAGATTACCACTTTCCGCATGTAAGGGATGGGATTGATTCCTCGCTCTCTCATTGTCCAATAACCAATTTCATTGGTTGTGTTGAATAAGGCCATAAAACTAGCCCTTACTGTTAGAGGCAGCTTGTCAATGCTTGTGATGTCCCACCTAATTAGGCACATCATCATTTCAATACTTTATGCATTCCAGCAACAATTAATATGTTTTTAGTAATAACAATGGAATTTAGTGCTTACTATTACTTCGTTCACCCAAACCAATAGATTAAATAGGGGCAAAGATAGCGAACTTAAAAATACGCCAAAGAACTAAAATCATAAAATTCTCAGGATTTGATTTATCCTCTGCGTCATTTAGAGACATATTAATGCCCTAGCTTTTTTTTCTTGAAGATAATAGTTACCAGGGATATTGATGATGGTAATCATATTGCACTAACCTCACAATGAAATCTGTTAAGAGCTCAAGTTCTTCTAGCGTCCCATATACGTCATAAACGTCATCGATAAGTGTCACCATACAAGTAAGCTTCGTCATCATTTCTCTGTAAGCTGCGTATTGTGGTTCAAAAACCATTGCACAGCTCCAAAAGTAGTGTTCCACTAGCCTGTCTCTAGAGAAGGTCATCTTGTTCGTGCCAAGTTCAACCCACCACCTGAGAAATTTGCCATATGACAGACTATGATGATCTAAACAAGCTCAGACATGCTTAGTGTTTGCATGGATTTTTATCCTCGCGTCATATGCATCTATTAACCATATATGCATCCATTAACCATATACATAGAGTGCTTAAACACACCTTGCCATGTTGCTAACTTCCTTCTTATGGATAGATTGCACTAAATTGAAGTCTAATTTAGCCATTCGCAGCAAAGAGGGGATCATGTCTTGCTGTTTCTCGTACATGTCCATGAACCACCGTGCCTCCAATCTGTTTAGCCTCCAATGAATCGGCATATCTAATGCATGACTCACGTGGCTCGCTAATATAGCGGGAACTTCGTCGAGGTTTAGATCCTTTAGATGCTTAGAAGTAAAGTTCCTAGCTTCATCTAGTATAGTTTCACCTTCCAATCCATGAAATGAAGCTTCATACAGACCAAGAAGCCCCTTCACATCCTTATTGAGCGATTCGTGGAACATGCCGGTCTTGTTCATATACCTTTGAAACACATCTGTATGTCCAACGGAAGGAACTTTAAGGTAAATTTTGAAGCATCAACGTGATTCCAAAGAAGGAACTTTAAAGAATTCTAAGGTTAAGTAGTGGTGACTACCTTGTGGCACGTTATATCCATGTTGTCTGAGTAGCCGGAATAGCAAGGAAGTGGTGTAGAGATTGTCCAAAAGCTGAGAATCTTCAGAGTTGTCTTTAATGGAGCAGAGAGCATTCTTGATCTCCTTCTTAAAATGGTATCCTAGTCCTAGTCTTTGAACAACATCAATGAACTCGAGCTTGGCCACCCAATTCATCTCCCTGTCGAATAGACCCTTGACCTCTTCTTTCAACCTTTGGACTTGCTCGGTACATTTATCCTCCTAGGCACATGAAAAACTCAGAAAAATGAGATCTTTATTGAAGTTAGTGGGAATGTACGGCGCTCACTTTAATACCAAAAGTTTCATTTAGATTTTTTAAGTGCCATTTAAAAACAAAAGATCACTTCAATGCTAACTCCAGTGTCACTTGCTGGAAATCTGATGTGACAGCATACGTGGCTCACCGGAAGTGCCATGTAGGCATTTAAAATAATTAAAAAAATTCAACTTTCAAAAGTGCCACGTCAACATTTATGCAATGTATGTTGAGAGTATGCCATATTGACCAGGTTTATGGATATCTCCTATATAATTTTGTTGGAGTTGGTCGTATATTTGATGGCGTGGCAGGGGATATATAAAACACACAGAAAAGTACACAGGAAGTACACGTCCATATTTTTAATTCCGGATACCACTTTTCCTTTGTTTCTACGTCGTACTGGGATTTCTGGACTCTTTATCTTATCGAAGTAAAAACTAAATAGGGAAAAGTGCCCACGGGATCCCGAACTTATGCCGTTTTTGTATAAGAAAGCTCTTGAACTTGAAGTACTTCTCCTGTTACGTCCTTACATCACCAATTCCAGCAGAGTGAAGCCGATGTATTCGGAAAAGGGATACGAAAACAGTACCAAATGCGAAGTTTTTCGGTTTTAACCTAGCTAGGCTGGGTTCTGCGCTGAAAAAGAGAGAAAGAATAATCACCGTGTTTTCAACACCGAGTGACTGCAGAAAGCCATAGTCCCACACGTTGGGTTTCCAGTTTGCCGAACGTCTCCCAATCTCTTCATGTTTAATCTTCAAAGCACATGTCAACAGTTGAGCGCCGGAGGAGGAGGAGGAGAATGAGGAACGAGGGTTTCTGTAGACAAAGGGAGAAGGTTGGTCATGGCGGATCGAGGAGGGGAGGAAGCTTGTGATCAAAGCAGGAAGTGCCATCGCGGAACTTGGTGCAAGGCTGTTAGTGTGCTAACCATCTTTTATATTAGTGATGTCATAGGGAAATTGATCATTTACCTTATATTAGTGTGCCTTAATCCCCTATATTCTGTCATAGAATATTAGGTACTAGTCATGGAAAAAGACGGTAGCCCTCGACACGTGAATAGATAAAGCTATTGTGTCATGAAACTCGTGAAAAACCTCAACTGCTCCCAGATATCATTGTCATTAGAATTCCTGTGCATATTTCGACTATATGCTTTTTATTCCTAAAAGAACTCAACAGGATGTGTTGTCAGCTTCCAGACAAGCTGATAAAAAGGTAATTAGCAATAGCAGCCAAAATATAAATAATTCGAAAGGCAAAGCATCATGTAAGGCCTATAACTTTTTTGACAATTTTTTTTTTCAATAAGAGGACAGTAATCTAGTGTCGTAGCACAAGTCTCCTAGAGACCCTTAAATTTATTTATTCTTGTGCGGGAAATGTTCTTCGTTAGCCGGCATGTCGTCGTGTCCGCCATCAAAATGCTTAAACTGCAATTTTTACTAAATTGTGCTTTATTTAATTTAATTACTTAATATTATTGAATTGCGTAATTTATTGGTAATTGATTGTGATTTGTGGTTGATTGGTGATTGATACTTGATTGAGCTAATTGCGATTGATTGATTGATTGATTGGGGGCCGGTACTAAGTGTGGCTTAACACATTCGTACATGTGACGGGAGAGCCAACTTATCTAGGTTGATAGTGATAATTAGTGCCTTGAGCGATGATTGGAGCCATGCCCTAAAGGCTTGTGTAAGAAGCGGTGGGACTAATAGGGACCCTACAATGAGTGACATCCTAATCAAGAATTAGGGTGTAAAGTCGCTGAGTTTTATCTCATTAGTTGTCATAACCCTTTTTACAAGTTCTCAGCACGGATGGATAATCAATAGGATCGAGACTAGTTCAAGGTATATAGTGGAGAAGCACGAGAAGTCTGTCTGGGAATGAGATGAACCACTATGGCTTTAGGTGCCCCATCAGTATTGAGTGAGGTACGCCGGTGAGATTGGGAGCCCCCTAGTCTTTTATATGGACCACTACGAGGATCCTTAGGGTAGTTACGAGTTGTGGAATATCGACCTTGGGTTGGGTGATCCTCCTAGTGGTAGTGTGGTGGACCATATTTCTCCTTTTGATGGTTAGTCCAGTTTCCCCTCCCCACCTCTTTTTGTTGTATATTGCAGGTTGTGCCTTCTCCCTCCTAATTAGGAGACTCCCCGACCCATAATTCTTCATTGTACATGTCATTGGGTTGGACCTGTTGTAAGTACACTTTATGTAAACTTCGGTCTCGATCTAAATCGACTAGTCTTTTATACCCCGAGTTGTCAGGGATTTATTTATCGTTTCCGCTGTATTTATTTATTTTATTGATTGGTCCACAACGAATACTGGGAACTTCGCAAACTCTTCGACTGGTTAGGAACATCTTCGAGGAGTTTTGTGCGCTTGGGTTCGGGGCATGACATCTTGACTGCCTAGAAGAATTCAATTAGAGTGTGTGTAATCCTTTTCAACATAAATTATGCGCGTCAAGGACTATCCTTTTCAACATTCTGTTTACACGATTGAATTGCTAATTGAGGTACATCGAATAAAATACACAATCACCCACCCCCCCCCCCCCCCCCCCCCCCGGTGTTTTAATGTCATTTTAGCTTATATCAGAAGAATGATAACTTGAATGAGAAAGCAAAATATGTCGGTTACCTCTACACGTCCGTATTGATTATTTTCAGTATACCAACCTTGCATGACAAATCAAAGCATGTTCCACGTGAGTTACATCTTCAAGCTACCAAGAGAATCCTTCTTTGTGAAAGGAAGATGAGGAGATGGACTTTGTGCTCATCCAGTGATTGCTTTACATAACTTATTACAATAATATATAGGTCAAAGGGGCCCTTACTCAGGTGTGTGCTTATGCGATTTCTTCTCTTTACTGTAAACGCGTGGGATGTGCTCCAAAAAGTTCCATCAGCTGTAGACAATGACCCGAATAGCGTGACTCCAGCAATAGAAATCCTTAATTTCCCAACTTGTGAACCATGGAACGGGAATTTTCCATAAGTGGTCAAGTAGCAAGTAATATGGCTATCTTTATTGCGTGCACAAGTATAATGTAACCATCACCCTTTTGTTTCCTCATGCACGACATGAGATGAAAAGATAAATTTATACTGGACAAGCCTTCAAGAAGAGTGCTTGGGTAATAGTTATTTCGAGATGGATCACACTTATGGATCTTTCTGTCTTTAGTGTTAGAATTTACTTGGTATAAACCCTTCCGATTAATTTTTTCTTCTTCCTAAAGAGAACTGAGTACCACCTCCGAAGATTTCTGACCTTTCCAAAAAGAGAATGGTTTCATTTCATGGGTGGGTTTAAGAAAGAATTGCCCCTTGAATGGGTTTTTGCATAGTCAAGCAAGCTCCCTCTTCACATATTAGGTAATTTGGGGGCAAAATGAAGATAAGACACATGGAAGATAGCGATCTCACATTGCTTAGAGAACTTTTGAAGCTGGTATCTCATATAAAGTCCACTCTCGTACTTAAACATAGTTTCCTGAAAGCCTTGCGCCACATCGGTTGAGGATTGAAACTTATGAGCTATCCAAACTTTTGCAACAAACAAGAACAAGAAAAAAGAGTTTGCCAATGTGCATATTCTTGTATGGACCAACATCTATTATTTTCAAAGATAAATACAGCGTCATACTTAAAAGCCCCGTCAACTAGTCATTATGATACATCCTACATATCTCAACTAGCTCTCTTTTCCACTATAGACGATCTGGTTTGTGCCAAATGGGTCTTCACCGCTTGTTTGATCCCCCTATTCAATTCTGCCCGAGCTTTGGCCTGAAGAAAGAGTTTCCCAAGCCTACTGGAAAACACTTATGCCGAACTTTCCAATATATAATACAATTTAGAAAAAAAAAATTGAATGAACATGACATGCATGAAGATCTCCGTCACTTGGATAATAAATTGTTAGAAACATTTCGTATCACACTAAGGATTGACATCTAACTACCGGAAAAGAGCAAGAGAGAGATTGGCCGAGGCTCCACGGGGGCCGAGGCGCCACGGGAGAGAAAGAGAGAGATTGGCCGTAGAAGTTCAAGTTGAAGTTATATAATCCTACACTGGATGGAGGCCTCTCAATGTAGACAACTTCATGGATCGACTCGCTGTAAGTGAATCGGTTTGTTCGGATAATCCTAAACTCGAGAAATCGATGTTGATTATTTTCCAATAGAGGGAATATGACAGGAGAGGCAATGAAGATGTTCTCGAAATGATGTGGATTTTAATTTTTCATTTGTTGATGTCTTTTATTTAGACATGCATACAAGTTTATTTTGTTTAATTTCCTTATCTGTAGCATTTCGGACAGTCTTTTGTATCTCAGATGATAGCATTTTATTTTTAATCTTAAATAATTGTTCGGACTTATCCTTCTGATTAATGACATAATTATGAGAGAATTTTCTTTACATCAGCATCTTCGAGTATGTTTTACAAGTTTTGATCGTGTTTATCCTCATTTCAAACTATGAGTTTAGGAAATGATATTATGGATCTATTGTTTTCATAGTTTGATATATAATGTCACAGGCTCAATCTTTGAGAACATGGAGCCGATCACTATTCGTTCATGTCATAGGCCTGTCAAGCAAGTAATATTTTCCCTGCCAAAAGCAACCGGCTCTGGGCATTTAGATCATTCAAAACCAAAACTCCTAGAATTAGTCAAAACCTAAGCAAGAGCCATTTTTCATTTTTATCGTCCCTAAATTTTGATCCTACATGTAATATAGTACTTTAACTTTTAATTTGTACAATGTACTTTTAATTTATACAATGTGGTCCTTAAACTTTGATCTACTATGTTATATTGTCCTTTGTTCAATATGATCCCAAAATCATTGGTAAATGTTCAATGTAGTCCTTAAATTAAATAAAAGTATTTAAAAGTTCAAGGACAACATGTCATATTAGACAAAAGTTTAGGGACATCATTGAACAAATCAAAAGCTCATGGACAACACTGTACATTATATCAAAGTTCATGGACGACCATTTGTATTTCTTTCCCAAAATAGCAAAACATTTTAGTTTAATTTATGTACTCACAGTATTATTCGGTCGTGAAATGATCACATTTATTTGTAAAATATAAATAGGAAGATAATAAGACTAAAACAACGCTCAAGCCAGAAGAGAGGGCTAACTACCAATGGAGGACTTGGATCTTCACCTTTCTGGTTCATCTTTTGATATACTCTCATCAACATCAACATGCCCATCATTGATGGCCCCAAAGTTAAAATCAATTAATTCTTCATTCTATCTGCGACATACATTTATATACAACATCAATTGCACATATAATGGGCAGTTTGGTCTTTGTATTCCCATGTGTAGTCAATGAAGGAGCTACGAGCGATGGGGATAGAGAGGAGAAATTTGTACATAAAATCTTAAACCTATTGCACTTTTGTCAATACAATCTTAAATATTTTAATTAAGCCAATTCAATCCTGAAAATTTTCATTTTTATTGCCAATTGAGTTTCTCTAGCCAATTTTGGTCAACAATACTGATGTGAACACTAACCATCTTATATGGCACAACCAATGCTGACACGAATTAAATTAGAATTTTTCAAATACTTTTTTTAATTTTAATTTTTTTCTTGTCTATTTCCTTTTTTTCCCAACTATGGGACATTAAGTTGCCAACCAGGTTTGTAAAGAAAACAAAGAAAATAAATAAATACATAATTCAAAAATATTTAAATATTTGTAAAAATTGTCCATATCCATGTCAATGTCGAGCATGCCACGTAAAATAATTGATGTCCACATCAACTATTCCTGTCAAAATTGACAGAATAGACTCAATTGACAAAACCTGAAAATGTTTACAACATAATTAGTATAATTAAAAAGTACAAAATTGAATTGACAAAATTGTAATAGTTTAAGACTTTTGGACATTTTTCTCAGGTGGGGAGCGTGATCATTGGAGTGACTTCGTGGAACACAGAAGTCAACAAGGAAGCTTTCATGGCGGCAGGTCTGGATGAGTGCCTTGAGAAGCCATTGACTGTTAAAAAAAAATCAAGTCTCTCGTTGAAACCCTAGAGAAGAATAAGATGCGAGGCATGCTCAGCTTATGACTTAAGGTAAATAATGAGTGATCATGCAAAATAGAGAGCTATAGGGCTCATGGAGTTAGTGAGATTATATAGATCTATGAGTCAGCACGGAAGTACGACTTCTGTAATTGTGCAAGCCACATTCGCTGATTAATTCTCGTGCTTATTAATTATAAGGGAAGTTATGGAAATTGTTCAAGTGTTTATGCTCTGTGCTGCGCGATGAAGATTAGTCGTTGTTATTGGGATTGTCCGAGGAATTACTGCTGGTAAACATATGTTTTTTTTTCTGTGATCATGTAGTTTAAATTTGGTTTTCAATTTTTGATTGATCGGTAGTGAGGTACGTATGTTGAATTTTTTTACAGCAAAACGCCACAAGTTTAGGGACCATACATTTTATAATAGAATAAACGGGATAAGTGTACTAGACGTTATAAAACTTATCGAAAAAGTGTCATTTAAGTCCTCGAATCCTAAAAGATATAATCAAGTTCTTATTATCAAATTGGTACAATCAAGTCCATCCATTAATTCCATAGTAAACTGAAAGAAAGATGGATGAATGGAGACCAAAACCCTAATGAGGAGGTAGCTCAAAAGGTCATGTTATAGTCATTCATTATTATGACAGGTAACACGGATAGAAGAATGGATGCAGAAAATAAACAAACCTCAATTCCTTTTGACTTGGTGGCTGTCCTTCTCTGGAATATATGGAAAGGCAGGAACGGATGGTTTTTCGGGGCCAAAGAACAGATCCTGCACAGACTTTGGTCTTAGCGAGGGTTGAACTGGATAATCATCATAGATGGTCAAAAGGAAAAAGAAAAGTATCGAAGATCCAAGAGAACTTATCTGAGTGATGGTCGCCTCCTCCCCCGGGTGTCTTAAAGTTTAATGTAGATGGATCTTATGACCCAGAATCTAGAGATGGTGCTGTGGCGTCAGTAGGAAGAGATGAAAAAGGTGTGCTTTGTGAAGGTTTTGCTCGTGCTACCAAGGTGTCTTTGGCTAGCCAAGCGGAAGCCGCAACCATCAACGAAACCCTAGCGTACTTGCGGGGAAGAGAAGAGGAGTCTATAATTCTGGAGACAGATCACTTTGATCTGTCTTTGGAGATAAGCAATGGAACAGATCATATACGGTGGAAAGCTAAGGCTCTTATCACAGAGGCCCAAGCCCAGGCGCGAAGGTTTCCAAACCTAAAAATCGTTTGTTGTTCTAGAGCCCGTAATCGAGTAGCAGACTGGGTAGTTAAAGCCCAGAGAAAGAAACAGCTACCAAGGAATTGGTTGTCGTGTCCTCCCAAATGTTTATGGGAGCTTTTATGTTCTGAAGCATGTGACTTTGCTTGTAGTACTCTTAATCGATGAAATACATGAAGGAATCACTTTGACCAAAAAAAAAAAAAAAACTGGCAAGTGTCATAAATTATTCCCGTTCACATTGAGTTTTTGCTTCTGCATAGCACATCATAGATGAGGTAACGCCAAAGCTTCCTTTTTCATTTTATCTTAAAAGTTTCTGCTGCAAAATTTCAATAGAAACTAACCAGATATAAGAAGAAAATAGACAGTATGTGCCACATTAAAAAAGCTTATCCAAAGGGGTCATCTGAAAGAAGCAACATTATACAGTATGTGCCACATATACAAATATCTTTCATACATAGTTACCAAATAATTAAATCAAGAATTTCATTTGCTAGCAATAACAATGACAAGTAAGTAAATTTCCATCATCATGGAAAACAATGACAAGTAAGTAAATCTCCATCATCATGGAAACAATCCCAATTCATTTCGAGCAACACTTTCTCTTTCTTTATTCATTTCATTTTCCATTTTCTACATAGAATTATTTGTGTGTATTTTTTTTATGTAAAACTTATATCTGGAATTTCTTTTTTTTTTTATTTCTTGCAAGTCCAAGAAATATGTCACGACCAATATGTAGTTACAAAATACAAACATTTTCTTATATACAATAACTCGGTAGTGATAACTCAAAATGACACGCTATAACAGTTATGGAACATTTAAAGTAAGGAATAACCATTAATTCAAGATTGCTTAATTACCTATGTTGCACGCCCCATGGTTTCCCAATTTACAAATTGATAATGGCTAATAGAAATTATTGCCTTCTATAGTGAGATCAATGAATGATCTACAAAAACCTCAGAAAGCCCAGGAGCCGAGCATGTATCACTGCACTGCACATGCTTAAAGCTTGTAGCATCCACAACATCCTTCAGAAGATCCAAAAGATGAAGAGCTTCAGCATATCTTTCCTCTTCCTCCTCATCTTAATTAGCTTTGGTATACCAGAACCGCTCAAAAAAGATTGTTTTTGTTTTTCTCTTTGCCAGAACTCTTGAACTTCGCTCGAATAGATCCGACTGCAACTCGGAATATCATGAAGCTTGACTTGTTGTGTTCCTTTCTTTTCTTGTGTTGCAGGGAATGAGTTGAAGACGGTGGGAGCAAAATCATGTACACGACCGGTTGGTCCTGTACCGCAGCTGTGCACCTTGACACTGTGCAGGTCTCTGTGCCCTCAGAAGTACGGCCATCATGCCAGGGGACACTGCAAAAATATAGCATTCTGTATATGCAAATTCCTTTGTTAATTTCGTCCTGAATCGTCACTATTTTGCCTGTAATAATGTGGATTTCGCCCTACTATCCATTTGCTTCTCTGTGTCGTTATCAACGAGAGAATCTTATGCATACTCCCGGCCTTATCAGTGATTCCGTGTCACGTTACAATTTGCATTTGGTGAGGCAAAAGAAAATAGGGGATTAAGGATGTCAAAGAGCACCCTCAAATCCCTATTACGACCAAGTTGCCTCTGTGTAGAAGTTTTCACTGTTTGATGGTTGACCCACACAGGTCATACTCATCACCAAGAACACAATTATAATACTTTCAGTACAAACTCTAGATTTTGATGAAATAGGACATATGTTTGTGATGTTAATTAACGAGCTTTACATTACTTGTCGGGTTCCAAATGCTATTTTTATGTGGTATTTGTCCACCTATCAATATTAAGTTTTCGGTTAGTCTTTATAACATGTTAGTAAAATTAGTATCATCCCTTAAAGTATCCTCCACTTATCCGCTGAACTTATTGCATCATACCAGAATCACAACAGCCTCCCATCCCAAAGGACTTGAGTATCATCTGTGATGTCATTTTTGTATAGGTTCTTAACCGATTCAAAGTGTCCCTTGAAATTCGAGCCCGTCACCCATGGAAAGAACGATTAAAACAATAATGCCGATGGACAATTCAGAACGGACTTGACCAGAATTACTCTAGATCTGGAATATATATACCCCAATTCATTCTAATTTCCAGATGAACTCTCAAAGAGTAAACCTGAAGCACCTGGGTCCCCGATCAGATGCTAAACGAATAGCACAAGCTTTTTCAAGATGATTTCATGCGTATTCTACATTTTCCATACAAGAACGTCTTCACTCCATATTTATGCTCCAAGGCCGTGTAATCTATGAAGTCTTTGTAAGTGATGGTTAATGAAGCACAATCAACCCATCAACCGTACGCTGTGCAACTTCCCATTACGGTGGAGGTGTCACAAAGAACAATCAGAGAAATGGACCAACAATTCCAGATGACAGCACCCGAGTGCTTTGACAGTCAGTTTTAGTGATTGGGTCACAAGTGGAGACGTAACATGTAATTGATACAGGTCATCAGAGCTAACATCTTATGACAATATTCAAGCATGTGAAAGCTAAGACCTTTCAACCCCCAGCATGCTGATATTCAATTCTGTCAAGAACTCAAAATTTTCCAATCCCACACTTGCTGCCGACTTTGTATGACAAAACCTGGATTCACTAATCATCACTGCCCCGTCATGTTTCAGTTCATACGATCAAATTATAACTAACAGATAAATGCCAGCATGGATCTGCAGTGTTGCAGGCAACCTTCCAAATAGCAAGGAGCTCATGTGTGCAATCTTTAAAAATGTCATGCTCAGCACTTTCCAAAATGCCAACAATGGGAGTCGTGTGCTATGTAGCCATTGACTGCTAGCATCATCCATTCACCAGTGAATCTTAAAACAATTGTTGTCTTCGTTTTTCATTTCTTCAAATAATTGATGCCACGACCTGCAAGAATCTGATTATTTAAGTGCCAAGCAATGCCAATAACCACACACAAAGGCAAGAAGACTGGCTGGAAGGATGAAGGCAAGATTCTCTGCAGGATTGGTAGGGAATGTGAATTCAGATGCACCGAGTAGGGCCACTTCTGCCTTGAGCTCTAAGGTATGGACAAAATGTTATTATCAAAAAAAAATCTAATTGTTTTCACAGATGTCTGAACCTTCAAGCCATCTGAGACAAGAAGAGGTCACTTAAGCATTTAACTGTTTTGACAATTGGACCTTGAGAAGATCCTATTTTCTTCCAATGATTCCTATGAAAGGAAGTCCAAAATGCAGACCCTGATGCACCTGACAACTGCCGAAACTTGCACTTGGCCAGTATTGATTGCCCAAGTGTAGAGAAGTGTGTACTGCCACCCAGGCTCAAATTTTGCTAAAATTGAGAGAAGCGAGTCTATTTCTGCCTAAGCTCAAAGTTCACTCATTGCAAACAATTAATGAAGAGAGCGAAGGATCAGAGGCTCCAGTTATCAGCATTTTATCTTTCTTAACTTGCATCAAATAGTCCAAAGCTTGCTCCGTGATGATCTCCCCAGGAATCAGTAGAGGAATCCCTGGTGGATATGGACATATCAACTCTCCACAGATTTTTCCAGGACACTCTTCAATGCTTGATTTCCTTTTGCTCGAAAAGAATGCGTCTCTAGGACTCATTGCCATCTCTATGTCAACAAAGGGACCCAAATCTACATTATTCACTGTACCTGTAATGCTATTGGAAGCTGATGCTACAGACAGATGGTTTATTCCAGAGACCAGCCTCTGAATATGCTCTTTGTGGGTTCCAAGATTTAGAGCAAAAGTAATATATCGGGACCCAACAAGTTCGCAGACGATCCCATGATCCCTATCTAGAATCTCATCTGCTTCATAACCGGACAGACCCAGCTGCCAGAAACCAACTGTAAGGCGCAGAGGATCCATGGTGCTACAGTTTGGGAAGCTTGAAGAGTCAAGTAGAGTAACACCTGGCACTTCTTCCATCAATTCCTTTGTCATAACTGACAAATGAATTGATCTGCTAAACATGGCTCCTGGGTTTTCACTCAACTGAGCTCTAGCAGCATCCAAGGATGCCAAAAGCAAATAACTAGGACTGGTGCTCATGAGTGTTTGAAGACATTTACATATTCTATCTCTATCTACGATATTCCCTGACATGTGCAGCATGGATGACTGAGTCAAGGAGCATAAAACTTTGTGTGTAGACTGAACGGCAATATCGGCTCCTTGCTGGAGGGCTGAAGCCGGCAGGTGACTATGAAATCCAAGATGTGCGCCATGAGCCTCATCAACAATCAGCGGAATTCCATGAGAGTGACTCAGCCGGGAAAGCTCGTATATGTTACTGCATACACCGTGGTAAGTAGGGGAAGTGACAAAAATTGCTGCAGCTTTTCTACCTTCATTTTTTAAATCACTCAATGCTTTCTCTACCTGCAAGAAGAAGCATTTTAAATTACTTAAAGAAATGCCAGAGCAATGTAAAACTTCTGTGTCCTGCAATTTTGCATGCAAATTGACAAATTCCTCTTATGGTTGCTGATGGAAGTCCATTTATATTTTCCTGTGAATAGCCTGCTTCAAGTTGACAAGAGAAATGACAATGGAGAAACAATACAGACTAAATCATGATAAGAATGTACAGTAAGCATAATCTGTCTGAACTTTGCTTGCCTGCACAACATCGATGCTGCCGGCAATGCCCCACTCAGCATTATATTCAGGCATGATGTATTTTGGTACAACACCAGACAACACCATGGCAGAGGTTGCTGACATATGAGAATTTCGAGGAAGAATGAGAGTGTCGCCAGGGGAACAAGTAGCCATAATTGCAGCATGGATACCGCACGTAGTACCCCCAACGAGAAACCACGTTTCTGATGATCCAAACAGCTCGGCTGCTTGCTTCTGTGCATCCAAGATGGGGCCCTCTGGAGAGAAGAGGTTGTCCAGCTCAGGAAGCTCAGGCAAATCATGACGAAAAGGGCCAATGCCGATAAGCCCAGCCAACGAAGATGGAGCGGCATGACCTCTGTTATGTCCAGGAAAATGAAAGCTTGCAACCTTCCGTTTGGCTGCAGCCTTTAGCGCACTAACGAGAGGAGGGGGAGGGGTATCACCGTTTCCCTCAACCCTTGAAGAGCTCAAAACAAGGGGATCATCTGTAGCAAGATTATCCACAACGCCGATGCTGACTTTGGTTTTCTTGGGCTCTACTCCACTTCTTTCCTGTAATTTGTGTTGAAAAGGATCAACTTGATGCAGATTGTTGCCAATTTGGCACCTATTCAACAACGAAGAGGCAACATCGGCCGTATGAACTCCAAGTAATGTGAAAACCCAATGAGTGGGAGGAAAAGGGGAATGGAGACCTAGGAATGCAGTGAACAAGGTCGTATATAATATGTCCTACCGTCATTCAAGAACCCAGGTTCTCACATTTTTCTCATAGGAACCATGTTAATATCGCTGAGAATCATAAGGTTTCGATCGAAAAGCAAGTCAGATGTAGACAATCCTAACAATCTTCAAGCTTATAATTTTACTGAAAAAACAAAATCCGTGACAAGACTCTGCTCCATACACTACTGGGCCTAGTTGACATGGCAATGTAAGCAAGAACCCAATCAGTTGCAGGACAATTCAGGACACGCGAGACGATTGTGAGAAAAGAGAAGCAGGAAAAGCGCACGTAATAAGCGAGGCAGACGCGGAGAGAAGGGGGTGGGGGAATTCATACAAACACTTACTGTGCGAGTGGGGAAGAAGAGCGGCCAGGGGAGAAGCCGTGCTCGGAGGGGCGCTGCCGGGGACCGCAAGACACACGAGACGCTGGTCTGCCATTGCTGAGGACGGAAGTCGATGAACAAGAGAATGGCGGCGCCGTGCCTTGAGCATGGAGCGAGGCGGAGGAGAGGGGCTTTAGTGATGCAAACGCCATGAGAGGAGAGGTTCTTCGTCGCTTCTGCTTCGGTCGAGCTTCTTTTTCACTTCGGGAAAATGGCCTGAAACTTTGCCACTATATCCATATCTGAAATCGGTAGTTTATTCGATCTATTTAAAAAAAAATTAACTCAATGCATAATGTAATTTTATAATTTGTAATTTATTCAATATGATTCTTGAACTTTATGTATATGTTCAATCTAGTCATTATACTAAATAACCCAGAGATTAAATTAAATCTAGAGAAATAATAATTTAGGGACCAGCTTTAACATTTACTAAAAATTCAGGAATCACACTGAAAGAGTACATGCTTAATTTAGTCATTATACTAAATAATTCAGATTAGATCTAGGGAAGTAATAATTCAGGGACTAGATCAAATATTTACTAAAAGTTGATGAATAATATCAAATAAATTAAAATTTTAATAATCGTATTACGTATTATGGCAAATTCAAGAAACAGTTATGCAATTACGAGCACAAAGATGTATGCTTTTCGCCATCCACGTACCCGACCAGTTGCGGTAATCCGTTGCATTGATAAGGCGAGAGAAGGGATGATTAAGGCCCTTATAAGCCCGAATTACAGGAACATTAAACTAGTTAATCCTCAATCACTACACAGTTGTCTCAGCGCAGATAATTTTACTCTCATTGACAGATGATCCAGAAAAGCTACTCGTGACACCAACCAAAACACACCTTAAGTACCTCTAATGCAAACGGAAGAGTTTGGATGATATAGACAGCAATTTCTAAGTAGGTGAATGTGATGATTCCAAAGACTCATGCTAAGTTCCACTTGGCAATGTAATCTTTTTATACGATAAGAGCAATCTGGAAACGGTATCCTTCATGATTTTGGGCGTCGACCCTTTTGATGAATGTGGCCAATCCTATCAAAAGAAGGCAGTTTTCTCGTCCCACCGCAACCGATTAATTATTGGGGTGATCTCATGACGATGCGTCTCCGTAGAGTCTAGACCAAATCGACAACTCTCGAAGCTTACTAACAAAGAACCTGACTATGACTTTTCTTGATTCACATGACAAACAACCACTGAATAATCTGGGTCACTGACACACACGTTCATCTATATGAGCTCTCAAAGCACTAATTAAAGCAGCTACCCAAGAAAGAAAAAGAAAAGACACCAAACAGCAAGTACAACATTTTTTAAGATAATTGCAGCCTCGTAATGCTTTCAACAATATGACTAAGAATGTTTCCATGCTCTATCAAAGATCAGCAAACACAAGTGAGAATTAACAAAGAGCAATTAACTGATCACAAGTGGAGAGATGGACTAACAGGTCATCCCATTAGCAAATCTACTGATTGGGTGTTAAAGACGAAACTATAGCACAACATGTATCCTTCTTAACATCTCGAGCTTGCCATTGTTGGAATCGCCTTTAACTGAAGATGGCAAGGAATGAGGAGCTTCTGCATTAAAATGCTTCTATGTCTCTTTTTACTCCAAGTATTTTGCTTATTGGGTCGATAGAGGAGACACAGGAGTATCCGACCTGGCCTATTATAATGTCTTGAAACAATCCCTGAGGATGTGAAAATTAACCGTCTTCTCAACCACCGGCAGTTGAAGTTCACTTCGAAGAACTCAAAATTGTTCAATTACAGTACTCGTGGACTTTGCAAACGAGAACCAAACTTCATAAAGCATCTCCATTCAGATCATGTTTTAGTACATAAGATTAATGATAACCAACAGGCAACTGAATGTACGAACTTATAAACATCACACAGACTACTCATCCATACTTTAAGTGGTCCAAAGTCCCTCTTATTCCGGATTAGCAAATGTTGAAGCATCAGATTTCATCCAGCACCATCTCCTCATTCCGTAAGTCAAACCCATTAACCATAAAAATGCTGGCATATTTCTCCTCATGATATAACATTCCATCACCAGCCAAGCATTGGCAGAGAGTGGCATAACCTTATTCTTGTGCACCCAAATTTTGACGAGACCATTTGTGCAATCTCCAGAGATTTGACAGTCCAGCACTTTCCCAGAAGTACTTTTAATGGCTATTACCAGATTATACTTATAAACCAGTTATTTGGCCGAACTGCAACTCGGAGGGCTACTGTGCAACTGAAGGATACAGCATAAAGTGATTGCTCCAGCAATAAATTACTCAGTGACTACTCCATACTGCCAGATTGATTTGATTCAGTGCCTTTCGAATGCATCCCATCTCTCACCGCCACCGAGTTTCTTCCCAGTGCTTGAGCAAACATTCTCTTTGCAGCTCCTAGATGCTCTTTCTTCAAGTATTCCTTGTTGGCAACGTTTTCACCTCTCCCACTCCGAGGTGAGGGGACATTTGCATATTTCTGTACGGATTCTTTAGGCACCTTTCCCCCAGCAAGAATTGCATGGATGTTATGGTTCTCACCCTTTGCCTTTTCAGACATTTTTAGGTCTGGTCCCTGAGTATAATTAGTCTCTCCATTAGCTTCTATGCTAGAAGTGGAGTGGAACTTATCATTTTCTGGCACCTCAAATCCATCAGTGCCTACTTCATACCCTTCACTATTCTTGACAGCATCATGGTTGTTGGCACCCATTTTTTGGCCAAGGGCATGTGCAATCATACGACGGGCCACTACAGGAACATTCCGTGGTCGCTGCATCACAGGTTCTCTCATCTCCTCCGCATCAAAGGCAAAAATTCGCTCACGAGCAGCAAGATAAGCAGCTTCTCTCTCCTTGAATGTATGTTGAGAAGATGGGACATTTGTTATCAATACTATAAAAGGAAAAGAAGAAATCGTCATTTGGCATTGCCATCAGGCATGATGTAAAAAAAGGAAGCAAGC
The DNA here is from genome assembly GCA_030064385.1 of Melaleuca quinquenervia. Lineage (NCBI taxonomy): Eukaryota > Viridiplantae > Streptophyta > Magnoliopsida > Myrtales > Myrtaceae > Melaleuca > Melaleuca quinquenervia. Next base: position 9,947,272 of record CM057720.1, read on the forward strand.
AATGAACTTTCAATTGTGTCTGTTCTAGAATCTCCATTTTGTACCTTATTGCAACATCTAAATTCTCTGTTTTCTAGGAAACAAAAAAGTACAACATTAATCCACGGGACTACCCCCTCATTTAATTTAATTTGAAATGGCACTCTTGTGGTTCATCAAAGAAAAAATGTGGAATGAGTTGCAAAGAGTGCTTTGTCGCAATTCCAAATTTTCATGAAAAAATGAGATAGCAGATGAGAGATCTTCTGGTTTCATGAAAACTCTACTTCAAGGCTAACGAGGGTAAAAGCAGAGTGACCAACTCCCATTATAGGGGCATGATAACTCACATCATTACCCTCACTAAAACTTACGACCACTCCCTTTCATTCTCCTCAGTCAAATACTAGTGTCCTTTCATTATGAGGTCACGTCTCATTGCATAACACTTGAGCATAATCTGAGCGCAAATATCCAAAGTTCCATACCAGTTGGTGCATCTTTTCTCCTCAGTATCTGGTACGATGATGGCAGAGGTTGAGGTTCATCACACTGCCATAAGATATCACTAACAAGAATAGAAGGTCTGCCATCAAAAAGGACACATTATCCTGCGTGAGATCATAAGCATTGGAATAATGTAAGAACTCATAATTTATATCCACAATGCCAAGTCTGAACCATAGTGCAATCTTTCCACATACATTGATGTTTCAGGGCAACGCTCCAAGATCAAATGCCGATCATCTCCTTCACCCACTGATTCATGGGCAAACCTAATCAAGTAATAGTTGGTAAAAGACAACAAGACAGGCAAATGACTCATGAAATAAAGAGACAGTCACTCATGTTTTCAAGTAATTGACACCAAGTTGTAACAGAGAAAAAAATTTGATGCCAAAAAGTGAATCCAGACTGATACCCAAATATATCAGCCAGCCGATGAAGAAGAAGACGGTTGTAGGGGTTCATGGGTTCCAATTCCAGAATCTCATCTCCACTGCAATAACAGTAACATAAGAAGTTTTTCCCACAATCCATACAAAAGGACTGCACATAAAGATTCATATTACAAAAGGATTTCAGCATCAAGAAATGGACCTTCCATACCATCATCTTGATACCATAGATAGCAATTATGGATAGGAGTTCCCAACATATGACAAGAGACAGAAAAATATGATCTAGCGATGAGGAGAACGTGCTCTTGAAGGCGCAGTGAACACGTCGTAGAAAGTATTATGGCCTAGATGTATTCATGGCAAATACTACTGTGATTGTACATCCAATACAGCTTAAATATAATAAAAATTTTCTATTTCCCCAAGCCGGTGATTTAAGAAGGGCATTCATCAAGCAGGATCAAATATAAAAGCTGGCGAAAGACTACATTCTTACGTCCATTCATCCCATTCGTCTCATCAACTTGGAGATGGTGAAAGCCCAGAAAAACCTGATTGCCCGGTTGGTTTTGTCGACTCTAGTTTGATAAAGTCTATAAGTATATTTCACACTCAAAATACTCAGGAAATGTCCGACAAAGAAAAGATGAAGGGGGGAAGGTGGCTCAAAAAGTTAAAACCATTAATGATGGAAGCATACTTATAAATAAGCACCATTACACAGAAACGACTACTCTTGTTAAAACTATGCCCATGAAGTGCCACATAACTGAACTTGGTTAATTCATAGCAGAATCAGCTTACTCGTGTGCCAAGAGATATTCACTTAATCCTATAGAATATTTGTGGCATTGGCTAAAGATTGGACCCTCGAAGTTAGAAGTAAAATCCTATTAAATACATATCAGGTAAATCTCAAATCGACCCACCCTCGAGAATTCACTATTTAGTCAGGAAATGAGAAAGCTCAGACTCCACCATCTATTTCTTGTTTCAATATCTTTCATGAAACAGGAAATTCCATGTGAGCAGAAGCATTATAAAGGGGATATACCACTAGAATTGCCATATCCTTCACTAAGAATACATTGGTTCATGACAGAAAATTACCTACTTTGTCAAATCGCTAACTTGCACCTTCCATATAATGGACTCATGAATGTTCTCTTTAACAGGGTGGCCTTATCTTTTCCTTTAACTAACCAATCATCCCCAGGGCTGCCACACAACCTAAAAGTTTCTTAACTAAGGCTACAGAAAACGTCACTGACCAGTATTAACAATTGCTGAGGTGTGTAATCTACTTGCAAGTTCAGGATGGGAAAACATTGCAAGCAAAGCATAGATTGGGGGACCAATCAGTGCTCCTACTGTGATTCATTGTCACCCCTAGCCGCAGAAACAACAATAAGAGTGTATGTGTGGTAGCCTTCGTTTGGTAAATTCTTAAGTGGAGAATTTGCTGTGAATCAGCAGTCTTCATTTCCATAAACAAGTTGAAGTCTCCTAGACTTAACCTAAAGTGGGTTAGTTATTGAAAGCAACTGCTGCAAGGGATTGATGGTTTTTCTTAGTGCGGTTGGTTCTAAAGAACCTCGATGAAAGTTTCAACCTCCTCCACAGCAATATATGGCTCCTCAAAATATACCTACACTTTTAACTTGCCAAAGCTCACGTACCCTTTCTTCTCGTATCTATGACAACTCCTTGCAAAAGTTGGCTAAACGTTACTTATTCTGGGTTCCTGTTCTGTACTCCAATGACGAGTCCGGAGATATGTTTCTCTCCTCTTCAACTTACCACTCCAGTATATCAGACAAAAGGGAATTTTTTATCGACAAAGATATGCGCGAGTACTCACCAATCTGACTCTGACTTCACGACGCGCAAAAGCAGCAACGTGAAGTTTGCACTCGCAATCAATCGAAGGACTCAGGAGTCAGAATCGCGAGATACCTGGAGTCATCCTGAAGGAAATTCACCAGAGCCTCCTCCACAGAGAGAACAAGATGCTTGCAGGGAAGGTTGTCCTTCACCAGGAAAGCCAATTCCTCCACCTGTCACGACCCGTCGAATCATCGAAACTTCAAAGCTCAAACCCCTCTCTTCGGGAAGTAGAGAAGTCTAAAAAAAAAAAGTTCGGAAATTCGAGCGCATGATTGCCTGCTCGAGCGAGTTGTCCACAACCCAGTTCGAGCAACGATTGACAATCCACAATCGCGATCACACTCGAACAAAAGGAAATCAAACCAAACTGACCCAAAAGGATTAAACAGAGGATCAAACGAGAGGACCCAACATGAGAGAGAGAGGGGAATCTCACCATAGCGAATTGGTTGATGCTCATCGTGAAGAAGACGAACCGAAAACCCGAAACTTCTGAAAGCAACCAAGAGAAACAGAGACAGAGACAGAGACAGAGGAAGGCACCGGAATGAAGATGGAAGGTGGCGCAGCGTGGTTCTTCCTATATGAACTCGGCCGGACTTCCAGTTTTCTGCCCGAGCGCACCTTCCTCCGGCGTTGGTTCTTCATTTTTTTTCTTCTTCTTTTTTCTTTTTCCTTTTTCCTTTTTCCCATTTGGCATTTCAAATTATGGAAAAGTTTATTTCTTTCCCTTTTTCGTTTTTTTTTTCCTTTTGTTCTTTTGGAAAAGCGATGGATAGTGGAATATTAGATCTTTTATAAAATATTCAAGAGAATTAACATCACTATTATTGATGACTCAATTGTCTCTTTGCAGAAAACTCAATTGAGTGCAGTCTAAATTGAAACAAAAGTGAATTTCAAATTTCTATAGGTCATTAATAACCAAAATAAACCCGCGACATTTTATTGCTACTACAAATTCAAAAAAATGTGAAAAAAAAACTAATGATGATCTAATGCAACCGCGACAAATTATAGTATGTGACTCCCTTCACAAAAGCAACAAACTAGATCTTTGTTAGAAGTTTTCTTAAAAAAGTATTTGTATTTATTTTAGGCAAAGAAGAAAAGTTTTTTTTGGTCAATGCTTATTTAGACATCAACTGTGCGATTCCAATGCAAAGAAAGGATTGCGAAATTAATCTTGAGATAGATGTGGACTTTTTTGCGAGGTTAAAGATGCATTGGTACTAGCCACCACTAGCTATAAACGGATGAAACATGTACAAAATAACAGCGGACTGGACTTATTACTATAGAGGATAGTATTCTTATTTTCACCTTGAAAAAAGATTGTGTATATTTAAATCATTGTGTTAAACTTGTGACTAGGCTGTGCAGTTATTTTATGTTTTAAAAATCTTATCAGATTTATCACAATAATAATTAGTTGTGTATTTTCATTTTTTTTTCTATATTGGCCATTTTTTGTATTACCTCAATGATTTTATGATTTTCTTCTGAAAATATGACACCAGCTACGTAAATATAATCTGATATGTATGACTTTTGTACTTTTGATACATGAAAATCCTAAGACTATTAGAGAAAATAAAGTGAACCCCTTGTTTTGTAATTTCTATATAGCAAATATTATTTTCTTTAGAGAGCAACTCAAATGTTGGTTCATTAAATGGTTTGAAGCCTTTCAAAAAGCTAATCCAAACACATTCCTGCATGTTCGTTTTGGATCAGAAAAACAAGAAAAACATGTTTCTTTTCTTTTGTAAAAATTATTCAATTTACGAAATATTATGAAAAACCTACAGTTTAATTTGCATGCTAATGTATGTATAGAGAAAGATTTTAGCTGTTTCAGGTTGGATAAAAATAGAAATCCATGCCCCATAAAATCCGAAAATAAAAAATAAGAGACTAAAACAGGAAAGTGATTCTAAAATTAAGTGTGCAAATTCACTTTGCTTTCTCTACTCACAACTCACCTCCAGAAACTGTGTACAGGGAATCCAAAATATTAACTCTGCTGTCCAAGATCACCTAAGCTAGAGTAAGATGTTTCAAGCACGAACACATCACTTAACATTCCAACTTGAACCGTGTTCATCAAAGGGAGAGGACAAAGAAAGAACATGAAAGAACTCTAATTTGATCTTGCATCGACTCTCGAAATGAAGAGAGGAGTATCCCTCCACTCACACATCCTATGCATTTTCTAGGACTCAGTTGCATTTACACAAGAACAAATGAAGGAAATCATGCATAGTATCCGTTTGGGTCGGCAGGAGAAGAAGGCGGCGTTTTGTCAAGCTTGGGGCTCTTCCAAGGATATGACGGTCTCGAAAGCTCCCACCAGTGCCTTCACCTTGTTCTTCCTCTTCTCCATGAGCTTGCTTGAGGTCTCGGCGATCACGTCATTGTAAGCTGGGGAATCCTTCTTCGAGTTCCCATGAGTTGGTTTCTGGCTCTTTGAAGGTGTAATGGTGTTGATCGTCAATGGCTTTTCTCGTTCCATCAATGTGCCCTCCACTGGCGCATCTTTCTTTTCATCATTTGATGATACGTTGTTCTGGTTTTGTTCTTCACCAGATTGATCTGGATTCTCAATTGTTGCCTCTGCTTCTCCAGTTTCCACTGTGACAGTGTCAGTCTTTTCGAAGGCATGATCTTCAATTTTAACTTCTGGCGGAACTACTTCTTTTGAGATCTCCTCTAGTATAATGTTGGGGTGATCAGTCAAAATTTGATCTTTATCTTCTCCAATTTTGTCACCAAGAAGGGTTTCAATAGCTTCTGGTTCTGCTAATTTGTTCTTGGTATCTTCTGATTCTCTCTGGGAAAATTCAGTGGAATCATGAATTTGGTCCACCGTGGAAATTATACGAGCCTGATCAACCAGAGTCTGTTGATCTTCCACAAGTTCGTCACCTGTCAGGATCATATCATCATGTTCATCAACGATATCTTCAGGTTTCTGCAAATCTGGAACAACTTCTACCCCATGATGACTCTCAACCTTCACGATGACAACCTCTTCCACGTCTTTCACCTCTGGTTTGTTGTTGTCTAAGTTACCTGATTCAGCAACCAGTGTCTCCACAATTACGTTGGGATTGCTCTGAGCTTTGGTCGACCGACTGGTCTCCTCCTTGATGGTTAAAGGAGTTGAATTTGAGCTCTTCCTTGTGGTCTTATTACCAGATATAGCTAAAGCCTGAGACTTGACATGACCAGCTTTAGGTGTTTTTATTGTCCTATCCAAAACTGGCCTTGGTGAAACAGAGGATTGGGAAGAGAAGGACGAAGATCTAATTGTTAGGGACCTCTCTCTTGGACCTGGTGAAGTGAAGATCTTCTGCATCTGAGCAGACGAATGAGACTTGTCAAAAGAGTTTCTTCTGGTGAGATTATTAGGCTTCTGAGCAGAGGCTCCAGGCGAAAATGAGACATGTTTCTTCATCACGGGCTTTGGTGATTCAACCCTTGAGCTCAAAGTCGGTTTTAGATAATTCGGGACTTGCTTATCTGATGCTGTGAGAGTGACATTGGTGGTCGGAGAAGATAATAAGGTGGATTGCTTTAAAGTAGTACCAGGTCGTTTGGTTTGGGCAGTGCTGGTTTGACGATGATCCGAAGGGAACGTGACCTTCTTTTGCTTCACCAGAGAAGCGCTCTCTTTCTGTTTTGTTGCCATGTCGCTCGTATTGTCAGGACTAAGGAGGAAGTTCAGTACAAGCTGCAATGTACAGGACAAAGTTAACGGGTTCACAGATTGCAGATAACATGGAGATCATTCACATAAGACTGTGTTCGGTCGCTTTTATCTATCCTATCTTGCACTTGCGCCCATCAGTGAATAGGATAAAGGCAGATATGACCTCATAAGGCAGGCTAGTAGTCTTAAAAACTCCGGAGGACTTTTCACTGTATAAATCTATTCTATAAAATCTGATTGTTAAGACGAACCAACCAAATACATAGCCATAGACCCTTTGGAAATTTACATGTTTTCATCCAGTAAAACCAGCAGCAATGGAGCAAATTTATCTATAACAGCCTGACAATTCTTTCCTGACTTTTACTACACAATAGGTAATCTTTTCATTCTGATTTTCGTCTAGGACATCCTATATGACTTCATTGCATTTGGCTTAATGTTATATCCTGGATTTGATTGTCGATAACCGCACAGAGATACAGTTTTCGCAAATGGCTGCCAATGATTTCCTACATGAATAGGATCCTGATAAATATGCTAGAGGCCAAAAGAGGCTATCTGCACATTACCTGCATGCTACAAATTGTTTGAATCTGGATTTCAAGATGATGACTCGCCACATCTCAAATATGCAGACTATTACCCGGGCAATTTCTCTCCACGATATCGCTATGATTATGACCCCGCTAAAGGTCTAGGAAAAGGAATATGGTTAGGTCCTCGCTGGCGCAAGAGAACAAGCAATGTATCAAGAAAGTCGTGGTTTGTGGAGCCATGCAGATACTCCAGCGAGAAAGTAATGATCGAATTGGAAGCGATCTGCCAACTAAAAGATTCTGATCCTAGAGTTGAGGAACAATGAAGATCCAACACACATTCTTCATGTATTCATGTTCTTGGAACCTATGAATACATGACATCCAACGAGAGAGAGAGAGAGAGAGAGAGATGGTAACGTACCTTGATCAATAAAACTTCATGTGGAGGAGTGAATAGGAAGGGACAAAGGGGGAGAGCAAAGAAAACAAAGACTGGATATAAGGAAGGGTCAGCTAATTAACTGAAGGAATTGGAGGAGAGAGACGAAGAGACAGGCAGGGTGGTGGTTTTGGGTTGATGAGAGGAGAGCGAATCACGCTTTGAGCTCAAAAGGGGTGGTGGAGGTGGAGGAGGAGGGGGAGGCCATGTCATCGCAAGCCAAACGAAACCATCGAACAACGAATAAAAACCAAACCTCTCGCTCGAGAAAGAGGTGCGTAGGAGCAATTGTTTGACCTTTTCAAATGCCAAGAACCCCACCAAAAAAACAATAATGAAGTTAAAAATTAAGGCAGAAGAAGAAGAAGAACAGAGAAAGAGAGATAAAATTCTCTCATAGGAGTTAACGGGACTCCTCTACATCTCAGCTAAATGAAAAAGTCTTGTTCGATGTGGAATATTTCCAAGAATGGAAGAATCTGATGGCATGCATTCACAACCCTCCAACAATCACACAGAGAGAGAGAGAGAGAGAGAGAGAGAGAGGGTCCAACGTACTCTGGTGGATTCTAATGGTTCTAGTTAAAGGGAGATCACGTTCGCACGTTTTGGTCAATCCTTCATCGATCCTTCATGCGCCAAGGACCATGTCAGCCCCGTTCCGGGTTCAAGCATTTCAAATTCGTGCACAAAGCATCGTTATGTCATCCCATCAAGTTGACTGGCCGCGTCCAAGCTAAGACAAGCAATTCTTTTTTTGATTGCAAGTCAAGCAGGTCGAGAGATTGGAAGAGGAGGCCATTCAGCAAACCGAGCAAACCCGGATCACCCGCATCCGAACAACACCAATGAACCATTCAAGTGGATCCACGACCGGCGGGGCGCATCGGAGGCTCGATCACCATCATCGTCTGATCTATGGCGCCGCCTATGCCGTGATCTACTTGAGCATCCGAGCGGCCGATGCACATCTTCCCAAGCTCGCCCGAGTTGACAACCAAATCGTCTCCCTGCTTCATCACGAATGATCTCTTTTCTTGATTGATCTACTCGGACTTTTCATTTGCTACTGTAGTAATGTTAGATAGTGGGCTCGACTTTCAAGTTTGGTCAAGCGCTAGGGACAAGCCCAGCCCCTTTTCATTTGAGCCCAGCCAGCCCGAAGATCATGCTTCTCTTCCCACAATTACTAGGGGTGAGCAAGTGGAACCGCTCGCCCCGGAACCGCCCGGAACCGGCAGTTCCGGGCGGTTCCCGGACGGGCGGTCCGGTTCCCGGTTCCACAAAAAATGGAACCCGGAAATTCGGTCCGGTTCCCGGTTCCGGGGGTGGAACTGCCCGCCCGAAACTGGACCGGTACTATTAAAAAAAAAATTTCTCACAAGCCCACTTCGTTCACTTGGCCCATGCTCACTCTTGGTCTCTCACCTCTCACAGTCTCACTCGGCCCAACAGATCTCTCTCTGGACGTAAACACTGGACGTCCAGTGAACGTCCAGTTTGGACGTCCAGTGTTCTAGACGTCCAAACTGGACCAGAACACTGGATGTCCAGTGTTCTGGATGTCTAGTGCAGTGACGTCCGGTGTTCTGGACGTCACGTCCAATAGTGGATCGTGGACGAGTGGACGTCCAGAAAATGCGACAAGTGAATTGTGGACGTGCAATTTTTTTCTGTTTTAAAATTTTTTTTTCGCGTTAATTGGAACCGGGAACCGGACCGGATCGGCAAGAACCGGACCAGAACCGTCCAATCTTGTTCGGTCCGATTCCCAGTTCTCCATAATAGGGAATTAGTTCCACCGGTCCGGTTCCCGGTTCCTAGGGGAACCGGGAACCGATCACCCCTAACAATTACAAGAAACCAACATGGAGTTAGGTTCAATGGATGACCTAATCCTGAGATCCTAAATGTGAAATTTGTTGGTATAGTCATAACTTCACGATTCTAAGAGCCAACTAATCCTCGATTGATTGGTGCGCTTTGCACCATATCGACTTATTCACTACCTCCAATCATTGGCCAAACAATAACTACTCGACTTTTTCACCCTAAGATGATAAAAATAATATTTTTGTTGCTCTCGATTTAGCTTAAAGCAATCAAAATGAATTTTTTTGTCACTTTGGATTGGACTGGCAATGAAGTTTTTCTTTACCATGACAACAAAGAGGTACGAAATTGTTTGAGAGGCAAGCAACCTAAACAGTAATGCATTGTTCTTGTCATCACAGACAAACATTCAATGCTAACGTATAGGTTGCCAACAGAAATTGAATACTTATTTCTATTTTGTCAACTTATTCAAATCTATGATATTGTTAGTGAAATGTAAATATCTTGCAGCGTAATTGTTAGATATGATCAAGTAAAATAACTAAATATATAATTTAAGCTAGAATGATTCTTAATTTGTATAATAGGAAATGCTAGTAAAATTTTAACCATAAGAAGTCAGACAAGTTAGTTTTAATGTTATTTAGTAACCAATATAATCAATTGCATAAGCTTTTCATTGATTGATTTGATAAAGCTCTCTTTCACTAGACTTGCAAATCGATTACAATCTCAAACACTCCTTTAAACTACCTAATAGGTATCTGTCATATTTTCATGTTTTTATATATACATCTCAACAATAAGCCAATCGACTTTGTTGCTATGAGCAAATTAGTCATGCTTCTCATCAATTATAGAGAAACATGGTTGCAACAGTAATTAAATATTTATTTCAATTTTATCAACTAAGACACGGGGCATATATCAATAAAGAAATATAAGTACTTCGAATAATTGATGATGGCAAAGGAAAATTTGGTGGTATAATTAGAGATATTGTATTATGATTATTACGGACAGTTTAATTAATTATATAGATAGATAATAAAAGTCTGAATTCGGCCTTTCTATTGTTTAACATTGTCAAGTAGGAGTGCCAAAAAAAATTTTAAGATCCTTAAAAATGAATGTATACAAACTTTTTGTGTCTTTGACAAGGCTGATTGTCGAATAAAATCATCGATATAAAATATAAAGCAAAGAGAACCTCTTACTTATAATAGATCTCAATCATTTTTTCTTTTGAAAATTTCCTCAATCACTTTTCTCGTATTGAGTATTTCACCAATTATTTCTTTTGAACTTTAGTGATTCCAACGTACTAAGCAAATTTTGGATATTATTGAGAAGCATATAAAAAACATTATAAATTGCCATTAAAGGTAAGATATTAAGTGATTGTTATTTTGCACTCAAACTGATTGTTTGCTATCATCTTCATTATCATATATTGTGATTTTGTCCATCTAAAGTAATATATGGTAATAGTGCATTTTGAATATATGCATTGGGCGTTTATCAACCATCTTTTTTTTACAAATGTTTGAGATTGATATGATCATTGGATATGCTTTAATAAAATAGATAACAATCTCGAATTTTTAATAAAACGATTTCTAAGAAATCAACAAAAAAAAAATCTAAGACGACGAAATATGCCTTAAATTAAGTTGGGTGCAAAAAATATAATGGAATGGTTGCATTGAGCCAAAAATGAAAAAGAAAAGAAAATATTTATAAATAAAAAATGAAAAAAAAGGTTTATGACTTAAATGGTAAAGTGGGAAAATATTTGGGACTTTTTTGGTAATTTTTCAGTTTCTATGACCAATTCATGGCGAAAAAAAAAAGACGAGCTTTGTTGCATTTGAGCAGAACGATGTCATTTCATCGCCTTAGGGTGACAAAATTGAACAAAAAGAATAGTATCATATTAGACAATAGCGACAACATAAACGTAATAAGTGGTTCGCAACAAAATTTATCGCCCTTTACTTTGAGGCCACAAGATTTGGACCTAAGGCCACAGGCCTTAACCCATTTTTATATCATTTGTACCAAAAGATGCCATCTCTACTCCCACTAATTAAGAAAATTAATCAAGCCCGTCAACATGAAAAAGGTCATATGAGTGGAGGAATCCTCTCTAAGGTAGTCGTTCCCGACTTATTAGGTGAGGACTATGTCATATTTTTTTAGCTAAAGAAATAGGTACTCGTATTGGGTCTCCGGCTTATTTTTTTTTATTACTATCTTTTAGTAGGACTCCAATTCATTCATTTAACAAGAAGAATATACCAAATTAATTAATTCATTAACAAAGTGAGGCTCGTAATTTGTTCAAAAAATCAAAACTTCGCTTTCGTGACACGTGGAACATGAAACTTGCCGCACGTAACGCCAAAGCGCGAATCAAGCTTAACTCGTGTCGATGCGTCACTTCATTAACTTAGCCGACTTAGTCCGGTAGTCGTCCCACTCGATATCCTTTCCTAATTCTCGCATTTGTTTACTTAATTAGAGATTAGTTTAACCTTATCTTGTGTGGCTTAGCAAGCAAAGAAGATAGAGAAACAGAGAGGAAGAGAATGTCCCCTTCGACCCTTTTTCTTTAGTCACCCAAGCGATATGAATGCCTCGGAGTCCCTACCCTGTTCCTTTCCACTTGGCAAACCCACCCTCTTCCCCATAGATTATTCAACTTCAAGACTTTTAATTAGTGCTTCAAGAATTTAATATTTTACTATATGCTTTTTATTTGTTTTTTCCAATAGAGAGGATGGCAACGGAGAGACTCCTCCTTTGTTGCTTGTTCTTGGAGGGTTCCTTTCCTCCAAACCCTAATCAATAATCTCTCCACCTGCCGACCCGAGATGGTGGAAAATGTTAGGAAATCGCGTAGAATCGTCAAGCCACTCTTCGTTGACAGCGATTATTTGTTGACAAAAGAGAAAACCCTAATTTAGTCAACGTCTCTTGCTTGCTTCTTCCATCGATGTGGTTGCACGAGTTACATGATCGCACGTTTTTGTTCATTTCAGATCGATTAGGAAGTTGAAGATTTCATCGTGCGGTTTGGGTCAAGCAATGAATATCCTTCCCTTCTTTGTTTTTTCCACCTGTTGTCCAGGTCATACAAGTGGGATGATTCGTGTTTTCTATTTGTATCATCAGTGAAACTTCTCCGTTGCACTTACAAAGTAGGGTTTTTATCAAAAGTGGATGGAGCGTGTTCGCCATGTCTCTTCTTTAAGTTCAATTCTTGGTGGTGTCGCATTATGGCACGTATAGCCCTTCCAATGATAGGCCAAAATGGGAACATGAATATTTAGTGGAAAACTTCATCAAGCTCCCCATTGAAAAGGAAGTCCCATGATCCGATCGAAGAACACATCGAGAAGTGGCGACCCTAGCAAACTTTTCCTCGATCGAGGTTATCAGTGCTTCGAACTTGTGTACTGCCTTCCGGCTACTTTGCCCCGTCTACCAAGAGACCGATGCAGCGGCTACCTCGGTACTAAGCTAACATCACATGACTAAAATTGGCATAGCGTGAGACAATATAACTCGGAAGTTAAAGGTCCTAATCAAAGAACCTTTGAGACGCAGATGGGCTGCTTTGTTGCTCGAACGCTAGTGGTTCCCGTGACCTTATTGGGGGGAATAAAGGGGGTGGTGGTGGATTCCGGAATTCAGTATGGAATGTGTATAGGTGGTTGGTAGGCTATGGTCCCTTCGCTCTTTCTCTTTATTTTAGTTTAACTTTGGTCTTCCCCTTTTGGCCGGTTCACAAAAGAGTCCTATCCGGCGTCCAAAAAGCTTCAAAAGTCTTCAAGTTAAAGACAAATCCGTGGCCTCTCCAAGGATGAATGACGCAGAAGAGAAGCACGAGCTTACGAAAGAGAAGCTGTTTCTTTTCTGGAAATTTTCATTAGGCCCATCACCCATTAGTTCGATCATCGCCACATCGAGATATTTCACCTACAAAATTAACTTTAAAAACGCATGTCACTCGTTCGAACGGTGAATGTGAAAGTATTTGTTTGCCTCAATAATATAGACGTAACAATAATTTTGTTTTCTTTAAGAGGATATCGTACGATTATTTATTTCATTATTTAACTGTACAGTATAATTATTTTCTTATACAAAATGTCTTTGAGCTTTTTTGCGTTGGGCTCTCATTTTTGTGAAAATATGATTGAAGGAGCAATCCCAAAATGACCGAGAGTGCTTCACAAGAAAAATTAACAAAAAGACAAAAAAAAATTGAAACTTAGAAGTTTAATGGTTTATGTTAATAATTTGAAGTTATCTATCATAAATCATTATCTTTTAGTTGAGGATGGGACTTATAGATTTAGCAAGCAATAAAAAACAAATTCCGAACACAAGATAGAGAAATCGAACCAATGTAGAATTGGCATGGGCAATGCTTAATTTACGATTGAATATGACTTGTACAGTCAATTATTAAATGGGGGATATGCAAAATATATATATATATATATATATGGAAATTAGGTAATAGATAGGCATATCCCCCCCCCCCCCCCAACCTTGTTCGAACGTTCAAGTCTTATCTAATGAATCCCATTAGGAAACTAGACCCCATAAAAGAGATTGTTTATACGAGAACTCCTACATTATCAAGGCCGCATTAGGGAAGATTAGCTTAATTAGGGAACTTATGGGTCTATCCCTTTTTTAGGTCACGAAATTGCCAATACAGAAAAGAATCATTTCGACCATCACCGAAGCAGCAATTGCTCAGCCCAATCATTGCCCTGATGAATTACACAGGTCTCATTTAAGTGCCCCTTTCTAAAGGGTCAAAGCTGCAATTTGGACTCGTGTTGAAAATCAAGCTGTTATGGGAAATTCATTCAATGGAGCCGATCATTGACTAAATGCTCCGATCCTCCTTTCGCCCCCTTTAAAGTCGTGCTCGGTAGCTATAAATCTCGTGTGTATACATAAATTATCGACTGGTAAACCCTAATAACATAATTATTGCATGATATACTCGTAGATAATATCTTAATTCAAATATATTTTTATTTATTTATAAGGCCAAGAGATAAAGATCTGATTATCCTAAACTGCAAGAAATGCAAACAAAAAAGGGGGGGAAAGGGGGGAAATTCCCAAAATCAGGATAAGTGCTGCCAAAAAAAAAGAAAAGAGAACCATGATAAGTGCCAAAGTGATAAAATAAAATAAAAAGAATAAATAGATAAAAGAGGAGATGGGAAAGGAAATAAATTAGAGGATAGGCGGCCCATCGAGTTAGGTGGGCCCATGCTGCTCCGTCCACAAAAAAAAATAAAATTAAAAAAGAAAATATTTTAAAGATAAATGAATAAATTGGAAGGTGACGTGAGAGTAACCATCGGCCGTTCGATGATTGACTTTGACTCGCCAGGCGCACCCAATCCGACGGCCCACATGCCAGCCAAGAAACCCATGAACAGGAAGGCGGCACTTTTACTGGTGTTCTTGTCGCGTTCGGACTACTTCGGGGAATTTCGCACGGTGCAACGGTGATTCATGGCTCGGCGACGCTTTTAAGCCTTGGATCATTCGCACACGTTTACGCCTCCCTCTCTCTCTTTCCTCTCTCTCTCTCTCTCTCTCTCTCTCTGTGGGGATTGCTTTTTCTCGCTCTAAAGCTTCCTTCTTTCTCCGTCCCAAGAAAGGAAACGCGAAGAAGCAAAGCTTTTAACGAGCCAAGGTAGCTGAAAGTCTATCCTTTTGTCGAGCCCTTTGGGCTTTTCTTACGGAATTCCGTTTCGGAATCGGGTTTCTCGGCTTGGGTCGTTTTTTGTTTTCTCCTGGTTCTCTGATGGTTTCCGGGTTGAGGTGATCGCGTGGCTTTGAATGAGGTATTCGCGATGATCGCGGTTTCGGTTTCCGGCTTCTTGTCATGTATCGAGGAGGCGACGGCGACCGTGGTTTGCCTTTTTTTTTTTTTTTGTGTTTTTCGTTTTTGGGTCTGTTTTACAAGCATCGTCGTTCGTAGAGTCGAGAGGTGCGCAGCTTTTCATGCGCTTAAATCTCGGAGAAAAGTGATTTTTGCGGTTTTATGGAATGGTTCAAACGAGGCTTTTGCTTTAACCAAAAAAAAAAAAAAAACGAAGAGCCCGACTTTATTGGGTTGAATTGCGGGCTTGTGGCCATCTGGGTCTCCTATATTGCTTGCTCTTTCTTTTTTTTCTCCTTGTGTGGTTGTTTTCTGAGAGGGTGACTTTGTGGGATTTCCTCTTCTGGCTGATTATGGGCTCTGTGTAGATAAAAGAGTTTCCATCCGTGAGTTCTCCTTGTTACGTGACATGTGAAACTATCTGGTTCCATGGCATGATTATGTTTTGTAGTAAACGACCCTGAAATATGTAGTTGCACATAATCTGTTGGTTTGTGGATGCGCTTACCCGGTATTAGCTCATTTGATGGCTATCTGATTTTTCTGCTTGCTCTTGAGGAGGCTTTCGGTGAACTTGGGCAGTTTGAATGCTGTTAATTAGCGTGTGATATAGTTTTAAATATAAGTGATCGAGTTTTGTTTTCATATCTGCATATTGGGGCACATGTCTCTTTGCATGAAGCTGCTTAATCTCCCTGCTCTTTTATTTTTTATTTTCTATTTAGTCTTTCTGCGGTGATTACATGTGGTCAGTTCAGTTTTCAGGCTGTTTTGGGTGAATTGGATTGAGGGCTAGTGTTGTCTGTAACTGCTATCCATCTCGTTAGACAGACTGCACTCTGCATCTCTCTCTGCTCTTCTATTGTGTTCTTTTTGTTTTTCTTGGTGTAATATTTTTATGCAGTAGAGCAAATTTTCATCTTGTCGAACTGCTGGTTTATGCCTGCAACATGCAAATTTTTCTCTGTGCTTGGAAACATTCCACCATTTGGTGGAAGCTGATGTAGGTTGCATGGGATCTTTGTTATCTATGTGGACTTTGCCAATTTCTTTGTTCTTTCTCATAGTAATTGACTTCATCAAAGCTTTTTTCTATGCGGGGACAGTTTTATATCGGCCTGGCATGTTTTATCATGCAGAATTTCACACATACGTGTGCTGTATCATACTATTTTATTGTCTCAGTTAATATGAATAATAATATATTTTCTCCGATGGATTTGCTGATGAGTGTTTTTCTTGAACAATTTATTTATGAATTTTGCTTTGCCCTTCAGTTGATGGATTTTGTTGATAGAAGGTTAGGATGATAATAGACAATATATTTTGCTGATGTATGCAGGTTTTGAACGTTGGATACCTATGAATATGGACGAATTTTCTGGGGAGAGAACTCTTCATAAGTTTTCTGCACCTTCTAGGGGATCCAGTCTGGTTATGAGGGATACAGCAAGTAGTAGGGCTCGAAAGGCGCAAATTTGCAGCAGGTTGGGTTGTAGCAGCAGACTTAATACAGTAGGTACCCAAACTGCCTGTGTAGACAAGTGCAGTTATGGGAGGCCCCCCTTTCGTTCTTTAACAAGTGGGAAAGAAATAGCGGGGAGTTCTTCCAGAAATAACCTGTCAGGAAGGAGTCAAAGGAAATCTTTCCTGGATCGCCAAAAGAAATCGTCTTCTCAGCTAGAATCTGATTCATCTGAAACTAGCAGTGTCCAGGACGAGCCTGATACTTCAGAGGTCAACCTGCCACCAGGAAAGATCCAAAGAGGACTTCATCTTGAAAGTGGAACTGCTGAATTTAGGGCAGTTGTACCAATGGAGATGGGAAGTTCAAGTGCAGCATCAAGTTCAAGATCTGTGGACAACAATTCCCTTGACATAAGTTCCGATAAAACAGATAGTCCCACGAATTCCTCTGTTTCCATGGCATCGAGAAGCATCAGCCAACCTCCACGAACTAATCTTAGCCGCTGTGGTATGAGAAACATTAGGTGTAATTCAGCATCTAATGTACCATCAAATCCAACGGCTAAAAAGAAGGATGTGATAAAGAAGTCAAATGTTGAAGGTGAAGCTAGTTCTTCTACTAGAAATAAAATTGCTGGCAGACCATCATTAGAAGGACAAAATTCCAGTTCTGAACCAGGCATATCCATATCTGAGTCAAGAAGAGCAAGATGCAGGACTCTTAATGGGGACAGTGGTGTCACGTCTTTGAGGACTCAGCGGTTGAATAATTCTGCAGAGCCAAGGGGTTCATATCAAGGTAATTTGAGCAGGCCTAGAAACAGGTCCCGTGCTATGACTATGCAGGCCCATCAATCTCCAATAGCTGCTGAAAATGCTTCCTCTTCACATTGCAACTTTTCTGTCGAATCTGCCTCTAGTCGTATGTCTACATACAGTCGACCAAGTAGCAGCAGTGACAGTTCACGACGCACAATGCCATCTGGTCTTGGTGAAATTGGCATCAGCCGATCCATGATGAATCAGGATAGGTTTCAACATTACAATATGGATGGCATTGCAGAGGTACGTGGTTTTCAGGTTGAATTTCTTTAAAAAAAAATTGTGATTTCAAATGGGGTGGGTAACCAAAAGTTAATTTTGTGAAAGCAATGTATATGATGCCCTTGCCATTGTGCAAGTTCACTATGGTCTAGATAATCCAGAAACTGTGGCTTGTCTCATGCAAATGTAGCCAGCATATGAAATCAAAGCCACTAGTTGAAGGTGATAAAGTTTCGCACAATTTTGACGCAGGACTATTCCTTTTGGACAAGCTACTATACTTTTTGGACCAGAAGTATATAGTCGTAAAATGTCCAAATAATGTTATTTTGAGGGATTTGATTATTATTGTCAGTTTAAAGCTTACAGTAGGTTGAAACCGGTTGGGCACAATTATCAGCTGCTGTTGACATTGCTGATCTAATTTCTTTTCTTAGTTTCTATTTTTGTTTAGAGTGTGTGGCCAGGTTTGAGGGTGGGTTGGGGAGTAAGGAATAGTTCTAGAAGGCATGAGGTTTTCTGCACCACATTGGATAATTGTATGTAATAATGAATTGGTTTCTTTAACATGATATATTCCCTTTTCAAGTTATGTTGCATCATTGTGCAGGTATTGTTGGCTCTGGAGAGGATTGAACAGGATGAAGTACTAACTTATGAGGTATATTTTGTTGGTTATGATGCTCTAAGGAGTTGCCTGTTGTTTTGGACATTCTATGACCCTCTTGAAGCAGCATTGTGCTCTAAAATGCCATATATTTTTCTAGTGCATCACTTTTATGGTCAACTTTAAGAAGAGATAGTGGATTCTTCTGATGTTTTCACGGATTCTAGTTATGTCATGGCAGTGATAAAATTCGCTTTCTTCTTTGGCCTCTTGCAGCAACTAATATCTCTGGAAACCAATCTATATCTTAACGGGATGAACTTCTATGATCAACACAGAGATATGAGACTGGATATTGATAATATGTCATATGAGGTTTGTCTATGCATTATGGTTGTGTTACAAATCAATTTTATTCCTTTGCTCTCATCTTCAAGACTCCATATCGTCTTTTCTGGTTTCAGGACCTGTTGGCTCTAGAGGAGAGGATGGGTACTGTAAGCACTGCATTGACAGAAGAAGCATTGGTGAAGTGTATTCAGAAAGAATTATACCATCCTACAGCTTCTGCCAGTGGGCAGAATGACGATGTCAAATGCAGTATTTGTCAGGTGAAAATTAAAGTTAAACAGGTTTTTCCGTGTAATCTTTTTGTTGTCACAGATGATCAGTGAGGCTTGGCTTTCTGTAGAACTCGATTTGGTATTTTGTGTTTTCTTGCAGGTAGTATTTGAGATTAAAAAAACAACTAAAATGTTTGCTTGACTCTAGGATAACTGTTCTATAGAATACACAAGGTTAATTGGGTCTGCCAAACCCATTTTCGAGCTCAATAGATTGGTTAGTGGTGTTGCTGTCTTAGACAACTGCAAACCATAGCCAGTGATCCACAAGGCCATCATGAATGTGTTCCAAAATGGGCTAATAGATGGAAGGGTTGTATGAATTAGCCACCAAAGCTTGTGTTTGTGGATGAAAAAGAACCAAATTTTAGTTGCTTTTGAAGTAGAAATGCATTCCAGTGGTTATGATTTAAGCTGTTATCTTTCCAAGGAGTTGTAGATTCGATCAAGTAAGGATCACAACATGAGGTACCTAGACTCTTTTTTTTCTCCTCCCTAGCTTGACATATTAATTGCCTTCTAAGGCAATTGTTCATGTGCGTCTGTCTATAGTTTTGAGTATAATTTGGAGAAGACCCTATTTTCTTCAATAGACCTTATTTTCTTGAATAATAGTCTTCTGGTGTTTTAATTCTGTTGAATTTTGGAGAAAATTTTGAAACCATTTCTTTTAATTTAACATTTTGTTTTGGACAGAACATGAATGCAGTGAACTTCTAAAATGGAAAGGACACCTTTTTTAATTTTGTGCACAACAATCAATTCGTTTTCAATATTTATTAGCTGCTCTTGCAGAATTCTTTTAAGCAGGCCCGAGATGTTCACCTTGTTTTGTTCCATAAGCCTAAGCTTATTGCAACTGCCAGACCATCTTCTAATTTTAGGATGTTTTTTACTCTGTCTTCTTGTGGTGGTCGTGTTGTCATAATCTTGTATGCTGGTCACAGGAGGAGTATGTAGCAGGAGATGAAGTTGGGAGGTTGGCATGTGAACATGTGTATCACGTGTCCTGCGTACAGCAGTGGCTGCGGCTCAAGAACTGGTGCCCCATTTGTAAGGGCTCAGCAGAATCCTCGCCATCATCTTCCCCATCACGTACGACAAGTTAAATTTGGTAGTCCAATATTCTTTGTAAAGGAAAGTACTTTTCTTGCTTTTCTCTGTCGTCCACTCTCGCTGTACATATTGGATTTTTTTGGTGACTCATTCAATCAATAAACCCTGCTCTCTAGGCCCTTAGTGGCAGAGGATGAACGTTACAT